>CM060685.1:190800008-192000008 GCA_030686995.1 Artemisia argyi | reverse complement strand
AATTAATATCTTATTGAACTTTAAAGAGTAGTTGTAAACCTTTTGTTTTGTTTCTGATACTCTTGACTTGAGTGTATTCATTTACATGCATCTCTTATGATTTCTTTTTCTTCTAATTATTTTGTGTAGGGTCATCAAAGTTCTCAATCTAGATGTGATTCATACTCAATGTGATATCATTGGTAATCCAAAACCATTCCCTTATAGCTCGACTACTTCGATTGAAGTAAATTATCATGACAGCCTTCCTCCAGAAGAACACCCTCTTTTAAAGTGGCTCTACAATTCAGAGAAATTTGAATGGGAAACAGAAACTGAAGACGGGTTTATAATGGTGGAAAAAAGTTCAGTTGTTTCAAATTAATAGTTTAGTTATTGTTATTTATTGTCGTTAGGTCTTGTTCTTCTTAGAAGTTTAACCATTATGCTATGTTTTGCTTTTGAATATTTTGCACAGACTGCTTATATATGTTTGTTATGGTTTATATGAAGTACTAAGTGAAATATTTTATTTTATTTTATTTATTATTGTTTTTTGTCATTGGAGATCGTATCTTTGTCGTTTAAGCTTATAAATTAACCCAAGTTTAAGATGAAACACTATAATTAGTCCCTAAATGGTGAATACAGAGTACTTTCTCATGTAGATAGAAGAGTCAAACAATTGAGACTCCTAATCATATAAAGTTCGGCTTAATATCGTTTTTCAAATAGTTTAGTATATTCCCAACATTTCCCAAATAGTTTTCGTTTTATCTATCAAAACATCCACTTGAAAACCGTTAATTAACGTTTGGTATCGTTGGGTGGGTGTGTGTTAGAGACAAAGTCTCGACTCAGGTGAACTCACGCCAAGTAAACAAATTAAATATGGCCTCATAAGAATGAGTCAAGTAGCACATAAACGCATAACGCCTCAACAAAACAAGTAGTTCACAAAACATATAACGTCAACAAGTCAAAGCTAAGGTCAAAGATATGACCTAAAGAGTCTATAAGTTCTCGTTCGAAGGGTCAATCTCTTATCAAATTCGACAACCTAAAAAGCTTAACCATTCTTCCGTTTACTTGTTGATTCCAAAGTTATATCGTATATACGAGTAGTAGGATACATTTCTCAATAATATTATCACTTGGTACTTTTATTGAGCTCCTATTGGGCTCGTCAGTCCAATAGGTTCAACAACCATACTAAATGATCTATTAACGTTAAATTGATCCGTAACTTCAACAATAAATAACGAGTAATAAATACTAAAAGAAAACTAGTATCTATTTAGTTTCACGTGCACTCGAACATTTAATAACTCTCGTCGTACAACAATTGTTTTGAATACTTTTTATGTTTTATTTCCAAAATATTTCCATTTAGTTATAAAAGCCGATTCGTTTTTAATAAAGTTCCCGATAAATATTAATCTAATTTAATAGTTAATAGTTATCGTTAATGTTATTATTTATTTATTACGTTACTCATTTAATACATATAAGTGGACATGTATATATATATATATATATATATATATATATATATATATATATATATATATATATATATATATATATATATATACATATATATACATACATGTTTGCACATATGTCTATATATATGTATACTTATATATATAAACAAGTTAGCCATTATAAATGAATTTTAGCGAATTGATATTTAACGAGTTATTATTTATCCGAGTCCACGTGTCCGAGTCATCACTTCCCAGTCCACACAATCAAATAAAGTCCGAAAAATCCATGTTACAGCATTGTCGAAGTAGCCGTTGACTAGAAAGTCAAGACAACTCCGACGTTGCACAATCTCACATGTAATATATATATATCGTCACAAAATAAATATTTTCCGTCTCATCGTCAAACCAAGTCCAATATCCTCAAAACAATACTCCAAGCATCACGAGGTCGTCTACGACACTCGTCTAACCTAAACCCCGTCATTCTAAATCGTCACACAATCGATTCCCAATATCCACAACGTCCAAAATACAATCCCATTATCTCAATACTTCAACCAAAATCAACCATTAATTTACCACAAGCTTCAATATTACCATTTTAGCCGAAATGTCATAACGTTAACCATTTACGTCAAAAACTCAAATAAACCACGACAAATATAACCAAAACATTAATGTAACAAGAATAACAACACAAGTCGGCCACAAGGATCAAAACCGTGACCATAGGGTCTCGGCTAGACCCCAAACGAGCCAACCACTTGGCCATTTGGCCTTGTTGGTTTCGGCCAAGAATCCAAATACGCCCAAAATGGGTCAAACTTGAACCAAAACATAACAAAATCATCAAATATGAATCAAGAATCAACCACAAGCATCAAACTAAGTCTGAAACAACAAAACCAAACAAAAGTCGTGGGTATAACCCACTACCCACATCAAATCCGAATCCAAACACACCCAATTGATACCAAAAACTTGTTTGTTTCATGTTTTTATTAGCCAAGAATCATTAAAATACCCACTTAGTTTAAACCCAAAATTACAAGATTATTGTAAGTTTGACTTGGGTTAAATTTAAACACAAGAAAAACTCACTAGCTTACCTTTTCTTCTTAGTTTCTTAAGATTTTAATAACAAGGATGGTATATATGATGGTATATGGGTCGAATTGTTCAAAAAAATGGTGAGGGAGGTTGTTTGGTGATAAACAAATTATACTAGGATGATAAGAAAGTGATGGGGATTGATTTGGTACTATTGGATGATGAAAAAAATTGGATTTGGTGTATGTGTGTGATGGCCGGCGGCAAGGAGCAAGGGAGAGGGTGAGGTGAGGTTGAAGATTATGAAAAGTGAATACGGGTTAAGGTTAGTGGTGTTTATTAGTTGTGTTTTGAAGAAATTGCACTTTGGTCCCCATTTTCTTTGTTATTTGCAAAGTGAGGGTTTGGTGTAGGTACTAGTGGTGTAATTATCGTAGTCTCACCCGGTTTAACTTATTTTCATTCTCGGAAAAATATTAGATGTCACCGAATGTGTTTTTAAACGTTAGCGTTGAGTTTAAATACGTTTTTCCGTAAAAGGTGATAATAAATACGTTTACAAAATAAAACGTAATGTTTTCTAAATTTTTATTGACAAAACTAAATTGGGGCTAGAAAAATGTGTCATTACCACTCTCGGGTTCATTTATGTTGTTTTATGGTTCGTAGTTTAGGTTTTCCAAATATTTGACTATAAATACGTTCGTCAAAAGAAATAATTTCGTAAATTGTTTATCTCGCGTTTGATTAGGATTTCTAGTGCCAAAGTCACGTAGTGCCTAATTTAAGGTATATAGGTAAACTAAATAGTACGTAGAGTGATAAACGCGTCATAAAAACTTCTAGTTTCCTCAAAAATTCATGAGACTCGGTAAAATCATCGATAGTTTAAATTTTACATTTATGAAAATGTAATGCAGTAAATTTAAAAAGGGTCCCTAAATTACCAGTTGTCACAAAAATCTTCTACAAATTAGAACTGTTTTTTTAGCACAAAGTGCCACCTCTATTCGTAATAATACTTAATGTTTACAAAGCAAGCTAGCCCCTCATAAAGGCAGTAATCAATGATATTTTTTATTATTTTATGTTTTATGCATAAATGTTATACGAAAGACTTAACTACAATATCGCAACTATAATTATTTGTCGATTTAATTTTCCGTCATTATTCGCGGTTACTCGCCAAGTTATATACGCGCGGTTTAAATATATTTATTTGGTTTATTTCAAATAAATTTCCTTAATTGAGAGATGCTATTAATCTATGCTACCTTATAATGCATGTTGCACCTTTTTTTGTATTAAATTTTTATGACTTCCTAAAATAAAATTTTAAGCAAATACAAGTAAAGTAACATAATTTACAAGTATTTTAAGCACAAATAAAAAAATAAATAAATAAATAAATAAACAGTATTCAACACACATAATTAATACAAAATTTAATTCATCCATTTATCAAAATATACAACTATTTAACCAAAATGTACAATTCAATCAAACATTAAATACCTCAAACACGTCAATTCAAGAAACCCAATTAATACTTTTCTTAAAATACTCGCTCACTGAAAAATACAACTTTATTAATACATAGTACAGTCCAAGAAACACTAGACACTACCAAGACCCTCACCATTCACTCCGCAACTCACAATCTAGACCAATCGCAAATCAGTTTCAAACGAGCAAGGAAAAAAATCTTAACAAGATCTAAGCTCTCTTTTATCCATCCTAGATTTGTTCCGAAAAAGAATAAATAAAAGAAACTCTTCATAGATCCTTTCGAAGCAAAACTTCTCTTTAAAAGAAAAGAACAAAAACAAATGGTTTCATTTTTTCTTTAGTTCGGTCAAAGAAAACAACGAAGGAATACCTACCCGAGACTGTACAAACGATCTTAAAGCAGTCTTTCAACTCAAAAAGTACGAACACACTTACGTTTGTGTATTTTCGTAAGTTTGAGTATAAGAAGAAAGGATTGTGTGGTTCGTTTGGTTTAATATATAGAAAGAAGCACAAAGGATATTTAAGACCTTGAGTTAAGTTAGTGTTTGTGATTGGTTTGTTAAATTCTGGTTGTTGCGTCCTTTTATTATTATTATTATTTTTGTTGAGAGTACAATGTGACTGCATATTTTTTATTTTCTATTTTTAATGAATTAGGGTCGAGTTGTATTGTTTGGGTAATTAGTTTAAATAGCTAATCTAATATTTAGGTTAGTTGTTTGGGCTTACATTTAACAATTGATGAAATGGGATTCTATTAGACTTCCTAATCCCTTATTAAAACACGTCTTGGCTTGTGAATTGTTGTGAGGGTATAATTTGTTTTTAGTGTTTTATTTGTTTTAAGTGTGATATTAAGTGAAATACTTTGTATAATTTCGGATTTATTCGGGTTCTGAAATACGGTTATTTTTTCTTGATTTAAATTTTTGGGTTAGTTGGATATAAACTACCCTGAACAATATTATTCGATTATATATTTTTCCTACCATGATAATATTATCGAAAACTGCTTCTCTATTGTCTTCGCATCACGGGTGTAATTTGCTATTTTTATATGGTATAATATAACATTTTTTAAAGTTATTTCAAATTAAACATCTCGTTATCCGTAAAATTAATGTCATGAAAAACTCATTATCGAAAAGTAATTGATTACTGAAAATTTTTATTTTCAGGGTACCTGCTACCGCAATGTGCGAGTACCTGCTAGTATGTAAATAAAGTTGTGCATCGATAGAAATAAAATCGTAATAAAGGAATGTTTATTTAACCATTACTTTTATTTTAAGGAAGTGTTTTTAACATAGTCGGTTAATATAGTCGGCTAATTGTATCCTTATTCAACTACGAAACCATATATGATCGAACGGTTCAAAGATTTTTTCATAGCCCAAACGACGTACAATTGATGGGACTATTATATAACCATAACTAGTTATAATACCTGTGCACGCACAGGGTTTTTAAAATTTCGTTTTGATTATGTATTATTATCGATTAGGAAATGAACCACTTAACATGTTTCAAATAGTTTTACTTAGTGGACTAAAAATAAAAAATCATATGTATATATGTTATAATCTACCTATTATTTTAGGAGAATGGTTTTGGATTAAAAATTATATTTTATTATTCAAGCAAAATCACATGATAATACTTGACTTGCATGAGATGTTAGTGATATATGATTTTAGTTCAATTTACGATGTGTTTGTAATTCTGGTATTTCTTTTACTTATATTTTCGTTAATATATGTAACATATTTAGATAGCTTTGAAGACTGATTCATTTTCATGATTATGAATAACCATCATACCATGTTTACTAATGTACCTTTTTGTTTGAAAATTTGTATTTTCATAAGTTTGTGCTATTTACTTCTCATGTTTGATCATAAATGTGACAACTGGAAAAAATAGGGAGCCGTTTTATAAAACCCGCATTACATTTAAATAATAAATATGGAATTTTTGGAAATTTATTGTGACGAGATATTTTACGAACGTTGGTACTTGATTTTAATCATACGATGTTTATGGGATTTAGTTATTTATTTATGGTTTGTTTCGTTTCGTTCGAGATGATTTATTTTGAGATTGTTATCTTTGGCACTACATTGACTCCGGCACTAGATTAACCTAACAAGATTTCTATATTTTATAAAACGGTCGCGGTTCACCTTTAAATTAATATTATGTCTTTCGTACATATCTATATTTTCGGGAAGTGTTGTTGGGAAATCAATTATGACGTGTACGTGTATGGTTGATGAAAATTTAATACTTTTATGAACGGGTAATCGGGTTACGGGAAAACCGATTAAAAAGAGTTCACTAACTATAAAAATATTTGTGGCTAATATTGGAAAAAGAAAACCTAAGGGACTAAAAGTGAAAATTTCGGGTATAATACCCTAACCCTAACCCTCCACCCTCACAAAAATAATTTCATCATTTTCTTTCCCTCTCCTCTCTTTGTCGCCGCCGGTAACCACCCCAACACCCTTACCACCGCCGACCTCCCTACCACACCACCACCACCAAAACAATCCCCATCATTTCCTTGTTCGATTGGTGTGAAACACGCGTCTCCCCTCTCCCTTTTCTTTTATTACCGCCGACCTCCACACCTCACACAACACCACATCAACATCCATCTTGGTTTCTATTCGATTAGAGGTGAGAAAAACATAAGTTTTGGGTCGGGTTTGAATATTTTGAGTCAAACCCGAATTGGATCTTGACATTTTTGGGATGATAACATTAAAATGAAGATGGGTTTTGTTAATAATACGAGTTTGGTATCCTTGGGGGTCGATTATTGATGTATTTGTGCTCGGATTTGGAGTTTGTACGCGTTTGGTTTTGGGTTTTGTGGCTCGATGTGAGCTTGACCGAGACCTTAGGTCTCGGTGTGACCCTCCTCGACTCGATGAGAGTCTTGGAGGTGTGATGGTTCTTGATTTTTCTTGATTCTTGATGATGGTTAATGTTTGTTGGATTCTTGGGTCTAATATGGTTCGAGTTGTTGTTGTTGTTGTTTTGGAGTCTCGGCCGAACCTCCCCCTTCGCGGGTTGTTTGGGTCGAGGGGCTCATTAGAGCTAGCCGAGACCGAGAGGTCTCGGGTGAGGTTATTGTCTTGGTTGTAACCTCACAAGTTGACCCGGGTTTGACTTGGTAAGTCGACCCGTATAATTGATATGTTTTTCTTGTTCTAGATTATATGGTAATATTTGTTGTGACTTATTTTTGGGCCGAATCATTTGGACTTTGGTCATTTGTATCGTGAATTGGAGTTGTGTTGACGAGTATGGAATTGGGGACCGATTGTGAGACGGTCAATTAGATGACGGAGATAGGTTAGTTGGGTGCCGTAGTCGGACCCTCATGTTGTAGCACGTGATATGGGATTGTTTGGACGGAGTTGGTTTATATTGTGGCTTGATTTTATTATTTTGGACTTGGACTATGAGCCGAGGGTCATGACTCGGACATGTGACCAAATTCTATGACTCGATAAATATTTAAAAGTCGAAATCAAAAATAATACTCGTTATAATATTATTAAGAATATAATCGTTTATATATGTATATATAGACGCGTTAAACGTATATATATATATATATATATATATATATATATATATATATATATATATATATATATATATATATATTAATAATAACACGATCACGAGTAAACGTATAATAATAAGACGATAGTTATTATACTATGAAAATAGTGTAATAAATGTCGGGATACTATTATAAATAATAACTATAAAAATAACGGCTAAACATAAGTCGGGTAAATAATAATTATAAATGTCATTTTATTTATAAATTAGAAACTTATCGAGTTATACGAATTGTGGGTCTTTAAAGTCCAAGTGGTCTTTATATTGTGACTTTGTGTTGTCACGGATATATGACGGTTAATATAAGCATTTTATATTATCGGATGACTTATTCTAGATTGAGTTATTTGACGATATAAAATGGGTATATTAATGGGCATCGTATCCCACGACGCCCATAGGATGTGGTATATATTTTAGGGTAATGAATTACTATATGTCTCGTGGAATTTGGCCGATTCGACGATATATATAGGGAATTTATTGGGCTACGACATATACCAAATAGAAATTTATGTGCAATGTGCTTTAGGTTGGGTATAATTTTGGAACGATATATTACGTAAATAAGTATGGGAGATTATCAAATCGACGGATTTAATAAGCTTCTATAATTATTTAAATAATATGATGGGCTAACATTAGACCTATAGTTATCTTATTATTGTTCTTTGTTGAGGCTTTTTGTTTTGAGCTGTGTCGACCCTCCACCCGTATGGATACCAAACGTCAAATTTCAAATGAATATGAAGTTAATTCGAGAAATTGATATTTTGGAAAGTAAAATGAATTACGTTCGGGAATGGGAATATTTGATTTTGAGGAAATGATTTCTGAACGGGTTTGATATTGTTAGGAAATGCCGAGTCTGTAGTCGCCGTTACGTGAGTTGTTTGAGATTTCTTGCGTCTTTCTTCTATCATTTGTTTTGAGGATTTCTGGACTTGAGGTGAGTCATAGCCCCACTTTTACTCTTGAACTTTGTTTTCAATACTTGGGGTGAGAAACGTGCAAATGCTTTATGTGGACTATTATCGCTTTTTGGTTTCAAAACTTGCTATGCTTATAGAACTAGGTAGAGCGAGGCCTAGACTAGATCTAGGTAAGCTATTGATTTGGTTGTTGAGTGAGGCCTAGTCCCCGAACTAGGTAAGCTGTTGGATTGATATTAGAGCGAGGCCTAGACTTGAGCTAGGTAAGCTATTGATTGGTTTGATTTGAGCTATAGCGTGCACCTATAGGGATGATTTGATTTGGTTGGTTTATTTTGGTTGGATGAGTGAGCCCTAGTCTAGCTAGCAAGCGTTTTGCGTATATGTCCACTATATTGAATTAAGAATCTAAACCTATGATCTCACCAGCGAAAGCTGACTTTTAGCACGTTTTCTCAGGTAATTAAGTGATGCTCTGCGGATACTTGGGATTGGAGGCTTAGCATTTGGCACTGGTTATGGATCTATATTTCTAAAACTCTGATAACTATTGTGGACCTATATTTATTTCTCTTGGGCCTGACTTTGGATGATTTTGGGATAATGTAAACTTTAAAACCCCGCGTGGTTGTATTTTATTTTGTTTACTTTATCTCGTTCTTTTAGGTCTTGTGTTTGGATACCAATCCCCGTAGCACCCCGAAAGCTTGTTGAGTCTTCCGCTGTACCAAATTTTGGGGGTGTTACAGATTGATATCAGAGCCAAGGTTATAGAGAACTAGGTAAATAGACACCTAAACTATAACCGATTTTTATAGAAAATGATCCTCGACCATTGCCCGCCAGCCCGCCAAGCCGAAGCATCATTGTTTATTATTGAGGTATTATGAGATTATTGAGATGATTATAGATTTGAGGGTTCTTGAGATGATTTGAGGTTTTAAGGATTATTGATTTAGTGATATGATGGCGTTTTGAGGAATTATATGTGTTTTGAGGAATTATTTGGCTTAATTGTTTTGCGAATGGTTTTAGTAATGCGGTATTTTAAATCATTTTTGATTATATACGATTTGGAATCATATGATGATTTTTGGATATGGTATTTTGAGTTCGCGGTTTAGTTGTTTTGAAACACTTACACCTACCCTACGTCATTGTCACAGACTATGGCCTCCCATACGCCTGATGTCGTTGAGGATATTCTTACTACACCGGTATTGCCAGCACGGTTCACCATGGCCCCTGATGACCCTTACCAGGTTGCCATGCATTCAGCTACTATGACACCGACAGGTTCTACTTCAGCACTACCTGCTGCATCTACGCAGGGACCCTCATCTTCTCTAGGGCTCCCTGGTACATCGAGGCAGCTTACTCTTCATTAGGCTTTGGCTCACGTGGCACCTCGCTTTGCCCACCGAGCTACGGCACGCATGTCAGTACGCCCTACTCCATCACCTTTACAGATTGATGCTCATTCTCTTCTGTCTGAGGCGCCACCCACATCATTGCGTCGTCGTCCTAGATCACCTACTACATCTCCACATGGTTCACCTAGTAGGAGACGACGATTGATGATGTACTCTTCCGATGAGGAGGAGGAGGAGTACGAGGGTGAGGATGAGGCTGACGGCCCTGAGCAGGAGGATGACCCTCAGGAGGCTGAGCAGGGTGATGATGGTGACCCTGAGGAGGAGGATGACCCTCAGGAGGATGAGATGCCTGATGATGATGATGAGTTAGTACCACCAGCTCAGGCTGAGGAGCCTGATTCACCTGTACACCCGATTGAGCCTGATTCACCTGATCATCCGTTCTTGTTTGAGTTGCCACCTGGTAGTCCCGTTGAGTCGGATGCATCTTCTGAGATTTCTGCTGAGCATACAGAGTTGGGTGAGATTGGCAGGTTGTGGGCTCGGATTACTGAGCTTAGTGAGAGAGTTGCACGTGTATCTGATCGACTTGAGAGAGTTATTGGAGAGTTTTTAGCAGATTTGAGAGTTGACTTGACTGTCGTTGTGGGCAGGACTACTGAGTTGAGGAGAGTTTTGATGGATGTTCACGAGCATATCGATAGTTTGCAGCGAGGATTTGTTACTGCTCGTGAGGCTGACCGCAAGCTATGGCAAAGGAATGCCGAGCTAGAGAAGGAGGTGGCTGACCTCAAGAGAGACCGAGACACCCATAGCGTGGAGTTAGGATCGTTATGGAGGGATCTTGATGGCTTGAGGCAGGAGTTGAGGAGCCTCCGCCAGCCACGTGGCTAGTTGCTCGGGTTATGTTGTCTTGTTGCTTTCTTAACCGAGGAGTGTTCGGTTAGAAAAGCTATTTATCATGTTTTGATGTATTTTGTTCAGTATTCGTCTCTTGTGGAACGATTAGTACGTTTTGTGTTATCCGTTAGTTGGAACGATGTTAGATCGCTATTGTATGGTTGATGGTTATTAGTATATGGTATTATGTGATTTTGGGTGTTATGGAAATTGAGTCCTTATCCGTTTTATTGATGTTCCATAGTGTATTGTTGCTATTCTTTCCGTGACTTGGCTTCGTTGATATAATTTTTGTTGAGCATATGATAAGTCCTATCAGAGACTCACAAACTTATATGATGTTTCAGATCAATGGCCCCACGAAGAAACCCTGTTAGAGCTACCAGAACTGGACCTGCAACGGCTACCCCTAGTCGTCGAGGGCGCCGTCCTACTCAAAATGTTGAGACCCCTACTCCTGATAACCTGGACACCACTAACCGCAACAACAGAAATCAAAATGTTGATGTTCAGGGAGACAATGATCATGTTCCACTTAATGCACCTATTGTGGATCAAGCAATGATCAATCAACTTGTGGAGCAACGAGTTGCTGAGTTACTAGCTGAGTCAAATCATTCCAACAATTCTGCTAGAACTTTTCCACCTGTTCGTGCTAATGGATGTCACTACAAGGAGTTTAAGATTTGTGGACCGATTGAGTTTGGTGGAACTGAAGGTGTGGTTTACTTGGTTAGGTGGATTGAGAAGACTGAGTCTGTGTTCAATGTCAGTGGTTGTGCGGAGAATGCGAAGGTAAAGTTTGCTTCTTTTACCTTCAAGGATGAAGCCTTAACTTGGTGGAACAATTACCGTAACTCGGTTGGGAGTGATGTGGCTTATGCTATGACTTGGGAGCAATTTAAGTCTTTGTTGATTTAGACTTACTGCCCAAGGAACGAGATTAAGAAATTGGAAATTGAGTTCTGGAACCACAAGGTGAAAGGTACCGATATGGCAACTTACAATCGCCGTTATCGAGAGTTGGCCTTACTCTATCCCGATATGGTTAGGACTGAGACCCAAAAGATTGAGAGGTTTACCGATGGATTGCCGGTAGCTACCAGGAACGATGTGATATCTGCTAAGCCTGCAAACATACATGAGGCTATCACTATCGCTCAACAATTGATGGACTCTTTGGAATTGGAAGAAGCTGAGAAGGATAAGAATGGAAAGAGAAAGAGGGATGATCACTCTAAGGGTAATGATCGTCGAAACAAGCGACAAACAACTGCTAGAGCTTATGCCATGGGAGATGGAGACAAGAAGAACTACAATGGAGATGCACCCAAATGCAACCGATGTTATAAGCATCATTCTGGTCGATGTACAGTAATGTGCAAGAATTGATCTAAGATGGGACACATAGCTAAGGATTGTAGAGCTCGACCACTTGCTATGGTTCAAGCTACTCCTGAAACTATGAGCAAAGCAAATGTTACTTGCTATGGATGTGGAAAGAAAGGACATTATCGGAATGAATGTAGGGAATCGTGAAACCGAGGAAATCAAGGATCGGGTGGTAATGGGTACAACAATGGAAACCGTGGAGCTGGAGGAAACCGTGGACGACAAGATAATGGGGACCAACGTGTGGAAGCTGGAGTTTCTCATGGAAGAGTGTATGCACTCGGGAACGAGAGAGGAGAAGATCCGAACGTTGTGACTGGTACGTTCCTTCTCAATAATCGTTATGCTTCCATACTATTTGATACTGGTGCCGATAAGAGTTTTATGTCCACTAAGTTTGCACCCTTACTTGAGAAACCCCCGATGGCCTTAGAAATTGGTTATGATGTAGAGTTAGCTAATGGAAACATAGAAAGGATTAAGACTATCATTCGTGGATGCACGTTAAACTTTCTGAACCGTCCTTTCAACATAGATCTTCTACCCGTCACATTAGGAAGTTTTGATGTCATTACCGGCATGGATTGGTTGTCGAAGTATCGTGCCCATATAATCTGCGATGAGAAGATCGTGCGGGTGCCTTACGGCAAGGAGATTCTAAACATACCAGGAGATAGAAAGGATTTGAGAGGCCCATCCAGATTAGCGGTCATATCTTGCACTAAGTTGCCAAAGCTAATGGAGAAAAGAAATTACCTTTTCTTAGCCCAAATTTCTGAGAAAGGAGAGAAGGAGAAGAAGGAAAGGTGCATTGGAGATGTACCTATAGTTCGTGATTTTTCGGATGTGTTTCCCGATGATTTGCCGGGAATTCCGCCTACTCGACAAGTGGAATTTCAGATTGAGTTGACACCTGGTGCTGCACCTGTAGCACGAGCGCCTTATCGTCTTGCACCTACTGAACTGGAAGAATTGTCGAAACAATTAGCGGAGTTAGCCGAGAAGGGATTCATAAGACCAAGTTCTTCACCTTGGGGAGCCCCGGTCTTATTTGTGAAGAAGAAGGATGGATCGTTCCGAATGTGTATTGATTATCAAGAGTTGAACAAGTTAACGGTGAAGAATAGATATCCGTTACCGAGGATCGACGATTTGTTCGATCAGCTACAAGGATCGAGCGCGTATTCGAAGATCGATTTGAGATCGGGATATCATCAGCTTCGAGTGCGCGAGGAAGATATTCCGAAAACGGCTTTCAGAACCCGTTACGGGCATTACGAGTTTCAGGTGATGCCGTTTGGGTTGACTAACGCACCGGCGGTATTCATGGATCTCATGAATCGGGTGTGTAAGCCTTACTTAGATAAGTTCGTGATTGTGTTCATCGATGACATTCTGATATACTCGAAGAGTGAGAAGGAACATGAGGAGCATCTAAGACTTATCTTAAAATTGCTCAGGAAGGAGAAACTGTATGCCAAGTTTTCGAAATGTGAATTTGGGATTCCGACGGTACAATTTCTAGGTCACGTAATTGATAGACAAGGAGTTCATGTGGATCCTGCTAAGATTGAAGCGATTAAAGATTGGGCTGCACCTACGACCCCAACAGAAGTTCGTCAGTTTTTGGGATTAGCCGGTTATTACCGAAGATTCATTGAGGGATTTTCGAAGATAGCAAAACCGTTGACCAAATTGACTCAAAAGAGTGTTAAGTATGAATGGGGAGATAAGGAAGAGGAAGCCTTTCAGTTACTTAAGGAAATGATGTGTAGTGCTCCTATTTTGGCGTTACCCGAAGGTAACGAGGATTTCGTCGTCTATTGTGACGCTTCTCATAAAGGTTTAGGAGCGGTGTTAATGCAACGAGAGAAAGTGATAGCTTATGCTTCCCGACAGCTCAAGAAGCATGAGAAGAACT
The DNA here is from genome assembly GCA_030686995.1 of Artemisia argyi. Taxonomy (NCBI): domain Eukaryota; kingdom Viridiplantae; phylum Streptophyta; class Magnoliopsida; order Asterales; family Asteraceae; genus Artemisia; species Artemisia argyi. Next base: position 191,985,811 of record CM060685.1, on the reverse strand, counting down.
ACACCACCCATGATTTGGAGTTAGGTGCTGTAGTCTTTGCTGTGAGGATATGGAGACATTACTTGTATGGAACCAAGTGTGTAGTGTTTACTGATCACAAAAGTTTGCAACACATTCTGAACCAAAAAGAGCTTAACATGAGGCAGCGACGTTGGATTGAGTTGCTAAGCGATTACGATTGTGAAATTCGCTACCATCCGGGTAAAGCAAACGTTGTTGCCGATGCTCTTAGTCGAAAAGAAAGAATGCCACCATTACGGGTTAGGTCATTAGGAATGACTATCGTATCGCCATTACCGTCTCAAAAATTGGAAGCTCAAACGGAAGCATTGAAAGCAGAAAATAAATCTGCCGAGAATATATTTGGGATGGCAGAAAATGAGAAAGGATTTGCTAAGCGTTCTGATGGAGTGTTATGTTTTGGAGAACGAAGTTGGGTACCATTGTATGGAGGGATTCGAGAATTGATTATGCATGAGTCGCATAAGTCGAGATACTCCATTCATCCTGGGTCGGACAAAATGTACCAGGATTTGAAGAAGTTATATTGGTGGCCAAATATGAAGGCAGATATAGCATTATATGTTAGTAAGTGCTTGACCTGCTCTAAGGTTAAAGCTGAGCATGAAAGACCGTCAGGATTGTTGACGCAGCCAGAACTCCTGGTTTGGAAGTGGGAGCGGATTACGATGGACTTTATTACCAAATTACCAAAGACAGCTAGCGGTTGCGACGCTATATGGGTAATTGTGGATCGTTTGACTAAGTCTGCTCACTTCCTGGCGATTAGTGAAGATGATAGTGTGGAAAAACTTGCAAGGTTGTATGTGAAGGAGATTGTTTCTCGTCATGGGGTTCCGATATCGATTATTTCGGATCGCGACAGCCGTTTCACGTCAGCATTGTGGCGATCACTTCAAACCGCTTTGGGGACGAGACTTGATATGAGTACTGCATATCATCCCCAAACCGATGGTCAAAGTGAGAGAACTATTCAAACTTTGGAAGATATGCTTCGTGCATGCATCATAGACTTTGGTAAAGGCTGGGAGAAATATCTACCCCTTGCGGAGTTCTCCTACAATAATAGCTACCACACAAGTCTTAAGGCTGCACCATTCGAAGCTTTGTATGGTCGAAAATGCCGTTCACCTATTGGTTGGGCAGAAGTTGGAGATAGCCAACTCACCGGCCCTGAGCTTATCTTGGAAACCACGGAGAAAGTAATGCAGATTCGAGATCGACTGCGAGCAGCTAGAGATAGGCAGAAAAGCTAGGCTGATCAGAGGCGTAAACCCCTAGAATTCCAGGTTGGAGACAGAGTTATGTTGAAGGTCTCGCCTTGGAAGGGTGTGATACGTTTTGGGAACGTGGGAAACTTAATCCCCGCTACATTGGACCATTTCATATTTTGGAAAGAATTGGGCCCGTAGCATATCGTTTGGAATTACCTATCGAACTGAGTAAAGTTCATGATGTGTTTCATATTAGTAATCTGAAGAAATGCCTTTCAGAGGAAACACCAGTTATACCTATCAAGGATATTCGTGTGGATGAAAGTTTGAATTTTGTGGAAGAGTCGATTGAGATAATGGATAGAGAGATCAAACGACTCAAGAGGAGTCGTATTCCGCTCATCAAAGTTCGCTGGAATTCGCGGCACGGACCGGAATTTACGTGGGAACGTGAGGATGAGTTTCGAAAAAGATATCCGAAGTTTTTCACTTCGTAGATGGGTCATTTCAAGAGAAACCCGGGATGGGTTCCTTCTGAGGCTGGGAGGATGTGACAACTGGCAAAAATAGGGAGCCGTTTTATAAAACCCGCATTACATTTAAATAATAAATATGGAATTTTTGGAAATTTATTGTGACGAGATATTTTACGAACGTTGGTACTTGATTTTAATCATACGATGTTTATGGGATTTAGTTATTTATTTATGGTTTGTTTCGTTTCGTTCGTGATGATTTATTTTGAGATTGTTATCTTTGGCACTACATTGACTCCGGCACTAGATTAACCTAACAAGATTTCTATATTTTATAAAACGGTCGCGGTTCACCGTTAAATTAATATTATGTCTTTCGTACATATCTATATTTTCGGGAAGTGTTGTTGGGAAATCAATTATGACGTGTACGTGTATGGTTGATGAAAATTTAATACTTTTATGAACGGGTAATCGGGTTACGGGAAAAGCGATTAAAAAGAGTTCACTAACTATAAAAATATTTGTGGCTAATATTGGAAAAAGAAAACCTAAGGGACTAAAAGTGAAAATTTCGGGTATAATACCCTAACCCTAACCCTCCACCCTCACAAAAATAATTTCATCATTTTCTTTCCCTCTCCTCTCTTTGTCGCCGCCGGTAACCACCCCAACACCCTTACCACCGCCGACCTCCCTACCACACCACAACCACCAAAACAATCCCCATCATTTCCTTGTTCGATTGGTGTGAAACACGCGCCTCCCTTCTCCCTTTTATTTTATTACCGCCGACCTCCACACCTCACACAACACCACATCAACATCCATCTTGGTTTCTATTCGATTAGAGGTGAGAAAAACATAAGTTTTGGGTCGGGTTTGACTATTTTGAGTCAAACCCGAATTGGATCTTGACATTTTTGGGATGATAACATTAAAATGAAGATGGGTTTTGTTAATAATACGAGTTTGGTATCCTTGGGGGTCGATTATTGATGTATTTGTGCTCGGATTTGGAGTTTGTACGCGTTTGGTTTTGGGTTTTGTGGCTCGATGTGAGCTTGACCGAGACCTTAGGTCTCGGTGTAACCCTCCTCGACTCGATGAGAGTCTTGGAGGTGTGATGGTTCTTGATTTTTCTTGATTCTTGATGATGGTTAATGTTTGTTGGATTCTTGGGTCTAATATGGTTCGAGTTGTTGTTGTTGTTGTTTTGGAGTCTCGGCCGAACCTCCCCCTTCGCGGGCTGTTTGGGTCGAGGGGCTCATTAGAGCTAGCCGAGACCGAGAGGTCTCGGGTGAGGTTATTGTCTTGGTTGTAACCTCACAAGTTGACCCGGGTTTGACTTGGTAAGTCGACCCGTATAATTGATATGTTTTTCTTGTTCTAGATTATATGGTAATATTTGTTGTGACTTATTTTTGGGCCGAATCATTTGGACTTTGGTCATTTGTATCGTGAATTGGAGTTGTGTTGACGAGTATGGAATTGGGGACCGATTGTGAGACGGTCAATTAGATGACGGAGATAGGTTAGTTGGGTGCCGTAGTCGGACCCTCATGTTGTAGCACGTGATATGGGATTGTTTGGACGGAGTTGGTTTATATTGTGGCTTGATTTTATTATTTTGGACTTGGAATATGAGCCGAGGGTCATGACTCGGACATGTGACCAAATTCTATGACTCGATAAATATTTAAAAGTCGAAATCAAAAATAATACTCGTTATAATATTATTAAGAATATAATCGTTTATATACGTATATATAGACGCGTTAAACGTATATATATATATATATATATATATATATATATATATATATATATATATATATATATATATATATATATATATATATATATATATATATATATATATATATAGGGTAAAGATCAAATAAAAAGACAAATTTCCGTAAAAAGAATAAAAATAATTTTTTTTTTAAAGTTCTCGAAAAATTACAAAAAAATTCCACAAGATCGGGTATGTTGGTGCATGAAAAAGTTATAAAGGAAGTTTATCTAGAAGTGGATACTTTATTCGAAAAAAAATTATAAAAAAATACGTTTGTGCATTAAATCGCTTTTTTGTGCATCAAAAAATCGTTTTTGGACCCAACTTCTTTTGACTTTTTTCATCAAAATAACATTGTGCATCTAATTAAAACAACTTGAAAATTTTGTGCATTAAAATTGTTTTTGTGCATTAAAATTTTTTTTGCGCATTAAAATTCGTTTTTTGTGCATTAAAAAAAACGTATAAAAACTCAAAATTAGAAAAACTTCTTTCACAAAAGTTTTATGCACCAACATACCCGATCTTGTGGAATTTTTTTTGAATTTTTTGAGAACTTTTTTTAAAAAAATTTCTTTTTATTCTTTTTACGGATATTTGTCTTTTTATTTTAACTTTACCATATATATATATATATATATATATATATATATATATATATATATATATATATATATATATATATATATATATAAATGCGTATATTAATAATAACACGATCACGAGTAAACGTATAATAATAAGACGATAGTTATTATACTATGAAAATAGTTTAATAAATGTCGGGATATTATTATAAATAATAACTATAAAAATAACGGCTAAACATAAGTCGGGTAAATAATAATGATAAATGTGATTTTATTTATAAATTAGAAACTTATCGAGTTATACGAATTGTGGGTCTTTAAAGTCCAAGTGGGCTTTATATTGTGACTTTGTGTTGTCACGGATATATGACGGTTAATATAAGCATTTTATATTATCGGATGACTTATTCTAGATTGAGTTATTTGACGATATAAAATGGGTATATTAATGGGCATCGTATCCCACGACGCCCATAGGATGTGGTATATATTTTAGGGTAATGAATTACTATATGTCTCGTGGAATTTGGCCGATTCGACGATATATATAGGGAATTTATTGGGCTACGACATATACCAAATAGAAATTTATGTGCAATGTGCTTTAGGTTGGGTATAATTTTGGAACGATATATTACGTAAATAAGTATGGGAGATTATCAAATCGACGGATTTAATAAGCTTCTATAATTATTTAAATAATATGATGGGCTAACATTAGACCTATAGTTATCTTATTATTGTTCTTTGTTGAGGCTTTTTGTTTTGAGCTGTGTCGACCCTCCACCCGTATGGATACCAAACGTCAAATTTCAAATGAATATGAAGTTAATTCGAGAAATGGATATTTTGGAAAGTAAAATGAATTACGTTCGGGAATGGGAATATTTGATTTTGAGGAATTCTTGCGTCTTTCTTCTATCATTTGTTTTGAGGATTTCTGGACTTGAGGTGAGTCATAGCCCCACTTTTACTCTTGAACTTTGTTTTCAATACTTGGGGTGAGAAACGTGCAAATGCTTTATGTGGACTATTATCGCTTTTTGGTTTCAAAACTTGTTATGCTTATAGAACTAGGTAGAGCGAGGCCTAGACTAGATCTAGGTAAGCTATTGATTTGGTTGTTGAGCGAGGCCTAGTCCCCGAACTAGGTAAGCTGTTGGATTGATATTAGAGCGAGGCCTAGACTTGAGCTAGGTAAGCTATTGACTGGTTTGATTTGAGCTATAGCGTGCACCTATAGGGATGATTTGATTTGGTTGGTTTATTTTGGTTGGATGAGTGAGCCATAGTCTAGCTAGCAAGCGTTTTGCGTATATGTCCACTATATTGAATTAAGAATCTAAACCTATGATCTCACCAGCGAAAGCTGACTTTTAGCACGTTTTCTCAGGTAATTAAGTGATGCTCTGCGGATGCTTGGGATTGGAGGCTTGGCATTTGGCACTGGTTATGGATCTATATTTCTAAAACTCTGATAACTATTGTGGACCTATATTTATTTCTTTTGGGCCTGACTTTGGATGATTTTGGGATAATGTAAACTTTAAAACCCCGCGTGGTTGTATTTTATTTTGTTTACTTTATCTCGTTCTTTTATGTCTTGTGTTTGGATACCAATCCCCGTAGCACCCCGAAAGCTTGTTGAGTCTTCCGCTGTACCAAATTTTGGGGGTGTTACAATAAAATTACCAAATTAACATAGATGCTTACACTATAGTTTCTTTATACATAAAGAGAAACAAAAAAAAAATGTAATTGATAGAACTCAAATTTAATCTTTCGATTATTTATAATGTATAAGAATAATTTTTCTCTAAACCCGAACTATATAAGGAAATTATTATTACTTGTATAAGTAAATTATAAATGCATAAAAAATGACAGAGTACATCCGCAAGTCTTTTAGGATTGTTTGAATCCTTACCGACCTTTCACTTTATTGCAACTTTCTTCACAATTGGCCTAAATCATCAAGGTAAAACACACCTATATTTTAGACCGTTGGTTGACACCCATAGTGTTATCAATGACGGCAAATACCTGCTAAGTTTTATTAATTCATTCAAAGACAAATTACACTCCGAAAATAATTCCTACCATAAAATTCCCCATATAGGCACAAAAACACATTTTTGGTACATTAACAATCCATGACAATCATGTGTTGATACTTAATCCTCCTCTAAAAAGCGCACACAATAAATTGCATTACACTTTAGTGTGTGCGATAAGATCATAAAACTGCAAAAACCACTAACATGTTGCATTATAGTGAGGATAACAACAAAGTTAGTCATAACATCAAATCAGAAATTTTCAGATTAGAACTAAAGGGGTGTTTGGTTATGCTTATTAAAGGTGCTTATTCGCTTAATCAATTACCATAACACAATAAGTTTATGATAAAACTATAAGCTTTTTTGAGAAGCTTAGTAAAAAACCCCTGAACTCCCAACTAATTCCATCATAGCTTAGTGTGTTTATAGTAAAAACACAAATATTAAGTGTAGAAATTTTCAATAAAACATAAAAAAAAATTACTAAAAGTTGGTATGTATAACAAAAAAGTTAATCCATAATTTTACTAAAACTATAGCTAGATTAGGCATAAGCCAAAGTGCTGTTGAGGTCTCTTTCGGATTCTATTCAGAAGCAAAAAGGGGTTTACACATAAATCATAAGTATAGAATAATGGTTGTATCGCACATCCGTGATTACCAAGTCAATAACATTATCGCAGTATAGTAATATAATAACCTAATTAAAAACTATATATTCTTGCTGAATAATTCTCATGTACATACTTTTAATTCCTTTACAACAACCAACTATTATTTATTTATTTATTTATTTATTATTATTTTTTTTGAAACATCAAGTCAATGAATAAAGTTAGGTTATCACCTACGTAGTTTTTTTTTTTTTTTTTTTTTTTTTTTTTTTTTAATTTAGGAGGTGATTCTTATCAAATAAGGATTGTGATGCGTGCATTTTTTTTATAATTTAAGGAAAACACCGTCTATATTAAAGAATGACTATCTAGCCGATGTGTTTTTGTTTGTTTTTAATAATTAGCTTTGTATAACATTTTTAACTGACAGAGATGTTGAGTTTGAGGTTAATGTTGTTGTTTAACTTTAACTATTGATATCATATTGTACAAAATGTGCGAATTTAGTGGCACATAATGAGCGTTGATAAAGTTAAAATATGTTCCGTAAAGTTTTTAAAATATTTTTATGGATATCCATATATACAATTTAAATAACAATTTCATGAGTCGTTGTTATAAGTAGAATCACGTATATTTATTTTATATCACAGTAACTCATGCTTATCATTTGATATTTATATTTCCGTTACTAATAATTTAACCGTATTTCAAACCCGTGTATGCATAAATTAAACTTTTAAATAGTAACATGAGTCCTTAGAAGACCAACTCTTTGGGAGGGACTTGGCTACATACATTTTATTTTTGAAGAGCTCAACTTGAACATTAGAATCTATTAATTGCATGCATGATAAATGGAGCATGATTACTAGTTCCTTAGAATCTATTAATTGCATGCATGATAAATGGAGCATGATTACTAGTTCCATTCATTCGTCGATTTATATAATAAGTTTGCATATGAATGAGCTGAGAACGGTTTTAGTGTGTATAATACAAACTATTAAAATAAAGAAATAACCTGAAATACCAAAAATAAAAACTCTTACAAAATGTGACGAGGAATGATACAATCAAAATCTTTGTATCCTGATCCGTTTCATCTAGTACTAAATAGTATACCTTTTTTGACGAGGAATGATACAATAAAAAAAGAACCTACACAAAAACTCTTACAAAATAAGGTATCATTTTATGATTGGTTTAATTAAAGAGAAAAGAGAGAAAATATAAAAAAATGTACCAATTACAAAATGACATCTTATTTTGTAAAAAAAAATTGTGGAAGTTCTTGTGGTTGTGTCATTTCTCTTGTTTGAACCATCTATATTATTATAAGAGAGAGGTGTGACAACCGGCAGTTTAGGGAGCCATTTTAAAAATCCGCATTTCGATATAAGTTCGTTTATAATTTTTATTTGAAATTTTCATTTCACAACGAACTTGTAAGACCTATTTTATGGAAATTTTATTTAATGACGTTATGGTATTCGTGAATTATGTTCATAATTCGTTTTTGATTATGTGATCGGTGATGTATATTTGAATTCTCACTTGGTACTACGTTGACTTTGGCACTAGGATTACCTAACATGATTTTATGATTCGTCTTAACGAGCCGTTATTATTTTAATTGATTACGAGAGGTTCTCGTGTAATATGGAAATTTTAAAATGAGTTCGGGTTCGGGCCACATGTTTTTACATCCACCCACATTACCCGCTCAATCGTAATAATATTATTATTATTACTATTATTATTATTACACTTATTATTATTATTATTACATTTACTTTTAAAAAAAAAAAAAAAAAAAAAAAAAAAAAAAAAAAAAAAAGAGAAAAGCTAATAGGGTCCGTTTGGCCGGTTTCACCCACACACACAAACACTCACTTTACCCTCTCTCTCTCAAATCCTCTCATCTCCCTCACCAAACTAACCCTAGCCGCGGGTCCAATAATCCGGCCACCACCGCCGTTTTACCGACCACCCAACAAAACAAACACCACCAATCTACTCCTCTCTTCACCCTCTTTCATTTGATATATCATATTCACCCTAGAACCTTCGTTAACACCATCAAATTTATAACAAACCGTTCGAATTTTAATAGTTTTCTAGATCCATTCTTTTGGAGGTCCAAGAAGGTGAGAAGAAGCATTTTATTGGTTTTGGGTGCCACGTTATGGCATGAATCCGTGGCTACACGGATTATTGCGTGTGAATCCGAATGGGTTTCATCTAAAAACGTAACAAAGTTATGGGTTGTGATTGGAAAAATGTTTTTCTTAAAGTTTGGTATCCGATTTGGGTTGTATTGGGTTCGATTTGGTGATGGACTCGTGGGATTCATGGGTTGTCGAGGTGTTGTGACCTCGAGTTGGAGCTAGCCGAGACCTCATGGTCTCGGGATTATTGTTTTTGCGCTCGGATTGGCCATGCCGAGACCCTCATGGGTTCTCGATTTGTTATGGCTCGAGCCTTGGCTCGTATGAATATTGTGGTTCGACCCTTGTGGGTCGCGGCCTTGAGCCGTGTAGTATTTTCCTTGTTGCCGAGTTGACCATTTTGGGTCGAATGGATTATGTGATTTATTTGGTTAGCTCAAGTGAGCTATGATTGGCTTGTGTTATGGCCGAGACTCAATTGAGTCGTATGGCCTCGGGTTCGGCTTGGTAAACCGACCCGAACACCAAATTTGGTTAATGTTATTTTGTGTATAAATGTGAACTAATTGTTTTATTATTATTGGTTATGATTATTGTTGGTATATATTGTTGTTGTGGTATTATTTCTCGGCCGTATACTTTGGTCGAAATGGATATTGGTTATTGATTATGATTCGATATTGAGAAGTTGTTGTCGATTGGGATATGATATGAGGACCGGTTATGAGACGGTCGTTAGATGACGGAGATAGGTTAGTCGGGTACCGTAGTCGGACCTTATTGTTGTAGCCCGTGGTTGAGATTGTGATTGGACGGAGTTTATTGTTTATGACTTTGGTTTATTATTGGACTTGGACAATGAGCCGAGAGTCATGACTCGGACATATGACCATTTCGTGTAACTCAATAAATATTAAAAGTAAAACGAGAATAATAAAACTCGTAATAATAATTATTAGTAATATGAACGTTTATACGAAAGTATATACGTGAGTAACGTATATATAACTATATAAACGCGTATATTAATAATAATAATAATCACGAGTCGTATTATAAATAATACGATTAGATACATATTAGGCTACGAAAGTGGCGTAATATTAATTAAACGTATTATTATTATTAGAAATTGTGTTATAAACGGGAAACTCCTGACAATTATGAAACGTTTAATAAAAAGTCATTTTGGATATATAACGAATAAACTTATTGAGTTAGGCGAAATTGTCGTCACTCGGGTCCAGGTAAGTTATTATTTGCGACATTCGTGTTGTCTCGGATATATGACGACTAATATAGACGTTTTCTATAAGTAAATAACCACCCAACCGTAAGGTTGAGCCGTGTTGTTTGATTATATGAAATGAATATATTAGTGGGCATCGTATCCTACGACGCCCATAGGTTGTAGTATATGTAAAGGGTAATAGATTGCGAGTGTATATATCGGGAAATCTGGCCAATTTGACGATATATACGAGGAATTTATTAAACTATGATATATACTATATAGTAATTATGTGCTATGTGTTCTATATGTGCTTTAGATTGGGTGTAATCTTGGAACGGTATATTACGTAAATAAATATGAGGATTATCAAGTCGACGGATTTGGTAAACTTTGGCGATTTATTTAAATGATATATTGGGCTAATATTAGATCTATAGTTATTATATGTTCTACGTGTGATCTTGTTGGTTTGTTTTGAGTCGACCCACCACCCGTATGGATACCAAACGCAAATACACCAAACTAATACGAAATGGATTTTCGGTAATAAAACGGATTCTCGTCCGGGTTTGGGAATATTATATATTTGAGGAAATGATTTCTGAAAGAGTTAATATTGTTAGGTCGTGCCAAGTCCGTAGTTGCTGTTTCGTGAGTTATCATACATCTTATTGCTACCTACCTCGTCTTGCCATATTTCTGGACTTGAGGTGAGTCATAGCCCCACTTTTTACTCTTGAACTATGTTTTCAACGATTGGGGTGAGAAACGTGCAAATCATTTTACGTGGACTATTATCGCTTTTATATTCTTTCTAAAACTTGCTATGCGTATGGACTAGGATCTATTGTCAGCTTTAGTCACACCTTTTGTGTGTACTATTCAAGGTTGGCTTATTTGGTTATTTGGTTATTTGGATTGTCAGCTTTAGTCACATATTCGTTGTGTGTACTATTCAAGGTTGGCTTATTTGGATTGTCAGCTTTAGTCACATAGTTTCGTGTGTACTATTCAAGGTTGACTTATTAGATACCATAGTGTGCACCTATAGGTTATTATTACTTCGGAGGTTATCCGAGTAATTATTGGTATTGCGGGGGTTACCCGAATACTTATGTTGTTACGGAAGGGTATCCGTGTGTTTTGGCTATTACGGAAGGGTTTCCGTGTGTTATGTTGAGAGCGGAGGGTATCCGCAGGCTTTTAGCGAATCCTTAGTCTAGCTAGCAAGCGTTTTGCGTACATGTCCACTATATTATTAGTTGAACTTAAACCTATGATCTCACCAGCGAAAGCTGACTTTTAGCACGTTTTCTCAGGTAATTAAGTGTTGAGGTGCATGCTTGGATTGGAAGGCTCGGCTGTGGCACACGGTTATGGATCTATATTTTCTAAACTCTGATAATTAAAATTGGACCTATTGTTATTTTATTTTGGGCCTAACTCTGAGTGATGTTGGGATAAATGTAAACCTTAAAACCCCGTATTTGGTTGTGTTTTTACTATGTTTACTTTATCTCGTTCTATATTGTCTTGTGTTGGATACCAATCCCCGTAGCACCCCGAAAGCTTGTTGAGTCTTCCGCTGTATCAAATTTTGGGGGTGTTACAGATTGGTATCAGAGCCAAGGTTATAGAGAACTAGGTAAATAAACGCCTAAACTATAACCGTATTTTTATAGAAAATGATCCTTGACTACCGCCCGCCAGCCCGCCAAGCCGAAGCATCTTCTATAAATTGAGGTATTATGAGATATTTGAGATGATTTGAGGTTTATGGATTTTAGTATTAAGATGGCGTTCTTGAGGATTTATATGGTCTATATGTTTTATAAACATTTTTAGAAATGCGGTGTTTGAAATTCTTTTATTAAGATTATATGGTACTATTTGATGTGCATATTTGGTACGATTTTATGAGTTGTGATTTAAGTTGTTTTGAAACACTTACACCTACCCTACGCCGTTGTCACAGACTATGGCCTCCCATGTGCCTGATGTCGTCGAGGACATCCTTACTGCACCAGTTTTACCTGCACAGTTCACTATGGCATCTGATGACCCCTACCAGATGGCCATGTCTACAGCTATTGTGTCACAGGCAGCTTCTACTTCAGCACTACCTGTTGCATCTACGCAGGGACCCTCATCTTCTCTAGGGCTCCCTGGTACATCGAGGCAGCTTACTCTTCATCAGGTTTTGGCTCGTGTGGCACCCCGCTTTGCCCACCGAGCTACAGCACGCATGTCGGTACGCCCTACTCCATCACCTTTACAGATTGATGCTCATTCTCTTCTGTCTGAGGCGCCACCCACATCATTGCGTCGTCGTCCTAGATCACCTACTACATCTTCACATGGTTCACCTAGTAGGAGACGACGAGTGATGAGGTACTCTTCCGATGAGGAGGAGGAGTACGAGGGTGAGGATGAGGCTGATGACCCTGAGCGGGAGGATGACCCTCAGGAGGCTGAGCATGGTGATGATGATGACCCTGAGGAGGAGGATGACCCTCAGGAGGATGAGATGCCTGATGATGATGATGATGAGTTAGCACCACCAGCTCAGGCTGAGGAGCCTGATTCACCTGTACACCCGATTGAGCCCGATTCACCTGATCATCCGTTCTTGTTTGAGTTGCCACCTGGTAGTCCCGTTGAGTCGGATGCATCGTCTGAGGTTTCTGCTGAGCATGCAGAGTTGGGTGAGGTTGGCAGGTTGTGGGCTCGGATTACTGAGCTTAGTGACAGAGTTGCACACGTATCTGATCGACTTGAGAGAGTTATTGGAGAGTTTCTAGCAGATTTGAGAGTTGATTTGACCGTCGCTGTGGGCAGGGCTACTGAGCTGAGGAGAGTTATGATGGATGTTCATGAGCATATCGATAGTTTGCAGCGAGGATTCGTTACTGCTCGTGAGGCCGACCGCAAGCTTTGGCAAAGGAATGCCGAGCTAGAGAAGGAGGTGGCTGACCTCAAGAGAGACCGAGACACCCATAGCGTGGAGTTAGGATCGTTATGGGGGGATCTTGATGGCTTGAGGCAGGAGTTGAGGATTCTCCGTCAGCCCCGTGGCTAGTTACTTGAGTTATATTATCTTGTTGCTTTCTTAGCCGAGGAGTGTTCGGTTAGAAAAGCTAGTTATCATATTTTGATGTATTTTGTTTGGTATTCGTCTCTTTTGGAACGATTAGTATGCTTGGTGTTATCCGATGGTTGGAACGATGTTAGATCGCTATTGTATGATTGATGGTTGTTAGTATATGGTATTATGTGATTTTGGGTGTTATGGAAATTGAGTCCTTATTCGCTTATTATTACATAGCGTGTCGTTGCCACTCTTGCTATGACTTGATTTCGTTGAGATGTTTTGTTGAGCATGTCGATAAGTTCTAATGGAGATTTATGAACTTGTGTGATGTTACAGATCAATGGCACCCCGTCGAAACCCTGTTAGGTCTACCAGGACTGGTCCTGCTGTGACTACTCCTACTCCTGCTCGTCGAGGTCGTCGACCTACTCGAAATGTTGAAACCCCTACTCCTGACAACTTGGACACCACTAACCGTAACAACAGGAATCAAAATGTTGATGTTCAGGGAGACAATGGTCATGTTCCACTTAATGCACCTACTGTGGATCAAGCAATGATCAACCAACTCGTGGAGCAAAGAGTTGCTGAACTACTCGCTGAGTCAAATCATTCCAACAATTCTGCTGGAACTTTTCCACCTGTTCGTGCTAATGGATGTCATTATAAGGAATTCAAGATTTGTGGACCCATTGAGTTTGGTGGAAATGAGGGAGTGGTTTACTTAGTTAGATGGATTGAGAAGACTGAGTCAGTGTTTAATGTCAGTGGTTGTGCGGAGAATGCGAAGGTAAAGTTTGCTTCTTTTACTTTCAAGGATGAAGCTTTGACGTGGTGGAACAACTACCGAAATGCAGTTGGGAGTGATGTAGCATATGCTATGACTTGGGAGCAATTTAAGTCCTTGTTGATTCAGACTTATTGCCCAAGGAATGAGGTCAAGAAGCTAGAGATTGAGTTTTGGAACCACAAGGTGAAAGGTAATGATATGGCGACTTACAATCGTCGTTACCAGGAGTTAGCCTTGTTGTGCCCTGATATGGTGAAAACCGAGACTCAAAAGATTGAGAGGTATACTGATGGATTGCCTGTAGCTACGAGGAATGATGTAATTTCTGCTAGGCCCGCAAACATCCATGAGGCAATCACAATTGCTCAACAACTTATGGATTCGTTGGAATTAGAAGAAGCTGATAAGGAGAAGAATGGAAAGAGAAAGAGAGACCGTCACTCTAAGAGTAATGATCACCGAAGCAAGAGACAAGCTAAGGCTTATGCTATTGGGAATGGAAATAAGAAGAATCAGAACGGTGATGCACCCAAGTGTGATCGTTGCCATCAGCATCACACCGGATGGTGTAGTGTGACATGCCAGAATTGCTCAAGGAAAGGACATACAGCTAAGAACTGTAGAGCTCGACCTCTTGCAATGGTTCAAGCTGCTCCTGAGATGAGAAACAAGGCAGATGTTACCTGTTATGGGTGTGGAAAGAAGGGACACTATAGGAATGAGTGTAGAGAATCGCGGAACCGTGGGAATCAAGGCTCGGGTGGTAATGGGTACAATTATGGAAACCGTGGAGCTGGAGGAAATCGTGGACGACAAGATAATGGGGACCAACGTGTGGAAGCTGGAGCTGCTCAAGGAAGAGTGTATGCACTCGGGAACGAGAGAGGAGAAGATCCGAACGTCGTTACTGGTACGTTCCTTCTCAATAATCGTTATGCTTCCATACTGTTTGATACTGGTGCCGATAGAAGTTTTGTGTCCACTACATTTGCACCCTTACTAGAGAAACCCCCGATGGCCTTAGGAATTGGATATGATATTGAGTTAGCTAATGGAAACCTAGAAAGGATTAATACCATCATTCGCGGTTGTACACTAAATTTCTTGAACCACCCTTTCAACATAGATCTTCTACCCGTCACGTTAGGAAGTTTTGATGTAATCATTGGTATGGATTGGTTGTCGAAGTATCGTGCTCACATACTTTGCGACGAGAAGATCGTGCGTGTACCATACGGAAAGGAGGTCCTAAATATACTAGGAGACCGAAAGGATTCTAGGAGCCCATCCCGGTTAGCGGTGATTTCTTGCACTAAGTTACCGAAGCTAATAGAGAAGGGATGTTATCTTTTCTTAGCTCAAATTTCTGAGAAGGGAGAGACGAAGAAAAAGGAAAGGTGCATTGGAGATGTGCCTATAGTTCGTGATTTTCCTGATGTGTTTCCCGATGATTTGCCGGGAATCCCACCGACTAGACAAGTGGAGTTTCAGATTGAGTTGATACCCGGTGCTGCACCTGTAGCACGAGCACCTTATCGTCTTGCGCCTACTGAACTGGAAGAGTTGTCGAAACAATTGGCGGAGTTAGCCGAAAAGGGATTCATAAGACCAAGTTCATCACCTTGGGGAGCCCCAGTCTTGTTTGTGAAGAAGAAGGATGGATCGTTTCGCATGTGTATTGACTATAGAGAGTTAAATAAGTTAACGGTGAAGAATCGATACCCGTTACCTAGAATCGATGATTTGTTCGATCAACTCCAAGGATCAAGTGTGTATTCGAAGATCGATTTGAGATCGGGATATCATCAACTTCGAGTTCGTGAGGAGGATATTCCGAAAACGGCTTTCAGAACCCGTTACGGGCATTATGAGTTTCAGGTGATGCCGTTTGGGTTGACTAACGCACCAGCCATATTCATGGATCTCATGAATCGTGTGTGTAAGCCATACTTGGATAAATTCGTGATTGTATTCATCGATGACATTCTGATTTATTCAAAGAGTGAGAAAGAGCATGAGGAGCATTTAAGACTCATTTTGGAATTGCTCAGGAAGGAGAAACTTTATGCCAAGTTTTCGAAATGTGAATTTTGGATTCCGACCGTACAATTTTTGGGTCACGTGATTGATAGACAAGGAGTCCACGTGGATCCTGCAAAAATTGAAGCAATAAAAGTTTGGGCTGCACCTACAACCCCAACCGAAGTTCGTCAATTTTTGGGTTTAGCTGGCTATTACCGAAGATTCATCGAGGGATTTTCGAAGATAGCTAAACCATTGACCAAATTGACTCAAAAGAGTGTTACGTATGAATGGGGAGATAAAGAAGAGGAAGCGTTCCAATTGCTTAAGAAAATGTTGTGTAGCGCTCCTATCTTAGCGTTACCAGAAGGTAACGAGGATTTCGTCGTCTATTGTGACGCCTCACATAAAGGTTTAGGAGCCGTATTAATGCAACGGGAGAAGGTGATAGCTTATGCTTCCCGACAGCTCAAAAAGCATGAGAAAAACTACACTACCCATGATTTGGAGCTTGGTGCTGTGGTTTTTGCTTTAAGAATATGGAGACATTACTTGTACGGAACCAAGTGTGTTGTATTTACTGACCATAAAAGTCTACAACACATCTTGAATCAAAAAGAGCTCAACATGAGACAACGACGTTGGATCGAGTTGCTAAGCGATTATGATTGTGAAATTCGCTACCATCCCGGCAAAGCAAACGTTGTAGCTGATGCTCTTAGTCGAAAGGAAAGAATACCACCATTACGAGTTAAGTCATTGGGAATGACTATCGTATCGCCATTACCATCTCAGATACTCGAAGCTCAAACAGAAGCATTAAAAGCAGAGAATAGATCTGCCGAGAACATATTTGGAATGGCTGATAATGAGAAAGGATTTGTTAAGCGTTCGGATGGATTATTATGTTTTGGAGATCGGATTTGGGTACCGTTATATGGAGAAATTCGAGAATTGATTATGCATGAGTCGCATAAGTCAAAGTACTCCATTCACCCTGGTTCCGATAAAATGTACCAAGATCTTAAGAAGTTCTATTGGTGGCCAAATATGAAGGCAGAAATAGCATCGTACGTTAGTAAGTGCTTGACATGCGCCAAGGTTAAGGCTGAACACCAGAGACCGTCAGGACTACTAACGCAACCAGAACTTCCAGTCTGGAAATGGGAGCGGATTACTATGGACTTCATTACCAAATTACCAAGGACGACTAGCGGTTGTGACGCTATCTGGGTAATTGTGGATCGTCTGACAAAGTCTGCTCATTTCTTAGCTATTAGTGAAGATGATAGTGTGGATAAGCTTGCAAGGTTATATGTGAAGGAAATTATTTCGCGTCATGGAGTTCCGATATCTATTATTTCGGATCGTGATAGTCGTTTTACGTCAGCTTTGTGGCGATCACTTCAAACGGCTTTGGGGACGAGGCTTGATATGAGTACTGCATATCATCCCCAAACCGATGGTCAAAGTGAGAGGACCATTCAGACGCTAGAGGATATGCTTCGTGCATGCATCATAGACTTTGGTAAAGGCTGGGAGAAGTATTTGCCCCTTGCGGAATTCTCTTATAATAACAGCTACCACACAAGTCTTAAGGCTGCACCATTCGAAGCTTTGTATGGCAGAAAGTGTCGTTCGCCTATTGGTTGGGCAGAGGTTGGAGATAGCCAACTTACAGGCCCTGAGCTTATTTTAGAAACTACCGAGAAAGTAGCCCAGATTCGTGATCGGTTGCAAGCCGCCAGAGATAGGCAGAAGAGCTACGCCGATCAGAGACGTAAACCTTTAGAGTTCCAGGTTGGAGACAAAGTGATGCTGAAAGTCTCGCCTTGGAAAGGTGTAATACGTTTCGGGAAACGTGGTAAACTCAACCCGCGCTACATTGGACCATTCTTGATCTTAGAAAGAATTGGGCCCGTGGCTTATAGGTTGGAATTACCGTCTGAACTGAGCAAAGTTCATGACGTGTTTCACGTGAGTAATTTGAAGAAATGTCTTTCTGATGAAATGCCCGTCATTCCAATGAGGGACATTCGTATTGATGAGAAATTGAATTTCGTGGAGGAGCCGATCGAGATTTTTGATCGTGAAGTTAAACGACTCAAGAGGAGTCGCATTCCGCTCGTCAAGGTTCGTTGGAACTCCCGACATGAACCGGAATTTACGTGGGAACGTGAGGACGAGTTCAGGAAGAGATATCCGAAGCTTTTCACTTCGTAGATGGACATTTTTCCGAGTGAAACCCGGGACGGGTTTCCTTCTGAGACGGGGAGGATGTGACAACCGGCAGTTTAGGGAGCCATTTTAAAAATCCGCATTTCGATATAAGTTCGTTTATAATTTTTATTTGAAATTTTCATTTCACAACGAACTTGTAAGACCTATTTTATGGAAATTTTATTTAATGACGTTATGGTATTCGTGAATTATGTTCATAATTCGTTTTTGATTATGTGATCGGTGATGTATATTTGAATTCTCACTTGGTACTACGTTGACTTTGGCACTAGGATTACCTAACATGATTTTATGATTCGTCTTAACGAGCCGTTATTATTTTAATTGATTACGAGAGGTTCTCGTGTAATATGGAAATTTTAAAATGAGTTCGGGTTCGGGCCACGTGTTTTTACATCCACCCACATTACCCGCTCAATCGTAATAATATTATTATTATTACTATTATTATTATTACACTTATTATTATTATTATTACATTTACTTTTAAAAAAAAAAAAAAAAAAAAAAAAAAAAAAAAAAAAAAGAGAAAAGCTAATAGGGTCCGTTTGGCCGGTTTCACCCACACACACAAACACTCACTTTACCCTCTCTCTCTCAAATCCTCTCATCTCCCTCACCAAACTAACCCTAGCCGCCGGTCCAATAATCCGGCCACCACCGCCGTTTTACCGACCACCCAACAAAACAAACACCACCAATCTACTCCTCTCTTCACCCTCTTTCATTTGATATATCATATTCACCCTAGAACCTTCGTTAACACCATCAAATTTATAACAAACCGTTCGAATTTTAATAGTTTTCTAGATCCATTCTTTTGGAGGTCCAAGAAGGTGAGAAGAAGCATTTTATTGGTTTTGGGTGCCACGTTATGGCATGAATCCGTGGCTACACGGATTATTGCGTGTGAATCCGAATGGGTTTCATCTAAAAACGTAACAAAGTTATGGGTTGTGATTGGAAAAATGTTTTTCTTAAAGTTTGGTATCCGATTTGGGTTGTATTGGGTTCGATTTGGTGATGGACTCGTGGGATTCATGGGTTGTCGAGGTGTTGTGACCTCGAGTTGGAGCTAGCCGAGACCTCATGGTCTCGGGATTATTGTTTTTGCGCTCGGATTGGCCATGCCGAGACCCTCATGGGTTCTCGATTTGTTATGGCTCGAGCCTTGGCTCGTATGAATATTGTGGTTCGACCCTTGTGGGTCGCGGCCTTGAGCCGTGTAGTATTTTCCTTGTTGCCGAATTGACCATTTTGGGTCGAATGGATTATGTGATTTATTTGGTTAGCTCAAGTGAGCTATGATTGGCTTGTGTTGTGGCCGAGACTCAATTGAGTCGTATGGCCTCGGGTTCGGCTTGGTAAACCGACCCGAACACCAAATTTGGTTAATGTTATTTTGTGTATAAATGTGAACTAATTGTTTTATTATTATTGGTTATGATTATTGTTGGTATATATTGTTGTTGTGGTATTATTTCTCGGCCGTATACTTTGGTCGAAATGGATATTGGTTATTGATTATGATTCGATATTGAGAAGTTGTTGTCGATTGGGATATGATATGAGGACCGGTTATGAGACGGTCGTTAGATGACGGAGATAGGTTAGTCGGGTACCGTAGTCGGACCTTATTGTTGTAGCCCGTGGTTGAGATTGTGATTGGACGGAGTTTATTGTTTATGACTTTGGTTTATTATTGGACTTGGACAATGAGCCGAGAGTCATGACTCGGACATATGACCATTTCGTGTAACTCAATAAATATTAAAAGTAAAACGAGAATAATAAAACTCGTAATAATAATTATTAGTAATATGAACGTTTATACGAAAGTATATACGTGAGTAACGTATATATAACTATATAAACGCGTATATTAATAATAATAATAATCACGAGTCGTATTATAAATAATACGATTAGATACATATTAGGCTACGAAAGTGGCGTAATATTAATTAAACGTATTATTATTATTAGAAATTGTGTTATAAACGGGAAACTCCCGACAATTATGAAACGTTTAATAAAAAGTCATTTTGGATATATAACGAATAAACTTATTGAGTTAGGCGAAATTGTCGTCACTCGGGTCCAGGTAAGTTATTATTTGCGACATTCGTGTTGTCTCGGATATATGACGACTAATATAGACGTTTTCTATAAGTAAATAACCACCCAACCGTAAGGTTGAGCCGTGTTGTTTGATTATATGAAATGAATATATTAGTGGGCATCGTATCCTACGACGCCCATAGGTTGTAGTATATGTAAAGGGTAATAGATTGCGAGTGTATATATCGGGAAATCTGGCCAATTTGACGATATATACGAGGAATTTATTAAACTATGATATATACTATATAGTAATTATGTGCTATGTGTTCTATATGTGCTTTAGATTGGGTGTAATCTTGGAACGGTATATTACGTAAATAAATATGAGGATTATCAAGTCGACGGATTTGGTAAACTTTGGCGATTTATTTAAATGATATATTGGGCTAATATTAGATCTATAGTTATTATATGTTCTACGTGTGATCTTGTTGGTTTGTTTTGAGTCGACCCACCACCCGTATGGATACCAAACGCAAATACACCAAACTAATACGAAATGGATTTTCGGTAATAAAACGGATTCTCGTCCGGGTTTGGGAATATTATATATTTGAGGAAATGATTTCTGAAAGAGTTAATATTGTTAGGTCGTGCCAAGTCCGTAGTTGCTGTTTCGTGAGTTATCATACATCTTATTGCTACCTACCTCGTCTTGCCATATTTCTGGACTTGAGGTGAGTCATAGCCCCACTTTTTACTCTTGAACTATGTTTTCAACGATTGGGGTGAGAAACGTGCAAATCATTTTACGTGGACTATTATCGCTTTTATATTCTTTCTAAAACTTGCTATGCGTATGGACTAGGATCTATTGTCAGCTTTAGTCACACCTTTTGTGTGTACTATTCAAGGTTGGCTTATTTGGTTATTTGGTTATTTGGATTGTCAGCTTTAGTCACATATTCGTTGTGTGTACTATTCAAGGTTGGCTTATTTGGATTGTCAGCTTTAGTCACATAGTTTCGTGTGTACTATTCAAGGTTGACTTATTAGATACCATAGTGTGCACCTATAGGTTATTATTACTTCGGAGGTTATCCGAGTAATTATTGGTATTGCGGGGGTTACCCGAATACTTATGTTGTTACGGAAGGGTATCCGTGTGTTTTGGCTATTACGGAAGGGTTTCCGTGTGTTATGTTGAGAGCGGAGGGTATCCGCAGGCTTTTAGCGAATCCTTAGTCTAGCTAGCAAGCGTTTTGCGTACATGTCCACTATATTATTAGTTGAACTTAAACCTATGATCTCACCAGCGAAAGCTGACTTTTAGCACGTTTTCTCAGGTAATTAAGTGTTGAGGTGCATGCTTGGATTGGAAGGCTCGGCTGTGGCACACGGTTATGGATCTATATTTTCTAAACTCTGATAATTAAAATTGGACCTATTGTTATTTTATTTTGGGCCTAACTCTGAGTGATGTTGGGATAAATGTAAACCTTAAAACCCCGTATTTGGTTGTGTTTTTACTATGTTTACTTTATCTCGTTCTATATTGTCTTGTGTTGGATACCAATCCCCGTAGCACCCCGAAAGCTTGTTGAGTCTTCCGCTGTATCAAATTTTGGGGGTGTTACAAGAGGAGAGAAAAAGCACACAAATTAGCCGCTAACACATTAGCTTGTGAAGTTTTTTGTGAATTTTTTTGTGAATTTTTTTTGTGAACCTATCACTTCACTATCACTTACTAACCCCCACTGTTTATAGTATGTGTTGTCTCAAATAAACTTGGACATATGGCTCTAACAAACCCTTCAAGATCCATGATTTGATGAACCGATGTTGCAAATAGAATTAATGTTCCTTAAAAAATATAGGTGAACCCAGTTGAAGATACATGGTTGTTAGTGGCTCATCAACATTTAGCTCATGGCTACAACGTAGACAACAGTATA
This sequence comes from Artemisia argyi, assembly GCA_030686995.1. Lineage (NCBI taxonomy): Eukaryota > Viridiplantae > Streptophyta > Magnoliopsida > Asterales > Asteraceae > Artemisia > Artemisia argyi. Next base: position 191,963,470 of record CM060685.1, on the reverse strand, counting down.
GTGGTTCATGGTGCCAACCTGGTCGACCTATTCCTAGTAGTGGCGGATCCATAATTTTTAAATATGTGTGGCACAATTTTTTTAACCCAAGTTATAACTTATATAAAATTGAAAGTACCATATTAAAAAAGTTATATAAAAGCTAAAGCTCGGTTGCCCAAAAACAAAATTTCTTTTTGTGTAGATTCAATCCGCATCAGTTTTGCTTATGGTTCTATTTTGAAGACAAACAATCTTTGTTAATAAAAAGAATAAGGTTAAAATAAACCTTGACTAATAACTACTTGGGCTACATTTATTGTAAATCATATTTTTATAATTTGCATATATCTTGAACTATTAATATTAATATGAAAATAACTAAGAAAAAAAGTAGTTTTAACTGTTGATTATAAGAAGTAGCAATGTTGTATCTTAAAAGCAACACTAAAGGGTGCGTTTGGTATCCCCGATCGGAATGGGTTTATGGATTTCATTTCGATACAATGTATCTATTTAATAGGTCCGGGAATGAAATATATATATCATAGTTATAGATTCATTACACACCAATCTGGTGTCTAAGAAATCTATTCCTGTGGACCCTCTATTTTTCATTACAAAACTCAAATATCTGTACACTTTTTCATACCATATTTTGTCATCCAAACATAAACAATCGTAACAATATACTTTTTCATATTCATTATCATTCTACCGTATATCAAATCGAATACCCATTGTCATTCCTAGCAACAAACCAAATAATTTTTACTAAATATATCACCTATTCTCTCTTGACCCACTGACCAATATATTACATCTATTTATCATTTTCACTTTTTTATATATTTTAATATCTTCTCCTGCAACTTCACTTCGTCTTTTTCACATAAAAAAAAAAGCTTCAGATCTTGGTTTACTTCATCTTCTTCCCATCAATAAACAATTGATGAAATGGGCTTCTATTAGACTTCCTAATCCCTTATTAAAACACGTCTTGGTTTCTGAATTGTTGTGTGAGTATAATTTGTTTGGAATGTTTTATTTGTTTTAAGTGTGATAATAAGTGAACTACATGGTATAATTTCGGATTTATCGGGGTTCTGAAATAAGGTTATTCTTTATTGATTTAAATTTTTGGGTTAGTTGGATATAACTACCCTGAACAATATTATTCAATTATATATTTTTCCGACCATGATAATATTATCGATTACTGCTTATATATTGTCTTCGCATCATGTGTGTAACTTGCTATTTTTATATGGTATAATATAAGTACTCCCTCCGTCCCATAATTATTGTCCACTGTTGACTTTTGAAGTCTTAAGCTTTAAACTTTGACCTTAAATATTTTTATTTATGTTATATATTAGTTGATGCAAAATATATGAATGAATTGAGTTTTAAATGTATTTTACATTGGTATATTTTTTATCGAGTATTATACAACACAAATAAAAATATGTAAGGTCAAAGTTGCAAAACGAAAACTTAAAAAGTCAACAGTGGACTATAATTATGGGACGGAGGTAGTAACATTTTTTTTAAAGTTATTTAAAATTAAACATCTCGAAAAGTAATTGATCACTGCTTCTATATGTCACGAAAAACTTATTATCGAAAAGTAGTTGATCATCGGAAAATTTTAGTTTCACGGTACCCACTGTCGTAACGCGCGGGCATCTTGCTAGTATGTAAATAAGGATGTTGTGCATCGATAGAAGGAAAATTGCAGTAAAGGAAAGTTTAACCATTACTTTTATTTTAAGGAAGTGTTTTTGATATAGTCGGTTAATATAGTCGGCTAATTGTATCCTTATTCTACTACAAAACCATGCACCAGCGCCTATATATATATTTACCTTGCTTTTGTTTCATGACCTACGATCTTACCTACAAAAACCCTAAACACGATTCTTCAATCTTCATTCAATCAAAGTCATGGCTTTACCTAAGCTTACCCCAATAAAGAAGCTGGCAACCTTCAAATCTACAAAGACTAATTCGAAGCCTGTGGTTCAAGTGAAACGAATTGAAAAGACGGAAAGGCACAAATACAAACTTCTGTTATCGGATGGTTCAGATTGCTATGACGCATATGTTGACTGTTCGTTGAAAAAATCAAAGCAGTTGGAGGAAGGTTCTGTTGTTCGACTGGCGGAATATCTACGTACGAGTGTAGACAACACCACGTAAGTAATTAATATTATCTTTCTTTAATTGTGCTTATCTTATAATTTAAGAATTTGACACAAAAAGGACTACAAATTTAATGTCGCTTGTCATACAAACATGTAAACTCCGTCTAAAGTTATCACAGTAGATGCTTTAAAGAGTTACGTATATAGTAAATAAATTTGTCAATAAATAATTGAGATTTTGAATTTAGAAACATCATCATATATATTTATCTTTAAAGGTGTTTTATGCTAAAGATGAATGTAAAAAAATAAATGTATCTTGTTTGAGATTTTGATACATAGGTTTGAAATTTGCTTATTTATTTTCCAGTAAACACATACGTATAAATATATAGTACGTTTTATCTAAACACTACAGTATGTTTATTTGCGTAAAAATAGATACTTTATACAAAAAATAAGCAACCCCTTGTTACAATTTGCTTATTATACTTTTTCAATCGCTTGGTAAAAATAGCTTTTGGCGAATGGAAGAGTTAGTTCAAAAAGCATACCGAAACACCAGCTAATTAACTCTTACAATCTTACCTGTCGGTCTAAGTGATTATGTTTTTAGACCAGCAACTAATATCACATTGTCACTTTTTGTTTTGTTTTGTTTCTTGATACTCTTAGTGTATTCATATACTCCGTATATGTATCTCTTATGATTTATTTTTCTTCCAATTATTTTGCATGTGTAGGGTCATTAAAATTCTCGATCTAGACGTGATCCCTGATATCATGGCTTTAGATCTTACCCTTAGACCAATAAGGGAGCTGAAAACCTTCGAATCCACAGTGACTAATCCCAACCCGGTGGTTCAAGTGATAGAGGTTAAAAAGATGGAAACGCACAAATACAAACTTCTGTTATCGGATGGTTTATACTTTCATGAAGTTTATGCTGATTGCACATTGAAGAAATCAAAGCAGTTGGAGGAAGGTTCCATTGTTCGATTAGATGAATATCTACGTACGAGTGTAGACAACGTCACCACGTAAGTAATTTATTATATCTTTCTTAATTGTGCTTATTTTATATAAAAAAATATTAATAATTATTTAATGCATGTTTTATATGGGGCAAGCATATTATAAAGTGTACACGAAAGATAAATCCATTGAGGATCACCAAAAGGACTAAAAATTTGATGTCGTGTGTCATGCAAACATGTAAACGTACCGAACATTAACGAAGATTCTAAATCAATAATATCTTATTGACCTTTAAACAGTAGTTTGTAAACCTTTTGTTTTGTTTCTGATAGTCTTGAGTGTATTCATTTACATGCATCTCTTATGATTTCTTTTTCTTCTAATTATTTTGTGTAGGGTCATTAAAGTTCTCGATCTCAATGTGATTCATACTCAATGGGATATCATTGGTCATCCAAAACCATTCCCTTATAGCGTGACTCCTTTGGTTGAAGTAAATGATATGAGTGCTTGCTTGGAAAAGTCAGAGAAACTTGAACGGGAAACAGAAACTGAAGATGGGTTTATAATGGTGTGAAAGAGTTTGGACAATTGAGTTGTTTCAAATAAATAGTTTAGTTGCTGTTATTATGTTAATCAATGTCCGGTCTTGTTCTTCTTAGAAGTTGACCATTTAGCTATGTTTTGCTTTTGAATATTTTGCAGACTGCTCATGGTTAGAATTTTTATGTGTTTTTTAATATATGTATAGCATTATTTTACTTGTCATTCATGATTATGGTGAATCCCCAGTTTTTGGTGAAATATGCCATAGTAGTGTACGTTTTTTGAGTATGTCATTGGTGGAATATTATTCTCTCATGTGAACAGAAGAGTCAAACATTGAGACTCAAAGGGTTATGCCGTTAGGGTCATCTTGTTGGCCAGGCCGCTTTTTATTATAGATAAAAGTGGCAGAAGATTTGGTTGCTAGGCACTCATCATCATCTAGCCTGCTTGGTTTTGAACAACAAGTAATACTAATGCTAACACTAACAATGTTGATCTACTTATCAACTTTTCTTAACTAGATCGAAAGAAAATAGTCATAACGAAATCCAAACCAATCAGTATAGAAGTAAGTGTGTCAATTTTGCGCGTCTATTTGTGAGTTTCCGTTAAACCTATGCATGTTTCTCTCAGGTGGAACAACTGAGAGAAGACTACGAGTCCTTGAGAGCTAAGGTATCTTCTTTCTTAACAATGAATCAAACTTCGTTCAGTATCCATCGAATAATAGTGCTCACACATAGGCATTTCTTTTTCTGGTAGGTCTGGCCAAAAATCAAAATAAGAGTCTGAAAATAAGATTCTAAAAGAAGTCGATCGAGTTGGTATGATTGCATCTTATGGATTCGTTGGTTTGGGACTTGGCTTACCTTCGATCTCTAATGGTTTTAGTGGGTAACAATACTATTAAAAAAATATTGTAATAGCTAAAACATTCACTGAAAAGTACGGAAAAGGTGTTTGTGAGTCAACCCGCCTCGTTTCACCTAGCACTTTTGACCCGTTTGTTTTGCTACCTCTACTCTATATATACTGTATGTGGCCAGTTTTGTCTTGAATAAAGCTAGACATACTGTTTAACCAAACTCTTAATGACCAATGATTTGGTGAAAAAATGTTTGCTAACAGAATATTATCAATCACAATGACAAAAAAGAAGAAGAACCATGTAACGATTCTTCCATGAATAGAACCTCTTCCGAACATGATATCGAGAAGTTAATCACTCAAACATTTGAAGCTGATGCTGATCACAGAACTCATGAGCCTATTACCAGTGATGCTCAGAGCAACGATGACCAGATGAATATCAGAAAGATTAGGAGGTAAATTTTTTGTTTCATGAAAGAAACGTTGGTTACTTCTGCTACTTATATGGCTGGCTATGTTTCAGGATGGTTTCAAATAGAGAATGAGAAAGCAAGTATATCTAACATCTCTTAGACAACAAGTTTTTTTTTTTATTTATTTTTTTTTTTTTTACGAACAATGTTTGATTTTCTTATCCTCAAGTAAAAAACTGGTGAAAACATGCATGTTGAGTCAGATTAGGCCAACTAGAACACATCTCTTTATCACGTTACACTGATTTAAAACGAATGATATGATGTACTAAAAATGTCCGTAAGTTATATTCAGAACTATCAAACATCTTTGGTATGTATTCATATTTTCTAGAGCTATTTGTTAAATGTTAGCACTACTCTTTGAATACTGAAAACATTTGCTAAATGCTACTCTATAAAAGGTAATCTGTCACCTTCATTTAAGAATTTCAGCTAAACTAGAGCATGCTTCTCTCAGGAGGAACAATTGCGACGAGAGACATTGTCAACTTTACAAACTCTAAGAGCTAAGGTACTATTTTTTTTCTTAACCTAAATTTAAATTTAGTTCATTATTCATTGAATAATCGATCCGTTCACATATTTTTGATAGGTCTCAAAAAAAAATTTAAAAAGAATTTTGAAATACGCAATTTTTTTTTAAAAGAAGTTGAGTATGAATGTCGAATGGGTTGCGTTTGATTTTTAATGGTTTAGGTGATGTACAAAATCAAATAAATTAGCTAAAAGAGTTTGTTCTACACGTTGCCTCAACCTTTTTATAGCCTGTTTAATCTCAAATAAAGTAAGCATACAAATAGTTCTACCAAACCTTTTAATCGAGCGTTTGCTGGTAAGCCAATGTTGTGAAAAGAACATGTCTTTTATTATAGGTGAAAGAGGCTGAAGATTTGGCTACTTGGCACTCATTAAGATCTACTGTTAGCGACTTTGTTCACAACAATAACGGTTTTGAGCATCAGGTAATTCATACTAAATAACAATGTTGATCTACTTATAATTTTTCTAAACAAAGTTGAAAGAAAAATATTGCAGAGTAGTTCTGTAACGAGTTTGAGATTATGGTAAAAATGTCTAACTTTTTTAGTATGGGTCAAAACAGGTTGGTTCGTATAGATCTAACCCACAAAAACATATTCTTTTGAACTAGCTAGATTTCTTAATTATCCAAATATGTGCCAGAAATCAAATTTTTCTTGAGAATCTAACCTATTTAACAAAGCGATTTATGAGTTTTTTTGGCGTTTGAATACATGTTGGACGACTTTTAAGTTTTGATTGATTTGAATTACTAAACACTAGTCTCTTGACATGTTTGTCAAGTGTGTCAGATTTGCCGTGTCTATTTGTGAGTTTCAGTTAAACCTATGCATGTTTCACTCAGGTGGAACAACTCCGAGAAGATTACGAAGCCATGAGAGCTAAGGTATCTTCTTTCCTTAATCATGAATCTAACTTTGTTCGATATTTATCGTGTAAAAAATCATAAAAAATACTAATATTCACAATGATACTTAAAGTTACGAAGGAGGCCCTGATAAAGGCAGTTCTATTTCTGGTAGCTATCGTGAAAAAATCAAAATGAATGTCAAAAGATAATGTTAGGATCAAAGTTTATAATCCTAACACGTAAATGGAACAACATTTACGGGATTACATTAGCTATCTTGAAAGGCACAAACAGATGGACTAGAAACGTCATTATTGTAAAGTTGTGTGTTTGTTGACCTATTAATACCCCCTCCGTACTTCCATGGAGGGGTGAGACTTAGTGTGTATTTTCACTCTTCATTTTCATTCAATAAAACACATAGTTTTCCTTTTCTCTCTACTCTCTCTCTCTCTCTCTAACTATGACTTTCATTTTCTTCCACCAAACTCGACCTCCCGAATCACATAATCAACATAAACTTACGATCCAACAAGTGGCATCAGAGGAAAGGTTATTACTTTGTTGATTTATGGAGTTATCTTGTCAAAAAGGTCATCTTTATTTGGATCGGTACGCTGTTTTGAAGCTGTTATACCCACTTTTTGTGGATCTGAATTTTTTTTTATCTTTAAAGTGGTACAGTTTTTCATAACAGCTTTATGTATCAAACTTTTCCAGCCGTATTTTGCTTTAGTGGGTTTTGGTCATAGTTCCATTTCTGGTCTCATTTTTTAGGATATTCATCTGCTCACTGTCTCGTCCTTTTGGGTCTCGTTTTTGTACTAAAAGATTCCTAATAAACTGTTTTGTATTATGGCCTAAGTACCCTATGGCCTAAATACAAAAGTGAAGATTTTTTATGATAGAACATATGTTGCTGAAGCAATTTTACCTAAGAAAATGGATCAAAATGAAGAGAAAAGTGGTCAAAAGGGTGCCTGAAAAAGATGGTCGGAAAAGTTAATCGGAAAAGTGGTCGGAAAAGATGCCGGAACTGAAGATCAAAAAGTCAAAACTCTCAAGTTTCGAAATTTCTTGTATAAGAAATTCTCGAAAAGCTCAATCTTCGAAAATTTTATAAAAAGATTCGATATTTTAAAAGCTTCGAAAATTATTAAAAGTTTCGAAAGTTTTTATAAAAGCTTCGAAATTTTTTTTATAAAGTTTCGAAATTTTTGTATAAAAGCTTCAAAATTTTTTATAATGTTTCGAAATTTTTTAAAGGCTTCAAAATTTTTTTGTAATTGCTTCGAAAAATTTTAAATGCTTCGATAACCAAACAACAACATTAGCCAACATCAGAAAGTTGTGTTTGTGTGGTTGTCTGCAAAACGTGATTGAAGTTGGTGATGGGGGCGGATGATATAAAGTGTAGGGTTTGCTAATTTCTAATATAGGGAAAGTGGTTTGTGTTATAAAATGTTTGGATCAGGTTGTGATTTGCACTTTGGGCCCAAGCATTTCAACGTTTTTTTCTTTGGGCTGCAAATGAAAACTTGGACTGAGCTTGTTGATTTCAATATGGGCTGTTGACTATTAATTGGCTGGCACTAAATGGACCATAAAAACTGTGTGAACCGAATTTATTTTGGATACATGAGTTTTCATTATATTTGATAAATGAGTGGTATTTTGGTATTGAAATTTTCACGGAGATACGTTTTTGACAAGATCGGGAACCATTATTTAATTCATTAAACCGTCAAAAGGCTAGAATTGAGCATTTAACCGCAAGATGTGACTACGACGTTAATTCTTTATTATTTATTTGAGGTTGAAGTGGAATATCACGGGTGCGTGCACTTAGTATCTGAAGATATCGAGGTTGGTTGGATGCATGATTCTTCGAGATCCTTGTTCGAGCTTTTAACCTTTAAAATGACGAAGACTTGGATATCTAGTTATTTTTGTGATTCCTTCTTTCTATTACCACAAAATAACTATCACTTTAAGGAGTTACGTTGTAGTGCTCAGTGTCACACGAAGTTGTGGATAGTCAAGAGGTGATGTACGTCTTATACTTGATGGTTGGTTGGTTGGTTGGTCTTATACTTGATGGGGTGCGAACTCTCTACACCGCTCTTTGTCATACATTAGTGCAAGTTTAAGTCACAAGTTTGGGTTATTTTACTTTAATCTCAAGTTCGTCATATTGAGTTTTCTCCATCAGTAGTCATTACAAAAAGCCGACAGAATGATAATGGGGTTGGTAAAGAGTTAGTTGAGAGGAGTATAAAAGAGTAGAGATGTTTATCAGCAGTTGATTCTCACGAGCTATTTATGATACTTCACACATAATCGGTTAGTTAGACATATGGGGTTACGCTGCCTCCGTTTCCATCGTAAACATAGTGTGTATGCTTCCGATTCCGCGAAGACATCGTGGGGGAAGAGAGAGTGGGTGTTGTTTTGCTTCTTTGACTTTTCTTGACTTCTTTGCGAAAACACTCATTTTCCACGAGGTTCTGCATTTAGGGGGAAGAAATGTGCACATCAGGGATGCATAATAGACTCACGTGATCGAGCTTACAATTTTATTACTACCGGAGAGACGTCCGCAGAGATGATCAGTGGTTCAGTTTTGTGATTTTGGTGTAATCATTTCAACTCTCACGGGGTGCGAAGTGCGAAGTAGCCTACTTAAGTGAGAAGATCTTGTTGATTTCTTGCATGTTACCCCCGAACAGAGTTTCCGCATTGAGCATAATTGTGATTAAGTGACTAGTCAGATTTGCTTGGTGTGGTTTACGGTGTCATCTACAAATTCCGCTGCGTACTCAAAACTTAAAAAGTTAGAAGACATGCTGACTACATATAAGTTTCGAATCTACTGAAGACGGTTGTCAGTTTGGGGGGAAGCTGATTCAGAAAACTTCACCAAAAAGAAGTGCACGAAGAAGCCGCTAAAGACATGTAGCATGAATTGGGGGGAAGTTAATCCATTTCATGCATATTACACCATTTGCCTACAAGTGAAGATAAAGTTTTTCAAGCCGAGATACAAGATGAAGCCAAAAAGCGTCAACTGAAGTCATCCTCAGCATTTGAAGAGCTTATGAAGACCTTTCTTTATTTGTATTTGTACTTGTAGGAAATGTTGTAAGTAATCCCTTATGTTGCCCCATTGGGGGAAGATTGTTAGGATCAAAGTTTATAATCCTAACACGTAAATGGAACAACATTTACGGGATTACATTAGCTATCTTGAAAGGCACAAACACATGGACTAGAAGCGTCATTATTGTAAAGTTGTGTGTTTGTTGACCTATTAATACCCCCTCCGTACTTCCATGGAGGGGTGAGACTTAGTGTGTATTTTCACTCTTCATTTTCATTCAATAAAACACCTAGTTTTCCTTCTCTCTCTACTCTCTCTCTCTCTCTAACTATGGCTTTCATCTTCTTCCACCAAACTCGACCTCCCGAATCACATAATCAACATAAACTTACGATCCAACAGATAACTACAAAGGAAAAATTATTGAAAAGAAGTCGTCTTAATAGGATTGCACCTTATGGATTCGTTAGTTTGGGTCACCTTTGATCTCTAATAGCCAATATTATTTAAATGTTGCCTAGGTGTATTTTTAATAAGTAAAAAGTAGGTTATGATTAGGGGTGTCATATGGGTCGACCCGACCCGACCCGAACCCGATAAGGCCTTATAGGTTCGGGTTGATTCGGGTCCAATATACCTTATCGGGTTATCGGGTCAACCCGATAAACCCGATAGCCTTATAGGGTCGGGTTGCGGGTCTTAATTATTTCGTTATCGGGTTATCGGGTTGACCCGATAACCCGATAAGCTATAATAACACATTCAAAGTTTTATAATTTTTGAACTAAACCCGATAACCCGAACCCGATAACCCGTACCCGATAAACCCGATAACCCGATAGACCCGAACCCGATAACCCGATTCCTTATCGGATCGGGTTGCGGGTTAATTTTTATTTTCCGAAAACCCGATAGACCCGACCCGATAGAGGCTTATTGGGTCGGGTTGACCCGAATGACACCCCTAGTTATGATATCCACACACACACAAACAAATGTTTGTGAATCAACAGTTTCATCAATATGTAATCTACGTTTTTTGACCTATCCGTTCTGCTAACTCAATTGTTTATAGTTCCTTTTGTCTCAAAATAAATCAAGACATATGGTTCTGCAAAACCCTTAAAGATCCATGAGTTGGTGGATCAACTATGCTAAAGGAATGTGTATTACGATTACAGGTGAACCCGATTGAAGATATGGATGCTAGCATCAAGATTTAGCTACAATCTAGACAACAATACCGGTTCGTGGGTCCCACCCTGGTCCACATGTTCCTGGTCAGCACATGATCGTTCGAATAATGATGATCTTGATAGTTGTTAATGGTGATTTGAAGAATGATACTACCTCCGTCCCAATTTATTTGTCCACTTTTAATTTTCAAAGTCTTTCTTTCTCAACTTTGACCTTAAATATGTTTATATGTGTTATTTAATATTTGATGCAAAATATATGAATAGATTGAGTTTTAAGTGTATTTTTAATTTGTATAATTCTTATCAAGTATTATATAACACAAATAAGAATATTTATAGTCAAAGTTGACAAAAAAAGACTCAAAAAGTCAAAACTGGACAAATAAATTGGGACAGAGGGAGTATAAGTGTAAGCATTGATGTGGAAGCTTTGGATATGATGTATGGCCTTTGGATTATCTTATTGGATGATAATTCATTAATCCATGTTTAGGGGTCGTAGTATTAGTTTATGTATTTAGAGTCGTGTATGTAAAGTGTATAAGTTAAAGGGTCTAGTGTGTCAAAAGTAAAGTTTACAACCGAAAAAACAGTTTATTCGGTTATGATAAGTTGTGTCTGTTAACGAACCGTTATGTCGGTTCATAAGTGTCGTTTGATGGGTTATAAATACCCATGGAGTTTTAGCCTGTAAAAACCAACGATTGTTTATAAAATAAACTTAGTATACTTTTCTTATTCAATTGTTCATAGAAACAAAAGACTAACAGTTGGCATCAGAGCCAAAGGTTCGAACCAGAGGGAAAGAGACAGATTGATTCAGGGAATCAATCAAGAGAAGAAACCGTGCGCATACCGGTTAATCAAGAAGAGAAAGTGAGACAGAGAAGAGTTTTGATTCAGAGGAATCAAACACGATTCGATTAAAGAAAAGATCGAATCAGAGAATTAGAAAAAGAGAAGAGAAATCAACATACCCGGTTGTGTGAAACCACTGCCGTGTGCTTGCCAGAAAAGAGTAACCAAGTAACCACCACCATTTGATTAAAAGAGAACGAGAAGAAGGACCAGGGTCGATTACAGTTGTGCCCTAACTGCATGTAGAAGAAAGAAGGTAGGAAGCAGAAGCGGTTTTGTTTGGGGATAGAAGGAACGCAGTTTATTATTGGGTATAAGAGACGCTTTTAAAGCCCACAAGGATTCTTGAGGCCCAAAGGAAATTAACATGTTCTATATTTCAATACTTGTTTTTTTCTATACAAAACCCTAGCTCTCCCCTCTGGCGATTTTGGGGATCCCTAACCTTCATCATTTTCTTCTAATCGAACCACAACTCCATCACACGTCTGAATTTATTCCCTATCTTAAGTTCCTGGTGTTGATACTGGATCGATTTTAAGTTATTTAGGGTTTCTTTAATCATTGGTGTAGGGTTCTTTCAAGTCAATGATTTGTTTGTTATTAATTCCATCATTCGTTACAAGCATTACACCGATTAGTGATTATTGATCATGTAATATCTTATGCACGTTTATGGTTTATAAACCCTAGTTTTTACTAGGGTTTAATTCGTTTTTATTTGCTGTTTTCTCAATTTTCCTGGTTCTCTGGTAGTGATATGTTGATTTAGGGTTTGTTTGAGATGTCGAAGTTGGGAGAAGGGATGCATACCGGTACACGACATGTACCTAAAGCGAATATTGAGGAATTGAGTGAACGGTTTAAACGGTTAAAGGGTATTAACCCTGGAGCTAATACACCTAGGAAACCTGTGAGAGGTGTTGTGATCGAATATACCCCTACTGATGGTGATTGTGTACGTGTTGCCCATGCTAGGGTTTTGCAAAACCCTAGTTTTAAATCTGCTGGGAATGAGGTTAATAGGGCTGTTAGTAACGATTTTGTACAAGGGATGACGGATATTAAGACAAGTGTTACTGGTCATGAAGTGCAATCTCAATCATATGATGATTCGAATGAAAATCTTCCAGGTGGTGATGGTGTCCATGTTGCTCATATGGCTGGAAAATTGGGACCCATGAATGTTAATAATTCTCAGATTCCAAGTCCTAATTCAATCACCATTGGCTGATGGTTCTCTTAATGTTAATGAGGAATCGGTGAATAAACTTGGTAATGCTAGTCATGAGGTTCCTAGTAATCCTAATCACATTAATGTTGAGCAGTTGATCTCTAATGCGCATATGAAGTTTGATGCTGCTATGAATAATGTTCACCTTTAGATTGCTACTAATAAGGAGTCTAACGATAACATTACTAGTGGTTTGGATCGACCTATTAGTAAGAGTGGAAATGGGGTGAAGTCGGTCTCTTATGCGGGTGCTACATCTATTGATCATAACAAACATCTGTCTAATTTTCGTAGATTGGAGTGTAGCAATAAAAAGACTGGTGTTGATCTTTCTGTCCCGATGAAAGTTGTTGAAGAGGTGAACACTAGATTTGAGAATACACTCTATGGTTATTTTCTTCCTAATCGCATTGCTTTTTCTGTTGTTGATTATTATGTTCGCAATGTGTGGGCTAAGTATGGTTTACAGAAGGTGATGATGAATGCCAAGGGGTTCTTTTTCTTTAAGTTCGGCTCGAAGAAAGGTGTTGATGATGTGCTTGAAAATGGTCCATGGTTGATTAGAAATGCACTTATTATCCTTAAACCATGGACATTGAACACCAATTTACTTAAAGAGGATTTGACCAACATTCCGATGTGGGTTAAATTTCATGATGTTCCTCTTGCCATGTTCTCTGACAACGGCCTTAGTCTTCTTGGTACATTGATTGGTACGCCGAAAATGTTAGATGCCTATACTAGCCAAATGTGTAAGGAATCATGGGGCCGTAGTAGCTTTGCAAGGTGCATGATTGAAGTGAAGGCGGATGTGGTACTTCGGGATAGCCTCACCGTTGAGATACCTTTGCTTGATGGGACGGGATCAACTATTGAGAAGATTCGGGCTGAATACGAGTGGAAACCGCCTCGTTGTGATAAGTGTAAGGTATTTGGTCATACTCTTGTTGATTGTCCTAAATTTGTCCCACCTACTACTCTACCTACACCAAGTGTTAATGATGGTTTTCAAACGGTCAATACTAAGAAGAAGAGTAATAGTGGTGTCCAAGCTGGTCCCAAGAAAGGAGGCTTTACAAAGCCTAGTGTGGGTAAGAAGATGCAATATAAACCCAAAGTGCCTCCTCCGGAACCCATGAAAGTAGATGCCAACAAGAAAAAAGCTGCTGATGTGGCTAGTACAAGTGGAGTTGGTACGAAGATTGCTACATTAAACCGTTTTAATGCCCTTCATATGGATGATACTGATGACTTTGGTATTCCTTCCAATGAAGTGACTAAGGATGTGAATTCTGATATGTGGAAAACTAGAAGGGGGGGGGGGGGGGGTTGAATAGTTTTGCGTCTTTTTCGTTTCAATAAGATTTTGCTTTCAAGTAATTAATGGAAGTTTGTAAAAACTCTTTGAAGCTAAAGTATAGATACAAGTTAATTCACATATGTCACATAAAAACTTCTTATTTAAAGTGTTGAATAGAAATTATAATTTCATATATCTCACTTAAATATAAGTTTGTATTTATATGTGTATATGTGTTTTAATGATTGTATATACTTTATTTTACTAGTGTATAATTTATATTTTGAATGGAACCTAGTTTGATCTTTATGTGAAACCAATATATGCACAACACACAAGCAATTGTAACTATGAATGATATGCAAGTAAGTAATTAATCAAAGAGTTAGAGATGGAAAGATCAAACCGAGAGACAAAGGATTTATAGTGGTTCGGCTACAAGGACACCTTCCTTGCGTTACTCCACTCCCCGAGTAACCTACTCGAGAGTTTTCTTCACTAGATCAAAAACCTCCTTTATGGCGGAGAAAACCTTACACACCAATTTGCACACCACAATAATATCACACCACAATCACACCTTCAACACAACTTCTTCACACCAATCTTCACACCTATTTTCTACACACCAATCTTCTACACTTCAAATTTCTTCACACCTTTCTACTTTGCTCCTAGCTTCTTCACAACTTAATACTTCCTAAATCTTTTTCTTCACGCCACTAGTTTCTTCACACCTTCACTACTAAGTCCTATCCACTACCCCAAGATATACTCTACTTCACAACTTCTAGGCTTCAAGGTCTTTTCAACTTCAAAGCTTCAACTTCTTTGTCTTCACAACTATCTCCTGTTCAATGAACTATCACACCTTATTTCTTCTATCACTAATCCTATCCACCTCTACTTCTTCACTTCTATTACTACTTCACGCCTTCAATAGATCTAGATCCTATATCTAAATCTATCTAACCAATGTATACAATATGTTCTCAAAGAAATAAATGACATACAAGATGAACTAAACAAACAAATTAGATAGCAAGATGATACTAAGTTGTAATACTTCTAGTAGAAGTATTCTTCTCTTTGCACTTGAGTGTTGAGGCTTGAATCACTTTGAAACAAAGATCAAAGTATGAAGATCAAAGGATTTTAGAAGATGGAAAGGGATATTTAGATCAGAAAGTTTTAGTGCAAAAAGGTGAGGAAAAAATTCAGGTTTAAGGTAGTATTTATAGGCAACAGAATCTAACAGAGGAGCGTGGCCGGTCCCCTTAAACCATGGCCGGCCCCCTTAAAATTAAGGGGACCGCCCTATATAATTAAGGGGGCCGCCCAGCTGAAATGGCCAGATTCTTTGTCTTTTAGTGGGGAAAGTTTATTTGGTGAAAAACTAACTGATTTTGGTTAAAATTTTGAATTCATATATTTAGTATGAATAAAACATTTTTCTTTATTACCAAAAGTGTTTTTCAAAAATATATAATATGTTTATATAATTAAATAAACTTTGTAATGCTTAACTAAACTTTCCTTTGATCTTATAATGCTTTAATCACTATGTTTATTCATACCTTAAGTGATTAGATGGTGAAAGTGATTATTAACTATTAAATACTTGTTTACGTCATTATCTTAGATTTAATGTGTTTTCATTTTGTGATTATCAAAACATAGAGATATCGAAAGATATGAATAACGTTTTTAGTCGTTTATTTATATCAACATGATATTCCAAAGGAAGCTAAGGAGGACGGGTCTTTAGAGACGGGTAATGCATCACAAGAGCCGCTTGTGAGTGATTCAATGGGAACAAAGGAAGTTAATTCTACTCCTTTAGTTGAGAAAATTGGGAAGCTTGAAAAGCTACTTATTGATGGGAATGCTACTCTTGTGGATGATGATTGTCATCCTATTCAAAAGGTTGATTATCCAGGGTCTATTTCTTCTACTAAGAGGGTTAACCCATTCTCTAAGGTGGGAGAGATTGTTGTTTCAGACAGTGATGAAGACGAGGTTGTGAATACGTTTGATGAGTCGATGAACCTATTTGGTGGTGGTCATGATCGTGAAGATGATTATGATGGCTACGATTATGATGGCTATGCGGATCAGGTCTACGATCTTCCAGGGAATTTGGATGCTTTATATGACACGTATGGTATCAAGCTCCAAGGTCTTGGTAGAAAGTAATTTTGTTTTAATAGGAGTCTAATGGTATCTTTGAGTAATGGTTTTCTTACTTAGAGAATTTGAAGTATCATGTTATGTAAACTTTTCTGCCTATATAACGGACTGAGATATGAGATCCATCCATATCCTTTGTACTTAAATGTTTTTTGGAGTAATATATTTACCGGGTCTTTTGACCTTAAAAAATACTTGTTTTTTCCTATTAGTAGAATAGATTTCTCCTATTACAATTCGTATTAGACAATCACGCCCCTACCAAAGAGTGAGGGACTGCTTCCAAAAAATCTCCACCAAAATGTATCCAGGCGTATATGTACAATATAATATGTAACAGAATGTTTAATTTGCTCATCATAAAATTTTCTTGAGATAATTTTTCTAAAGTTAACCAAATGACTTTTAACCATTCAAATGGTTTTGGTTTTAAGTCTCAGTTGGGAGCATGTGCTTCTTTAGTTCTTGTTTTAGGTAAAATATGCGCGTTATATTAAAAATGTGTAAACGAATCAGGTAATTTTCTTATGTTCATGCTACCTGGGGAGAGCAAGTCTTTCACTCAAGTGTACGCATGATATTATATTTATGAATATTTGGTTTTAGAATTGTGTTTTTAGTTTCCAAGGGCCTACAAGTTTTTCCATAATTTTCATTATTGTGCTATTTATTTTTTACAATCGTCTTTTTGATACTAAGAGCATCTACTATGATGAACCTATAAAAAGGTTTATACATTTAAAACTCCATTAATCTATAAACCTTTTCAAAGCATAAACCTATTTCCACTATGTATAAACCTATTCATAAACCTTTTCATATCATAAAACACTCTCAATACTCTCAAAATACATAAATTTTAGACATTTTCAAAATTCTAGACCTATTCATGCCACATAGACATGAAATGATTTCTCACTATGGTACATAAATTCTTGAACCTCTTCAAAACATTTTAGACCTATTTTTGAAACACCATAATGGATGCTCTAATTAGACTAAAGATCACAATAATTTTAGTCCTCTTTTTCACGCCTAACTTTTCAAAAAGCTATTTCAAAGCTTTTCCTTGTACAAACCCTTAGAGGTGAAGAAACTTTAAAGATCAATCCTAAAAACTTTTCTACAAATATTAAATTATAAATCACTCACTATTCAACCTAATTAATGTCACACATAAGTCTTCATGGATAATAATTTCAATAACAATGAAGAAAAAAGAAAAGAAAAGAAAATAAAAAATAAAAAATAAAATAAAGAACAACAACCATGTAATGATGCTTCCATGAATTAATATATAGTCTCTTTTGAAGATGATATCGAGAAGTTAATGAATCAATCATTTGTAGCTGATGCTGATCACCGAACTCATGAGACACGACCACTAAATGGATATTAGAAAGATCAGGAGGTAATATTTTTGGTTTCATGCATGATGTTATGAAAGAAAAGTTGGTCACTTCTACTACTACGTACTTAAAAGGCTGACTATGTTTCAGGATGGTTCCAAATAGAGAAGCTGCTAGGCGTTCGAGAAAAAGAACACAAGCACATTTAACAGCTCTTGAGGAACATGCAAGTATTTTACTAGCTAACCATCTCATTGAGAAATATCTATTGTAATAATAAAAGCGATTTAAGAGATTTTTAGGCTTTGGAGTACACTTTGAAAGAATTTCTAACTTTTTTATTACTGGTTCGAGCCATTCAAATCGTTTGTCGTGTTTCCTGATAGTTTAACGATTTAGCTTCTACCATTTGACCCGAGATAAACGACAACAGTAATAAAAGTCCAAGCCAATCAATGTAAATGCGTCAAATAAAGTTGATATATGTAGCTTTTGTAAAGCGCCCCATAAAGTATACAAAGCATAGCAAACATGATTTGTAATCATGTTGTTTTTGTAGTACATGCATATAGAATCCCACATAGGAAAATGAAAGAAATAAACGCCTACATATAACCTTGATGACTTACGATACATATCGTGAAGCGATTTTACAGTGACACTTTATCTGGATTCGGATTGGTTTAAATAGTCTTTAGATCATTCTAAAGTCCGTTAAGTTTCACATGTAAATTCCCTTCCTTTTTAATAACCAAATTATTTTTTCTTCCAACACATATTGCTAATTATGCTCCGTACTACACAGTTGGTAACCTGTTGTCTGTTATAGGAGGTGTTGAGGTTGCACACTTGCACCTGATGCGGCACGAGGAAGCAAAAATTGGTAGTTAAATTTGAAAAAATGGAACTGATTAAAATTGTACTGTGTATACTGATGGGCAGGGATTGCGTCTGTGTTTGGGACTATAATCTTAAAAAATGGCTATCGTTACGAACAAAGTTTGCATGGATCGGTTTACTATAAAAGACGAACGCAAATTCAATCCCATGTGGGAAATTAATAGA
The DNA here is from genome assembly GCA_030686995.1 of Artemisia argyi. NCBI lineage: Eukaryota > Viridiplantae > Streptophyta > Magnoliopsida > Asterales > Asteraceae > Artemisia > Artemisia argyi. Next base: position 191,944,786 of record CM060685.1, on the reverse strand, counting down.
AAGAAATAAATGTGCGTGTACAAAATTACAAATCAAAGCTGAAATATCCGAATGTAAGTGTAAAATGCAGGGGCGGAGCTAACCGGGGGGGGGGGGGGGGGGGGGGGGGGGGTCACGGTGGGCACGTGCCCCCCCAAAACTTTCCGGCGTAGTGTGTTTTTTTTTTCCAGATTCTCGTTTTTTTTGGCATTTTGCCCCCCATAAGTAATTTTGTCACTCCGGTTCTGATGAGTTTGTGGGATATGTTTATCAAAAACTGAAAATTAAAGTTGTTTTAATGGTGAATGGGAGGTGTCTATTCAGAGAAGATGAAAGTGAAAGAAGAAAAATAAATTTTGTCATGTTTTGATGTTTTGATAGTCACGTGGATGAGTTAACAATTGTACTTTTTCTTTATTTTTTTAATTACATCTACAGTAGCTTATTTGTATATGGTTTGTAGATTTATAAATAATGTTCTTTATTTCTAGCCTTCACCAATGTCACCATTAATCGAGTCTAATAAAAGTTTTAGCTTTTATAGTTTTATTCAATGATTGCAATTCTTTTTTACATGTTTATTATTAAATTAAAAATTCTTAAGTTAGCGCTCATTTTTTTCCCTTCTAAATCAAGCTTGGTGTATAATAATAATAATAATAATAACAAAAAATAATAATAATAAAAAAAATGCCCCCCTTAGAAATTTTTTCTCGCTCCGCCCCTGGTAAAATGAGACAATTTTTTTCCAGCGCGTTGCAATGAGATTAGGGTTGCATATTCCTGCAAATAACTTTAACAAAGGTCCATGTTAAAGCTTCGCTTTGGCCCTCTTTGAGATTAAGCCGCCCTTGACCACTCGACCATCTTCTTGAAAATACAAGTCATTACACGTCGGAAAGAAAATATATCAGAACTACTGTATTAACTTCACCTTTCATTGGGTTTTCTTACTTTTCGTAGCCTTAGAGGTGAAGAAACTATAAAGATACACAACTTTCTTACAGACATTATATTTTAAGCTACTCTCGAAAATAATCACATGCATGTTACACGTACACAATTTATCATACGGAGTATCATGCATGCAAGTACAATGGTTTCAATAACAATCACAACATCAAAAAAGAAATATTCTAACGGTTCATACAATGCGATATGGACATAGCAAAAAAAAATATACACTTTTGAGTAATTTGCTCAAAAGTAAATTTTATTCACTAGATGCACTTTTGTAACATCAAAATGGCTTTCAAATACGTTATCCTTGTAATAATTTAGGTTGTCGTCACAATTCACAAAGATGTCATTACTTTTCAACACCAAAAAAAAAGTTTTAAAAGGCACTAAAACAATTCAATTTCATTATGATTGTTGGTAAGCTGAATAGCTTTTTCTTAAATCTTTTGAAAATGACAATTTGCACAAAGTGTCGAATTACTGATGTCGCAAAACACTATTTACACAAAGAAGCAAGTCTTAGAAAAGTATAAAACCCGTTTTATTTGTACATCATCAAAACTTTGTATTATCTCAATATGACTACACGTAATTAAGTTGAAAACCTGATATGCATTGTAACAGATTTGTAGGCTTTGGAATACACTTTGGATATATGAATTTCTAATTTTTTGTAACTAGTTTGAGTCATTCAAATCGTTTGACATGTTTCATGATAAATTAATCATTTAGCTTATATAATTTGACCCAAGATGAACAACAATATAGTAATAATCCAAATCAGTCAATGTAAATGTGTCAAACATGGTTAACGAACATATGTAGCTTTTGTAAAGTGCCGAAAAAGTATACAAAGTAGAGCAAACATGTTGGAGTTTATGTGTAAGAGCCCGGGAGTCGTAACTTGGACCGGCGTTATTGTCTAGGTGGCACAAAAATAACTTGCAACTTGAATTAGAACCATTTCCAGGCATGCTACGTTACTCATGCGATGTAACTTGAGTTGTTGTAGTAACTCAAGTTATAACTTGGCAACTTGAGTTACAACCATTTCCCACCCGGTGTTAGGTTTTTGTTTTTTTTGTTTTTTTGTCCAAAAAGTGGTGTCATTGGGTGTTATAATTTCCCTTTTTTTGTGTTATGTTATTTGGTGTTAAGATGATGTGACGCTGAGTTATGTAGTTATGACTCCCTAGGCTCTAATCATGTTGGTTTTGTGGTACATGCATAATCAATCCCACATAGGAAAAATGAAAGAAATAAACGCATAGATATAACCTTGATGAGTTATCATGCATACAATTTATAAGTGGCTTTACACCGGCACCTTAAACATGTTACAACTTGGTCCAAACCGAGTTTGTCTAGTTTAGACCAGGTTCTATCATGTGTTGGTTTTAGCAATAAAATCTCTTACCTATTTGAGTAACCAAGTTCATTTTTCCTTCAAACAAATATTGATAGTTCGACTCTTGTATCACTAAGTCGTGCACTATATACTTGAGAGGGTATGAGCACATGCACCTTATGGCTTCGTTGGTTTGGGACTTGGGTTACCTTCGATCTCAAACGGTTTTAGTGGGTACATACTAATTAAAAAATTAGCTAAAACAGTTTGAATGATGCCAAGGTGTGTTTATATGAGGTAAAATTGTGTGCCTATCGTAATAACATCTAAGGCATTCACTGGAAAATACGGGAAAGGTTTTTGTGAGTCAACTCGCCTCGTTTCGCCTAGCACTTTTGACCCATTCGTTTTGCTACCTCTACTCTATACTATATGTGGCCCGCTTTGTCTCAAATAAAGTTAGACATACTGTTTAACCAACCTCTTAAAGACCTATGATTTGGTAAAATATTGTTTGCGAGTATCAATCACAATGACAAAAAAGAAGAAGAAGCATGTAACGATTCTTCCATGAATAGAACCTCTTTTGAACGAAGAGTTAATCAATCAAACATTTGAAGCTGATGCTGATCACCGAGCTCATGAGCCTTTTACCAATAATAGTGAGAGCAACGACGACCAGATGGATATTAAAAAGATTAGGAGGTAAGATTTTTTTTTACATAGTTATGAAAGAAAATGTTGTCACTCTACTACTAATATGGCTGGCTATGTTTCGGGATGGTTTCAAATAGAGAATCTGCTAGGCGCTTCAGAATGAGAAAGCAAGCACATCTAACAGCTCTCAAGCAACAAGTATGTACCAACAAAGTTGATCTACTAATTATCCTCAAGTGTTTCTAAATAATATTGAAAGAAAATGCTATTTTTGTAACAGGTTTGGAATAGATTAGAGTAAAAACGGGTGGAAACATGTTGAGTCAGATTAATTAGGCCAACTAGAGCACATTTCCGTATCCACGTTTCAAAATTTTAAAAAGAATGATGTGCTAAAAATGTTCGTAAGTTATACTCAGAACTATCTAACGTAATGATTAAAGCGATTTAAGAAATTTTTAGGCATTGGAATACACTTAGGTTTGAGCCACTCAAATCACCTGAGGTGTTTCCTTATAGATTAACCATATAGCTTATACTACTACAACAAAATGGGGATATTGGGACCTTTACGTAGGACCCTTTTTACTTGAGGGTCCTAATAACAAACTTATCAGGACGCGCTAGTTTTTTAGTCTTTTTACGATCAAATTAATGATACACTTAGTAAATTGGTTCTATTAGAAAATACTTTTAGGACCCTTATTTGCTTGTACCTTTAGCTACACTTCTGTTTTCTCTACACTTTCCATATACAACAAGCTTCTTTGGACTCCCACAAACACTTGGTGATTGACCCGAGTTGCTTTGTCTGTTGGACACATCAAGACCAGTTGAAAACACTGGTGCTGCAGCCGATGATTCGCTTTGTGAACCTTCTCGAGACACAACATTCATTCGCATTAAATTTGCGGGGACAACAAAACCCTCCATGTTAGCATCCATAGCTCCTTGAAGTCCTTGTATTAAAACAGGATCATCAATATGAAGTCCATGCACTTGGTTGGAATTTGAATAGTGGTTCTCAATGTTGTTTACGTGTTTCTTGCGTTCTAATGTATCCTTTAGAACGCTCACAACAGAAGAAACGTTATCAGTGTGGGGATCGTTATTAGTAGATGATAATGAATTTGATGTGGATATGAAATCAGTAGACTGATTTGGGATATCAAAATCTTGTTTCGATTGGTTGATTGAAAGGGTTGATCCGGTATGCATTGCTTCTATACCGATTAATGTCTGTGAATTCTGCATTGCAACATACTTCCTCCTGTAAACATCATATAAATTAATTAAAGCTAGAGGCCGTGGAAAGTAAGTCTTAGATGTTAGTTACATGATTCTAGACGTGACAATATTGACGGGTCAAAGTTGTGTAACGGGTCAAGACGGGTTATCTTAGTACAAGCCAATACGGGTCGGGTTGGGTTTGTTCGAATTTGGCCCTTTTTTCCTTTATATTTGTTGGATCTATCAGACATCAAACATAACCCGTATCGATCCATTTATATGTAACGAAGTTGAAATTTGCCATCTCTAGTTCTCTACATGATTCTTAGAGCTATATTACCTTAATTCAGATGAACGACTTCTGGTCATCGGTTGAGAACTATTAAACCATGCCTGCATCCATAATTGAAACTTTAGAGTTTAGACCACCCAAAGAACTGCTGATCGATATATTTGTACATAGTCTTATATTAACAAACCTTAGCCAAATGCAAATTGCTAGCTTGCAACCCCCTTTCTTCTGGTAACTAGGTAACTATCTAAATTACAAAAACAAAAACAAACACCAAACAGACCCTGTAAGTAGCGTCATGTGTGCCACATAGTTCAGTAACTATCTAAATTACAACTGGGTCATAACTACCTGATTGAATGTTCATGTGTACCACATAATTCACCAACTTCCGAAGAGCTTTGGTAACTAGGTAAACTAACTTGTTCAGCAAGCATCCTGCATTAAGTAGTGTGGCGATATAGTAAGTAACATGTTAAGTTTTAAAAAATTGTTACCTGCTATGATATATTGGTTGTATTTGATTAAACATGAGACGGAGTATCAATTGACCTTGATAGTTGTTGAGGACGATTATGCACTATGCTCGTAGAATCATAGCCTTGATTCTGGCAACCAAAATCGCAGGTTAGTACATAAGAAGACGATAATGACATTAGTGAAGCTACATGATAGGACTAATAGGATTAAATAAAATTACGATGGCAAACTAGGATGAAGAAAAACCGTGGTAAGAGGGTGTTTGGGATTGCTTAATTAAATGCTTATCTGCAGTTTAGCAGTATGAAATAAGCACTCCCAAACACTACTTATGTGCTTATTTTGAGTTAGATACATTAGATAAGCAGTTTTGAGTCTATAAGACTGTATTAGTGAAAGTGCTTATCAAATATTTTTGGGTGAAATTGTTTTAAAGCAGTTTGGCATGCCAAATATTAGACTATGAACGCTATAAATTAGTACATCTTACTTCTCCGGTTGTGAGCCAGTAATTGAAGAGCTCCTCACTATCTGCACGAAAACTATTAGAAAGATTCTTAAACCCGCGCATCTCCATGGTTGGAATTGGTACTCCAACTGAACTTTCCATCAATGTTCTTATGAATATTTCCTCACTCATATTTCTAGAGAAATCTGAATAAACTAGTCCCTCCATCTCCATATAACACTTTCGTGCTCAACTGAATATTAAACTGATCGACAACTACTTGTTATAAGCTTGTTGCCTACACTTGTAAGACAAAACATAAAGATATGGACAATAACTAATCCATCATGAACAAAAGCTTGGCCATCTGAAAGTCAAACATAATACTAAGTACTATGGATACTTATAAAAAAACATATGCAATCAAGGTTATGCTACAGGATATGCGCGTATGTTTTTTAGTGAGGACATTAAAGAACCTTAATACTGGGACCTATGACCACGACATTTCCCTACATTCGTTATATTATACGTTTGTCTTTTTTATTGCAACTTTAAACGGCAACTTGTATACCGTCCTGCATGTATGTTCATTTAGAATTCATACAAAATCTTGACTATTTACAACGATGATCATAAATGTTTCCTTGCACGCGTCGTTAACTGGCTCACACGTCCTACACCAAGGATAATCTGTTAGAATGCAATGTTCAACTGCTAATGCAGTGACTCGGTGACATGATCATGAGAGAGTCCGCCCGTTTTGAGAACTTGCTAACTCAACCACTTGATCTGGAGAGCCTCCGCCCGCTTTGGAAAGTTGCTAACTCTGTGACATGCTCAGAAGAGTGTTCAAGTCACCCGCTTTAGGGGAAGTGACTGTTTTCTGGCAAAATTCGTTCGTTAAGAAATAGGTTGTTCATGTTGTGAAAAATGGTAAACCAACCAATCTTAACCAGACACAAATAGAATCCAGAAGATAAACAACACAGAAAGTAATGATCTTTATTGAATGATTGACAATAGTCGAATGATTACAGCTTTAAGGTTTGAATATCAAAGATATACACAAACCTCAACAATATGAGAGAATGATTACAATATGATAGTGATAACACAGAAGTAGACTAGTTGGGTTGATATGGGATGATGAAGAGATGATATTCTCTTCGTTGTTCTGTGTGTTTTTTGTTGTTCGTAATACCAAAAGGAGAGAACCATTTATAGATGGGAGAATTAACACTTTCCATGTTAGATCCCTTGATCACAGCAATCAATCAGTAATTGTCCAGGATTCTTTCCAAGTTAGCCACAATCAATCCCTTGATCTCAGCAATCATGATACACACGCTCCAAAGTACATTCCAGACTTGACACAAACAACCCCTGCAATAATACTAATCATACCATAAGCATAAACATAAAATAGAAACTTAAACTGTTTATTTCAATATGCCTCCTCAGTTTAAGTTTTGAACAGATCAAACATGTTCATTTTGTCCAGAAGAAAATTATGTTGATCAGCGGCTAAGCCTTTGGTTAGGATATCTGCTGTGTTTTTTGCAGATTCAATTTTTAAAGGCTTTATTATTCCTTCAATTATTTTATCTCTGATAAAGTGGAGATCTATTTCAAAGTGTTTGGTCCTGTCATGGAAGACAGGATTAGAGGCAATTTGTATGGCAGCTTTATTGTCACAATACATAGTGACAGGTTTGGCAGTTTTGATATTTAAATCTTGCAGAAGATTGGTTAGCCAGATTACCTCACATGTTGCGGAAGCAAGAGCTCTATACTCTGCTTCTGCAGAGGATCTAGAGACCACAGTCTGCTTTTTGCTTTTCCAGGAGACAAGGGAATTGCCTAAGAATATGGCAAATCCTGTGACAGATCTCCTTGTGCTTCTGCACTTAGCCCAGTCAGAGTCAGAATAACTGCACAAGTTCATGTGTGAGTCTTTTGAGATCAAGATCCCTTTGCCAGGTGCCTGCTTGAGGTACCTTAGGATCCTTAGGCCAAGTTTTAGATGGGACTCAAGTGGAGAGTGCATGAACTGACTCAAGGAATGGACTGCATAGGAGATGTCAGGCCTGGTGTGAGTGAGATAGATGAGTTTCCCAAGAAGTTTTTGATATTCAGTTATGTTCTTTAGGGGCTTATCCTTCTTGTTTGTGGGTTTGTCACTAACAACCAATTTAGATTCAATTGGTGTTTGATATGGTTTGCAGGCTAACAGCCCATATTCAGCAAGAAGTTCAAGGCAATATTTTCTTTGGGAAAGACAGATACCATTTTCATTTTCCAAGACTTCAATCCCTAAGAAGTATTTTAGTTTACCCAAGTCTTTAATTTGGAAGTTTGTTTTAAGAAAGTCTTTAACTTTGTTTACTTCTTCCAAGTTACTCCCTGTGACCACAATGTCATCAACATAAACAAGAAGTCCAACAAAGTGGTTGTTTTCAGTTTTGATAAATAAAGAGTAGTCACTCTTACTTTGTTTAAATCCATTTTTTATTAATGTTTGACAAAGTTTTTCATTCCATTTTCTTGGAGCCTGTTTGAGACCGTATAAAGATTTTTTGAGTTTGCAAACTCTTTGATCATTGACAGAGAAATATCCCGGGGGAAGTGTCATATATACCTCCTCAGTTAGATTGCCATAGAGGAAGGCATTGTTGACATCCAATTGAAACAGTGGCCATCCGTTATTAACAGCAAGGCTAATAAGGCATCTAACTGTAACAAGCTTGACCACAGGAGAAAATGTCTCATCATAGTCAACTCCTTCTCTTTGGTTGTTCCCTTTTGCTACCAATCGGGCTTTATATCTTTCGATATCACCATTGGACAGATATTTGATTTTGTAGATCCATTTGGACCCTATGGCTTTTCTGCCAGGTGGTAATAAAGTGATTTCCCAAGTTTCATTTCTATTAAGGGCCTCCATTTCATTATTCATGGCAATGATCCATTCTTTATATTTACATGCTTCATGAAATGTGTTTGGTTCAAAGGATTTGTTGAGATTTGTGGAAAAACAGTAGTTATCTTTACTTAATTTAGAGTAATTGACAACTTTGTCTATACCATATTTGACTTTACCATCAAGAACAAAATCAGACAGTTTTGCAGGAAGTTTAGAAGCTCTTCCAGATCTCCTTTGAGTTATGGGATCAGGATCAACATTGTGATTGTTGGAGCCATTACCCTCAGAAGTGGAATTAGATTCCACTATGTTGTGATCAATAGGGAAAGTGGTGACTAGTTCATCCAGGGTTGCTCCAGATTCACTGTTTAGTGATTCTGTGCCATCCACAGTATGTGTTGCTCCAGAATCAAGAGATATATCATCACTGGATTCTGTGCCATCAGCATGTGGAGATTCATCACCACTGTCCTGATCATGTTGTGCCTCTGAATCATCATTGGGTAGGAGATTTGAAGAGCATTTGACATAGGGACTGTCAAAAAAATTGAAGTGATTTGTTTCAGAGGTGGGTTTTGAAAAGGTTTTTTGATTTTCTTTCATTTTTAAAGGAAAAATATTTTCATAAAACTTGACATCCCTCGAGTATAAAATACTTTTGTTTTCCAAGTTAAGTAATTTGTACCCCTTTTTTGTGTTTGAGTAACCAACAAAAATACATTTTTCAGATCTTTTTGAAAATTTGTCTTTTTCGGATAAAATAGTAGCAAAACAGAGGCATCCAAAAGATCTTAAGTGACTTATGTCTGGTTCATTTCCAAATATGAGTTCAAAGGGAGATTTTCCTTTAAGCACAGAAGAGGGCAGCCTATTGATAAGATAAGTGGCAGTCAGGATGCATTCAGTCCACATGTTAAGGGGAATTCCTGCCTGAAAAAGAAGAGATCTTGCCACATTTAGTAAATGTCTATGTTTTCGTTCTGCAATGCCATTTTGTTGAGGTGTGTATGCAATGGTGGTTTGATGAATGATTCCATGCAGTTTGAAATAGGTGTGCAGATTATTATTAACAAATTCAGTGCCGTTGTCACTTCTAAAAATTTTGATGGTCTTGTTGAATTGGTTTTTTAGGTAACTATGAAACTCAATGATATAAGTAGTAGCTTCATTTTTTGTTTTTAAGAAATAAACCCAAACTGCTCTGGAATAATCATCGACCACGGTTAGGAAATATTTGAAGCCTTCACGGCTAGTGACTTTGTAAGGACCCCACACATCAAGGTGAATCAGGTCACCAACTGATGTGCTTTTGTGGTTACTGAGAGGGAAGGGTTCCCTGGTTTGTTTGGAGTAGTGACATATGTCACATGGAGAGGGATTGAGGTCTCCTTTAAAGTCAATTTTGTGTTTAAGGGCTTTTAGAACTTGGTTAGAGGGATGACCAAGTCTATTGTGCCACAAGGAATTTGAGTAACAGCTTATGATGTTGTTACTTGTGATAAAGTTATTGGTACTAGTGAAGTCAAGGAAATACAGACCTTCTCTTTGACTACCAGTCGCCAGAGTTTTCTGATGCTGTAAGTCCTGAATGTAACATTTGTGTTCATCAAAACCAATGAAAAATTTACTATCTCTTGCCAGTTTATGGACTGGCAGAAGATTGACTGTGTATTCAGGAACATATAAAACATCATAAAGGATGATTTTATCACTTAGTCTTAGATTTCCAACTTTTTTAATGTAGGCAGTAGTGCCATTAGGATGATCAATTTGAAGTTTTAAATCAGATATGTCCATTATATTTTCAAGTTTGTCTTCTGATGTAACCATGTGTTGGTTAGCACCAGAGTCAATGATCCATCCTTTGTCTGTTTTAAAGATTTTAAAAGAAGTGTTTCCACAAAAGTAATTACCTCCCATATGGGTATGCACATTGTTGGAAGCTTTAGAGTTGTTCAAGAGATTTATCAACTGTTGAATCTGTTCAGTGGATAAAGTGGCACCAGAAGGTGGTGAAGTGGTGGAAGTAGAGGTAGGAACCTCTCCAGATGCATTATTGCTGGAATATGAATTACTGTTCTTTTGATTAGCCCATTTCTTTTTTATGTGATCAGGATAACCAACAATTTTATAACACTTTTCAATTGTGTGTCCAGGAAGACCACACTTGGGGTTTGAGCAAATTAGATTAGGATTTCTATCATTCTTTTTGTTATTATGCCCCTTATTATTATTAGTATCATTATAACTTCTAGCAACAAAGGCAGAGGCATGATGCTTATTTCCAGCAACAGATGAGGAGCCTCTATGAGATTCCTCTCTGGAAATAACAGAGAAAGCGGTTTTCACATCAGGTATAGGGTCCCTGGTTAGAATATTGCTTCTCAATGGTAAGTACAATTCATCTAGCCCCATTAGAAATTGCATGAGTTTTAAAAGATTTTTATGAGCTTTGAAGTCTCTTGCTGCATCACAAGTACATGCAGGCAGTTTAACTAAAGCATCAAACTGTTTCCAGAGTGAGTTTAGTTTATGATAGTAATCAGAAATAGAGGAACCATTTTGACTTAAAGTGTTGATTTGGTGGTGAAGATCAAAAGTGACAGATCCATTGACCTTGTCATAAGTTTCTTTAAGTTCATCCCATACTTCAGATGGAATTTTAGAAAAAATTTGACCAAGATATAGTTCCTCTGAAATTGAACCAAGTAACCATCCCAACACTACTGAATTGCACATTTCCCATTGATTAGCCAAGGACCTATCAGTTGGTTTTTTACATTTACCATCAATAAATCCCAGTTTGTTTTTTGAGTGCAATGCAAGAGTCATAGCATGACTCCAGACATTATAGTTATCAGTTCCAGTTAGTTTTAGATTGATTAAAGGAGTGCTACTAGCATCAGTAGGATGAAGGTAAAGCTCATCCCCAAAAATCAGTTTACTTGCTAAAGTAGCACTCGTACCAGCCCCACCAGGTAGGGTATCATCATCAGGCATGATTACAAAGAAGTTTTCCCTTTAGTTAAAAAAAGAAAAGAAAACCCAACTGATAATTTCAAGCACACAAGTGGATCCTGATTTTACCAAGATCAGGTGAGAGAAACGATCTTACAGTGGAGTATAAGCAGCGGAATGTATAATAACGCCTCACAATTGAGGCAAACCAGCGTGAACACGAAACCCCCAAAAATTAGGGTTCTTGACAAAACCCTAATTTTCTTTGATCTCAGCAATTAACCACACCAGGTAGCAATACGTCGTATTCCCAAGACTTAGACTGATTTCGGAACACTTCGGACAAGAACCCCTAACTCAATTGAGTAGGATGCCTACCACGATAGTAGTCAGAGTGCTAAGGTGTTAAACAGACATAAATTAACATATAAGAACAAGCATAAAATGTTTGGAGTATATAACATGAATTCATGATCGAGTGAGAAATTCTTAAAGTGAGAAATTGTAAAACAATCCGTCACAAATGCATTATTAGTTATATTGATTCACACTTTTTATATGTAGAAATATATTTTTTGTTGATTCAATACAAAGTGGCGATTCAAAATGACCAATTAAATGTTGATTCACTAAATTTGTAAACTGATTCAACATTTTTACACTTTGTAAGATTATGCAAATATAATGAATCAAGGGAGTCTTGAATCATGAATTTGTTTCTAAACAACCAAAACAACATTTTTACAAACTAGATGAATACCTGCATAACACGACGGTTTAAAGCGACAAATAATAAAACAATGGTACCTGGTCATGACTTTGAGTTTATAATGAAAAACATATACACGATCATGTTTTACAAGTTCAAATTATTTAAGCATACATACTTTGAGTATATAATGAAAAACATATACTTCATCATGTTAAAATTTAAATTCAGGTTTACATAAATCTCCAAAGTTTTTATTAATAAAATGTCTTTAAAGTTTCTATTAATACAATGCAAGTTAATTATTTTAAAGGGTATTTTGAAGAATCAACTTTACTCATTTTTAAGAGATTTTAAGTTTTCAGGCAAATTTATTTTATGAGTGATAGAGATAAATAAATAAAGACTCCGTAAAAGATTCAAGGTCACAAATTGAATTTTTTTTAATGATTTTTCACATTTTTCAATTTCTCAGAACCTGATTTTATATAACATTTCTTTTATATGTGTTTCCTTTGTCTAGATATGACTATTTTACTACAAAGTTTTTATAAAAATATATGATATTCAAACAAAAATCAATAAAATAGATAAACGAATGCATAATCAAACGTCTATGAACATAAATGATCGAAAGAAAACTTGTGTTCATGTTCGTTCGTTAACTAAATGAACACACAATTTTGTTCATGTTCGTTCAATTAATATCTAAACAATCATAAACAAACTTTCATCGCTCGATTCATGAACTATGAATTGAACGTTCATTTTCTTTACGACACTACTTTAAAGTTTAGACAAATATGAACATGTATGATGTAAAAAAAAAGTGATACAATAAAAAATTAGCAAATGGGAAAAATTGGTTGTATTAGTAAGAAAAAGCTCGGTGATGATATAAGCATGAAAAGGATGTTTGCGGTTGCCGTTTAAAGATTTTGTTTTCAAAAGGATTTAAAAAGTGAATTGCTTAACAGTTTTATATTCTTTAATTATTATTTAAATTCAAGTGAAAATGAAAGCTTTTTTTTTTTTTTTTTTTTTTTTTTTTTTTTTTTTAATGTAAAGAATTGAGATCAATGTAAAAAAAATTATTTCAATATCAAATGAATCAATTTTAGCTACTCATTTTTTCATTAAAAAAAAAAACTCACTTTTCACCTCTTTTTTAAAAGTAAAATATCTTGTAAACGATAAATCGTCAAGTGAAAAAAAAGTACATTATCGCGGCGATTATTTTTTTTATCTTTCAGTAGACGGGTATTTTGATATACTTTCGAAGTTTGTTTTTTTTTTTTTTTTTTTTTTTTTTTTTTTTTTTTTTATTTTACAATTGGAAAAATCACATGTGTATTATAAAGAGTAAACTGCAAGAATCGTCCCTGTGGTTTGCCCAAATTGCAGATTTCGTCCTTGATTTTTCAAAAGTGTAAGCAACCCCCCTGTGGAGAGTTTTTGGTTCCGTTTTGGTCCCTGGCCATTGCAGAAATGGTCCCTGTGGTTTGCTCAAAATTGCACGTTTAGTCCCTGGCTAGGGACCAAAATGGAACCAAAAACTCCCCACAGGGAAGCCGCCTGCACTTTCGAAAACTTAGGGATGAAATATGCAATTTGGGCAAACCACATGGACGATTCTTGCAATTTACTCTATTATAAATCACATGTGATTTCATAAATCAGTGATTTAATAAATCACATGTGATTTTTCCAGACGTTGGAAAAATAATAAAAAAAAATTGATCAAAAGTATATCGAAGTGCCCATTTAATTCTCGTCGCGATTGTGTGATTTGTTTTACGTAAGTATTAACGGTTTACGAGATATTTAACTTTTAAAAAGGGTGAAAGATTATTATTGTTATTAATTTTTTTGATTAGAAAATGGATAATAATGATTAGTTTATTGGATCTTTAAAGAAATATCGGATCTACATTCATTACGTAAATCTATTAAGTTCGAGTTTTGACAAACTATGATTTAGTTTCATCATTCTTAGTTGGGTTAGCAGCCCAATAAATTTATTATTTTAGTCTAACAAGCAGCCCTGGAAAAGCCCAATCTTGTTTGGTGTAGGACTTTCAATATTATTATTATTATTTTTTTCTTTTTCTTTTTAGCTTCATTAAAATATGAATAGCTAACCATGTAGTACAACTTTTTAACTTTTTATTTGCAATACCATTTTGTATTACTTCTTTCATATAAATTTTACAGTTCTAAAGTTAACCAAATAACTTTCAATATATGAGTATGCCTCAATAAAAAAGTTTTTCTTTGTGTCTTAGTTGATGCATACGTGTTTTTCGATTTAAGACTTAACGTGAGAAAAAATTAGGTGAATATATGTGATTTTACAGTGAGATCTCTCTCGACTGCTATTGATAAGAAAATTCTTGCTTGTCATGCAAATGCCTTGGGATCAAGTTTTTCCATGGAATTCATGGGTTCCTCGTAAAGTAAACATATGTGTTTGGCGGGTTTTCTTAGATCGTCTTCCCACCAGATCTAATCCATCTCGACGAGGCATACAAGTTCACAATCCTTCTTGTGTTTTCTGTGATGATAATGCTGAAACCGGTGACCTCTGTTTTTACTCATGCCCAAAAATCAAGATTATATTGTTGAAGATTTGGAGTTGGTGGAAGGCTCCACCTAAATTTCACCCTTCTTTGGATGATATCTTAACAGGAGTCTCAAATTTTTCTCTCAATAAGAGGAAGTATAAAGTCTTTCATGCCATTTGTATGACTTTCATTTGGTACGTTTGGGCATGGAGGAACAAAATCATTCATGCAACATCTACTGAAGAGGCCATCTCTGGCCGTCATGATGATATATTCTCAGCAGTTCAGTGACAATCTCTTTTATGATCTCTAATCGTGCTCCACGCAAACTGTCCTCGTGGAATTCATGGATTCAACATCTAGATAATGACTTAATTTTAGTTTTGTTATCTTTGTTCCTTGTATATAGATAAACAAAATTGGGCTCGTGCTTTGAGCCCTTTGGTTTGGATGTTGTTTCTTGTTCTCTTTGTTCTTTCTTTATATAATATCATTGCTTTGAAAAAAAAAAAAAAAAAAAAAAAATCTTTGTGTTACGTTTTTTCTTTTTAAGGAATTGCCATCTTTCTTTTTTCACAATATTCTCATTTCCGTGTTTGTTTCTATTTAACTTTTGATAAAGCCATTTTTAATCTTTTCCTCGTACAATGCTTGCTCCAATCTTTGCAAATCCTTAGAGGTGAAGAAACTTTAAAGATAAACCCTAACAACTTTTTTAGAAACATGATATTATAAATTATAAATCACTATCTAACTCATTCAACTTAATGTCACACACAAATCATCATGGATAATACTTACAATAACAATGGCAATAATGATTCTTCCATAGGTAGAACCTCTACCAAACATGATATCGAGAAGTTAATCAATACATCATTTGAAGGTGGCGTTGATCACCAAACTCATGAGCCTATCATCGATGATACTGAGAGCACCGACGGCCAGATGGATATTAGAAGCATCGACGGCCAGATGGATATTAGAAAGATTAAGAGGTAAGATTTTTTGTTTAATAAAGTTATGAAAGAAAAGTTGGACACTTTTACTACTTATATGGCTGGCTATGTTTCAGGATGGTTTCGATGAGAGAATCTGCTAGGCGCTCGAGAAAAAGAAAACAAGCACATTTAGAAGCTCTTGAGGAACATGTAAGTATTCTACCAACAATTAATGCTAAGTTGATCTACTTATTCTAATTTTTTCATTACAATATTGAAAGAAAATGTTAGTTTTTTAAACTTTTTTTAACAGGTTTGGAATAGATTAGAGTCAGATTGGGCCAACTAGAACACATGTTTCTTTATCCGCGTTACAAAGATTTAAAATGAATGATGCGCTAAAAATGTTCTTAAGTTATATTGAGATCGAAATAATATCTATTGTAATAATTAAAGCGAGTTAAAGAGATTTTTAGGCTTTGGAATACACTTTGGATGAATTTCTAGTTTTTGGTTACTAGTTTGAAGTCTTGAACCATTCAAATCGTTTGACATGTTTCCTGATAGATTAACCATTTAGCTTATACCGTTTGACCTGGAGATGAATAGCAATAGTAATAATCCAAATGAATCAATGTAAATGTGTCAAATAAGGTTAACATATATAGCTTTAGTAAAGCGCCAAAAAGTATACAAAGAATTTATGTGTAATCATTTTGTTTTTGTGGTACATCCATAATCAATCCCACATAGGAAAATGAAAGAAATAAACGCATAGATATAACCTTGATGAGTTACCATGCATGCATTCAATTAAGTGGTTTTATAGTCGAACAAATGAGTTAAAGCTCCTCATCATGTTAATTGGGTTCACCTTTAGATGAGGTTCTAGCTTGTATTGTTTACACAATAAAATCTCTTATCCGATCCTTTTTGAGTAACCAAATTCACTTGTGCGTCATAACTGTAAACAAAATTGTTTGGGACTAGGTGCATTTCTGAAGTGCAGTCGTATGCATGTATTGATGATTTTTATGAGTTTAGTAGGTAACCAGTGTGCAGTAATTAAGTACGCATGTATTGATCATAATTTTTATTATATAAGGTAAGTTGTCACATTATTCACGAGTTTGGCTAAACTAGCTGGGCATGCTCCTCCCAGGTGGAACAATTGCGACGAGAGACTTTGTCAACTGTGGAAACTTTGAGAGCTAAGGTATCTTCATTTCTTAACCATGTGGTTCTACCAAAAAAGCTAGACATGTGGTTCTATCAAACACGACTTGAAGATCCATCTTTTCCTTGTGAGCAATGTGCTAAAAGAATTCGTTTTTATTATAGATAAAAGTGGCAGAAGATTTGGTTGCTAGTCACTCATCATCATCTAGCCTGCTTGGTTTTGAGCAACAAGTAAGTAATACTAACTAACAATGTTGATCTACTTATCATCAACTTAAGCTAGTAAGTGTGTCAATTTCGCTACGTCTATTTGTGAGTTTCGGTTAAACCTATGCATGTTCCTCTCAGGTGGAACAACTGAGAGGAGAATACGAGGCCTTGAGGGCTAAGGTATCTTTTTTCTTAACAATTAATCTAACTTCGTTCAGTATCCATCGAATAATAGTGCTCACGCATAGGCATTTCTTTTTCTGGTAGGTCTGGTCAAAACTCAAAATAAGAGTCTTAATATAGCTAAAAATGGTATATAAGATTCTAAAAGAAGTCGAGTAGGTATGATCGCATCTTATGGACTCGTTGGTTTGGGACTTGTGTTACCTTCGATCTTAACGGTTCTAGTGGGTAACTTACTAAAAAAAAAAAAAAAAAAAAAAAACAGTTTGAATGTTGCCAAAGTGTATTTGTATAAAGGTAAAATTGCAACTGAATATCGTAATAATATCTAACGCATTGAGTGAAAAATACTTAAAAGGTGTTTGTGAGTCAACCCGCCTCGTTTCACCTAGCACTTTTGTATTGGATGATAAATAAGCCCAAGCCTGTTTGTGGGCTTGGGCTTATTTATCATCTAATATTTTGACGCATTCGTTTTGCTACCTCTACTCTATATACTGTATGTGGCCCGTTTTGTCTCGAATAAAGCTAGACATACTGTTTAACCAAACTCTTAAAGACCAATGATTTGGTGAAACAATGTTTGCTAACAGAATATTATCAATCACAATGACAAAAAAGAAGAAGAACCATGTAACGATTCTTCCATGAATAGAACCTCTTCTGAACATGATATCGAGAAGTTAACCAATCAAACATTTGAAGCTGATGCTGATCACAGAACTCATGAGCCTATTACCAGTAATGCTAAGAGCAACGACGACCTGACGAATATCAGAAAGATTAGGAGGTAATATTTTTTGTTTCATGAAAGAAACGTTGGTTACTTCTGATACTAATATGGCTGGCTATGTTTCAGGATGGTTTCAAATAGAGAATCTGCTAGGCGCTCGAGAATGAGAAAGCAAGCATATCTAACATCTCTTAGACAACAAGTATGTTTTTTTTATGCACAATGTTTGATTTTCTTATCCTCAAGTACAAAACTGGTGGAAACATGCATGTTGAGTCAGATTAGGCCAACTAGAACATGTCTTTATCACGTTACAAAGATTTAAAACGAATGATATGATGTGCTAAAAATGTCCGTAAGTTATATTCAGAAATCAGAACTATCTAACATTTTTGGTATGTATTCATATTTTTTAGAGCTATTTGTTAAGTATTAGCACTACTCTTTGAATATTGAAAACATTTGCTAAATGCTACTCTATAAAAGGTAATCTGTCACCAAAGACCTCTTGGCACAGCGGTATGTGAGTGGCCCATCAACCTATAGGTTGTGGGTTCAAGTCTCGTTGAAGACATGTGAGATAGGTGATGTAGGTGTAACAAATTTGCCGTTCTAGAAAAAAAAAAGGGTAATCTGTCACCTTCATTTAAGAATTTCGGCTAAACTAAAGCATGCTTCTCTCAGGAGGAACAATTGCGACAAGAGACATTGTCAACTTTAGAAACTCTAAGAGCTAAGGTATCATTTTTTTTCTTAACCTAAATTAAAATTTAGTTCATTATTCATTGAATAATCGATCTGTTCACATATTTTTGATAGACCTCAACAAAAAATTCAAAAAGAATTTTGAAATACGCAATTTTTTTTTAAAGAAGTTGAGTTGGTATTATTGCACCTTATGAAGGTCGAACTGGGTTGCGTTCGATCTTTAATGGTTTAGGTGATGTACTAAAATCAAATAAATAGGCTAAAAGAGTTTGTTTTACACGTTGCTTCAACCTTTTATAGCCTATTTGATCTCACATAAAGTAAGCATACAAATAGTTCTACCAAACCTTTTAATCGAGCGTTTGCTGGTAAGCCAATGTTGTGAAAAGAACACGTCTTTTATTATAGGTGAAAGAGGCTGAAGATTTGGCTACTTGGCACTCATTAAGATCTACCGTTAGCGACTATTTTCACAACAATAACGGTTTTGAGCAGCAGGTAATTAATACTAAATAACAATGTTGATCTTATAATTTTTCTAAATAAAGTTGAAAGAAAATATTGCAGAGTAGTTTTGTAACGAGTTTGAGATTATGGTAAAAATGTCTAACCTTTTTAGCATGGGTCAAAACAGGTTGGTTCGTATAGATCCAACCCACATAAACATATTCTTTTGAACTAGGTTTCTTAATTATCAAAATACGTGCCAGAAATCGTACTTTTCTTGAGAATCTAACGTGTTTAACAAAGCGATTTATGAGGTTTTTTTGGCATTTGAATTCATGTTGGATGACTTTTAAGTTTTGATTGGTTTGAGTTGCTGAACACTCTTGACACGTCTCACTCAGGTGGAACAACTCAGAGAAGATTACAAAGCCTTGAGAGCTAAGGTATCTTCTTTCCTTAATCATGAATCTAACTTTATTCGATATTTATCGTGTAAAAAAATTATAAAAAATACATATTCACAATGATACTTAAAGTTAGGAAGGAGGCCCCTGATAAAGGCAGTTTTATTTCTGGTAGGTGTCGTGAAAAAATCAAAATGAATGTCAAAAAATAACTACAAATGGAAAATTATTGAAAATTCCAAAAGAAGACGTCTTGATAGGATCCTATCGCACCATATGGATTAGTTGGTTTTGGTCACCTTTGATCTCTAATAGCTAAAACGGTTTGAATGTTGCCTAGGTGTATTTTTAATAGATAAAAAGTAGGTTATGATAACAATCCATTAAAATACTTAAAAAATGTTTGTGGATCATCTGCTTCATCTAGATCTAAATATGTAATGTACCCTTTTTTGACCTATCCGTTCTGCTAACTAAACTGTTTCTAGTCCATTTTTTCTCAAAATAAATCTAGACATATGGTTCTACCAAACCCTCAAAGATCTATGAGTTGGTGGATCAATTATGCTAAAGGAATGTGTATTACGATAACAGGTGAACCCAAGTGAAGATATGGATGCTAGCGTATCATTAACATCTAGATCTAGCTACAATCTAGAAAACAATACCGGTTCGTGGGTCCCACCCTGGTCCACATGTTCCTGGTCAGCACGTGACCGTTCAAAGAACTTTAACGATGATCTTGATAGTTGTTAATGCTGATTGATTTGAAGAATGGTATCGGTGTAAGCATTGATGTGTAAGCTTTCTATATGATGTATGGCCTTTGGATTATGTTAATAACATTTGAACTTATAGCAAAATGGTTGGAACTTATAATAAAAGGCTTGGTTGTGTTTTATGTAGTTCTCTTGATTTATTTGCTCTAAAATTAGTATTAATAACTAAATTATAGTGTTTTATGCATTTGATCTCGTTGACTAAGTAAGCAACAGTCACACAAACATGTTGAACAACGACAACATTAATAACACGACACAATTTGGCGGAGCATGGTATATCGAAGGTAGGATTTAGACAAGCACACCCCTATCCGAGGGTAAGGGACTGATTCCAAAAAACCACCAAAATGTATGCAAGTATTATGTGTAACTTGCTCATCATAAAATTTTTTTGAGATAATTTTTCTAAAGTTAACTAAACGACTTTTAACCATTCATATGGTTTTGGCTTTAAGTCTCAGTTGGGAGCATGTGCTTCTTTAGCTAAAGTTTGACTATTAACCATTCAAATGGTTTTGGCTTTATGTATTCATATTTTTTATATTTTTTAGAGCTATTTGTTAAATGCTATATAAGATAATTTGTCACCTTTATTTATGAATTTCGCACTAGTAAAATCGAGGCTTTCCCCGGCGACTTTTTTAAGCCCTTTCCGTCGACATTTCGACGGAATAATACGTTACCGTCGACATGTCGACGGGAACATATAGACGGCTGTGCTTCGACGAGAACAGTGTTCCCGTCGACAATCACCGTCGACAGTGTGGGTCCCACACCGTTTTCCAGTCAAAGGAATTTGGTGTCCGTCAAATTCTTCCCGTCGACATGTCGACGCACCATCTTTTCCCTTCCTTGCTCTCATTTTCTTGATATGTGCAAACGTAGCTTCAAGATTTGTGACCCTATTTCCCAGATTATCAAGTTTTGTTTCCAACGTACTTTCAGCTTCGTCGTCACCTCCAACAGCAACAACTTGAGCTTCAGCAGCAGCTTGAGCTTCAGCAGCATCTAGCTCGTCCATGTACTCTTTGTAGTACGGCTTTTTCCTACACCATTCGATAATCATGTCTCTCATCCACGGTTCAGCATCCTCAAAAGAACCATATTCCTCATAAACTGCATGACCGAAAGTTAACATAACTTCATTAAAGAGGAGCTCGTGTGACAAGATTTTTGAGTATTCCTCTTCAACTGTGCAACCACGCCAAGTCATGTGTGTCTTGTAAGAATTGACGATTGAATTATTTGTGAGATGTGTAAAATGAGACGGAAATAATTTTGTGAGAATGTATATATAGGTAAAAAATGAGACTGGATTGTATTTGTGAGGATATATATAGCCGGATTTTTGAAGATATATGCCCGTCGACATGTCGACGGGAAAAAGAAAGCGGGAAAATATCCCGCCCAATATTTTACCCATTTATTAAAAATATTTATAATTAGTAATATAGTCCCGTCGACATGTCGACGAGACTCGTAAATCATAATAATTATTATGCTTAATCTCACGCTAATTGTGGGAAAAATCGTTATTAATATATTCCCGTCGACACGTCGACGGGAATTTATTAGCGGGTAAATTTCGCGCCCAACTTTGGTGAATTATTGAGGCTAAAAAAATATGTTAGAATGTTCCCGTCAACATGTTGACGGGAAAATATGATTATGAAAAATTCAACGCAGTGGGGCTCAGTCAAGCGTTTTTTTTGTCGTTTTCTGCCTTATGCCGTCGACATATTGTCGACGGGAAATAGCTCGTCGCGTGTTCTCCTTATCCTTGTAGTGTCGGCTAAACTAAACCATAAATTTAAATTTAGTCCAATATTCATTGAATAACCTGTTCACATATTTTTGATAGGCCTTGCCAAAAAATCAAAAAGATTTTCAAAAAACCGAAAATTTTAATTTTTTCAAAAGAAGTTGAGTTGTTATTATTGCACCTTATGAATTTGTCGAATTAGGTAGTGTTTGATCTTTAACGGTTGATGTGATATACTAAAATCAAATAAATTAGCTAAAAGAATTTGTTTACACGTTGCCTCAACCTTTTATAGCCTATTTGATCTCAAATAAAGTAAGAATACACATAGTTCTACCAAGCCCTATAATCCATCGTTTGCTGGTAAGCCAATGTTGTGAAAGGAACGTGTGTTTTATTACAGGTGAAAGAGGCTGAAGATTTGGTTGCTATCACTCATTAACATCTAGCGTTAGTGACTTTGTTCACAACAATAATGGTTTTCAGCAGCAGGTAAGTAATACAGTAACTAGCAATGTTGATCTACTAATCATCATCAATTTATCTAAAGAATTAAGGTTTAAAGAAAAATATTGCACGGTACAGTAGCTTTTTAATGTGTTGAGACTTGAGAGTATGGTCAAGATGTCTAACTTTTTTACCATGGGTGAAAACAGGTTCATTCGTATATGAGAGTGATTGGCATGCCTAAAAAATATCACCACATACTTGGCAAGATCAATGGTAAGTTTGAGGAGAGAGAAATTATGAAATCCATGTATCAAATAATTATTAATGGATTAGACACAAAAGTAGTCACATGAGTTAGCATCTAAATTATTTCCCTTTGTATATATCCAACCCGCAAAAACATATTCTTTTTAACTATTCTTTGTTATCTAAATATGTGATAAAATTATGTATTTCACAAACATCTAACCTATTTAACAAAGCGATTTATGAGGTTTTTCTCGCGTTTAAATACATTGTAGATGACTTTTTAAATATTGATTGATTTTAACCGTTGAACATACTTTGCATGTCTGTCGAGTGTGTGAGATGGCCGTGTCTATTTGTGAGTTTCGGTTAATTAAATCTATGCATGTTTCACTCAGGTGGAACAACTCTGAGGAGATTACAAAGCCTTGAGAGCTAAGGTATCTTCTTTCCTTAATCATGGTCGTTCAATATTTATCGAGTATCAGTACGTGGCTACAAATTTTTAGATGAATCAAAACTATTTATCGAGTACAAAGGAGGCCATTGATAAAGACAATTCTATTTCTGGTAAGTGTCGTGAAAAAATCAAAATGAATGTCGAAAAATAACTACAAAGGGAAAATTATTGAAAAATCTAAAAGAAGTCGTCTTGATAAGATCACGCCTTATGGATTCGTTGGTTTGGGTCACCTTTGATCTCTAATAGCTAAAATGCTTTAAATGTTACCGAGGTGTATTTTTAAAAGGTAAAAATGTTTGTGGATCAACTCAACCGGTTTCATATAACTCCAAAATGCAATGTAACTTTTTTTTTTACCTATCCATTTTGCTAACTCAATTGTTTATAGTCCGTTTTGTCTCAAAATAAATCTAGACATACAGTGATCTACCAAACCCTCCAAGATCCCTGAGTTAGTGGATCACTTATGCTAAAGGAATGTGTTTTACGATTATAGGTGAACCCGACTGAAGATATGGTTGCTAGCGGATCATTAACATCTAGATTTAGCTACAATCTAGACAACAATACCAGTTCATGGGTCCCACCCTGGTCCACATGTTCCTGGTTAGCACGTGACCATTCAAATAATGATGATCTTGATAGTTGTTAATGGTGATTTGAAAAATGGTATGAACGTTAGCATTGATGTGGAATCTTTGTATATAATGTATGGCCTTTGGATTATATTACTAACAATTGAACTTATGACAAAATGGGAGGAACTTATAATAAAAGGCTTGGATGTGTTTTATGTAGTTTTCTTTATATATTTGCTCTTAAATTAGTATTAATCTTATAGTGTTTCATGTTTTTGATCTCGTTGACCAAGTAAGAAACAATCACACAAACATGTTGTACAATGAGCTACTCTAGTCGTATTTGTATTTCAAGCAAAGTTTGATTGTAAATCCTGCTTCATATGCAAAAACTTGTCAACCTAGTTGTAGTTCCAACAACAAGATCATTATGTGTAACTTACAACAACAACAATAACACCACCCAACTTGGCGGAGAATGGTTGTGAAAAGCAGGATTTAAACAATCACAACCCTACCCGAGAGTAAGTTACTACTTCTAAAAAAACGTCCACCAAAATGTATGCAGGTGTATATGTGAGCATAATATGTAATATTATGTCTAACTTGCTCATCTTAAAATTTTCTTGAGCTGATTTTTCCAAAGTTAACCATATGACTTCTAACTATCCATGTGAACAGAAGAGTCAAACATTGAGACTCAAAGGGTTATGCCGTTAGGGTCATCTTGTTGGCCAGGCCGTTTTTTTATTATAGATAAAAGTGGCAGAAGATTTGGTTGCTAGGCACTCATCATCATCTAGCCTGCTTGGTTTTGAACAAGTAATACTAATGCTAACACTAACAATGTTGATCTACTTATCAACTTTTCTTAACTAGATCGAAAGAAAATAGTCATAACGAAATCCAAACCAATCAGTATAGAAGTAAGTGTGTCAATTTTGCCGCGTCTATTTGTGAGTTTCCGTTAAACCTATGCATGTTTCTCTCAGGTGGAACAAATGAGAGAAGACTACGAGTCCTTGAGAGCTAAGGTATCTTCTTTCTTAACAATGAATCAAACTTCGTTCAGTATCCATCGAATAATAGTGCTCACACATAGGCATTTCTTTTTCTGGTAGGTCTGGCCAAAAATCAAAATAAGAGTCTGAAAATAAGATTCTAAAAGAAGTCGATCGAGTTGGTATGATTGCATCTTATGGATTCGTTGGTTTGGGACTTGGCTTACCTTCGATCTCTAATGGTTTTAGTGGGTAACAATACTATTAAAAAAATATTGTAATAGCTAAAACATTCATTGAAAAGTACGGAAAAGGTGTTTGTGAGTCAACCCGCCTCGTTTCACCTAGCACTTTTGACCCGTTTGTTTTGCTACCTCTACTCTATATATACACTGTATGTACGTGGCCAGTTTTGTCTTGAATAAGAGTGATGATTTGCACACTCTACAAATTTATTTGCACACTCCAATTTAAGATGTTTTGACATTTATACCCTTAAATTATTTTTACTTATTGTCATCCATGTAAGGGTACAATTGTCAAGACATAATTAATTAGAATGTGCAAATAAATTTCTTGAGTGTGCAAATCATCACTCCTTGAATAAAGCTAGACATACTGTTTAACCAAACTCTTAATGACCAATGATTTGGTGAAAAAATGTTTGCTAACAGAATATTATCAATCACAATGACAAAAAAGAAAAAGAACCATGTAACGATTCTTCCATGAATAGAACCTCTTCCGAACATGATATCGAGAAGTTAATCACTCAAACATTTGAAGCTGATGCTGATCACAGAACTCATGAGCCTATTACCAGTGATGCTCAGAGCAACGACGACCAGATGAATATCAGAAAGATTAGGAGGTAAATTTTTTGTTTCATGAAAGAAACGTTGGTTACTTCTGCTACTAATATGGTTGGCTATGTTTCAGGATGGTTTCAAATAGAGAATGAGAAAGCAAGTATATCTAACATCTCTTAGACAACAAGTTTTTTTTTTTTTTTTTTTTTTTTTATTATTATTATTATTATTTTTTTTTAAGAACAATGTTTGATTTTCTTATCCTCAAGTAAAAAACTGGTGAAAACATGCATGTTGAGTCAGATTAGGCCAACTAGAACACATCTCTTTATCACGTTACACAGATTTAAAACGAATGATATGATGTGCTAAAAATGTCCGTAAGTTATATTCAGAACTATCAAACATCTTTGGTATGTATTCATATTTTCTAGAGCTATTTGTTAAATGTTAGCACTACAATACTGAAAACATTTGCTAAATGCTACTCTATAAAAGGTAATCTGTCACCTTCATTTAAGAATTTCGGCTAAACTAGAGCATGCTTCTCTCAGGAGGAACAATTGCGACGAGAGACATTGTCAACTTTACAAACTCTAAGAGCTAAGGTACTTGTTGATACAAAAGTTGGGCGTACCTGGTTATTGGGCTTTGCTCTTATATCAATTCGTTCCTTAGCACTTTGTTACCTGCGTACTAAGAAAAATAGAACAACACCGTTAGACTTATCGAGGGATTGTCTCCCCCGATTAGACTCCGGCGTGAGAGTAAGTAATCGACTTAGGTTTTGGTTGAAGAGTTAGGGATTATGTAAATCGTACCTTGAATGGGAATCGTATGATTCTATATATAGGGGCTAAGAAACCGTGTTTCTTGCTCCTTACTCCTCGCACGCGTGGTGCTTATCCGGGGTAAGGATATCTATTCCTTGAATAGATAATCCTTATCGTGTACCCGGTGGGTTAGATTGGGCCTTTGGGCTTCATGAGCCCAAAGTGTTGATACTGCGGCCCATACCATTGTCATGGTAGCCCATTCGTGATGGGCTTAGGTGTAAGTAATGTCTATCATTTGGGCTTGCAGCCCAGATATAGGCTATACGTCATCATGTCCCCCCAGTTTAGTGTGCGCGGCGCGTAGCCGCGGGTACTAGACTTAATATCATCAGCGGTAAGCGTGGCGGGAGATTGATCAAAAATTTTTTACCGCCTTTTTGGAGGTGC
The DNA here is from genome assembly GCA_030686995.1 of Artemisia argyi. Lineage (NCBI taxonomy): Eukaryota > Viridiplantae > Streptophyta > Magnoliopsida > Asterales > Asteraceae > Artemisia > Artemisia argyi. The sequence continues at coordinate 191,918,116 of CM060685.1, read as the reverse complement.
AATGCACCTAATAGGTTCAAAATGGATGCCTCGAAAATCGGGGGTGGTGTCCACGTATCTCTTGGAATTCGGGAAAAAGTGCATGTACCTTTCCAACTTCTAGCCACATATTTACTGTGAGTGGGTTCCACGTGGATAGGGATTAGGGTTTTTACCACTCCTATATAAGAGTCACCGCCCCCCATTTTCACACTCACACAGTAAAAACACACACACAACTACTATTCACCTTCTTCTTCACTTTGAGAGCGTTTTTTGCAAGAAAACCTTTTAACCTTCGTAGGTAATCTTTGTGTGCGTCCGCTTAGGTTTAAGATGAAAATGGTCGCTCAGTTAGAGGAGTTTCGCTCTGCGATGTCTGTTGAGGACGTGATGCATTTTTCTTCCGACTATTTTGTGCCTTTGGATGTACGTCCAGAGGCACCAGATGTCGATGCGTGTATAGCCGACTTCCCCGAAGGGAAGATAGGTTTATACACGAAATTTTTTGAGTACGCTAACTACCGCGTACCTATATCTGTATTTCTGAGCGATTTGCTCAATCACTATCGCCTTCACATCTCTCAGCTGCACTGTATAGGTGCGGCGAAGGTGTCGAATTTTGAGGTAAACTGCCGTTTACTAGCGATAGAACCAACCGTGGACTTGTTCCGCTCCTTTTACCACTCAACGTGGTCAAACGGTTGGGTATCCTTTGCGAAGCGCCCAGGGGCGTTTCAGTGTTATACGGAAAAGGTTGACGCACTTAAGAATTGGAGGGAATATTTCTTTTGGGTAGACGACGTGGTCTTTCCCTCCAATTTAGGCGTCCTTACCAAGGGATGGGCGTCCCGCACCCGGTTCATATAGGATTGCTGACGCGCAGACGTTAGATGCCAATCGATTGGCCATTAACCCCTATCCGGAGGAGTTTTTGGTACATGTAGGATTGAGTCGCGCGTATTTTGGCGCAGCAGATGAGGTTCCCACTTTCCTGAGTGAGGATGGCCGGGGTGGGTGTTCATCCTTTGTAATTGTTTGTAAGTTTTTCATTCTTTATCTTCGCGCATTTACCAACTAATCTTTCGTTGTTTTCTTGCTTCATTTTTATGTGTGCAGAGATGGACTTGTTCGCGGTGGTGAAGCTTGATAAGCCAAAGCAGGTCACCATAGGGGTTTGTCCCTTGAGGGAAGGGGAGTCGCCCCTGCTTGACGCGACCGCGGGGCATTTGACTGTTCTGCCCTCGGCGGTCCCTGAGGATACGCCCCCACTCGTGGTGACGCCTGTGCAGAGTGTAGCTCCAGAAGTAGTGGCGGAGCCTACTGAGAAGGCGGTGCCTGAAGTGGAGGTGGCGCACGAAGAGGCGCGCTCAGGGTCATCTGATAGCATCCGGATCCTGAAGCCTGAAGAGGTGCTGAGAGAGGAGGTTGCGCAGAGTTCAAAGCGCAAGGCCGAGGCTGGTGGCAGTGGTAATAGGAAGAGGCGTCGACATGTCATTGGAGATGCGGAGTCGAACGCAGAAGAGACTTCGACCTCTGGCGCTCGGTTGAAGGTGGATGACGCTTCCCCATTTTTGTAAGTGTGAATCAATGATCCTTTCTCTTTTTTTCTTTTTATATTATTATTACTTGTTGTAATTGTTGTTTGTTGGCTTTGTTGCGTAGGGATGATGGCACGAAGGATGATGAAGTTTCCTGTCCACAGAACGAAAATAAGGAGGGGGATACCCAAGCTGCTGATGGTGGTGAGGCGCAGCAACTAATTGATGAGTTGGCTGCGACTACTGCCCGTCAGGCTGAGCTGGTGGCGCAGCTGAGGGGGAAGTGTGCTGGGGAGAGTCGTGCTCTGGCCCAGAAGGAGGAGGAGTTGGGAATGCTCCGCGCGCAACTGGCGGACGCGCAAGTAGAGCTTGGGGAGTCAAGGGCGTATGCTGAGAAAATCGCCCAAGATAAGATGAGCATTTTGGCTGACCTGCTGTATGCGAGGGCGAAGCTTGAGCAGATAAAGGCCAAGACGTCGTGGTCTGTGTCGTTTCTTGAGGAGAAAAGGTCAGAGCATTATGCTAGGCTTCAAGAGTTCAAGGAGCGCATGGAGAAGACGCTCGTGGTGTATGAGGAGAAACTGCGTGCCCTCAGCATCGAGTATGACGAGGAGCTGTACCCTCATCTTATGTCTATGATAGCCGAGCGCAGGTATGCTTACACCCTTGTCTTTTAAAATTGCTTTTCCGCCCTATTGTGTATCTTACCTTTTTATCACTTTGTGAATGCAGGTGGCTGATCAGCCATGGGCTTCGTCTGGCAGCTCTAAATACTTTAGAGTCTGCGGAGGTGGTGGAAGGCTTTGGGAAGGTTGTTCACTGCGCGATGGCGCGTGGCCGTTCGCAGGCCATGGAGGAGCTCCGTGAGGCCAAGTTGTTGGAGAAGGACTTGGCGGAGATTCCTGGTTATAGCTCAACGGCGTATGATGAGCTGGTGCAGGCGATGGCGGGGCTGAAGGTTCTTGAGCTGCCGCATATAGGGAAGTTGGAGCGCGACCAAGATGACCCCATAGATGTGCTCATGGCGGGTCTGACGTTGCAGCGTCATCTTGGGGAGAATGCAGAAGAGGAGTTAGATTATTATCTAAAACCTGATGTCTCGCAGCTTCAAGTCCCAGTTTTTGCGCGGCCCCGTGATATCCTCAAGCCTTTTGCACTGGAGAAGGAAGTCCCCTTGAAGGAGGTGCTAGAGCGTCACGAGCAAAGGGTTGCCATAAAGAAGGGTATTAAGGGCAAGGCTGTGATGTGCGGCATCGGTGCTGCGCACCTTCCTCGATCTGATGGCGTTGCTGTGAGTGTTCCAACTGTGTCACTCAAGGATGCTATAACTTTGAGTAAGCTGAAGGAGGCGGGGAGTTCCGCCGCTCCAGAAGAGAGCCATGATCATCGCCATAGCATATAGGTTGTTTGTAAATTTATGTATTTTTCCTTGTAATTTAATAAATATGGAATAAGATACATTTTGTTATAAGTTCGTAACTTAAATATACTTGCATTGTTTGCTAAGTTTGATTATTTTACTAAGTCTTTTAAGTGCGTGACTTAAATATACTTGCATTGTTTGCTAAGTTTTATTACCTGACCAAGTGTCTTGGCTCGTTATGTTGCTAAGCTTGTACGGTGTACTTGGTATATGCGTAGCCGTCGTGGGGTGCGCACGCGAATCTTACCTCAACGTCTCGAGAGTAAGGCGCTTAGCAAGGATTCGTGATCCAATGTTGATGGGTTTGCAACCCTCTTATTCAACAAGTTAATTAGTAGGTTAACTTATCCTTTATGCCTTCGTGGGTCTTTAAGTGGTGCATGCACGGCATGTAGGCAAAAATATAAGATAGACAATATTGACATATATGCAATAAAGTAAAAGTGCGCTATGGAGTTAGCTAGAAACCATAACATTTTATTAATACTTGCAAGTTTATTGAAAAAATAGAAAATATAATTCCTAAAAAAAGAAAAGAAATACAAACACTTATTGGGCACCTCGTAGGGTGTGAGGGTGTTTGTGTAAGGGCCGTAGCTTAAAAGTAACATTTTTTGAGATTACAGATGTTCCAAGTGCGCGCCAGGTCATGACCTTCCATATCGCGCAACCTGTATGCGCCGTTGCCGAGCGCGTCCGTGACCTCGTAAGGTCCTTCCCATTTGGGTCCGAGCTTGCCTGTGTCTTCTGCGTGGCTTGCGTCATTGGCGCGGTAAACAAAGTCCCCTGGTCTGAATGAAGTGTTTTTGACTTTTGCATCATAATACTTCTTCATTTTTGCCTTAGCCTTTGCTTCTCGTATAGCTGCACGTTCGCGTCTTTCTTCCAGTATATCTAAGTCTATGCGCCGTTCCTCGTCATTTGTTGTGACGTTGACCTCTGCTGTGCGTATGGTTGGCATTCCTATCTCAGCTGGTATGACGGCTTCTGTTCCATAGACTAAGGAAAATGGCGTGTCGCCAGTACTGGTTTTGATTGTCGTGCGATGCGCCCACAAGACGTGCGAGAGCTCATCTACCCATCTTCCTTTGTGTCTATCAAGACGCGCTTTTATTCCTTCGCCTAGACTGCGATTGGCGCGCTCAACTAGGCCATTGGTTTGTGGGTGTTTGACTGAAGCAAAGTGTTGTGTGATGTTCAAATTGGTGCACCAATCTTTGAATGGGTTATCACAGAATTGTTTTCCGTTGTCTGATACGATCTCACCTGGTAGGCCAAAGCGACAGACAATATTGTCCCAGACAAAGCGTTTGACTTGGTTTCCCGTAATGTTCACCACAGCTTTTGCTTCGTTCCACTTTGTAAAATAGTCTATGGCTACGATGAGGAATTTTATTCCTCCCGCTGCGACGGGGAAAGGTCCTGCGATGTCAATACCCCATTTGTAAAATGGCCATGGTGAGGTGATTGGTGTTAGCTCGTGCTGTGGTCGGCGCGGAATAGGCCTGTGTACTTGGCAGTTGCTGCACTTTCTTATCAGATCGCGTGCATCGCGGTGCATTGTTGTCCAATAGTATCCTGACCTTAGAGCGCTTGCCACCATGGACCGTGGCCCTGAGTGCATACTACATGACCCAGCGTGAATTTCGCGGAGTACGTAGTCTGCTTGGAGGGGTCCAACACATCTGAGCCATGGTTGTAAGAAAGATCGCCGATAGAGTACGTTGTCGCGTAATTCGAATCGTTGCGCTGTGCGGCGTATTCTTCGAGCGTCTTTATTATCTTGGGGTAGGATTCCCTTGCTAATAAATTCGATGATAGGTGTCATCCACGTAGGATCTTGTTCTTCTATCACCGTTGATATCTCCATATCCAAGATTGACTTGTTCTTTAGGGTTTCCACCAATACCTGTTTTGAAAGGTGTACGAAGCTTGTGGATGCAATCTTGCTGAGTGCGTCCGCCTTCCTGTTATCTCCTCTAGGTACTTGTTTTATTGTGAACCTATCAAAGTTTTTGATCAAAGATTTTGTCTTATCCAGGTATTGGATCATGTGGTCATCCTTGGCTTCGTATTCTCCCAACACGTGGTTAGCGACTAGCCGAGCATCTACATTTGCTTCTAGATTGCGTACACCCATTTGGATTGCGATGCGTAGTCCGGCTAGTAGGGCTTCATATTCTGCCTCATTGTTTGTGGCTGTGAATTCAAAGCGTAGCGCATAGGTGAATTCCATACCTTCTGGATTTGTAAGAATAAGGCCTGTGCCTGATCCATCTGCGCATGAGGATCCATCGGTGAACAGTGTCCAAGGTTCCTGTAGGTCCGTTATAGCTGCAGATGTTGGGCTGTCGCTATCTGGCTTTTCCACGATGAAATCAGCTAAGACTTGTCCTTTGATAGCAGTGCGCGGCCTGTATGAGATGTTGTACTCACTTAGCATTACACTCCATTTTTGTAAGCGTCCTGATGCGTCTGGTTTAGAGATAACTTGTTTAATTGGCTGATCAGTGATTACCGCAATTGGATGCGCTTGAAAGTATCTGCGCAGTCTTTTTGCTGCGAACACTAGAGCCAAGACCAGCTTTTCCATGGCACTGTAGTTAACCTCTGTTTTCTTTAAGGCTTTGCTTACAAAGTATATGGGTGTCTGGACGGAGTCTCTGTCTGTCAATAGTACTGCGCTAACTGCTCCATGGGTTGCTGATAAGTACATGATTAGTTCTTCCCCTGGTCGCGGTGCGACTAGTTTGGGAAAAGATGCCAGATGGTTTTTGAGTTGTTGGAAAGCTTCCTCCGCTTCGTTGGTCCAGCGAAAGTCTCCCTTTTTTGTGCACTTCGTGAGTGTTTTAAAGAGGGGAAGGGATTTGTCTGCTGACTTAGATAAGAAGCGATTCAGCCCTGCCAACTTTCCATTCAGTGACTGGACTTCTTTGAGTGTGCGCGGGGAGGGGAGATCAATAACAGCCTTTGTCTTCTCTGGGCATGGTTTGATTCCATCGGGTTCTATTAAATATCCGAGGAACATGCCTTCAGTTGCGCCAAAGGTGCACTTTTTGGGATTCAATTTCATGTTTATCTGCCCCAACGTTCGGAATGTTTCCTCGATGTCGCGCACCAATTCGTCCTCTGTATGGCTTTTTATAACAAGGTCGTCAACGTAGACTTCCAAGTTGCGGCCTACTTGTTTTTCGAAAGCTGTGTCCACCAGCCGTTGGTGTGTCGCGCCTGCGTTCTTTAAGCCAAAAGGCATTTTTGTGTAGCAGTATACCCCTTGACTGGTGTGGAAAGCTGTTTTTTCTTCATCTTCCACTGCCATTTGGATCTGATGGTACCCTTTATATGCGTCTAGGAAGCACTTGAAGGGGTATCCACATAAGGATTCGACCTTCCAGTCTATCTCTGGCAGTGGATAGCAGTCCTGCGGGCATGCTTTGTTGAGGTCCGTGAAGTCCACGCACATCCTCCAACTACCATCGCTCTTTTTTTACCATAACTGGGTTAGAAAGCCAGTCGTGGTAGTACACTTCGCGCATGATGCCCGCATCTACTAACTTGTGTACTTCTTCCAAAATAGCCTTTGCACGATCTGGGGCCTGGCCGCGCTTCTTTTGTCGTATTGGAGGGTATCCTTGTCGGATTTGTAACTTGTGCTCTGTGATAGAGCGAGGTACTCCCGTCATATGCTTTGGTTCCCATGCAAAGATGTCTAGGTTCTTTTGCAAGAGTGCGCATACGGCTGCTTTACCTTTGTCAGATAAAGATCCTCCAATCGAAACTTGTTGTTCCGGATAATCTGGGTGAATAGCGACCTTTAAATTTGGTGATTTTTCCGTGCGCTGTTCTGGAATAGTCTCCGCTTCAGTTGTTACTGCGATGCATTCTCTTGGTGGTACCGTTGTGTTATAGAGAGTGACCACTCCTCCTTCAACTGGGAATTTGAGCATTCCGTGTGCTGTGGATGGTACTGCGCGCATGGATGATATTCCTGGTCTTCCAATTATACCATTGTATGGTGAAGGAGACTTTATTACCATAAAGTTTATCCATGTCGCGGTTGAGTGTTGTTCATCTCCTACGACCACCAATAAGCGTAACTGCCCCATGGGCCAAATCTTTTCTCCTGTAAATCCTGTTAGTGACATTGTAGCTTGTATCAACTGACTTTGGATTTCAGGTCGCAGCCTTTTGAAGCAGTGATCATACATGATGTCTGCGGATGCTCCTCCATCAATATACATGCGGTGGATGTCGTGTCCCCCTGTATGTATTTCAATGGTCAGAGGTTCCACGACTGCGTTGTCCGCAGCTATTGTAGGGAAGGATATCTCTTTTTCTGGAGAGAATTTTTGGCTGACTTTTTGCTTTATTTTGCGCTGCCATGATTGTATCATGTATATAGTATCAGCCTTTTCCTTTGGGGGTTCTTTCTTGCCCCCATTTCTCTGTCTCTCTTTTCCTTCCTTGATGTTTTTTACGAGGTGGTCCATCCTTCCTTCTCTAACTAATTTTTCGATTAGTTGTTTCAGTTGGACGCACTCGTTGGTTGTATGGCCCTTTTGGCCGTGGTACTCGCAGTATCCACTACCTAGGCGCTTTTCTTCTGCCGTGCGCATTGGTGGTGGTTTTGGGAAGTTCGCACCTTCTGTTGCAAATATCTCCCTTGGAGTTTTAGTGAGAGGAGTATATTTGTCGTTGTCTCTTCCACTGCGGTAGTTCCTGCCGCGGTTATTGTTTTGATCATTGGATTGTTTCCGAGGCTGTTCTTGTTGCCTATAATTTGAATATCCTTTCTTACTGTCCGCAGCAGCTGCTTCTCCTTGTATAAAGGATCTGGTGCGTTTTGTTAGCTCGTCAAAAGACTGTGGAACTCTGTCATTAAGCTTCCGGATGAGTTCTGGATTATTAATTCCATTCATGAACCCTGAAATTTTTAGGATTTCGGGACATGCTTTGACTTGTATGCACTCATCCTTGAAATGTTCCATAAAAGCGCTGGTTGATTCCCCTTGACGTTGCTTCACCCTTGCCAATTCCACGGGATTTTTAGCGCACTTCTTTCGCTGGGTGAAGTTGAGGCGGAATGCTTTCCGTAATTCCTCAAAGCCACCTATACTCCTACGTGGGAGTTTGCTAAACCATGTGCGCGCGTTCCCTACCAATGTGGAATTAAACATGTGACACCACACAGGCTGTGGCCAATTTTCGATAGTTGCGGCTGACTCAAAAATTTTTAGGTGGTCGTCCGGGTCGCCTGTTCCATCATATGTTTTCACATTAGCAGGCATGCGCCTGCGCTTGTCGTCTGAGTAATCACTTATGCGACGCGTAAACGCATCAATTTTCTGGCATAGCCATGGGAGAGACATATCTTCGTTCTCTTCCTCGCGACGTCTTCCTTTTGACTTCCAGTGCCCTGTTTCTTTATCCTCGTTGTCCGAGGAATCGCTGGAAGAAGGATAATCTCTCCTTCGGCGTTTGCGCCTGCTCCTTTCAGAAGAGGAGCCTGAGGGATCTCTGCTTGGGGATCTTCTTCTCCCCAATCTGTCTTGGATTCGCCTACTTCCGGGCTTGGACGATCCTTGGCTTGGCGAATGTTGAGGCCCTAATCGGTCATGTATTCCCCAACTGCCAAGTCTGGAATGGACATTGGTGCGCCTACCGCTGTCTCCAGAATTTTGTGAGTCAGATACCGTACCTAACCTGTCATGGACAGTGGTACGTTCTGCACGTCTCCCTCGTGGGTGACGTGGTGGTGATGGTTCACGTTCTGGACCAAAATTAAGTCGGGTTTGTAGGTCCGCACCTGCTCTTCTTGCAGCCTCTTCTTGCATGAGGGCGGTTAGGGTTTCATAATTTTGGGATACAAAGTTTCCCAAAGTTAGATCGGGTATGTCCTCAGTTGTTGCAAGAATTTCTGCTTCAGTATGGGGCGCCCTGTTTCGTTCAGGCGCGCCTGGCGGCGCAGTGTTGTTCACTGCGGATGTAGCCTGATGAGGAGTGGTGAAGAGGGTGCGTTGGAGTTCCTCAACGCTTGGGACCACTGAAGAGATTATAGGTAGTTCCATTGCTGGAAGAGGCTGGGTTGTTCCTGCCCCTTGGTGATCAGGTGCGCTGGTTGTCCCAGCAACCTGTTTAGAGGTCGAATCTTGTCGATTTTTCTTTTGATGGTCACGTTTTTCTGACTGCGGAGTCCGCTGGCTCGAATTCTTGTGTTTCGTCATTCTAGTTCGTTGTAGGGTCCCACGGATGGCGCCACTTGTTGATACAAGAGTTGGGCGTACCTGGTTATTGGGCTTTGCTCTTATATCAATTCGTTCCTTAGCACTTTGTTACCTGCGTACTAAGAAAAATAGAACAACACCGTTAGACTTATCGAGGGATTGTCTCCCCCGATTAGACTCCGGCGTGAGAGTAAGTAATCGACTTAGGTTTTGGTTGAAGAGTTAGGGATTATGTAAATCGTACCTTGAATGGGAATCGTATGATTCTATATATAGGGGCTAAGAAACCGTGTTTCTTGCTCCTTACTCCTCGCACGCGTGGTGCTTATCCGAGGTAAGGATATCTATTCCTTGAATAGATAATCCTTATCGTGTACCCGGTGGGTTAGATTGGGCCTTTGGGCTTCATGAGCCCAAAGTGTTGATACTGCGGCCCATACCATTGTCATGGTAGCCCATTCGTGATGGGCTTAGGTGTAAGTAATGTCTATCATTTGGGCTTGCAGCCCAGATATAGGCTATACGTCATCATGTCCCCCCAGTCTAGTGTGCGCGGCGCGTAGCCGCGGGTACTAGACTTAATATCATCAGCGGTAAGCGTGGCGGGAGATTGATCAAAAATTTTTTACCGCCTTTTTGGAGGTGCAATGCACCTAATAGGTTCAAAATGGATGCCTCAAAAATCGGGGGTGGTGTCCACGTATCTCTTGGAATTCGGGAAAAAGTGCATGTACCGTTCCAACTTCTAGCCACATATTTACTGTGAGTGGGTTCCACGTGGATAGGGATTAGGGTTTTTACCACTCCTATATAAGAGTCACCGCTCCCCATTTTCACACTCACACAGTAAAAACACACACACAACTACTATTCACCTTCTTCTTCACTTTGAGAGCGTTTTTTGCAAGAAAACCTTTTAACCTTCGTAGGTAATCTTTGTGTGCGTCCGCTTAGGTTTAAGATGAAAATGGTCGCTCAGTTAGAGGAGTTTCGCTCTGCGATGTCTGTTGAGGACGTGATGCATTTTTCTTCCAACTATTTTGTGCCTTTGGATGTACGTCCAGAGGCACCAGATGTCGATGCGTGTATAGCCGACTTCCACGAAGGGAAGATAGGTTTATACACGAAATTTTTTGAGTACGCTAACTACCGCGTACCTATATCTGTATTTCTGAGCGATTTGCTCAATCACTATCGCCTTCACATCTCTCAGCTGCACTGTATAGGTGCGGCGAAGGTGTCGAATTTTGAGGTAAACTGCCGTTTACTAGCGATAGAACCAACCGTGGACTTGTTCCGCTCCTTTTACCACTCAACGTGGTCAAACGGTTGGGTATCCTTTGCGAAGCGCCCAGGGGCGTTTCAGTGTTATACGGAAAAGGTTGACGCACTTAAGAATTGGAGGGAATATTTCTTTTGGGTAGACGACGTGGTCTTTCCCTCCAATTTTGAGTTTTATACTCAGGCGTCCTTACCAAGGGATGGGCGTCCCGCACCCGGTTCATATAGGATTGCTGACGCGCAGACGTTAGATGCCAATCGATTGGCCATTAACCCCTATCCGGAGGAGTTTTTGGTACATGTAGGATTGAGTCGCGCGTATTTTGGCGCAGCAGATGAGGTTCCCACTTTCCTGAGTGAGGATGGCCGGGGTGGGTGTTCATCCTTTGTAATTGTTTGTAAGTTTTTCATTCTTTATCTTCGCGCGTTTACCAACTAATCTTTCGTTGTTTTCTTGCTTCATTTTTATGTGTGCAGAGATGGACTTGTTCGCGGTGGTGAAGCTTGATAAGCCAAAGCAGGTCACCATAGGGGTTTGTCCCTTGAGGGAAGGGGAGTCGCCCCTGCTTGACGCGACCGCGGGGCATTTGACTGTTCTGCCCTCGGCGGTCCCTGAGGATACGCCCCCACTCGTGGTGACGCCTGTGCAGAGTGTAGCTCCAGAGGTAGTGGCGGAGCCTACTGAGAAGGCGGTGCCTGAAGTGGAGGTGGCGCACGAAGAGGCGTGCTCAGGGTCATCTGATAGCATCCGGATCCTGAAGCCTGAAGAGGTGCTGAGAGAGGAGGTTGCGCAGAGTTCAAAGCGCAAGGCCGAGGCTGGTGGCAGTGGTAATAGGAAGAGGCGTCGACATGTCATTGGAGATGCGGAGTCGAACGCAGAAGAGACTTCGACTTCTGGCGCTCGGTTGAAGGTGGATGACGCTTCCCCATTTTTGTAAGTGTGAATCAGTGATCCTTTCTCTTTTTTTCTTTTTATATTATTATTACTTGTTGTAATTGTTGTTTGTTGGCTTTGTTGCGTAGGGATGATGGCGCGAAGGATGATGAAGTTTCCTGTCCACAGAATGAAAATAAGGAGGGGGATACCCAAGCTGCTGATGGTGGTGAGGCGCAGCAACTAATTGATGAGTTGGCTGCGACTACTGCCCGTCAGGCTGAGCTAGTGGCGCAGCTGAGGGGGAAGTGTGCTAGGGAGAGTCATGCTCTGGCCCAGAAGGAGGAGGAGTTGGGAATGCTCCGCGCGCAACTGGCGGACGCGCAAGTAGAGCTTGGGGAGTCAAGGGCGTATGCTGAGAAAATCGCCCAAGATAAGATGAGCATTTTGGCTGACCTGCTGTATGCGAGGGCGAAGCTTGAGCAGATAAAGGCCAAGACGTCGTGGTCTGTGTCGTTTCTTGAGGAGAAAAGGTCAGAGCATTATGCTAGGCTTCAAGAGTTCAAGGAGCGCATGGAGAAGACGCTCGTGGTGTATGAGGAGAAACTGCGTGCCCTCAGCATCAAGTATGACGAGGAGCTGTACCCTCATCTTATGTCTATGATAGCCGAGCGCAGGTATGCTTACACCCTTGTCTTTTAAAATTGCTTTTCCGCCCTATTGTGTATCTTACCTTTTTATCACTTTGTGAATGCAGGTGGCTGATCAGCCATGGGCTTCGTCTGGCAGCTCTAAGTACTTTAGAGTCTGCGGAGGTGGTGGAAGCCTTTGGGAAGGTTGTTCACTGCGCGATGGTGCGTGGCCGTTCGCAGGCCATGGAGGAGCTCCGTGAGGCCAAGTTGTTGGAGAAGGACTTGGCGGAGATTCCTGGTTATAGCTCAACGGCGTATGATGAGCTAGTGCAGGCGATGGCGGGGCTGAAGGTTCTTGAGCTGCCGCATATAGGGAAGTTGGAGCGCGACCAAGATGACCCCATAGATGTGCTCATGGCGGGTCTGACGTTGCAGTGTCATCTTGGGGAGAATGCAGAAGAGGAGTTAGATTATTATCTAAAACCTGATGTCTCGCAGCTTCAAGTCCCAGTTTTTGCGCGGCCCCGTGATATCCTCAAGCCTTTTGCACTGGAGAAGGAAGTCCCCTTGAAGGAGGTGCTAGAGCGTCACGAGCAAAGGGTTGCCATAAAGAAGGGTATTAAGGGCAAGGCTGTGATGTGCGGCATCTTCTTTTGAACTAGCTAGATTTCTTAATTATCCAAATATGTGCCAGAAATCAAATTTTTCTTGAGAATCTAACCTATTTAACAAAGCGATTTATGAGTTTTTTTGGCGTTTGAATACATGTTGGACGACTTTTAAGTTTTGATTGATTTGAGTTACTGAACACTAGTCTCTTGACATGTTTGTCAAGTGTGTCAGATTTGCCGTGTATATTTGTGAGTTTCAGTTAAACCTATGCATGTTTCACTCAGGTGGAACAACTCCGAGAAGATTACGAAGCCTTGAGAGCTAAGGTATCTTCTTTCCTTAATCATGAATCTAACTTTGTTCGATTTTTATCGTGTAAAAAAATCATAAAAAATACTAATATTCACAATGATACTTAAAGTTACGAAGGAGGCCCTGATAAAGGCAGTTCTATTTCTGGTAGCTATCGTGAAAAAATCAAAATGAATGTCAAAAGATAACTACAAAGGAAAAATTATTGAAAAGAAGTCGTCTTAATAGGATTGCACCTTATGGATTCGTTAGTTTGGGTCACCTTTGATCTCTAATAGCCAAAATTATTTAAATGTTGCCTAGGTGTATTTTTAATAAGTAAAAAGTAGGTTATGATATCCACACAAACACAAACAAATGTTTGTGAATCAACAGTTTCATCAATATGTAATCTACCTTTTTTGACCTATCCGTACTTCTAACTCAACTGTTTATAGTTCCTTTTGTCTCAAAATAAATCAAGACATATGGTTCTACAAAACCCTTAAAGATCCATGAGTTGGTGGATCAACTATGCTAAAGGAATGTGTATTACGATTACAGGTGAACCCGATTGAAGATATGGATGCTAGCATCAAGATTTAGCTACAATCTAGACAACAATACCGGTTCGTGGGTCCCACCCTGGTCCACATGTTCCTGGTCAGCACATGATCGTTCGAATAATGATGATCTTGATAGTTGTTAATGGTGATTTAAAGAATGATATAAGTGTAAGCATTGATGTGGAAGCTTTGGATATGATGTATGGCCTTTGAATTATCTTATTGGATGATAATTCATTAATCCATGTTTAGGGGTCGTAGTATTAGTTTATGTATTTAGAGTCGTGTATGTAAAGTGTATAAGTTAAAGGGTCTAGTGTGTCAAAAGTAAAGTTTACAACCGAAAAAATAGTTTATTCGGTTATGATAAGTTGTGTCTGTTAACGAACCGTTATGTCGGTTCATAAGTGTCGTTTGATGGGTTATAAATACCCATGGAGTTTTAGCCTGTAAAAACCAACGATTGTTTATAAAATAAACTTAGTATACTTTTCTTATTCAATTGTTCATAGAAACGAAAGACTAACAGTTGGCATCAGAGCCAAAGGTTCGAACCAGAGGGAAAGAGACAGATTGATTCAGGGAATCAATCAAGAGAAGAAACCGTGCGCATACCGGTTAATCAAGAAGAGAAAGTGAGATAGAAGAGTTTTGATTCAGAGGAATCAAACACGATTCGATTAAAGAAAAGATCGAATCAGAGAATTAGAAAAAGAGAAGAGAAATCAACATACCCGGTTGTGTGAAACCACTGCCGTGTGCTTGCCAGAAAAGAGTAACCAAGTAACCACCACCATTTGATTAGAAGAGAACCAGAAGAAGGACCAGGGTCGATTACAGTTGTGCCCTAACTGCATGTAGAAGAAAGAAGGTAGGAAGCAGAAGCGGTTTTGTTTGGGGATAGAAGGAACGCAGTTTATTATTGGGTATAAGAGACGCTTTTAAAGCCCACAAGGATTCTTGAGGCCCAAGGGAAATTAACATGTTCTATATTTCAATACTTGTTTTTTTCTATACAAAACCCTAGCTCTCCCCTCTGGCGATTTTGGGGATCCCTAACCCTCATCATTTTCTTCTAATCGAACCACAACTCCATCACACGTCTGAATTTATTCCCTATCTTAAGTTCCTGGTGTTGACACTGGATCGATTTTAAGTTATTTAGGGTTTCTTTAATCATTGGTGTAGGGTTCTTTCAAGTCAGTGATTTGTTTGTTATTAATTCCATCATTCGTTACAAGCATTACACCGATTAGTGATTATTGATCATGTAATATCTTATGCACGTTTATGGTTTATAAACCCTAGTTTTTACTAGGGTTTAATTCGTTTTTATTTGCTGTTTTCTCAATTTTCCTGGTTCTCTAGTAGTGATATGTTGATTTAGGGTTTGTTTGAGATGTCGAAGTTGGGAGAAGGGATGCATACTGGTACACGACATGTACCTAAAGCGAATATTGAGGAATTGAGTGAACGGTTTAAACGGTTAAAGGGTATTAACCCTGGAGCTAATACACCTAGGAAACCTGTGAGAGGTGTTGTGATTGAATATACCCCTACTGATGGTGATTGTGTACGTGTTGCCCATGCTAGGGTTTTGCAAAACCCTAGTTTTAAATCTGCTGGGAATGAGGTTAATAGGGCTGTTAGTAACGATTTTGTACAAGGGATGACGGATATTAAGACAAGTGTTACTGGTCATGAAGTGAAATCTCAATCATATGATGATTCGAATGAAAATCTTCCAAGTGGTGATGGTGTCCATGTTGCTCATATGGCTGGAAAATTGGGACCCATGAATGTTAATAATTCTCAGATTCCAAGTCCTAATTCAATCACCATTGGCTGATGGTTCTCTTAATGTTAATGAGGAATCGGTGAATAAACTTGGTAATGCTAGTCATGAGGTTCCTAGTAATCCTAATCACATTAATGTTGAGTAGTTGATCTCTAATGCGCATATGAAGTTTGATGCTGCTATGAATAATGTTCACCTTGAGATTGCTACTAATAAGGAATCTAATGATAACATTACTAGTGGTTTGGATCAACCTATTAGTAAGAGTGGAAATGGGGTGAAGTCGGTCTCTTATGCGGGTGCTACATCTATTGATCATAACAAACATCTGTCTAATTTTCGTAGATTGGAGTGTAGCAATAAAAAGACTGGTGTTGATCTTTCTGTCCCGATGAAAGTTGTTGAAGAGGTGAACACTAGATTTGAGAATACACTCTATGGTTATTTTCTTCGTAATCGCATTGCTTTTCCTGTTGTTGATTATTATGTTCGCAATGTGTGGGCTAAGTATGGTTTACAGAAGGTGATGATGAATGCCAAGGGGTTCTTTTTCTTTAAGTTCGGCTCGAAGAAAGGTGTTGATGATGTGCTTGAAAATGGTCCATGGTTGATTAGAAATGCACTTATTATCCTTAAACCATGGACATTGAACACCAATTTACTTAAAGAGGATTTGACCAACATTCCGATGTGGGTTAAATTTCATGATGTTCCTCTTGCCATGTTCTCTGACAACGGCCTTAGTCTTCTTGCTACATTGATTGGTACGCCGAAAATGTTAGATGCCTATACTAGCCAAATGTGTAAGGAATCATGGGGTCGTAGTAGCTTTGCAAGGTGCATGATTGAAGTGAAGGCGGATGTGGTACTTCAGGATAGCCTCACTGTTGAGATACCTTTGCTTGATGGGACGGGATCAACTATTGAGAAGATTCCGGCTGAATATGAGTGGAAACTGCCTCGTTGTGATAAGTGTAAGGTATTTGGTCATACTCTTGTTGATTGTCCTAAATTTGTCCCACCTACTACTCTACCTACACCAAGTGTTAATGATGGTTTTCAAACGATCAATACTAAGAACAAGAGTAATAGTGGTGTCCAAGCTGGTCCCAAGAAAGGAGGCTTTACAAAGCCTAGTGTGGGTAAGAAGATGCAATATAAACCCAAAGCGCCTCCTCCGGAACCCATGAAAGTAGATGCCAACAAGAAAAAAGCTGCTGATATGGCTAGTACAAGTGGAATTGGTACAAAGATTGCTACATTAAACCGTTTTAATGCCCTTCATATGGATGATACTGATGACTTTGGTATTCCTACCAATGAAGTGACCAAGGATGTGAATTCTGATATTCCAAAGGAAGCTAAGGAGGACGGGTCTTTAGAAACGGGTAATGCATCACAAGAGCCGCTTGTGAGTGATTCAATGGGAACAAAGGAAGTTAATTCCACTCCTTTAGTTGAGAAAATTGGGAAGCTTGAAAAGCTACTTATTGATGGGAATGCTACTCTTGTGGATGATGATTGTCATCCTATTCAAAAGGTTGATTATCCAGGGTCTATTTCTTCTACTAAGAGGGTTAACCCATTCTCTAAGATGGGAGAGATTGTTGTTTCAGACAGTGATGAAGACGAGGTTGTGAATATGTTTGATGAGTCGATGAACCTATTAGGTGGTGGTCATGATCGTGAAGATGATTATGATGACTACGATTATGATGGCTATGCGGATCAGGCCTACGATCTTCCAGGGAATTTGGATGCTTTATATGACACGTATTGTATCAAGCTCCAAGGTCTTGGTAGAAAGTAATTTTGTTTTAATAGGAGTCTAATGGTATCTTTGAGTAATGGTTTTCTTACTTAGAGAATTTGAAGTATCATGTTATGAGTAATGGTTTTCTTACTTAGAGAATTTGAAGTATCATGTTATGTAAACTTTTCTGCCTATATAACGGGCTGAGATATGAGATCTATCCATATCCTTTGTACTTAAATGTTTTTTGGAGTAACATATTTACCGGGTCTTTTGACCTTAAAAAATACTTGTTTTTTCCTATTAGTAGAATAGATTTCTCCTATTACAATTCGTATTAGACAATCACGCCCCTACCAAAGAGTGAGGGACTGCTTCCAAAAAATCTCCACCAAAATGTATCCAGGCGTATATGTACAATATAATATGTAACAGAATGTTTAATTTGCTAATCATAAAATTTTCTTGAGATAATTTTTCTAAAGTTAACCAAATGACTTTTAACCATTCAAATGGTTTTGGTTTTAAGTCTCAGTTGGGAGCATGTGCTTCTTTAGTTCTTGTTTTAGGTAAAATATGCGCGTTATATTAAAAATGTGTAAACGAATCAGGTAATTTCCTACGAAAATAAACGAATTTTCTCTCCCTCTAGGGGCGATTTTTTCAGCCTCCTCTACCCCTATCATTCCGGCCAAATTCAACCACTAATCCGCCTCTCTATCATTCTTCTGAGTGATATGCAATCGGATTTTCTTGGTTTTTAATCACTGGGTAGAGGAGGGTTTCTGAAATCGTCCTTATTATGTTCTACAATCAAATTATTTAACCTGAATTCTCTTTATCATTCTGATTCGATTGTAGGGTTATTATTCGTTTCTTATTCTCTAATCGCACCTCTGATTGTGACTATCATACTTCGGTTTTAAATCGAGTTAACTTATTATCAGGGTCGATTAGGTTTTGATGAAACCCTAATTATTTTAGGGTTACGCTGGTGTTTCAATTCGTCCCTAATATCCTTTATCATATGTCGGTTATTACTGATTCATATATATAAGGGGTCGATTTGAGGTGGTTTGTTCTTAACGATTATTAAGAAACCTTTTTTTGGGTTTCGATTTTATGAATGGTATGTGATGTTTGAATCTGGTTGTTGCGATGAATGCATGTTTGCTGTGGGTGGTTTATTCCTGGACGTGCCTTACATGGTGATGAGTTATTTGTACATGGGTTATCATGGGAGAGATGTTTTTTTACCGATCTGTTTTGGAAGATTGCATGATTTTATTTTCTTCATTAGATCGAGTTTTGGTTATGATGCAAGTTAGGGTTCGTTTGAGCCCTATTGGTATGCTTTTTGCGATCAGTTCTATTTGATGTTTGCTGCTATCATTGCTTTTTGGGACTGATTTAGGCTGCTGGTTTGCATGGTTGAGATGTCTACAATGGAAGTTAAGTTTTGGGGACTCTTGTTCAAAACCCCATGTACAAGATCACGGATCAGTTGCACTTTCGACTGCATTGTGGTAATGTATGTGTCCTTTGGGATTGAGGTGAGGGATATCACCCTCATCCTATGTACTTCAACGGTTCATGCTTCTGGGTGGATGTGGGATGTTCGCATCTCATGTTTTGTCTTGTTTTTATACCTAGTTTGATTCTTTGTAATTAGCTAGGTTTGGTTTGTGTTTATGGCCTGTCATAAACACTTGTTTATCAAGCGCCTGTGCTTGAGGTTAATGTGGTACTTCAGCCACATTCCATTTGTACTTAACTGTTTTTTTGGTTATATATTTACCGGGGTTTTCCCTTTTACCCAAAAAAAAAAAACGAATCAGGTAATTTTCTTATGTTCATGCTACCTGGGGAGAGCAAGTCTTTCACTCAAGTGTACGCATAATATTATATTTATGAATATTTGGTTTTAGAATTGTGTTTTTAGTTTCCAAGGGCCTACAAGTTTTTCCATAATTTTCATTATTGTGCTATTTATTTTTTACAATCGCCTTTTTGATACTAAGGGCATCTATTATGATGAACCTATAAAAAGGTTTATACATTTAAAACTCCATTAATCTGTAAACCTTTTCAAAGCATAAACCTATTTCCACTATGTATAAATCTATTCATAAACCTTTTCATATCATAAAACACTCTCAACACTCTCAAAATACATAAATTTTAGACATTTTCAAAATTCTAGACCTATTCATGCCACATAAACATGAAATGATTTCTCACTATGGTACATAAATTCTTGAACCTCTTCAAAATATTTTAGACCTATTTTTGAAACACCATAATGGATGCTCTAATTAGACTAAAGATCACAATAATTTTAGTCCTCCTTTTCGCGCCTAACTTTTCAAAAAGCTATTTCAAAGCTTTTCCTTGTACAAACCCTTAGAGGTGAAGAAACTTTAAAGATCAATCCTAAAAACTTTTCTACAAATATTAAATTATAAATCACTCACTATTCAACCTAATTAATGTCACACACAAGTCTTCATGGATAATAATTTCAATAACAATGAAGAAAAAAGAAAAGAAAAAAAAAATAAAAAATAAAAAATAAAATAAAGAACAACAACCATGTAATGATGCTTCCATGAATTAATATATAGTCTCTTTTGAAGATGATATCGAGAAGTTAATGAATCAATCATTTGTAGCTGATGCTGATCACCGAACTCATGAGACACGACCACTAAATGGATATTAGAAAGATCAGGAGGTAATATTTTTGGTTTCATGCATGATGTTATGAAAGAAAAGTTGGTCACTTCTACTACTACGTACTTAAAAGGCTGACTATGTTTCAGGATGGTTCCAAATAGAGAAGCTGCTAGGCGTTCGAGAAAAAGAACACAAGCACATTTAACAGCTCTTGAGGAACATGCAAGTATTTTACTAGCTAACCATCTCATTGAGAAATATCTATTGTAATAATAAAAGCGATTTAAGAGATTTTTAGGCTTTGGAGTACACTTTGAAAGAATTTCTAACTTTTTTATTACTGGTTCGAGCCATTCAAATCGTTTGTCGTGTTTCCTGATAGTTTAACGATTTAGCTTCTACCATTTGACCCGAGATAAACGACAACAGTAATAAAAGTCCAAGCCAATCAATGTAAATGCGTCAAATAAAGTTGATATATGTAGCTTTTGTAAAGCGCCCCATAAAGTATACAAAGCATAGCAAACATGATTTGTAATCATGTTGTGTTTGTAGTACATGCATATAGAATCCCACATAGGAAAATGAAAGAAATAAACGCCTACATATAACCTTGATGACTTACGATACATATCGTGAAGCGATTTTACAGTGACACTTTATCTGGATTCGGATTGGTTTAAATAGTCTTTAGATCATTCTAAAGTCCGTTAAGTTTCACATGTAAATTCCCTTCCTTTTTAATAACCAAATTATTTTTTCTTCCAACACATATTGCTAATTATGCTCCGTACTACACAGTTGGTAACCTGTTGTCTGTTATAGGAGGTGTTGAGGTTGCACACTTGCACCTGATGCGGCACGAGGAAGCAAAAATTGGTAGTTAAATTTGAAAAAATGGAACTGATTAAAATTGTACTGTGTATACTGATGGGCAAGGATTGCGTCTGTGTTTGGGACTATAATCTTAAAAAATGGCTATCGTTACGAACAAAGTTTGCATGGATCGGTTTACTATAAAAGACGAACGCAAATTCAATCCCATGTGGGAAATTAATAGAAAGAAATAAATGTGCGTGTACAAAATTACAAATCAAAGCTGAAATATCCGAATGTAAGTGTAAAATGCAGGGGCGGAGCTACCCGGGGGGGGGGGGGGGGGGGGGGGGGGGGTCACGGTGGTCACGTGCCCCCCCAAAACTTTCCGGCGTAGTGTGTTTTTTTTTTCCAGATTCTCGTTTTTTTTGGCATTTTGCCCCCCATAAGTAATTTCGTCACTCCGGTTCTGATGAGTTTGTGAGATATGTTTATCAAAAACTGAAAATTAAAGTTGTTTTAATGGTGAATGGGAAGTGTCTATTCGGAGAAGATGAAAGTGAAAGAAGAAAAATAAATTTTGTCATGTTTTGATAGTCACATGGATGAGTTAACAGTTGTACTTTTTCTTTATTTTTTTAATTACATCTACAGTAGCTTATTTGTATATGATTTGTAGATTTATAAATAATGTTCTTTATTTCTAGCCTTCACCAATGTCACCGTTAATCGAGTCTAATAAAAGTTTTAGCTTTTATAGTTTTATTCAATGATTGCAATTCTTTTTTACATGTTTATTATTAAATTAAAAATTCTTAAGTTAGCGCTCATTTTTTTCCCTTCTAAATCAAGCTTGGTGTATAATAATAATAATAATAATAATAATAATAACAAAAAATAATAATAATAAAAAAAATGCCCCCCTTAGAAATTTTTTCTCGCTCCGCCCCTGGTAAAATGAGACAATTTTTTTCCAGCGCGTTGCAATGAGATTAGGGTTGCATATTCCTGCAAATAACTTTAACAAAGGTCCATGTTAAAGCTTCGCTTTGGCCCTCTTTGAGATTAAGCCGCCCTTGACCACTCGACCATCTTCTTGAAAATACAAGTCATTACACGTCGGAAAGAAAATATATCAGAACTACTGTATTAACTTCACCTTTCATTGGGTTTTCTTACTTTTCATAGCCTTAGAGGTGAAGAAACTATAAAGATACACAACTTTCTTACAGACATTATATTTTAAGCTACTCTCGAAAATAATCACATGCATGTTACACGTACACAATTTATCATACGGAGTATCATGCATGCAAGTACAATGGTTTCAATAACAATCACAACATCAAAAAAGAAATATTCTAACGGTTCATACAATGCGATATGGACATAGCAAAAAAAAATATACACTTTTGAGTAATTTGCTCAAAAGTAAATTTTATTCAGTAGATGCACTTTTGTAACATCAAAATGGCTTTCAAATACGTTATCATTGTAATAATTTAGGTTGTCGTCACAATTCACAAAGATGTCATTACTTTTCAACACCAAAAAAAAAGTTTTAAAAGGCACTAAAACAATTCAATTTCATTATGATTGTTGGTAAGCTGAATAGCTTTTTCTTAAATCTTTTGAAAATGACAATTTGCACAAAGTGTCGAATTACTGATGTCGCAAAACACTATTTACACAAAGAAGCAAGTCTTAGAAAAGTATAAAACCCGTTTTATTTGTACATCATCAAAACTTTGTATTATCTCAATATGACTACACGTAATTAAGTTGAAAACCTGATATGCATTGTAACAGATTTGTAGGCTTTGGAATACACTTTGGATATATGAATTTCTAATTTTTTGTAACTAGTTTGAGTCATTCAAATCGTTTGACATGTTTCATGATAGATTAATCATTTAGCTTATATAATTTGACCCAAGATGAACAACAATATAGTAATAATCCAAATCAGTCAATGTAAATGTGTCAAACATGGTTAACGAACATATGTAGCTTTTGTAAAGTGCCGAAAAAGTATACAAAGTAGAGCAAACATGTTGGAGTTTATGTGTAAGAGCCCGGGAGTCGTAACTTGGACCGGCGTTATTGTCTAGGTGGCACAAAAATAACTTGCAACTTGAATTAGAACCATTTCCAGGCATGCTACGTTACTCATGCGATGTAACTTGAGTTGTTGTAGTAACTCAAGTTATAACTTGGCAACTTGAGTTACAACCATTTCCCACCCGGTGTTAGGTTTTTGTCTCTTTTTTTTTTTTTTTTTTTTTTTTTTTTTTTTTTTTTTTTTGGGTCCAAAAAGTGGTGTCATTGGGTGTTATAATTTCCGTTTTTTTGTGTTATGTTATTTGGTGTTAAGATGATGTGGCGCTGAGTTATGTAGTTATGACTCCCTAGGCTCTAATCATGTTGGTTTTGTGGTACATGCATAATCAATCCCACATAGGAAAAATGAAAGAAATAAACGCATAGATATAACCTTGATGAGTTATCATGCATACAATTTATAAGTGGCTTTACACCGGCACCTTAAACATGTTACAACTTGGTCCAAACCGAGTTTGTCTAGTTTAGACCAGGTTCTAACATGTGTTGGTTTTAGCAATAAAATCTCTTACCTTTTTGAGTAACCAAGTTCATTTTTCCTTCAAACAAATATTGATAGTTCGACTCTTGTATCACTAAGTCGTGCACTATATACTTGAGAGGGTATGAGCACATGCACCTTATGGCTTCGTTGGTTTGGGACTTGGGTTACCTTCGATCTCAAACGGTTTTAGTGGGTACATACTAATTAAAAAATTAGCTAAAACAGTTTGAATGATGCCAAGGTGTGTTTATATGAGGTAAAATTGTGTGCCTATCGTAATAACATCTAAGGCATTCACTGGAAAATACGGGAAAGGTTTTTGTGAGTCAACTCGCCTCGTTTCGCCTAGCACTTTTGACCCATTCGTTTTGCTACCTCTACTCTATACTATATGTGGCCCGCTTTGTCTCAAATAAAGTTAGACATACTGTTTAACCAACCTCTTAAAGACCTATGATTTGGTAAAATATTGTTTGCGAGTATCAATCACAATGACAAAAAAGAAGAAGAAGCATGTAACGATTCTTCCATGAATAGAACCTCTTTTGAACGAAGAGTTAATCAATCAAACATTTGAAGCTGATGCTGATCACCGAGCTCATGAGCCTTTTACCAATAATAGTGAGAGCAACGACGACCAGATGGATATTAAAAAGATTAGGAGGTAAGATTTTTTTTACATAGTTATGAAAGAAAATGTTGTCACTCTACTACTAATATGGCTGGCTATGTTTCGGGATGGTTTCAAATAGAGAATCTGCTAGGCGCTTCAGAATGAGAAAGCAAGCACATCTAACAGCTCTCAAGCAACAAGTATGTACCAACAAAGTTGATCTACTAATTATCCTCAAGTGTTTCTAAATAATATTGAAAGAAAATGCTATTTTTGTAACAGGTTTGGAATAGATTAGAGTAAAAACGGGTGGAAACATGTTGAGTCAGATTAATTAGGCCAACTAGAGCACATTTCCGTATCCACGTTTCAAAATTTTAAAAAGAATGATGTGCTAAAAATGTTCGTAAGTTATACTCAGAACTATCTAACGTAATGATTAAAGCGATTTAAGAAATTTTTAGGCATTGGAATACACTTAGGTTTGAGCCACTCAAATCACCTGAGGTGTTTCCTTATAGATTAACCATATAGCTTATACTACTACAACAAAATGGGGATATTGGGACCTTTACGTAGGACCCTTTTTACTTGAGGGTCCTAATAACAAACTTATTAGGACGCGCTAGTTTTTTAGTCTTTTTACGATCAAATTAATGATACACTTAGTAAATTGGTTCTATTAGAAAATACTTTTAGGACCCTTATTTGCTAAAGTCTTATATAATAGATCTTAATAGGACACTTTACTTGTATGTCTTATTACATCGAGTATTATAGGACGTTTATTCGTTGGGGTCCTATTAGAATAAAATCTAATAGGACACTCGATATGTAGGTCCTATAACATTTAGTTTTATAGGACTTCTATCCATTAAGGTCCTATTATGAGAGAAACTAATAAGTCACTTGATACATATGTCCTATTAAATTAAGCTTGATAGGACACTCGGTACACATGTGGTCCTATTACCCGCTATATTGTGATGCTTTCAAATGTTACACTAAACAAAGACCGATAATCAAATACTTAGTGTAACGTGCGAAAGACATTCCTACATGTTATTTTTTTTATACGAAATTACATCCGGCTTTCTCATTACACAAAAAGTTGAAGTTAAGATACTTGGAAACACTTTTAACCAAAATGTGGACAACATAACAATTTTTGACCTATCAATATGTAGGGGTGTCTAAAATACATTAACCCAAATAACCCAACATGACCCTAAAAAAACTGTTCGATAAGGCTTGCCTTGTTCGTAACCGTGTATGCATAAACATGCACACATATGGATCATAAATATATGTCGGATACATACAACATCCTCATACAAACACACATATGGGTAGATGGAGAGAGATCCTTGTTCTGGCTACTAAAAAAATGTCAAAGTTTTTTTTAGCTTTGATGTATGCAAAATAATCGCTACTTCAGCAGCCGTTTTTGGATTTTTTTTAATTATCCTAAATGTTAACCTAACATGATACAAACTAACATTCTTGTGAGACAATTGTGCCAGTGTTATTATTATGCCTATTGGAGATAAACTAAAAACACATATATTGCTTATGTTAGATGACTAGGTCAGTTGGCCAAAGCCTAATTGTGGACTTTAGACCACTAGGTTTAGGATTAGGATTGTTTGTTCATCAAGTTATGCCTTTACTATAAATATACATGCAATCATCTAGCTGGCACCAGCCTAATTATGAGCTTTGGACCATTAGATTGGGCTAACCAACCTAGTCATCTATCAGTTTATACAAATAAACCACTTAAATCAATTGATACTGGTAGATATCAAGGGCAGTGTTTTGAAACCAGACAATACCGGTTTGACTGGTTGAATCGGGAAACTGTTGGTTGGAACCGGTCAATAAAATGGAAAAAACCGACAACCGTTTGAAAACTCGGTCCTATTTCTGATTGGGTTTTTAAACCATAATCAAGAGTGGTGTATTAGACAATGTTGATTAGAGCACTAGGTATCGTGGCTCAAAATGGATTGAGCCGGTTTACCACCTCAGCGCCACATTAACAACTTACTAAACTCACTCACACACCAAATACCCCCTCCCTAGCTCATAGCTTGAGTCATAAGGGCCCCACCCACCATTTTTTTTCTTTTCTATTTTATAAACAAACTAAATTTCATTAATTCATCAAATAAAAATACAAATTACAACATGATTTGTTCTTTTATTTTTCTCGCTATTTTACATGCATCCAAATAATTTTAGTACTAATTTGATCTTGTATTTTTCCCGCCATTTTAAACAAAAGATTATTGTGAAAAACTAGAAGGGGGTTGAATAATCATTTGTTGAAGAATGATATCATCATCAATTTGTTTCTGAACACTAGCTTTGATTTTCTTGATTGTATGTGGAAGAGAACAATCCATGATATTTTTGGTAAAGAGAAGTGTTTTTGGTAGAGAAAGTTGTGTGAAATTGGTTAAAATGAAGTATTATTTAGGACTATTATTTACAGTGTTTAAAAAGTTAATTTGAAATAAAAAAAAAAGTTTCAAAACTAGCCATTATTAACGGCAATATCTTTTTTTTTTTCTTTTTTTCCCATCCATTCACGTAAGTCAGACCACTGGTTCATGGATTGACACAACCTCCGCTCGGTGTTGGCTTGGTACTGGCGGCACCAAAACACAGTCTGTGTCGGATTGAAGAGGACCTCACACCACCATACCCAACACTCTTATAATATCACCAAATTTTACGAGAAATCCTTCTACACACGTACAAACTTATACAACTATTTTTTTTTTATTTTTTTTTCTACATATATATTTTAATATTTTAAAGACTCGATTAGTTTTGCTTTCTAGATTTTATTCTTATTTTCAATTATATATTAATGAAATAACCATTATCATTGTTAGGCTGATTCTAATGGTAAAGTTGGCCTCTCAATCAACCGAATTGGTGACCGTGTTTCCTCAATTAGCCTAACCGAATTGATGATCGATCATCTCAACCTTTTCAAACTTATAGCTGGCCTAGCAACCGAAAGTTTCATTCTCTTTTGTGTGTGTTTTTTTTGTTAGTTTTTGTAGGGTATATTTTTTGTTGTTGTTGCGGTCGCCTTATTAGCAAATTGTTGTTGGATATAGTATTAAAAAAAGAAAGATGATGTAGCGGTGATGTGACAAGGTATGACCACAATAATTATGGTTGACATTAGCATTGACCTAATAAAGTGGTTTTAATTTTTTTAATCATTTCGCTCCTAAAATTTTATTTGCCGCTAGTTCCCTCCTATTTTTTTTAACTCCCTCCAAGCATGAGATCTACTCTTTTAATGCCATCATCTCCATTAGAACCCCACGTCTTCTTATCTCACATATGCATCTGTCACAATTGTTGCCCACTCTCACGCAACTGTTGCAAAAATCTAGTAACAATTAAGAGACTTACCCTTCATAAAGGTAATGAATCTTCATCTAACTACAATGAAATTAATTTTTTAATTGTCAATATGGTCTACACTTAATTGACAATTAGTTGTATTTCGTGTTTTGTAGCCCAGATCTTATGAAAGGGTTAATTGTTTATGTATTAACCTACATCAAAAAAGTATTGAATCTTCGTCTAATTACACATGATGTGCGATTATGTGGGTGGTTAAAACAAAAATACAATATACCCTTGTGAATAACAATTGAGATTGTACAAAACTTTTAATTTTTTTTGGTGACTATAGATATACATATATAAACAGTGGCTGTTGCGGTTTTGATTTTACGATAGTTGGTATTTTGATTTGGGTTTTTCTCATGATCACTTTTGCTTGTATTATTACCATCGGAAATTCACATCGTATATATGTTGTTGATATATCTCTGCTACAGCTTGTTCATCTTTGATGTTGGGATCCACTTTGGTGAGGCATGTTTCACAAGAACAAATTGGTGTTTTGTTTATGGCATATCTTATTTATATGAGAAAATAATTCATGTTGTTTGGATTTATCCTTTACAAAAGAACATCTAGGCTACGGTTGGAGTTATGAGAATTGGCAAGGTTACATTAGCTTTTGCAATGACTTTTAGCTTCTTTTTCATGTTTGACCGGACTCATTCTTATATGAATTGGTGAGTGGTTTTTACTTGTATCTTCAAGTTTACCGGATTTAGTACATTTTATCTTTAATTTATGTGTGAAGACATGGATGTATTTTACACCACTTTACTTATACTAGTATATGTATTTTTTTTACCATAGGTTGATTCGGATCATAAGGCAAGGATATCTACAAAGACGGTCACTTGGCAAACAATGACATTTTTCTTATTTCATAGGAATTTTTGTAAAATGACTTAGCTTATTAATGTTCCTTGATTTACGTATAATTGTTAGATCATTTTTTCTGAATGACAATATATGTTGTATAGATATGTTGCAACTTTTGTATAATAAGTGATTAATTTGAATGGTAATGATTTCTTGATTCATTTGTAGTGATTATTGCTTAATATTTGTGAGCAAAATGACATCGATCAATATTGCATTTGGTACATGATTTAAATAAACACAGGGATAATATCTTTTATAACATCTAATTTGGTTCTATTAAAGCACTTATGTATTAGGACCCCTTTCTTGGTATTAAAATAAGACTTTATCCATTATGTTTTTGTCCTATGAAAATGTGTGTTAGGACTAAATAAAGCGTCCTAAAACAAAACAAATGGGTAAACATATATTAGAACACCGAATAACATCCTATAATGTGGTCTATTAGGACACCATCTTGGTCGCATAACCTTATTTATGGGACCAAATAATTAGTTTTAAAATGTTCGAGTTTATTAGGACACCAATAAGTGTCCTAAATATCTATTACAACCCCTTCTTATGGGACACTTTTATTTTGGTTCTATTAGGTTAAAGGTCCTATAAACTATTTTTATAGGACACTAATAGGCGTCCTATAAGCACCCTTTTCTATAATCCAAACCAATCTATGTAAATGTGTCAAACAAAGTAGCTTTGTTTTGTTAAAAAAAAGTAGCTTTTGTTAAGTGCCCATACAAAGCATAGCACACATGTTGGAGTTTATGTGTAATCATGTTGTTTTTGTGGTACATGCATATTCAATCCCACATAGGAAAATGAATGAAATAAACACATAGATATAATTTTGATGAGTTATTGTACATATTGTCAAGTGATTATACAGTGACACCTTTGTCAACTTCTCACATGAGCTAAATATTCAGCTCATGTTAAAGTGCATTTTATTTCACAAGTAAATTCACTTCTTTTTTAATAACCAAATTAATTTTTTCTTCCAACACATATCGCTAATGGTGGTCCGTACTACACGTACAGTTGGCGTTTATTGAAATAGATACCTCCGCTATATGAGTGTAGTAGGTAACCTGTTCTCCCCTATAAGATGTTGAGGTTGCACACTTGTGCCTGATGCGGAAGCTGCACTGAAACATTTGGGACTATAATCTTAAAAAGTGTCAATTGAGTCAAAGATTGTTCTGAAACGTTTTATAGTTTAGTTATCGTTATGCACAAGTTTGCATGGATCGGTTTACTATAATAGACGAACGCAAATTCAACTTAATTATTGTCAAACACAAGTATTCATGGATAATAATTTCAATAACAATGACAAAAAAAGAAGAACCATGTAATTAATGATGCTTCCATGAATTAATATAGTCTCTTTTGAACATGATATCGAGAAGTTAATGAATCGATCATTTGTAGCTGATGCTGATCACCGAACTCATGAGCCTATTACCGATAATACTGAGAGCAACGACCGCTAGATGGATATTAGAAAGATCAGGTAATATTTTTGGTTTCATGCATGATGTTATTACAGAAAAGTTGGTCACTTCTACTACGTACTTAAATGGCTGACTATGTTTCAGGATGGTTCCAAATAGAGAAGCTGCTAGGCGCTCAGCTCGAGAAAAATACAAGCACATTTAGCAGCTCTTGAGGAACATGCAAGTATTTTACTAGCTAACCATCTCATTGAGAAATATCTATCGTAATAATTAAAGCGATTTAAGAGATTTTTAGGCTTTGGATTACACTTCGAATGAATTTCTAACTTTTTTATTACTGGTTCGAGCCATTCAAATCGTTTGTCGTGTTTTCTGATAGATTAACGATTTAGCTTCTACCATTTGACCCGAGATAAACAACGTATAGTAATAATCCAAGTCCAAGCCAATCAATGTAAATGCGTCAAATAAAGTTGATATATGTAGCTTTTGTAAAGCGCCCCATAAAGTATACAAAGGACAGCAAACATGATTCGTAATCATGTTGTTTTTGTAGTACATGCATATTTAATCCCACATAGGAAAATGAAAGAAATAAACGCATAAATATAAACTTGATGACTTACGATACATATCGTGAAGTGATTTACAGTGACACTTTATCAGGTTTCAGAATTGGTTAAATAGTCTTTAGATCATTTTGAAGTCAGTTAAGTTTCACATGTAAATTCCCTTCCTTTTTAAATTGGTCGTTAAATTTGAAAAATAGAACTAAAATTGCATGGATCGGTTAACTAATACGAACGCATATCTTTCAAAAAAAAACTAATACGAACGCAAATTCAATCCCATGTGGGAAATTAATAGAAAGAAATGAATGTGTACAAAATTACAAATCAAAGCTGAAATATTGGAATGTATGTATAAAATGAGACAATTTTTTTTCCAGCGCGTTGCAAAGCTAGAGATTAGGATTGCATATTCTGTAAATAACTTTAACAAAAGGTCCATGCATGTTAAAGTTTCGCTTTAGGCCTCAATGAGGTTGAGCCGCCCCTGACCACTCGACCATCTTCTTGAACATACAAGTCATTACACGTTGGAAAGAAAATATATATATCAGAACTACTGTATTATTTTTTTTTGGGTAAAAGGGACTTCCACCCTGGCAAAATATATTAACCAAAAAAAACCGTTTCAAGTACAATGGAATGTGGCTGAAACGCCACATTAACCTCAAGCAACCGCTTGAACAACCCCTATATCATTTATGACATGCCATAAATGAACAACTAGCTACCAACAACTAGAACAACCAAAGAGAACAAAAAACGACATGCAAAACATAAAAAACGAATTCAGATAAGAGATTACTTCCTCGAACGACCTTGAAGCTTGAAATCAAACTGCTTATTATATTCCTCAAATTGCCCAGGTAAATCAAAGACATGGGCCGCATAATCATCAGAAAGATAACCTTCAAGCTCGTGATGTCCTCCAGCTGATGAAATGTAACTATCCATAGGATCATTTGGCTCAAACACCTCATCTTCACTTTCAGAAACAACCACTTCACCCACCTTAGAGAATGGGTTGCCCTTCCTTATACCATCAGCCACCGGAACGGGTTTCCCATTATCATCCACAAGGGTACCTTTCCCATCAATAATAAGCTGTTCAAGCTTCTCAATTTTCTCAACAATAGGAGTGGTCTTCATAGGCGACGGAGAAGTAGTTTTAGAAGAACAAGAAGTAACTTCAAGAGTATCAGTAGTGCCAATCACAGGTTCCAAAACCGAATCTTGTGCCTTAAGCACATCAAAGCTGTTCTTCAAATCAACAAAGTTGATATCCTCCACCCAATTTTTATTCTTACCTTGGTCATCCCGGGAAGGAGCCATACTACTAGTAGGATCAGTCGTAAATTCGTTACAAGAAGTAGAACCTACATTAACTGTTGGAGGACCTATATTTGATTGGTTAGACGTCGACGCTCCTCCATTCTTTGGCTTGGTAACCGGCCTATAGTAATACGAAACTTTAGGCTTATGAAAACGAATCCCATCAACCTGACGATTAGTACCATGAAGCTTACCTTTACCTTTCTTCTTAGAAGGCTCAACGAAACCCTCTTCGTCAACCAACACTTTATCTTTCGCAACCTGTTTCACTCGCTTAGGACAACCATCATCATTGTGATCAAAAACTTTACAATTCTCACATCTTGGCGGCTTCCACTCATATTCAATATCAATCGTTTCCAATGAATGACCGGACCCATTAGGGCAGGGGATAGCAACCACAAGAGAGTCAAGTAAGGCTTCCTTTGAAGACACTTCCACAAGGGCCCTAGCATAGGAAATACGACCCCACGACTTAAGGCACATCGTACTCGTGTAGGAATCAAGCATGATAGGACGACCAATTTGCGTTGTGATTAAACTCAGACCAACCTCAGAATACGCCACAACCGGAATATTATGAAGTTTAACCCAAACAGGAGCTAAAGTTATATGATCATCTTTTGTAAGAGTAGTGTTCGGGGTCCAAATATTCAAAAAGATAGGAACCAATCGTATCAACCATGGACCTTCTTCCAACACCCTTTCCATACCCTCTTTGGTTTCAAATTGGAAAAAGAAAAAACCATTATTAAGCATAACCCTTTGTAAACCAAACTTTGCCCAAGTATTTCGAACGTAATATTCAACTACCGGGAAAGCGAGTCTCTTACCAATGAAATAACCATACAAGGTATTAGCGAATCTAGAGCGTACCTCATTGACAGCTTCCAAAGGGATGGTGACATTAGCACCAGCCACACAATTTTCGTTTCGCATCTCCGAAATCTTAACGGTCTTCTTAAGTGTTTTATCCTTAAGCATATCCGCAAAAGATAGAGGATTAGAACCTGATTGAGTCTTTGGCACACTCGAATCAGCTGTACCCGGACAAGACTTACCATCATCATGAGCCTCCTTGTGTTGTGTCGACTCATTATCAATGTTAATAGGAGTCGTATCAATCATATTCACATCAGATTCATACTTTTCATCCGACTTAGACGCACTACAATCACCACCAAGATCATGTTCCAACGTTCCCCCGCCTTTATCCCTCTCTCTCGTAACACCCATCATGTATAAATCACAGCAACAAGACCTTAAAACCACATCCAGACCAAAACCAAAATCACAAACAATGAAACCCTAACAAAGAGTTTTTTCCAGAACCGATTAAACCAAACGCCAATAATAAATAATTCGCTCAAAACAAAATACGATCCATAATTAAATCAATATAATACAGCAAGTGAATAAGTCACCAAGATATCTAACTTCCAGTGACCCACGAAGATGGACCAATGAAATCTAGAAACAATGAATTATGCAGTCAAAAAGCGAATGTAAAAAATATAAAGAATAGCACCGACCCACGATACAAGGTAAACAATTTAATGGAAACAATTAAAGAGTTTAGAATCAATCAAGGACTAGGGGAAGGTGAATCGCTTTTTTTTTCGCCAGAGAGAGAATAAAAACTACTGTATTAGCTTCACCTATCATTGGTTTTTCTTACTTTTCATAAAGAGAGTTGAGCATCTTTTTTCTTAGTATAGTCACTTTTTGGCACTCTTAGTTTTTTCATATGCTTAGAGGTGAAGAATCTATAAAGATACACAGAACTTTCTTACAGACATTATATTTTAAGCTACTCTTGAAAATAATCACATGTTACAAACAATTTATCATGGATAATATTGGTTTCAATAACAATCACAACATCAAAAAATATTTTAGCTTGTTTTCACTTTTGAGTAGTTTTGCTCAAAAGTAAATTTTATTCAGTACATAGGTGCAGTTTTGTAACATCAATGTGGCTTTCAAATACGTTATCCTTATAATAATTCATATTGTTGTCACAATTCACACAGATGTCCTTACTTTTTAACACCATAAAAAAAAGTTTTAAAAAGCACTAAAACTGTTCAATTTCATTACGATTGTTGGTAAGCTGAATAGCTTTTTCTTAAATCTTTTGAAAATGACAATTTGCACAAACAGAGTGTCGAATTCATGACGTCGCAAATCACTATTTACACAAAGAAGCAAGTCTTAGATAAGTATAAAACACGTTTTATTGGGTTAGTAATTTGTACATCATCAAAACTTTGTATTATCTCAATATGACTACTCTCAATTAAGTTGAAAACCTAATATGCATTGTAAGTTTGTAACAGATTGGTAGGCTTTGGAATATCCTTTGGATGAATTTATGATTTTTTGTTATTAGTTTGAGTCATTCAAATCGTTCATGTTTCCTGATAGATTAATCATTTATAAGTGGCTTTACACTGGTACCTTATACATATTATAACTTGGTCCATGCATACAATTTATAAGTGGCTTTACACTGGTACCTTATACATGTTATAACTTGGTCCAAACTGGGTTTGTCTAGTTTAGACCAGGTTCTATCATGTGTTGATTTCAACAATAAAATCTCTTATCTTTTGGAGTAACCAAATTCATTTTTCCTTCAAACAAATATTGCTAGTTCGACTCTTGTATCACTAAGTCGTGCACTATATAGTTGAGAGAGTATGATCACATGCACCTTATGGCTTTGTTGGTTTGGGACTTGGGTTACCTTCGATCTCAAATGGTTTTAGTGGGTACATACTAATTAAAAAATTAGCTAAAACAGTTTGAATGTTGCCAATTAAGGTGTGTTAATATAAGTTAAAATTGTGACTGCATATCGTAATAGCATCTAAGGCATTCATTAGAAAATATGGAAACGGTGTTTGTGAGTCAACCCGCCTCGTTTCACCTAGCACTTTTGACCCATTGGTTTTGCTACCTCTACTCTATACTACATGTGGCCCGTTTTGTCTCAAATAAAGCTAGACATACTGTTTAACCCAAATCTTAAAGACCTATGATTTGGTGAAACAATGTTTGCTAACAGAATATTATCATTCCCAATGACAAAAAAGAAAGAAGCATGTAACGATTCTTCCGTGAATAGAACCTCTTCTGAACATGATATCGAAGAGTTAATGAATCAAAATTTGAAGCTGATGCTGATCACCGAGCTCATGAGCCTTTTACAAATAATAGTGAGAGCAACGATGACCAGACGGATATTAGAAAGATTAGGAGGGAGGATTTTTTATTTTACATAGTTATGAAAGAAAATGTTGTCACTCTACTACTAATATGGCTGGCTATGGTTTCAAATAGAGAATCTGCTAGGCGCTCGAGAATGAGAAAGCAAGCACATCAAATAGCTCTCAAGCAACAAGTATGTACCAACAAAGTTGATCTACTAATTATCCTCAAGTGTTTCTAAATAATATTGAAAGAAAATGCTAGTTTTTTTAAACAGTTTTGGAATAGATTAGAGTAAAAAACGGGTGGAAACATGTTGAGTCAGATTAATTAGGCCAACTAGAGCACATTTACGTATCCACGTTACGAAATTTTAAAAAGAGATGTGTTAAAAATGTTCGTAAGTTATACTCAGAACTATCTAACGTAATGATTAAAGCGATTTAAGAGATTTTTAGGCATTGGAATACACTTCGGTTTGAGCCATTCAAATCACCTGAGGTGTTTCTTTATAGATTAACCCTATAGCTTATGCTAGTACCATTATATTTGACCAGAGATGAACAACAATAGTTATAATCCAAACCAATCTATGTAAATGTGTCAAACAAAGTAGCTTTGTTTTGTTAAAAAAAATAAATAAATAAAATAAAAAAGTAGCTTTTGTTAAGTGCCCATATAAAGCATAGCAAACATGTTTGTTTTTGTGGCATGCATATTCAATCCCACATAGGAAAATGAAAGAAATAAACGCATAGATATAACCTTGATGACTTACAATACATATCGTGAAGTGATTTTACAGTGACACTTTATAAGATTTCGGATTTTTTTAAATAATCTTTAGATTATTCTGAAGTCCGTTAAGTTTCACATGTAAATTCCCTTCCTTTTTAATAAACAAATTATTTTTCCTTCCAACACATATTGCTAAGGGAAAATTCCCTATTCACCCCAAAAGTACAAGGGTACTTACCCCTAGTACCCCACAAATTTTTTTTTTCTTCAAATACCCCAGGGGCGTAAGTCGCTCATTTCAACTTGGGCGGAATGCATAAACATTTGACACTTGTCCCTACTAGTGTCCCCACCATGTACCTTGAAGGTACATGATACACTTTTATCTATTTTGTCTTTTTGTCAAAAAACATAGTCTTTTTTTATTGTTTTTATAGTACATACATTTTGGGCGAATGGGTCCCACTTTACTTTAAGTTTGGGTGACTGGTTAGGTATGTAGTACATATGTATTATGTGTACTTGTATAATACACATAAATACTAATATACACTTAAATACAAGTATTTAAGTAAATACTACTAAGTTTGGGCGACTTATTTTATTTTTCGGGCGACTGGGTCCCAGTATATTTATATTATTATTTCGTACATATATGTTGGGCAAATTGGCCCTACCATTACATAAATTTGGGCGACCTAATATCATGATAGTACAATTTTAAATTATTTTAGTATATTAGTATACTTTTTATATTTATTCCAAAATTTTAAATCATTTTAAATCTTAACAAAACACACCACACTTTAAACATTTTCTCTCTCAATCATTCTTTCTACAACCCAGTCGAATCCACATACCCTTTGTAAATTCGAATCTACAACAATGACAGATCTACTTATTCGAAGATTCAAAGATAATCGGCTGTACTTGCAGATCTGCTGAAAACCCTAACGCTAGCAAGTAGACACATATCGGCTGTAGTTGCAGATCTACTTTTTCGAATTAGGGATTCGATTTAGCAGAATTAAAAAAATGGTTTGGGGTAGGGTAAGTAATAATCTAATCGAATTAGGGTTACGCTAATTTAGGGTTTGGGTATATTGTGTGAATTGGATTTATGTTTATTTAGGGTTACGCTAATTTAGGCTTTGGGTATATTGCGCTAATTTAGGGTTTGGGTATATTGTGCTAATTTAGGGTTTGGGTATGTTACGCAATTATACAAAAGTTGGATTTAGGTTTATTGATGCCTTTCGTGGCTATATTGTGTCAATTGGATTTATGTTTATAGGTTATTGCTGTTTTTTGAAGTGTAAGTTGGATTTAGGTGGATTTAGGTTTATTTGATAGATATCTTTTTAGTATACCTAAGTATGATTAAAATATTTTTGGGAGATGTTAGATGCCCTCAGTTTTTAGAAAGAATTGTCAAGTTTTGTTGCTTTGCAAACCTATGTGTTTGTCTTTGTGATGACGATCTAAGTAGTAGCTGGTTCTGGTGGTAACCGACTTTTCTATGGGAACCTTAGATGGTAACAAGGCCGGGGGAGCTTGAACCATAGATGGTCGGTTGACTTAAACCGGTAGAGTTGTGCTCAGATATCGGGCCTCGGACTATATACATCCTGCTTATACACGGCGGGAAATAGTTTGTACTCCCGATCAGGTTCAAACTAGTCGGGAAACTGTTTTGGCTACTTACTTATGATTGTTATTGCGAAGATTTGAATACATTGGTAGTGCGCACATACTTGTAAATTCTTTTTAAAAACTTTTAACTTAGTTGGTAAATAACATAAGGAATAGGTAATCGCCAAATGCTTGTGAAGGCAAACTGATCGTTAGGAGAAAACTTTTCAGTAGATTGGTAAATAACATAAGGAATAGGTAAATAACATAAAGAATAGTTAATCGGCAAATGCTTATTGGTAAACCTTTGTTAGTATTCTAGTAATCTTTGTTGATTGTTGTTAGCACCTGTGATTTAGGTTGATTTGTGTTATCTAGTTGGTTATTTCTGCTTAAGTTACATTTGGGGTTTATAATCATCTGTGTTATTAAAGGTGTTTGGATTTGTCTGTATTGAATGCTTCAGTTGGTTTCATTGATCCGATATTGCTCATACACCATACTTAGTATCATATTAGACCATTTCATGCAAGTTTTTAGTAACAATTAGCTTCAAAGTCAAAATTAATCAAAAGCTCATCTCAGAATCAATCTGTGTGGATTTAAGTTGAACAAAGTTTGATAACATCTCATTTTTTGGAAAAAGTAACTGAAATTAGCTTTATAATAACTTAACTAAACATCTTTAATCATAAAATCATTGTTTGAAGTTCAAAAAAGTCAAATCTCAAGTTTTCAAAAAAAGTCAAAAGTTGCTTTGTGCAGAAAAACCATTTCTTGCATCAATTTTCTAGAATTTTGTATTTGGTTTTAGACTTTGAAACTTGTTGGGGGTATTATCTACCAGCTGAACTTGGGTTTGTTGCATTTGTAATAATTTTGTGAATTTTTCTAGTCGACCAAATTGCCCCTCAAAGTAGGCTGCAGGGGAACACCCCTGCCCTGTGCACAGACCACCCAGTCACCACCATACCTTTGGTGGCTATCACTGGCCAACTCATTGGGTCCCACTGACCCATTTTGGGTTCATTCAACCCCCCTGTAGGCAGGCTTCAAGGTTTGACCAAAATATTGACCTTAGACCATGTGGACCCCACTTGGAATTACCCTCAAACCTTGTCCCATTTTCTGTCTCAGAATCAAAATAAGCAAGTGCTTATTCATGCTTTGTGGCTCATTTTATGTTATTATGTTATTGTACAAGCTTATGTTTCATTCTCATGGTTTAAACATCCAACTTGCTTAAAAAATCACATTCATAGTCTAATAAAGGGGTGTTTGGTTAAATCTGTCCTAGTGTACTAGAGGTTTTTTCTGTGGTTGTTGTTTGTTTGTGCAAGTCACATTAGGTTATGTTGTAACACTCAAGTCATAAAAACCAAGGCTCTTTTGATTGAAAGACAAATTCCATTGTAAAATTTATGATGTTGTTTACTGTTAAGTAGTTTATCAGCATAAGCATTCAAATGTTGTTCACTGTTAAGTAAAATTTTTAATGCTCTTTTTGATCAGTTTTATTTCAACTTATTTTGTCATAATAATTCAGTAAAATAGCTTAGAAATCCATCAAAGTGAAACAAGAACAATAAATTTAAAAAAGTCAAAATTGCCTTTTCTGAAAATCCATTTATTGGAGGAATTTTATAGAATATTGTGTTACGATATAAGGTTTGAAATTTCTTAGTTGTCAAGTATATCAGCAGAACTATTGAATCCCATGCATTGCTTATTTATGTGAATTTTTCACAAGCTTGTACACAAGTTCAAAGTGAGCTGCAGGGGAAGGAGGTCCCCTGTGCACTATATGAGTCCCATTGACCCAACTTTAGTGGACCCCACAGGCGTAACCTGTAGGCCCCATAACCTGTTTTTTTTGGCATATTAGAAAGCGAAAAAGCCAGACTCTTATTTTAATAGGGTTGCAGTGACCCTTTGTTTGTCCCAAATCTGATAACTCAGTTTTTAGAAAGAATTGTCAAGTTTTGTTGCTTTGCAAACCTATGTGTTTGTCTTTGTGATGACGATCTAAGTAGTAGCTGGTTCCGGTGGTAACCGGCTTTTCTATGGGAACCTTACATGGTAACAAGGCCGGGGGAGCTTGAACCATAGAGGGTCGGTTGACTTAACCCGGTAGAGTTGTGCTCAGATATCGGGCCTCGGACTATATACATCCTGCTTATACCCGGCGGGAAATAGTTTGTACTCCCGATCAGGTTCAAACTACTCGGGCAACTGTTTTGGCTACTTTACTTATGATTGTTATTGCGAAGATTTGAATACATTGGTAGTGCGCACATACTTGTAAATTCTTTTTATAAACTTGTAACCTATTTGGTAAATAACATAAGGAATAGTTAATCGGCAAATTGATCGTTAGGAGAAATTTCTTAGTCAAAAAAGAGCAAAAACTTTTTAAAAACTTTTAACTTTTGTGAAGCATTCAAAATTGAAAAAAGTGAAAATTGCCCTTTGTGAAAATCCATTTCTTCAACAAATTTTATAGAATTTTCTGTTAAGATATAAGGTTTGAAATTTCTTAGTTGTCAAGTATATCAGCAGAACTATTGAATCCCATGCATTGCTTATTTTTGTGAAATTTCTTAGTTGTTAAGATATAAGGTTTGAAAGTTCTAAGTGAGCTGCAGGGGAAGGAGCTCCCCTGTGCGCTTCACTCAGTCCTATTGACCCAACTTTAGTGGACCCCACAGGCGTAACCTGTAGGCCTCATACACTGTTTTTTGGCTTATTAGAAAGCCAAAACGCCAGACTCTTAGGATTTGGTTTTTTTTGGTTTTATTTGGCAGTGACCTTTTGTTTGTCCCATTCCCTGACCAAATTTGATAACTCAGCTTTTGGACCCAAAGTCCAATCCCCCTCCTGATCTCAATTGTGGGACCCAGAGGGTGAACATTAACTTATTGGCTCAAATTTTTTTATCGATTGCTTATTGCTTATTTGGTGCTTATTTGGTGTGTTTATTGGTTCCATCTGTCTTTTTCACCGACTTGGTACCTTTTTTTTTTACATATTTAGTAATTAGGTATAAACTATTTTGCGTTTTCTAAGATGTTTTTATTTGTTTTTTTTTCTTAAAGGATTATGAAGGAAAATTGATCGTTAGGAGTAAATTGAATTACCTTTCTTTAATTAGGGAAAAGCTTAATGAAAAGAGAATGATTTTATTTAGGACCTCTTTTTTGGAAGATGGTTGGATCTTTCATTTTTTGACCATGAACCACACATGTTAGATTATATATTTCAAAAACAGTGTTATGTAGATGATGCACACTATGACATGCCCCTCATATATAATGTGGATGGTCGTAAATTACATTTTGGTCGTCCCGAGTTTTGTTTAATAACAGGGTTTCGTTTTGGAAAATGGGTTAGCTCACATGATTTTAGTAAAGGGGATATAAAATTTAAGATGAGGGTATTTCCCAAAAAAATGGGGATAAAACTTACAAACTTAGATCTTCTAGGTCTTGTTGAGGATGAAGAGCAATTCTGTAAGTTTTCTGATGAGGATGCAGTCCGTGTATGTCTACTTTTATCGCTAGGGGTAATTTTTATGGGTCGGTTGCTGGCTGATGAAGTGGATGATAAACTACTTCGTTTGGTTGAAGACCTAGAAGCATGGAATTCGTTTCCATGGGGGGAGCACATTTGGAGGCAATTATACAACCAGATACTGAATGTCGTTGACAGACACAAGTGGCAACATCTTAAAGGACTTGAAGGATCAACGAAATTTGTTGCAACGTATACAGTTGGAGGATTTGTATGGGCAAGGTTATTCCTCTGTTTTTTTAAATGCAAAACAACTAGTTTTGATTTTTTCAGTACGATGATGAGGCTAACGCAATCTTTAATTTTATAGGTATGGATTCTTGAGTCGTTTGAAAGAAGCAACCGTTGGTGGAATAAAGTTGAAGATGTGATACCTAGAGGTGTAGCTTGGTCAATGAAAGGGTTATGCACAAGATCGGATTTTGGATTTCTATTTGCCAAGGTAAAAACACTATCATATTTGTTAATATATATATATATATATTATTTTTTTTTCTGTTGTTAGGACATATTATTTATTTGGCCAGTTCTTAAATGTGCCTCTGTATTATGTAGGAATCGAAGATAAATTTCGACTTGAAGCCAACAATAGCCAAGCATAAGTCGGACTGGAATATCAAATCTGTTGAATATTTCAATGGGTACATACCAAGGACTCGTAAACCGAGAGAACTACATGATTACGATGTTTTCCTTCAGAAGCTTGCTGCTTCACGGAAACGTGGTAGGACGGAACAAAAGCATTTACCTTTAGTACCTAGGGTGTATACCTCTGATCTTATTACAGAGATAAGCCTTAAGGATTCAGTAATTCAAAAGCTGAATACTCTTGTTTACAAACTTGAATCTATTATTAAGGTGATTTTCTATACAGCATGATAAATAATGCATGTCCGATTGATATATATTAAGGTGAATATGTAA
Source organism: Artemisia argyi (assembly GCA_030686995.1). NCBI lineage: Eukaryota > Viridiplantae > Streptophyta > Magnoliopsida > Asterales > Asteraceae > Artemisia > Artemisia argyi. Next base: position 191,876,680 of record CM060685.1, on the reverse strand, counting down.
ATTTAACTTATATTGAAATTACTTTGTAGGTTCTTGCGTGTGAAAGGACTTGCGGATATCGGGTAAACATCTTTATGCCGATACATTTTTTGCAGAATGTAAATTCAAATATTGATTGTATTTAACAAGTAATCTTTATCTTAATGTACAGGCGAAATTGGACTTCAGTGAATCTTTCTCTCATATAAACCATGAAACACGAGAAAAATTGCAAGCTGAATTCTTTGAATTGGTTGACTCCCTTATTTCTGCCAGTCGGTCAGAGCCAAAAGATTGTGAATCTGAAGATGATATTGTTCAGGTATTCTCTTTTTACAAAGAATAAAAACACTAAGATAATGTATCGTAGAAAGATTTTGAACACAAGATTTATTGTTACAGGAGTATCTTTTGGAAGAGGAATTACGCCTGAGGAAGCAACAGGAAGAAATGTGGAAGATAGAAGAACTAAAGCGTTTGGAAAGGGTTTTTTACAATGCTTTGATAGAGGAGACGAAACGCCGAATCGAAAGGGAAGCGCAATTGAAGATTGCAAAGGAGAAGAAGGAAAGCCTTATCCGTTTTCATAATTCAGAACATTGGAAGCGAGCAAAGGCAGATATGCAAGCTGATAAGAGGAGTAAAAAGGACGGTTCTGAGTATAAATACTATTGGTCTGAAGAATTTAGTGAAGCGGTAAAAAAAAGAACACCTCCTTTCGGCTGTCGTCGTCAACCAGATATGTCTGACCAACTAGAACATGTTCAACCTTGGGTGGAGGTATAAAAATAAATTTTCCATGTAGTTAAAATGAAAATTTACATGGACCTTCTATAATTTTTGGCTTATTGGCTTTCCTAATATAGTTACAATGTTTATGCAGAATCTTTCTCGTTTGAACAGTTCTATCGACAGCGTTAATTTTTCTGATGACTACGGCGAATTTCTTGGTAAGCCGGGTCCCCTTCGCTGTACATTTCCTTGGTCCAAAGAACCAGTACGTGTTGATCGGAGGTTCTGGGAGAGCTTAGTTTGTTTAGATCCGCCTAAAAAAGGCTGGCTAATGGATGAGGTGAATTTCTCGTATTGGTTTATTTACATATATCTTTAATATACATTGTTACATTTATCATATGTCACATTAACATGTTATTTGTTCTTTTAACAGCACATAGAGCTTTGGGTCGAATACATGTTGCATTTCAGACCCGATGAAGCTGATTGGGCTATGGTAACGGCATACTTTGTTCAGCTTATATTACAAGAGTCCGTCCCCGTTTGGTATGCTAATGGAGATAAGTACAAAATCCACTGGGCCGATGTGGAGCAGGTATTACTTGTATTACTTGTATTTTGGGTCGAATACATGTTGCATTTCAGACCCGATGAAGCTGATTGGGCTATGGTAACGGCATACTTTGTTCAGCTTATATTACAAGAGTCCGTCCCCGTTTGGTATGCTAATGGAGATAAGTACAAAATCCACTGGGCCGATGTGGAGCAGGTATTACTTGTATTCATCCGGTGGTCAACTTTTGAGCCTTATATAATTTATTTATTTTTGTTTTTTTTATCTTCACAGGTTTTTATGCCTATCAACGAAAAAGATAAACATTGGTTTGTTGCACATTTCCATATCAAGACAGGGGTCGTAACTTTTTACGATAGCGGTGGAAAGCATGAACCTGAGTGGCGTCCTTGGTATATAAATATGCGCGCATATCTAGAGGTAAAACTAAATAAATTTAACTTTGTACATTTTATATTTCCTATTTGTTTAAAATGAAATACCTAGTCAAGTCTTTAATGTGTATAAAATGGTTGTACACAAGACAACCAACTTATTAAATGTTCTATAAGTCAACAACTTAAAGTCTGGTAGAATGTAGAGTTAATTCTTCTACACACACAATATACAAACCCTCCATTCTTCTACACACACCGTATACCAACCCTTGTATTTAAACCATCCAATGTCTGACCAAATACCATTTGAAGTTCAAATGGACATTGTGCGTAGGCTTCCTGTCAAACGCATACTTCAATGCCGTAGTGTCTCAAAGACTTGGAAGTCTGCTATCGACACTGTATATTTCACTGTTAATTCTGGTGTTCGGCATGCCAATCATTTCCCGTATGTTTTACAATATCGTCAAGGTTTTAAAGGCTACATGCATTATGTGTGTCAGAATTTTGGTTTCACACCTGTTCCTACAAACCTATCCTTTTCTAACTTGAAACCTATCGGTTGGTCACATGGTGTTTGGGCTTTTTCTTATGGGCCAATTCTCCCACACTATATGGCCTTTGTTTGGAACCCATCTATCAGAAGATCTGTTGGGACTCTCATTCCTTATCTTACCCCTGCACAAGCCTATGAAAAGCGTCTGTTGGGTTTTGGAATTCGACCTGACAACCTGGACCCAACTATTCTGAAAATTTCTTACCCATTTGATCCTGAATATCCGTGGTGTGTGTTAGTTTTCTCCTTCAACTCTAAACAATGGAAGATTTTAGAAACTGAGTGTTTGCCTCGTCAATCAATCCGACTGAAAAAGTCAGGTCAAGCTGTGGTTGATGGCCATATTTTCTGGAGTGCTTATGAAAGTTTGCTTAGTAACGATGGTAGCGAGCACAAGAGATATATGATGGTGTCTTTTAACTTGGTCACACAGCGTTTCCATGTTTTAGACATACCAGACCAGTTGTTAGTCCAACTTCCTGTGCCGTTCTATGTTTCTAACCTCAGGGATAATGTTGTGGTTTCGGGAAACTTAAATTTAGAGGTCCAATTTGTTTTCTGTATATGGATGTTAGAGGTGGTTGGTGGATCCATAGAATCCTTTGAGTGTCTCGTTAGCCTTCCTACTCCTTTTCCATTGAAATTAATTGGATTTGACATCACGAACAACCCGATTCTCGAAGTGCATAACCAGGATGGGTATGTTATGTATCTTGTCGTCTATAATGTTTCTTCCAGGACCTTTCTGTATGTTGGTGCTGAGGGAAATTGTGAATCCTTTTTCATCAATCCCAACTGCGAGTCACTTATTTTGCAAACTCATGAAGATAAGGATGCGTATTAGTGTCCCATTTGTGTGCCATGTTGTAGTTGGTGTTTCTCACCTTTTAATTATGTTGGAATGTTGTTTAGTATATCGGTTGTTATCTCGTTAATGCTTATCATTTGTACTCCGTTAATGTATCTAAATGAAACATTTTATGTTTGTTATTGTGCGTTTATTATTTATGTTATTGTGCGTATATTATTTTTGTAACTGGTGAGAATCCATGTACAGGCTGGACTTCTGGTTGTACTAAAACAAGCAAACGTCTTCGAGATGAAGGGTATAGACCCTACGACATATGCCATCACATTCAAGAATGCAAAAAATGTTCCATCTCAAGGAGGCCTTTTTGGAGAATGCGGTATTTGGACTTGCATTTTCTTATATCGACTGGCCCATGGGAAGTCGTTGGATGTTGATAATCCTGTTCAGACCGCGCTAGCATACCGTGAACATATGGCGAGGTTCTTTTACCAACACCGGGTGTATAGTTGGTAGTCTTGTTAGTTGTGCATTGTAAATGTAGTTTTAAATGTGTATTCTAAATGAAGTTTTAAGTATGATCCCAAACTAGTAATTGTATTTTCATAATAATTTGTATTTTTATTTCTCTTCAAGTATGTATGTTGTGAAACATTAGTTAATTTGTGCTTCTTCTTTCGGGCCGACGGATTAAATAGTAAGGCCATTCCTTAACTTTATAATGTGTTTTGTTGGTTAATTTTTTCAAGCATGTTTATCGCTGACTTAACGTGAATTTTTTTAACGATTGTAGTCTTACACGATTCTAGACAATCAATTGCCAATGGTTTAATGGGGATACGAAGATTGTCGACAATCAATTGGTCAGGTACACTTATTTATATTTTGTATTCATATTACATTATACATATTATATTAGTATAAGTAGTCGCCCAACAAAATTTTTAGTCGCCCTAAATTATTCCTCATGAATCTGCCCTTGTACTTGGGCTTTCATTATCTTGTACTTGATCATTGAATTCTGTTATATCTAGAGCATAAATCAACTCTTAAAAGTCTTTGTAAAGTCTTAAAAATGAATTTATAGGACAAATTAAGTACATTTGACATACAGTGGGTTGGTTTGTAAATTTAATGATCAAACTCTTAAGTTCTATTATAATGCAATGCATGAAAATATCATATTACATTATACATAGTATATTAGTATACATAGTCGCCCAACTAATTGTGCAGTCGCCCAAAATTATCACTCATAAACCTGCCCTTGTACTTGGGCATTCATAATCTTGTACTTGATCATTGAATTGTCATAGTTATGCATAAGTCAACTCTTAAAACTCTTAGTTAAGTCTTAAAATATTAATTTATAGGACATATTAAGTACATTTGACATACAATGGGTTGGTTTGTAAAATTAATGATCCAACTCTTATGTTCTATTTATATTGCAAAATTTGTATACTACTTTACACCCAAACTGATCATCAACTTACATCAAAGAATAAAAATATTTGTTTAGAAATGTCTGAAAATATACCAATTGAAGTCCAAATGGACATTGTTCGTAGGCTATCTCTGCGTTCTGTTGCGCAATGCCGAACTGTATGCAAGATGTGGAGATCTCGCATTGACACAATGCATTTCACTGTCCGGTTCGGGGTTCGCATGGGAGCAACTTTCTCCTACGTTATAATCTTTGAGCGTAGTTTTAGAGGGTACGCCTGTCTTGTAGACCATGATTTCGCTATGACACCAATTGTATCGAATATAAGCTTTTCAGGCTTGACACCCCTAGGTTGGTCCCACGGAGTATGTGGTTTTTCGTTTGGACCAATTGTCCGTCATTTCTTGGGGTTTCTTTGGAACCCATCTCTCCACAAATCATTGGGAGCGTATGTCCCCTATTATACTTTGGCTCAAGAGTATGAAAAGCGTTTATTGGGTTTTGGGGTCCGTCCTGACAATCTTGACCCAATCATTCTAAAAATAGCATTCTCATTTGATTCAAATGATCCTTGGTCTGTTCAAATGTTCACGCTGTCATCTAGAGCTTGGCGGGTTTTAGAAAATGAATGTTTGCTTCCTAGACATTTCAGGATAAAAAAAGCTAGTCAAGCAAACATTGGTCGTCACATATACTGGTGTGGGTATGAAAAGTTCCATTCTGATAATGCAACCTCCTACAAGAGCTATGTTATTGTCTCTTTTGACATGCTCAGCCTCCGCTTCAGGAGTATCAGAATTCCTGACCAGTTACTCGGTCAAATCCCATTGCCATTCTATGTGACAAGCCTAGGTGATAACTTAGTCGTTACTGGCAATATACAAAATGATGACAACTGTGTCTTTGGTATTTGGGTGTTATCAGTAAATGGTGGAACAATATCAGCAGTTAGCAATCTACTATCCATTCCTTCACCCATTCCATTGAAATTGATTGGATTTCATGACAACATTGACCCGATTGTCGAGGTTCCCACCCAGGAAGGTTCTTCTGCAACTCTTTTCATATACAGGCTGGCAACCGGGGAATTTCATAGCATCGGAATTGAGGGAGATGCAGGATCCTTTTTCATGAAACCCTTTTGTGAGTCACTAATTCTTTAAAACCATGCTGATAGGACTAAGTACTGCGAAGAACTTGTATATCCAGGTCTTGTTGATACGAGACTCAATCTGGGTGGTCATTGAAGGTCAATTGTGTGGTTCTTTTGTGGATGTCAGCCATGTAGTTAGTTGCTGGGCGCTTGGGAGGGTTGTAGCGAATTTACGTGCTTTTGTTGTGGATGTCAGTCATGTATTAAATTAATAGGTGTAAGTTAGTAGTTGATGTACTTTAGTGATCGATCATGGTGTAGGTTATTACTTGATAGTCGATTTAGTTGAAGTCTTTTTATGATCGATCATGTTTAAACGCTAGTTTGTTTAAACTTTTATAATTAATTATGTATGTTTAAATGAATTTAAATTTATGTCAATGATAGGTGTTTATTATGTTGAAATGAATTTAATTAATAGACACTTATATATATTACGCTGAAATATCAGAATACATAATACATACATAATACATATTAGACAAAATAAGTTCTTTTCAACATAAACACAGAGTACGAATTTGACAAATAGCATTAAGTTCTAAAACACATAAATAGATGAAACATAAATTAGAAATCATCCAAGTGATGCGGATTATATGATTCAGGGCAAGCGTTTAGGTTAATGGCAGAAGAAGATGAGGCACCGACCCAGACCGCGTCACCCTCGTAAAGGTTGGTACATTCTTCATCCCTCCAGTCTAAGTCATCCCAATCCTCGTATATTCTTCCATTTTGAAAATACTCCTCGTCAAAATCCGTATCCAGCTGTTCTGTAAATTCTGTCTCGTTACATGTATTCGGATCGACTGTCACTTGACTTTGAATTGCTGACTTACGTTTACGGCCTCCTCTAGAATCAAAAACTGCTTTGCCGTTATCTGATCTAGGCAACGGTTGCATACAAGCTTCACGCGTGTGGGATTTGCAGCCACACCTGCCACACTGTTTCACTTTCGGCTCCTCATTTTTTGAGGGGATGCGGTCTTTGTTCTTTGGTCTTCCAGATTGTCGTTTTCCCATGAGAGGAGGCTTAAGCTTTGGCAAGTTACCTGGATCATGCCAATTGGGCTCATCAGGCAAAGGAAATACCATTTCATGATATGTTCCTTGGAGGTTGGTTTTAGTAAACCATGCTAAAGCCCATTGGTTACAGTTAGTCAAACCTTCTACTCTACACACGGCACACACATGCCCACATGGTATTCCTGAAAGTTGCCATTGCCTGCAAATGAAAATTAATGAAATGCCATTCATGTAGAAATATATTGTTGCTTAATTAAAAAAAAGGTTTGTTGTACAAACCTGCAACTGCAATCCCTTTTTAGAAAATCAACTATATGAGAATTATAAGGGTCTGTTACTTGGTACACGGCACACATGGCTATGCCTTTAACTTCCCAATGTTCACTTTTGTACATCCTTTTTTCCAGCTTCTTAGCGGCCCATTCTGTAAGTTCAAATTCCGGTGCGTCTAAACAATTTATTAAAAAAAATAAATATTGTAAGAATTAGACACTAAAAGTTAGTAACGAAATATAATCATTAAGTCTTTACCTATATATTTTTCACGGCGTTCACAATACCAATCTTGTAAAAGCCTTCTGTAATATTCCATGAGCATCGTTATTGGAACTTTTCTAACTAGTCTAGTTAGAGCATTGATTGATTCTGCACTGTTTGAAGTCAAGTAGTTGTATCTATTTGCTGGGCAATATGCTCTTGACCATTTTTCAAACCCTGCTTCTTCAAGTTTTTTTACCGCCTGAGGCCTTTTAGCACGTAGCTCTGAGATAGTTCTTTGAAAGACTTCAATTCTATACGCTTTGCATGCCTTCCAGAATAAATACCTCACTAGTTCGCCTTTTAAATTGCAATTCATCATCAAGTGCCGACAACAATTGCCGTAAAAGCTTTCTGGGAAAACTATATTACAAGCTTGAATTATAGATTGATGCCTATCAGAAATGATAGCCAAACCAGGAACAACACCGATACACTCTTTCAACTTCCTCATAAACAATGTCCATGATTCACCTGTCTCTCCCTGACACACACCAGTAGCAATTGGAATAATCTGGTTGTTACCGTCCATACCAACAGCAAGCAAGTTGGTTCCTTTATATTTCCCTTTTAGATGCGCTGCATCAATTATTAGCAATGGCCGCATGAAGGCTATAAAGCTCCTAATCTGATAGAGTAAACATACATAAGTAGAAGTATATGAAAATTTATATTAAAATTAGTAATAGAAACGAGGCTTACCGCAACACCAAATGCTATGAATACCAACTTAAATCTTCCCGCGGCATCAGTTTCAATGTGTGTGACCGTTCCAGGATTTGCCAACTTTAAGTTATGGCAATAATAAGGCAACTGCTCAAACGAATCTTCTGGTTTCCCATTCAACAACTCAAATGATAAGTTCCTTCCACCCCAAACGCGTTTGTAAGAAACATCTATTTTCCAATCAACCCTAAGGTCAGTTTTTATGTCCCTGACCCTATATACCCTGCTATGATCTTTCATTTTCTCGTACAGTAACTGACTAAGTAATTTCATGGTAGCATTACGATGATTAGGACAAAATTCGGTCCGTGAACATGTGTGAACGTCATGTACTGTTGATACATAGAATTGTGCACCCAAGTTCACTTTCCGTGTGTATATTCTCCATGGGCAAGCTTCTTTTGTGCACCGAACGCTGTACCTTGTTGGTTCAGATTTAATAACATAGTATTCAAACCTTTCTATAAGTGATTTTTTCCCTATGTTAAACATGCAATCTGCCTTATTAACAAATTCCCTATACTTATAAAAGGTTGTATCATTCTTACATGCGTTTATACTTCTGTCAATGCATTTGGTCACTGAATTTGGGGCTTTGGGAGGGAGGGGCATATGTTTAAAGGAGTTTTTTTGCCATATAGGAAGCGAATCATTTTGGTTGTGAAAGGAATATGCTTCAACCTTTGAGGTGGGATGATTAAAAGGTTCGGATAACAAAGGAATATTAAGATCAATTGATAAATTATTAGAAGCATAAGATGATTTTACCTCTGAAGGTCGGTCTTTTGTTGATATGAACAATTTCTGAACTAGGTCTTTGTTACCGCAAACATCATGTATGAAGTATTGGACGTCATCATCATCCACAATGTCCAACGACATTGTTCCATCTTTGTAAAACAACCTGATGTCAGCATTTCCTTTCCCTTTTGCGGCGTCCACCTTTTTTTTTACATACTCAAGTAGATTGTTGTAACTGATGTCCTTAGGTAGTTTAACAGCATGCTTCGCACATGGATGTACTAGTATTACCTTGAACTTACCACTTTCCTCATCATCCATATTTTAATTTGTTGGTTTTTTCAGCGTCTTTGCAATTACATGGATATAGAATTAAACACTCAATTAGTTTCTATCAACCACCAGTTGTACTTCTACATTTAAATTGTTGTACTTACATGGAATTTATTAACATATTCGCCCAAAGACCATAACATAAGGTCTTTAGTGGTCGCCCAAACAAGAGTTTAAGTTGAATCTACATACACATTTATTGGGGATTTAATGATTTGAACCTCCATTTATACTTCTACATGAACTTTGGACAACTTTTCAGAGCATAAAATAAACTTTTGTGTAAATTGACCATAAATTAAACTTTTGTGTAAATTTTATATGTACACATGTCTAAATGCAACCATATATGTTATGATAATGTTTATACATCTAAAAGTCACTGACTATAATTTTAATTTAATTTTGTATGTAGAGATGAAAACAGCCCCTTATAATGTTTACGCGGATGCATGAGCGACAAAGAACACAAGACGCGGAAACGGAAGACTATGGGAGTTATCGTTTGTAAACTTTCCTGCACTTGTATCATGTTTTAAAATTTCCAGAACTTGTAACATGTTTTAAAATTTCCAGAACTTGTAACATGTTTTTAAATTTCCATAACTTGTAATGGTTGGTTGTATGCTGTTGTAAAATTACAAGCATTGTAAAGTGTAGACCACATTTTCTTGTTTATAGAACTTGTTTATTAATTTGAACCTCCATTCACTCGTGTGATGGTTAGCCAAAGAAAACTTAATTTACCCAACAACCTGTTGTACTAGTTCATTTAGTGCCTTATACCATCACATGTACTTGTGTATTTATATTGATGTCCAACATAAATATGTAAACACTATATCTTACATGTTGTAACTTGTAAAAACATCAGATTCTCACAATACATAATTCGCAAGAAACAATATCAAACAATGGCTTCCAAAGACTTCTCCCAACAATTCCCAACTCACCGCGACTTCTCGCAACAATTCCCATCTCACCGTGACTTCTCCCAGCAATTCCCAAGTCACAATGACTTTTCCCATCAATTTTCAAGCTCAACCATTATACCGAATGAACCGAATAGCACTCCACCAGAAGACATCTTTCAGGTATTCATACCGGATAATGAACCGCTGCCCAATCTAGATGTTGTCCAACAACAACCTGCTCAACAGGTCAACAATCCACCGGTTGCAAACCAACCCATTTGGAGAGGGTTGACTGATGAAGAACTCTTTCAGCAAGATATGCAAGAATTGTTACGTGTTGAAGCAGAGGAAGCAGAAGAGAGAAGAGCTTATGAAGAGTACTGGAGAGGTAAACAGGCTCGGAGAGCCCGTCGTTGTATATGGCGAATGGAAAATGGATTGCCCCGTGTGCCTACTAGTGAGGACGATTCAAGTGACTCTTATTCGAGTAACGACGGATATGTGTCTGATGATTCGTTTTTTTAATTTGTGTTTGTCATCTTATGTTTGTCACCATATCTTTTGGGTATTTTCACGGCTACTAGTTATGTTAATGCTATAAGACTTGTGCTTCTTTTATAAATTTTTCACGACTACTAGTTTGCAACTATATATTGTGTTGTGATTCGTTTATAAATTTCATATTGTCATATGAATATGTTTTATGCAAAACATATGGTGGTTGACATGAATCTATAAGTATGTTTGACCTACATACATATCATTTCACCCAAGATTTGCTAAACTAAATTATAAGTTTACTTATGCAAAAGCAGTTACCTGGTTTAACTACATCGGTTTGTTAAGTACACTACATCTAAATATTACATTAAGACTTCCATACACTTCATCATACACTAGACCTGCACATACTTAGAAGCTGCACATACTTACAAGCTATACATCATACTGTTCATGTTACTTGTTGGTTTGGGAATATAGAATCTTGTACTTCCACAAGTATTCCGCCATTCGTTCACGATAAGCTAGACCTGCAGTTAAAGGTTTGTTTACCTTTAATGGCATATTATGACACAAACGATAAAGGTTTATACAAACCCATATTCCGCAGTCACCATATGAACATCCTTGTGTGGGGACATCCTTTCCACGTTTCCAAGTTAACGTATAACCATCAGCCTGTATGCCTTTTGACTCCAACACACCCAAGTCTTTAAGATACTTTGTCAAATACTTTTCAAATGCACTTGGCATGGTGATATTCCACCAGTCTCGTTTTCTTGTAAATTTTGGAAGCGAGTCAAAGATTGTCACAACACCAGTACGTATTACAAGCTCACCTGTCGCCCAATGCACTCCAGGTTCATTTATTGGAAAAAGTATCTGCATTTTACCGAAAAAATAAATTTTATACACAACAACAATAAAGTTACAAATAAAATTCCAGTTATTGGTTAGGTAAGGATAAGTTATGGTGACCTTTTCGACATCCCTCCAAGGCAGTGGATACTTTGTACCGTCTCCCCAATAGGGTCGTAGCATATTGCCCATTACACAAGGACAGAAAAATGCACCGGCCATAGCCCAATCAGAATCTTGTTGTCGGAATGTCCACATCAAGTCAACCCATAGGTCTATATGCTATTGTTTGAATACAGTTGTATGTAAGTTAAGGTAACCATAGACAAACAAATGTATAATTGAAAACTATCAATCAATTGTTATACGTACCTCGTCCCTTAGCCATCCAAGGCTACAATCATCCATGGCCAATAAACACTTCCAGAAACGGACATCAGCAACCGTGTCTTCACGACCCCATGGAAAGATGAAATTAATGTTCATCTTTGTTTCAACAAAGTTTTTAATCGCAACTGGCACATTCACCTCTTTTCTCTTCGCATTCGGACCTCTTTCCAAGTTCTGAAATAAATGATACATGTGTATTAAAGAAGAATGATTTTGTAACTTTCAAAGTTTAATCGTTAGAGGAAAAGCGAGAAAGTTATCTTAAAAATTTTACATACCTCAACAAATGGTTGCAACGGTGGTAGTTCCAACTGTTGGTCAAAATCTGGGGCGACAGGAGGGGATAATTTTTGATATTTGTTTTTGAATGTACGACTTCGCAAAACTCTAGGAGTAGTGTCCGGAAGTTTGGTATAAGGGGAGTTGTTATATTTCCCTGTTTTTCTCTTTCGTTTATTGGCATTGAAAATGGATCTTACATTATTGACAAGTACAACGTTCACGTCAACCGGGAACGTATTTGGTACCTGTACAAAATTAACCGCATAAAAGAATATCTAAAAAGGAATATTAAATAGATAAATAATATTAAATAGAAACTATCACTGGGTGGATGGGAAGCCCAAGACAAGAGTGGAACCAATAAGCTGAGCTTATTGGCTTTCCAAAAAGCTAGGGAACAAGTTGTGGGCATGGAAATAGTGCACTAAAGCTGAATACTCAGCATACATTTAGAAAATGGACAACCTTCAAGGGATAAGCAGCCCTAGCTAACAACCTGAAAAACTCAAAATAGGCTAAGACCTTTGAAGCCTGGCTTACTGGCTTCCCAATAAGCCAAGGAACAGGTAATAGGACCAACTAGTGTGCACATGAGAGGCCATAGCAAAGTGGGTTTTGATCATGGTCTGTGGTGCAGGGCAAACACATGCCCTGCAGCCTGCTTTAAGCCACCGAAATAAGCATAAGCAAAATTCACAAAATATATAGAATGATGGGATTCTATAGACTACGTGGTAGACTTACTACTCATGAAATTTCAAACCCTAAAGCTAACCATAAAAGGAATATTAAATAGATAAAGTAACTGCATAAAAGAATATCTAAAAATTAACCGCATAAAAGAATCGTATACCTAAAATAAGGTAAATCAACAAAATAAGCTAGAGAAATAAGACAAGTAAATTTAGGCAACCACTTAACTAAATTACACTAAACAAGCATAAAATCATAGATTACCTGTAGGTCATCGTTTTCGACATCCACATCAATGCAGATAACAGGAACAACATCCTCAGCAAGTTCTTGTGTTTTTTCAACCTCGCCGGAATTGTCTTCTTTTGCTGCCAGTGCCAAGACGACCGACGGTTGTTGTTGTTGTATATGACCCACTTCGTTACCAAATCCTTCTATTGTTTCAGACACCGCATCCTGAGGCAATTCTGGTATAACATTGGTTTCTTCATCGTCCTTTTCTGACAACTCTTGTATTTCAGTTTCTTCATCGTGCACAACATTATCCATCAAATCCTTAAATAACAAAAAAGTATAAATATTTAGTAGACAATACAAGTATAACGTAAAAATTATTTATTTTTTAACTCTAAAATAAGTTTTAAATTTAATATGAACGTACCGCATCAGGTGTCAGATTGATCCCGTCATCATAAAATTCAGAGAATTCATCATTCAAATTTGGTAAGGAACCACAATCGAAACTATTTGGATGGTCAACTTCAATAAAATGATCAACTGGATCAGATTGCACGGAGCAAATGCCTTTCACAACTTGAGTCATAGGACCTGTGTAGCCTTCCGTGTCCGTATAAAAGAAGTTATTACCCTCGGGTTCAACAACAGTGGTAGGCATAGGAGTAGCAGCATGCAAATCAGGGCAAACATCCTTATTGTCACCATCCATATTTTCTGCATTCTCGTCTTTCCCACATAAGGTCGACTCTTCTGCCTTTTGATCATCGGGTTCCACAACACTGTCATTCACTGGGCTAACATCCTGCAAAATAAACAGAAATACAAAAATGGATGATTAAATAAGTTGTAATGAGCTAATAGACAACTAATTTAAGCAACCATATCAACTTATGTGACTGTCTATATGTTTTTGCAACACAAAATCCAAACTGATTAAATACTAAACTCAAAAACTTTTAACAATAACACTTTTGATATAACCCAAGAAATAAGCACTTGGAGTGCTTATTGATCCCACAATGACAAAATTTGATATAACAAAAACACTTTTGGTTCCTCTGATTTTAATGAACAAGAATAAGCAAGTATCAGCCACTAAAGTTGCCTGAATAAGCCACAAATCTCAAATAAGCTGTTTGCTTATTGAAGTTTTGGGTCAGAATGGGGACAAGTTTTAAGGGTCAATCCAGATGGGGCCCACAGGTCAAAAGGTCAAAGGAATGGTCAATCTTCATTCCCTGGTAGGAGGGGGTTGTAAGGACCAGCTTATGGGGTGTGGGACCCACTGGGTTAAACACAATGAACCACCAAAGTGAGGTGGTCACACTGAGCTGCTGATACAGGGCATTTGACTTGTCCTGCAGCCTTGTTCCAAGGGCAAATTTGGTCCTTAAATAAAATTCTCAAAAATCTAACCACTATGGATTTCTTAAGTACTACTGGTAGAGTAAACACCCAAGAAATTTCAAAGCTACAAACTACTCACAAAAATCAATTTAATTCCTTCTATTTTGGTGAAAATCTGATCATACACTTTTGACTTTTTTGAGAAAACTACCAAAGTTGACTAAACTGAATTTGTAAAGGTCCCAGATGATTAAATAAGTTGTAATGAGCTAATAGACAACTAATTTAAGCAACCATATCAACTTATGTGTCTGTCTATATGTTTTTGCAACACAAAATCTCAACAGTGACTGAGAATGAGAGATCTGAAAGAAAATTTGACTTTCACTACTAGAACACTGACTTTCTTTGTTTTCCTAACTCAGTTTTACCTAGTAAGAGTTTTCTAAACTAATAACCACACCTTAAACCAAATGAAACTCAGAGGTTGACACTGTGCCAAACACCCCTAAAGAGTGTATCTGTTTTTGATTTCCAAAGAAAAAGTAAATTTTAGACAACCTATATTACGTTAATAACATAAAAAATACAATTTCAAATGGACTTAATTATAAATGTTGTATTCATACCATATTGCGACAACCTATATCTTCTGTGTTGTCTTTTTTCCCCGAGAAAGTCGACTCTTCTGTTTTGTGTATTTGTAAAACGTTCTCGATCTCCTGAATTCTCTTCTTAACACCGTCTAGTTCACGATATAATTCTTTAACATCCACCTCTCCAACACGTTCTTCTATCGATACAACTGATGACTTAATTCCATCAACCACATTTTGAATATGATCCCTATTGTAATTTTCTTGAACACTTTCAGCGTCCAAATCAGTGTTAAAGTCTACATAACCAACCGAAGTTTCCTTCACATTCTCTTCTTCTTCACAAGATAACCCACACCCTCCTGCCCCATAGCCGGATACACCCAGTCCATCACCATCTTGATTTGGTCCTACACTTGGATCATCACCATACAACACACTCCCATCACTATACAACACATCTGGAGCGTCATTACATATGTTTTCATCGTTTTCGATTCCTTCATCAACAACTTTAACTGGTTTAGTCAACAAAGGTGTTGCAACCACAACTTGCAATTGTAGCCCTCTAATATAGTCCATGCTACGCGTGTACCACAAACAGCACCCCTCGTCATTTCTTAGAACAAATTTCTCCAATGGCTTAAAGCCCTAAAAATACAACAAGGGTTACAGAAACAAATTATTCAAAACTATATAAACCACAATTACAAAAATACAAAAAATATACAGAGTTTACTTACAAGATCAAATAGAATAGGGTAATGTTTTTTTTCAAAATTATTAAATTTAGACCAGGCTAAACCACGGGGTGTCTTTGTATGGTCTTTGCACCAGAACTGCACGCTGTTCGGGAAACTTTCCAAAATCCATATCTGAAATAACCATCAAAGTGATCTAAATGGTTAATTACATATAGCTTCTCAATGAAAATCTAACTTTTCAAAATGGTTAACCTATTATAACGTTTGATATCTAACTTCTCAACATGGCATCTTAGAAATATATAATCATATTATAGAATAAAGATATTACCTTAAGGGCCCATACAAAGCCATACAGATTGTATGTTTGCTCTTTATTTGGTGAATTTTTTTCTTGAGCCGATTTTTTTGGTGATTTACCCGCCTTCTTTCCAGGCTTCTTTGCTTCACCTTCGTTATGCCTCCTTACAACATTCAGAGTCCTTTTATACAAATGTATCCACGTATACTCACCCCATGGATACAAATTCCAAACATCAAAATCCTCAATCATTGTCATAAGATGGTCCGGAATGTAGTACCTTGGTTCCCGACCTATGAATACACTAGTGGCCATAACTAACAAACACACCCTAACAGCATCCTCATCACTTAATTCATCCCACACTTTACCAGGCTTCATCAATGCCAGCAGCTCGTCACCCTTTATTTTCTTACTCTTACGGGATTTGTTTTCTGGAAACAATCGATCAAATAATGGGCTATGTTTTAAACCTTTAACAAGGGAACCTATATTAGTTTCTTCTTTCGCAATAGGGGCAAAAACAAACCCAGTTATGAGACAAAATTCTTCACGTCCAAATTCAAGCACATTATCTCCTATTTTAAATCTAAGGGAAGGGCAATCTTCTCTTTCATCACAATGAATCTCGCGTTGATAAAAATAATTTAACAAATGTACATCAGGAGCAAATGGGGGGATGTCTAACCAAGGCCCAAATACAGTACTCCTAAACAAGGTTGTTCTATTTGTATTCAACAGCCCTCTAACCATATTTATACACTCTAATCTAGACCTGACAGTTACCTTCGCATCGGAATGAATAGTAGATGTCGATGTACTACATGAATCCATTGATCAAATTAGGGTTTCAATGCCTCCCCGAAATAATGATATTCTTTGATTGTGTGTTCCAATGGAGATAAACGTTTAGGGTTTATGATTTCAATGATTGTTTGAATGTAGAAGATGATAAGGGGGGGGGGGGGGGGGGGTGGTTATGTTTTCGAATGAACGGTTTTGGGTTTGAATGTGGGAATGTGTGTGTGTTGGTATACATATGTATTTTAAATAAAAGTGTTTGTATGTTTTGAAAACTAAAAGTATGTATTTTCAATAAAAAGTATGTATTAATTGTGTACTTTCAATAAAAAGTGGGTATTAGTGTATAAGATAAAAGTGTATAAAAAAAGGTTTGTAATACCCACCTAATCAGTCGCCCAAAATTAAAGTCAAGTGGGACCCATTCGCCCAACTTATTTGTACTTTAAATCATTAAAAAAAGACCATACTTTTTCATAAAAAGACAAAAAGATTTCAGTCGCCCAAGTTATGTTGGCCTATTCGCCCAAGAATTGCATATGGTACCATGTACCATAAAAGTACATGGTGGGGACATCACTAGGGACAAGTGTCACATGTTCACTTATTCCGCCCAAATATTTCAGGCGACTTACGCTTCTGGGGTATTTGAAGAAAAAAAAAATTTGTGAGGTAATAGGGGTGAGTACATTGTACTTGTGGGGTGAATAGGGAATTTCTATTGCTAATTATGGTCCGTACTTCACAGTTGGGGTTTATTGAAAAACATAGATAACTCCGTACTTCACAGTTTGGGACTATAATAATCTTAAAAAATGGCTATCGTTACGTACAAAGTTTGCATGGATCGGTTTACAATAAACTAAAAGACGAACGCAAATTAAATCCCATGTGGGAAATTAATAGAAAGAAATAAATGTGTACAAAATTACAAATCAAAGCTGAAATATTGGAATGTATATATAAAATGAGACAATTTTTTTCCAGGTTGTTGCAAAGCTAGAGATTAGGATAGCATATTCCTGCAAATAACTTTAACAAAAGGTCCATGCATGTTAAAGCTTTGCTTTAGGTCTCTTTGAGGTCGAGCCGCCCCTGACCACTCGACCATCTTCTTGAACATACAAGTCATTACACGTCGGAAAGAAAATATATCAGAAACTACTGTATTAACTTCACCTTTCATGAGTTGAACATCTTTTTTCTTCGTGTAGTCACTTTTTGGCACTCTTAATTTTTTCATATCCTTAGAGGTGAAGAAACTATAAAGATACACAGAACTTTCTTACAGAAATAATATTTAAACTAGAAAACTACTCTTGGATAATTAATAATGAAACCGTAATACAATACGATAATGGATATTGAGCTAATGCTGATTAACTAGCATGACAAAAAAATATTTTAGCTTGTTTTCACTTTTGGGTAATTTGCTTAAAAGTTACTTTTATTCAGTAGGTGCAGTTTTGTAACATCAAAGTGGCTTTACGTTATCCTTATAATAATTCAGATTGTTGTCACAATTCACAAAGATGTCATTACTTTTTAACACCATAAAAAAAGTTTTAAAAAGCACTAAACAATTCAATTTCATTACGATTGTTGGTAAGCTGAATAGCTTTTTCTTAAATTTTTTGAAAATGACAATTTGCACATACAAAGTGTCGAATTAATGACGTCGCAAACCACTATTTACACAAAGAAGCAAGTCTTAGATAAGTCATAAGTATAAAACACATTTTATTGGCTTAGTAATTTGTACATCATCAAAACTTTGTATTATCTCAGTATGACTACTCATAATTAAGTTGAAAACCTGATATGCATTGTAACAGATTTGTAGGCTTTGGAATACACTTTGGGTGAAATTCTAATTTTTTGTAACTAGTTTGAGTCATTCAAATCGTTTGACATGTTTCCTGATAGATTAATCATTTAGCTTATACAATTTGACCCAAGATGAACAACAATATAGTAATAATCCAAATCAGTCAATGTAAATGTGTCAAACATGGTTAACGTACATATGTAGCTTTTGTAAAGTGCTGAAAAAGTATACAAAGCAGAGCAAACATGTTGGAGTTTATGTGTAAGAGCCCGGGGAGTCGTAACTTGGACCGACGTTATTGTCTAGGTGTGTAACACCCCCAAAATTTGATACAGCGGAAGACTCAACAAGCTTTCAGGGTGCTACGGGGATTGGTATCCAACACAAGACAATATAGAACGAGATAAAGTAAACATAGTAAAAACACAACCAAAACGGGGTTTTAAGGTTTACATTTATCCCAACATCATTCAGAGTCAGGCCCAAAATAAATAATAATAGGTCCAAATTTAATTATCAGAGTTTAGAAAAATAGATCCATGAACCGAATGCCTTGGCCGAGCCTTCCAATCCAAGCATGCACCTCAACACTTAATTACCTGAGAAAACGTGCTAAAAGTCAGCTTTCGCTGGTGAGATCATAGGTTTAAATTCAACTAATAATATAGTGGACATATACGCAAAACGCTTGCTAACTAGACTAAGGATTCGCTAAAAGCCTGCGGATACCCTCCGCTATCAACATAACACACGGATACCCTTCCGTAACAGCATAGATATTCGGGTAACACCCCGCAATACCAATAAATACTCGGATAACCTCCGAAGTATTAATAACCTATAGGTGCACACTATAGTATCTAATAAGTCAACCTTGAATAGTACACACGAAACTATGTGACTAAAGCTGACATTCCAAATAAGCCAACCTTGAATAGTACACACAACAAATATGTGACTAAAGCTGACAATCCAAATAACCAAATAAGCCAACCTTGAATAGTACACACAAAAGGTGTGACTAAAGCTGACAATAGATCCTAGTCCATACGCATAGCAAGTTTAGAAATAATATAAAAGCGATAATAGTCCACGTAAAATGATTTGCACGTTTCTCACCCCAATCGTTGAAAACATAGTTCAAGAGTAAAAAGTGGGGCTATGACTCACCTCAAGTCCAGAAAATAGCAAGACGAGGTAGGTAGAAATAAGATGTATGATAACTCACGAAACAGCAACTACGGACTTGGCACGACCTAACAATATTAACTCTTTCAGAAATCATTTCCTCAAATATATAATATTCCCAAACTCGGACGAGAATCCGTTTTATTTCCGAAAATCCATTTCGTATTAGTTTGGTGTATTCGCGTTTGGTATCCATACGGGTGGTAGGTCGACTCAAAATAAACCACAAAAAGAACACATATAGAGAAATAAATAAACTATGGATCTAATATTAGCCCAATATATCATTTAAATAAATCGCCAAAGTTTACCAAATCCGTCGATTTGATAATCCTCATATTTATTTACGTAACATACCGTTCCAAGATTACACCCAACCTAAAGCACATAGCACATAATTACTATATAGTATATATCATAGTTTAATAAATTCCTCATATATATCGTCAAATTGGCCAGATTTCCCGATATATACTCTCGCAATCTATTACACTTTACATATACTACAACCTATGGGTGTCGTAGGATACGATGCCCACTAATATATTCATTTCATATAGTCAAATAACCCGGCTCAACCTTACGGTTAAGTGGTTATTTAATTATAGAAAACGGCTATATTAGTCGTCATATATCCGTGACAACACGAATGTCACAAATAATAACTTACCTGGACCCGAGTGACAACAATTTCGCCTAACTCAATAAGTTTTTCCGTTATATATATCCGAAACGACATTTTATTAAACGTTTCATAATTGTCGGGAGTTTCCCGTTTTATAACACAATTTTTATAATAATAATACGTTTAATAATATTACGCCACTTTCGTAGCCTAATATATATCTAATCGTATTATTTATAATACGACTCGTGATTATTATTATTATTAATATACGCGTTTATATAGTTATATATATGTTATTCACGTATATACTTTCATATAAACGTTCATATTATCAATAATTATTATTACTAGTTTTATTATTCTCGTTTCAATTTTAATAGTTATTGAGTTATACGAAATGGTCATATGTCCGAGTCATGACTCTCGGCTCATTGTCCAAGTCCAATAATAAGCAAAAGTCATAAATAACAAATCTCCGTCCAATCACAATCTCAAACCACGGGCTACAACAATAGGGTCCGACTACGGCACCCGACTAACCTATCTCCGTCAATCTAACGACCGTCTCACAATCGGTCCCCAATCACTTTCGTCAACAACTCCTCAATTACCAATAACAATATCCAATGTCGAGACCAAACACGGTCTCGACCCAACCAAAAGTATTCGGCCGATAAATGAAATACCACAACAATGACACAATAGTTCACAATTAATACAAGGAAATAACATCAACCAAGTTAATGTGTGGGACGGTTTACCAAGCCGACCCGAGCCCTCGACTCACTTGAGTCTCGGCTCCAAACCGCGAGTCACTTGGACTCGAGCCAACATACAAATATCTCCTAGCTCACAAGAGCATAACAAGGTAGCCAAAATAAACCCATTCGACCCAATGGTCAAATCGGCATCAAAGTAAATACGCGGCTAAGCCGCGACCCACAAGGGTCGAACCACAATAACCCCGAGCTCAAGGCTCGAACCACAACTAATCGAGAACCCCATAAGGGTCTCGTCAAGGTCATACGAGCAACAAGTGAAACCCCGAGACCACACGGTCTCGGCTAGCTCGGATCGAGGTACATAACACCCTCGACAACAACCAAACAACCATCAACAAAGAGACCAAAGCCACACAAAGGGCTCGAATCAAAAATAAGCCGAGAGCCTTGCTCTCGGTTCCGAGTCAACCACGACCAAAACCATGAAAACCCGGATACCAAACTAACTTTTCGTCATTAAAACATCATTTCCATTAAAGATTAGTTCGATTCTCGACAAAATAATCCGTGTAGCCACGGATTAGCACCAATTCGTGGCACCCAAAACCCAAGAATAGCTTCTTGTCACCTTCTTAGTCCTCCAAACGCTCGGATCTAGAAAAAGGTGTAAAATTTAAACGGATTGTTATAAATTTGATGGTGTTAACGATGGTTCTAGGGTGAGTATCGTATATCAAAAGAAAGAGGGTGAAGAGGGGAATAAAATGGTGGTATTTGTTTTGTTGGGGGGGTCGGTAACACGGCGATGGTGGCCGGAAATAGTGGTCGGCGGCGGCTAGGGTTAAGGTTGGGGAAGAAATGTGTTTTGAGAGAGAGAGAATAAAAGTGTGGGTGGGTTTGTGTGTGTGGGTGAAAACCGGACCAACACACACCCTATATCTTTTTATTATTTAAAAAAAAAAAAAAAAAGTTATTAATAATAATAATAATAATAATAGTAATAATAATAATATTATTACAGTGGAGCGGGTAACGCGGGTAATTGTAAAAACATGTGGCCCGAACCCGAACTCATTTTAAAACTTCAATATCACTCGAGAACATCTCGTAAATAATTAAAAATATAATCGGACTCGTAAGACGAATCATAAAACTGTCGTTAGGTAATCCTAGTGCCAAAGTCAACGTAGTACCAAGTGAGAATTCAAATATACATCACCGATCATATAATCAAAAATGAATTATGAACATAATTCACGAATTCCATAACGTCATTAATTAAAATTATCCATAAAATAGGTCTTACAAGTTCGTTGTGAAATGAAAATTCCAAATAAAAATTATAACGAACTTAAATTGAAATGCGGGTTTTTAAAATAGCTCCCTAAACTGCCGGTTGTCGCATCCTCCCCGTCTCAGAAGGAAACCCGTCCCCGGTTTCACTCGGAAAAATTCATCTACGAAGTGAAAAGCTTCGGATATCTCTTCCTGAACTCGTCCTCACGTTCCCACGTAAACTCTGGTCCATGTCGGGAATTCCAACGAACCTTGACGAGCGGAATGCGACTTCTCTTGAGTCGTTTAACTTCACGATCCAAAATCTCAATCGGTTCTTCCACGAAATTCAGTTTCTCATCAACACGAATGTCCCTTTTTGGAATGACGGGCATTTCATCAGAAAGACATTTCTTCAAATTACTCACGTGAAACACGTCGTGAACTTTGCTCAGCTCGGATGGTAATTCCAACCTATAAGCCACGGGCCCAATTCTTTCTAAGATCAAGAATGGTCCAATGTAGCGTGGGTTGAGTTTACCACGTTTCCCGAAACGTATTACACCTTTCCAAGGCGAGACTTTCAGCATTACTTTGTCTCCAACCTGGAACTCTAAAGGTTTACGTCTCTGGTCGGCATAGCTCTTTTGCCTATCTCTAGCCGCTTGCAATCGATCACGTATCTGAGTTACTTTCTCTGTAGTTTCCAAAATAAGCTCAGGGCCTGTAAGTTGACTATCTCCAACTTCTGCCCAACCAATAGGCGAACGACACTTTCTGCCATACAAAGCTTAGAATGGTGCAGCCTTAAGACTTGTGTGGTAGCTGTTATTATAGGAGAATTCCGCAAGGGGTAAATACTTCTCCCAGCCTTTACCAAAGTCTATGATGCATGCACGAAGCATATCCTCTAACGTCTGAATGGTCCTCTCACTTTGACCATCGGTTTGGGGATGATATGCAGTACTCATATCAAGCCTCGTCCCCAAAGCCGTTTGAAGTGATCGCCACAAAGCTGACGTAAAACGACTATCACGATCCGAAATAATAGATGTCGGGACTCCATGACGCGAAATAATTTCCTTCACATATAACCTCGCTAGCTTATCCACACTATCATCTTCGCTAATAGCTAAGAAATGAGCAGACTTTGTCAGACGATCCACAATTACCCAGATAGCGTCACAACCGCTAGCTGTCCTCGGTAATTTGGTAATGAAGTCCATAGTAATCCGCTCCCATTTCCAGACTGGAAGTTCTGGTTGCGTTAGTAATCCTGACGGTCTCTGGTGTTCAGCCTTAACCTTGGCGCATGTCAAGCACTTACTAACGTACGATGCTATATCTGCCTTCATATTTGGCCACCAATAGAACTTCTTAAGATCCTGGTACATTTTATCGGACCCAGGATGAATGGAGTACCTTGACTTATGCGACTCATGCATAATCAATTCCCGAATTTCTCCATATAAAGGTACCCAAATCCAATCTCCAAAACATAATAATCCATCAGAACGCTTAACAAATCCTTTCTCATTATCAGCCATCCCAAATATATTCTCGGCAGATCTATTTTCTGCTTTCAATGCTTCCGTTTGAGCTTCAAGTATTTGAGATGGTAATGGTGATACGATGGTCATTCCCAATGACCTAACTCGTAATGGTGGTACTCTTTCCTTTCGACTAAGAGCATCAGCAACAACGTTTGCTTTACCAGGTTGGTAGCGAATTTCACAATCATAATCGCTTAGCAACTCGATCCAACGTCGCTGCCTCATGTTGAGCTCTTTTTGATTCAAGATGTGTTGCAAACTTTTGTGGTCAGTAAATACAACACACTTGGTTCCGTACAAGTAATGTCTCCATATTCTTAAAGCAAAAACCACAGCACCGAGCTCCAAATCATGGGTAGTGTAGTTTTTCTCATGCTTTTTGAGCTGTCGGGAAGCATAAGCTATCACCTTCTCTCGTTGCATTAACACAGCTCCTAAACCTTTATGTGAGGCGTCACAATAGACGACGAAATCCTCGTTACCTTCTAGTAACGCTAAAATAGGAGCACTACACAACATTTTCTTAAGCAATTGAAACGCTTCCTCTTCTTTATCTCCCCATTCATACGTAACACTCTTTTGAGTTAATTTGGTCAATGGTTTAGCTATCTTCGAAAATCCCTCGATGAATCTTCGGTAATAACCCGCTAAACCCAAAAATTGACGAACTTCGGTTGGGGTTGTAGGTGCAGCCCAATCTTTTATCGCCTCAATTTTTGCAGGATCCACGTGGACTCCTTGTCTATCAATCACATGACCCAAAAATTGTACCGTCGGAATCCAAAATTCGCATTTCGAAAACTTGGCATAGAGTTTCTCCTTCCTGAGCAATTCCAAAATGAGTCTTAAATGCTCCTCATGCTCTTTCTCACTCTTTGAATAAATCAGAATGTCTTCGATGAATACAATCACGAACTTATCCAAGTAAGGCTTAAACACACGATTCATGAGATCCATGAATATTGCTGGTGCGTTAGTCAACCCAAACGGCATCACCTGAAACTCGTAATGCCCGTAACGGGTTCTGAAAGCCGTTTTCGGAATATCTTCCTCGCGAACTCGAAGTTGATGATATCCCGATCTCAAATCGATCTTCGAATACACACTCGATCCTTGAAGTTGATCGAACAAGTCATCGATCCTAGGTAACGGGTATCGATTCTTCACCGTTAACGTATTCAACTCCCTATAATCAATACACATACGAAACGATCCATCCTTCTTCTTCACAAATAAGACTGGGGCTCCCCAAGGTGAAGAACTTGGTCTTATGAATCCTTTTTCGGCTAACTCAGCCAATTGTTTCGACAACTCTTCCAGTTCGGTAGGTGCAAGACGATAAGGTGCTCGTGCCACGGGTGCAGCACCAGGTATCAACTCAATCTGAAACTCTACTTGTCTAGTAGGCGGGATTCCCGGCAAATCATCGGGAAACACATCAGGAAAATCACGAACTATAGGCACATCTCCAATGCACCTTTCCTTTTTCTTCATCTCTCCTTTCTCAGAAATTTGAGCTAAGAAAAGATAACATCCCTTCTCCATTAGCTTCGGTAACTTTGTGCAAGATATGACTGGTAATCGGGATGGGCTCCTAGAATCCTTTCGGTCTCCTAATATGTTTAGGACTTCCTTTTCGTATGGTACACGCACGATCTTCTCGTCGCAAAGTATGTGAGCACGATACTTCGACAACCAATCCATACCAATGATTACATCAAAACTTCCTAACGTGACGGGTAGAAGATCTATGTTGAAAGGGTGGTTCAAGAAATTTAACGTACAACCGCGAATGATGGTATTAATCCTTTCTAGATTTCCGTTTGCTAACTCAATATCGTATCCAATTCCTAAGGCCATCGGGGGTTTCTCTAGTAAGGGTGCAAATGTAGTGGACACAAAACTCCTATCGGCACCAGTATCAAATAGTATGGAAGCATAACGATTATTGAGAAGGAACGTACCAGTAACGACGTTCGGATCTTCTCCTCTCTCGTTCCCGAGTGCATACACTCTTCCCTGAGCAGCTCCAGCTTTCACACGTTGGTCCCCATTATCTTGTCGTCCACGATTTCCTCCAGTTCCATGGTTTCCATAATTGTACCCATTACCACCCGAGCCTTGATTTCCACGGTTCCGCGATTCTCTACACTCATTCCTATAGTGTCCCTTCTTTCCACACCCATAACAGGTAACATCTGCCTTGTTTCTCATCTCAGGAGCAGCTTGAACCATAGCAAGAGGTCGAGCTCTACAGTCCCTAGCTGTGTGTCCTTTCCTTGAGCAATTCTGACATTTCACACTACACCATCCAGTATGATGCTGATGGCAACGATCACACTTGGGTGCATCACCGTTCTGATTCTTCTTATCTCCATTCCCAATAGCATAAGCCTTAGTTTGTCTCTTGCTTCGGTGATCATTACTCTTAGAGTGACGGTCTCTCTTTCTCTTTCCATTCTTCTCCTTATCAGCTTCTTCTAATTCCAACGAATCCATAAGTTGTTGAGCAATTGTGATTGCCTCATGGATGTTTGCAGGCCTAGCAGAAATTACATCATTCCTCGTAGCTACAGGCAATCCATCAGTATACCTCTCGATCTTTTGAGTCTCAGTTTTCACCATATCTGGGCACAACAAGGCTAACTCTTGGTAACGACGATTGTAAGTCGCCATATCATTACCTTTCACCTTGTGGTTCCAAAACTCAATCTCTAGCTTCTTGACCTCATTCCTTGGGCAATAAGTCTGAATCAGCAAGGACTTAAATTGCTCCCAAGTCATAGCATACGCTACATCACTCCCAACTGCATTTCGGTAGTTGTTCCACCAAGTCAAAGCTTCATCCTTGAAAGTAAAAGAAGCAAACTTTACCTTCGCATTCTCCGCACAACCACTGACATTAAACACTGACTCAGTCTTCTCAATCCATCTGACTAAGTAAACCACTCCTTCAGTTCCACCAAACTCAATGGGTCCACAAATCTTGAATTCCTTGTATTGACATCCATTAGCACGAACAGGTGGAAAAGTTCCAGCAGAATTGTTGGAATGATTGGACTCAGTGAGTAGTTCAGCAACTCTTTGCTCCACGAGTTGGTTGATCATTGCCTGATCTACAGTAGGTGCATTAAGTGGAACATGACCATTGTCTCCCTGAACATCAACATTTTGATTCCTGTTGTTACGGTTAGTGGTGTCCATATTGTCAGGAGTAGGGGTTTCAACATTTCGAGTAGGTCGACGACCTCGGCGAGCAGGAGTAGTCACAGCAGGACCAGTCCTGGTAGACCTAACAGGGTTTCGACGTGGTGCCATTGATCTGTAACATCACACAAGTTCACGAGTCTCCAATAGAGCTTATCGATATGCTCAACAAAACATCTCAACGAAATCAAGTCATGGAAAGAATAGCAACAACACGCCACGTATCAACAAATAAGCAAATAAGGACTCAATTTCCATAACACCCAAAATCACATAATACCATATACTAATAACCATCAACCATACAATAGCGATCTATATCGTTCCAACTAACGGATAACACAAAACATACTAATCGTTCCAAAAGAGACGAATACCGAACAAAATACATCAAAATATGATAAATAGCATTTCTAACCGAACACTCCTCGGTTAAGAAAGCAACAAGATAATATAACCCAAACAACTAGCCACGTGGCTGACGGAGAATCCTCAACTCCTGCCTCAAGCCATCAAGATCCCTCCATAACGATCCTAACTCCACGCTATGGGTGTCTCGGTCTCTCTTGAGGTCAGCCACCTCCTTCTCTAGCTCGGCATTCCTTTGCCAAAGCTTGCGGTCGGCCTCACGAGCAGTAACAAATCCTCGCTGCAAACTATCGATATGCTCGTGGACATCCATCAAAACTCTCCTCAGCTCAGTAGCCCTGCCCACAGCGACAGTCAAATCAACTCTCAAATCTGCTAAAAACTCTCCAATAACTCTCTCAAGTCGATCCGATACACGTGCAACTCTGTCACTAAGCTCAGTAATCCGAGCCCACAACCTGCCAACCTCACCCAATTCTGCTTGCTCAGCAGAAACCTCAGAAGATGCATCCGACTCCACGGGACTACCAGGTGGCAACTCAAACAAGAACGGATGATCAGGTGAATCAGGCTCAATCGGGTGTACAGGTGAATCAGGCTCCTCAACCTGAGCTGGTGGTGCTAACTCATCATCATCATCATCAGGCATCTCATCCTCCTGAGGGTCATCCTCCTCCTCAGGGTCATCATCATCACCATGCTCAGCCTCCTGAGGGTCATCCTCCCGCTCAGGGTCATCAGCCTCATCCTCACCCTCGTACTCCTCCTCTTCCTCATCGGAAGAGTACCTCATCACTCGTCGTCTCCTACTAGGTGAACCATGTGAAGATGTAGTAGGTGATCTAGGACGACGACGCAATGATGTGGGTGGCGCCTCAGACAGAAGAGAATGAGCATCAATCTGTAAAGGTGATGGAGTAGGGCGTACCGACATGCGTGCCGTAGCTCGATGGGCAAAGCGTGGTGCCACACGAGCCAAAGCCTGATGAAGAGTAAGCTGCCTCGATATACTAGGGAGCCCTAGAGAAGATGAGGGTCCCTGCGTAGATGCAGCAGGTAGTGCTGAAGTAGAAGCTGCCTGTGATACAGTAGCTGAAGACATGGCCATCTGGTAAGGGTCATCAGATGCCATAGTGAACTGGGCAGGTAAAACTGGTGCAGTAAGAATGTCCTCGACGACATCGGGCATATGGGAGGCCATAGTATGTGACAACGGCGTAGGGTAGGTGTAAGTGTTTCAAAACAACTTAAATCACAACTCATAATACCGTACCAAATATACTCATCAAATAGTTCCATATATAATCTCAATAAAAGAATTTCAAACACCGCATTACTAAAATGTTTATAAAACATATAGACCATTTAAATCCTCGAGAACGCCATCTTATTACTAAAATCCATAACCTCAAATCATCTCAAATATCTCATAATACCTCAAATAATAGAAGATGCTTCGGCTTGTCGGGCTGGCGGGCGGTAGTCAATGATCATTTTCTATAAAAATATGGTTATAGTTTAGGCGTTTATTTACCTAGTTCTCTATAACCTTGGTTCTGATACCAATCTGTAACAGCCCCAAAATTTGATACAGCGGAAGACTCAACAAGCTTTCAGGGTGCTACGGGGATTGGTATCCAACACAAGACAATATAGAACGAGATAAAGTAAACATAGTAAAAACACAACCAAAACGGGGTTTTAAGGTTTACATTTATCCCAACATCATTCAGAGTCAGGCCCAAAATAAATAATAATAGGTCCAAATTTAATTATCAGAGTTTAGAAAAATAGATCCATGAACCGAATGCCTTGGCCGAGCCTTCCAATCCAAGCATGCACCTCAACACTTAATTACCTGAGAAAACGTGCTAAAAGTCAGCTTTCGCTGGTGAGATCATAGGTTTAAATTCAACTAATAATATAGTGGACATATACGCAAAACGCTTGCTAGCTAGACTAAGGATTCGCTAAAAGCCTGCGGATACCCTCCGCTATCAACATAACACACGGATACCCTTCCGTAACAGCATAGATATTCGGGTAACACCCCGCAATACCAATAAATACTCAGATAACCTCCGAAGTATTAATAACCTATAGGTGCACACTATAGTATCTAATAAGTCAACCTTGAATAGTACACACGAAACTATGTGACTAAAGCTGACAATCCAAATAAGCCAACCTTGAATAGTACACACAACAAATATGTGACTAAAGCTGACAATCCAAATAACCAAATAAGCCAACCTTGAATAGTACACACAAAAGGTGTGACTAAAGCTGACAATAGATCCTAGTCCATACGCATAGCAAGTTTAGAAATAATATAAAAGCGATAATAGTCCACGTAAAATGATTTGCACGTTTCTCACCCCAATCGTTGAAAACATAGTTCAAGAGTAAAAAGTGGGGCTATGACTCACCTCAAGTCCAGAAAATAGCAAGACGAGGTAGGTAGAAATAAGATGTATGATAACTCACGAAACAGCAACTACGGACTTGGCACGACCTAACAATATTAACTCTTTCATAAATCATTTCCTCAAATATATAATATTCCCAAACTCGGACGAGAATCCGTTTTATTTCCGAAAATCCATTTTGTATTAGTTTGGTGTATTCGCGTTTGGTATCCATACGGGTGGTGGGTCGACTCAAAATAAACGACAAAAAGAACACATATAGAGAGATAAATAAACTATGGATCTAATATTAGCCCAATATATCATTTAAATAAATCGCCAAAGTTTACCAAATCCGTCGATTTGATAATCCTCATATTTATTTACGTAACATACCGTTCCAAGATTACACCCAACCTAAAGCACATAACACATAATTACTATATAGTATATATCATAGTTTAATAAATTCCTCATATATATCGTCAAATTGGCCAGATTTCCCGATATATACTCTCGCAATCTATTACACTTTACATATACTACAACCTATGGGCGTCGTAGGATACGATGCCCACTAATATATTCATTTCATATAGTCAAATAACCCGGCTCAACCTTACGGTTAAGTGGTTATTTAATTATAGAAAACGTCTATATTAGTCGTCATATATTCGTGACAACACGAACGTCACAAATAATAACTTACCTGGACCCGAGTGACAACAATTTCGCCTAACTCAATAAGTTTATCCGTTATATATATCCGAAACGACATTTTATTAAACGTTTCATAATTGTCGGGAGTTTCCCGTTTTATAACACAATTTTTATAATAATAATACGTTTAATAATATTACGCCACTTTCGTAGCCTAATATATATCTAATCGTATTATTTATAATACGACTCGTGATTATTATTATTATTAATATACGCGTTTATATAGTTATATATACGTTATTCACGTATATACTTTCATATAAACGTTCATATTATCAATAATTATTATTACGAGTTTTATTATTCTCGTTTCAATTTTAATAGTTATTGAGTTATACGAAATGGTCATATGTCCGAGTCATGACTCTCGGCTCATTGTCCAAGTCCAATAATAAGCAAAAGTCATAAATAACAAATCTCCGTTCAATCACAATCTCAAACCACGGGCTACAACAAAAGGGTCCGACTACGGCACCCGACTAACCTATCTCCGTCAATCTAACGACCGTCTCACAATCGGTCCCCAATCACTTTCGTCAACAACTCCTCAATTACCAATAACAATATCCAATGTCGAGACCAAACACGGTCTCGACCCAACCAAAAGTATTCGGCCGATAAATGAAATACCACAACAATGACACAATAGTTCACAATTAATACAAGGAAATAACATCAACCAAGTTAATGTGTGGGTCGGTTTACCAAGCCGACCCGAGCCCTCGACTCACTTGAGTCTCGGCTCCAAACCGCGAGTCACTTGGACTCGAGCCAACATACAAATATCTCCTAGCTCACAAGAGCATAACAAGGTAGCCAAAATAAACCCATTCGACCCAATGGTCAAATCGGCATCAAAGTAAATACGCGGCTAAGCCGCGACCCACAAGGGTCGAACCACAATAACCCCGAGCTCAAGGCTCGAACCACAATTAATCGAGAACCCCATAAGGGTCTCGTCAAGGTCATACGAGCAACAAGTGAAACCCAGAGACCATACGGTCTCGGCTAGCTCGGATCGAGGTACATAACACCCTCGACAACAACCAAACAACCATCAACAAAGAGACCAAAGCCACACAAAGGGCTCGAATCAAAAATAAGCCGAGAGCCTTGCTCTCGGTTCCGAGTCAACCACGACCAAAACCATGAAAACCCGGATACCAAACTAACTTTTCGTCATTAAAACATCATTTCCATTAAAGATTAGTTCGATTCTCGACAAAATAATCCGTGTAGCCACGGATTAGCACCAATTCGTGGCACCCAAAACCCAAGAATAGCTTCTTCTCACCTTCTTAGTCCTCCAAACGCTCGGATCTAGAAAAAGGTGTAAAAATTTGAACGGATTGTTATAAATTTGATGGTGTTAACGATGGTTCTAGGATGAGTATCGTATATCAAAAGAAAGAGGGTGAAGAGGGGAATAAAATGGTGGTATTTGTTTTGTTGGGGGGGTCGGTAACACGGCGATGGTGGCCGGAAATAGTGGTCGGCGGCGGCTAGGGTTAAGGTTGGGGAAGAAATGTGTTTTGAGAGAGAGAGAATAAAAGTGTGGGTGGGTTTGTGTGTGTGGGTGAAAACCGGACCAACACACACCCTATATCTTTTTATTATTTTTTTTTAAAAAAAAGTTATTAATAATAATAATAATAATAATAATAATAGTAATAATAATAATATTATTACGGTGGAGCGGGTAATGCGGGTAATTGTAAAAACATGTGGCCCGAACCCGAACTCATTTTAAAACTTCAATATCACTCGAGAACATCTCGTAAATAATAAAAAATATAATCGGACTCGTAAGACGAATCATAAAACTGTCGTTAGGTAATCCTAGTGCCAAAGTCAACGTAGTACCAAGTGAGAATTCAAATATACATCACCGATCATATAATCAAAAATGAATTATGAACATAATTCACGAATTCCATAACGTCATTAATTAAAATTATCCATAAAATAGGTCTTAAAAGTTCGTTGTGAAATGAAAATTTCAAATAAAAATTAAAACGAACTTAAATTGAAATGCGGGTTTTTAAAATAGCTCCCTAAACTGCCGGTTGTCACAAGGTGGCACGTAAATAACTTGGCAACTTGAGTTAGAACCATTTCAAGGCATGCTACGTTACTCATGCGTTGTAACTTGAGTTGTTGTAGTAACTCAAGTTATAACTTGGCAACTTGAGTTACAACCATTTCCCACCCGGAGTTAGGTTTTTCTTTTTCCTTTTTTTTTTTTTTTTTTTTTTTTTTTTTGGGTCCAAAAAATGGTGTTATTGGGTGTTATGATTTTCATTTTTTTTGTGTTATATTATTTGATGTTAAAATGATGTTGCGCTGAGTTATGTAGTTATGACTCACTAGGTTCTGATCATGTTGGTTTTGTGGTACATGCATAATCAATCCCACATAGGAAAAATGAAAGAAATGAACGCATAGATATAACCTTGATGAGTTATCATGCATACAATTTATAAGTGGCTTTACACTGGCACCTTAAACATGTTACAACTTGTTGAGATGAGAAACACAAGAGACTGAAAAGAAAAGAGTGAAAGAATGAAAAAAAAAAGGAAAAATTTTTATTAATGTACCATACTTGTCACAAATGTTACTTCCGTTTAGCGAACAAAAAAAATAGTTTTTCAGTACACTAAAGTTGACATTTTTGTCTTTCTTTGTGTATTATGACTATTTTACCCTTTTAAATTACATAAATGGTCCCTGTGTGTTTGCGAAAATTGCATCCACTACTACAAGAATCAGGAGAACAGGCGACAAGCCGTTTCCCGTCGACATTATGTCGACGGCATAATACAGAAAACGACACAAAAAAACGATTGACCGAGGCCAACTGCGTTGAATTTTTCATAATCGTATTTTCCCATCGACATGTCGACGGGAACCTTTTAGAATATTTTTTTATCCTCAATAATTCATCAAAGTTGGGCGCGAAATTTACCCGCTAATATATTCCCGTCGACATGTCGACGGGAATATATTAATAACGTTTTATCTCGTAATTAACGTGTGATTGAGCATAATAATTATTATGTTTTAAGATTCCCGTCGACATGTCGACGGGAGTATATGACTAATTATAAACATTTTTAATAAATGGGTAAAATATTGGGCGGGATATTTTCCCGCTTTATTGTTCCCGTCGACGAGAATATATTTTTAAAAATCAGGCTATATATATCCTCACAAATACATTCCCGTCTCATTTTTTACCAATATATACATTCTCATAAAATTCTTTCCGCCTCAATTTACACATCTCACAAATAATTCAATCGTCAATTTTTACAAGATACACATGACTTGGCGTGGTTGCACAGTTGAAGAGGAGTACTAAAAAATCTTGTCACACGAGCTCCTCTTTAATGAAGTTATGTTAACTTTTGGTCATGCAGTTTATGAGGAGTATGGTGATTTTAAGGATGATGAACCGTGGATGAGAGACAAGATTATTGAATGGTGTAGGAAAAAGCCGTACTACAAAGAGTACATGGACGAGCTAGATGCTGCTGAAGCTCAAGCTGCTGCTGAAGCTCAAGTTGTTGTTGTTGGAGGTGACGACGAAGCTGAAAGTACGTTGGAAACAAAACTTGATAATCTGGGAAATAGGATCACAAATCTTGAAGCTACGTTTGCACATATCAAGGAAATGAGAGCAAGGAAGGGAAAAGATGGTGCGAGTTCGAGTAAAGCGGGAAGTAGCCGCAAAAAAAATAAACGGGTTGTTTCGTTTGATCTGTTGTTTTAGTTGTCGAGTTGGTTAGTTTGAGTTGTTTCGTTTGGTTGTCGAGTTGTTTAGTTTGAGTTGTTTCCTTTGGTTGTTGAGTTGTTTAGTTTGGTTGTCGAGTTGTTTAGTTTGAGTCTGTATGAAAATGCATGTGGTTAAGAACTCTTGCTTGTTTTAAATAAACAGTTTGCCTTTGTGTTTGATAATTATTGCTCCTTCAGTTCTAATTATTGCTCCACAACAACAACATTTTATTAAACAACAACAACAACATTTTATTAAACATCAAAAACATCAACAACAACATCAAACAACAGCAACAACAACGATAACAGTACTACATATGAAATTTATCCATGTCACCTACAAGGTCACGGAGTATTGCATCCGACTGACATGCGTGGTCGTGGTTGGGATACGTTGCCATGTCAAGTTTTGCCTCCAGCACCCTTAATTTTGTCTCTAACACCTGTTTTTGTGCCTCCAACACCTGTTTTTGTGCCTCCAGCAAGTTTATTCTAAGATTTTTTTCATGACAGTTTGAGCACCTTTTTGGAGCAGATCCAGAACCGCTTGATGTTGAAGCTCCCAGAGAACCGATCATCATTTTGGCGAGTCGTTCCTCCTTCCATAAAAAAAAATTACATCCATGGTCGTCTGTCCAGGCTGTTAAAGAGTAAAAACTATTATTTTTAACAACTAACCAAATTATTTAAAGAAAAAATATGTAATTGTTCACCTGCAAGAAAGGACACACATAGTATAGTTTACCACGGGAGTAAGATTTACACGATTATCGCAGAACCACGTCTCCTCGTTCACAAGGACAAGGAAAAGCTTCAAATTCTGCCATCTTCTTCACCATGATAACAGTGTATGTTTGTGGTTGTGAGGTTGAGTGGTTGAATCGTGACCGGTGTGGCCCGATCTACAAGTTGAGGTGATAAAAGGTGGTGGCCAGAAAAAGATTCCGGCGGCCGGAAAATGCTGGTGTCGCCAAAAAACAGAAACTGCTTGAGAGAGATAGAGAGAGAGAGATATAGTGAGATGAGTATGTGTGTGTGTGTGCGTGTTTATATTGTGAGGATAAGGTGTTAGGTAGAGAGAGAGATATAGTGAGATGAGACATATCATGTATAACCATTGCATCTCGACTCGTTCGTTTAACATCTCATATATAACCATAGCATATCGACTCGTTCGTTTAACATCTCATGTATAACCATTGCATCTCGACTCGTTCGTTTAACATCTCATGTATAACCATTGCATCTCGACTCGTTCGTTTAACATCTCATGTATAACCATTGCATCTCGACTCGTTCGTTTAACATCTCATGTATAACTATTGCATCTCGACTCGTTCGTTTAACATCTCATGTATAACCATAGCATCTCGACTCGTTCGTTTAACATCTCATGTATAACCATTGCATCTCGACTCGTTCGTTTTACATCTCATGTATAACCATTGCATCTCGACTCGTTCGTTTAACATCTCATGTATAACCATAGCATCTCGACTCGTTCGTTTTACATATCATGTATAACCATTGCATCTTGACTCGTTCGTTTAACATCTCATGTATAACCATTGCATCTCGACTCGTTCGTTTTACATATCATGTATAACCATTGCATCTCGACTCGTTCGTTTTACATATCATGTATAACCATTGCATCTCGACTCGTTCGTTTTACATCTCATGTATAACCATTGCATCTCGACTCGTTCGTTTAACATCTCATGTATAACCATAGCATCTCGGCTCGTTCGTTTTACATCTCATGTATAACCATTGTATCTCGACTCGTTTGTGATATTCTAATTATTTTATTTTATATTTTAATAAATGATTTTTTTAATTATAATATAAGTAATTAATTTTAAATATATATATTTTTTAATTTTATAAAAGTATTTATAATAAAAAAAAATTCAATTATATAAATTTAGTTTATTAATTTTATAAAACTTTTTTTTTAATATTTTATAAAAGTATTTATAATAAATAAAATTTTTTAATTATATTAAAGTAATTTTATACAAGTATTTGTAATAAAGTAATTTTACAAAGTATTTATTATAAATATTTTTTTTTAATAAAAGCTATTTTCCCGTCGACATGTCGACGGGAATAAAACCGCGAAAATTTTCGTTAAAATTTAATACGTCCCGCCAAACGCAAACGACAAAATATTGTAATATTACCGTCGACATGTCGACGGTATGAGTAATAATATAAAAAATTTCCTTAATATTCCCGTCGACATGTCGACGGGATAATAAAAAGGAATACCAAAACCAGATCTATTGCTCATAACTTCGAACCATCAAAAAACCATCCCCCCCTCTCGCCGGCGATTATACCACCAATCCTCCACCACACCTCCACCACACCACCACCTTCCATAGTTGCACTAGGTGAACAAAACAACTTTCCTTTATTTTGAATGTGTAATAACTAAGAGTTGAACAAAACAATATGCAGTTATGATACTTGATAAGAGTTGGACCCGTTTAGACACTCGTGTTTCCAAAGAGTTTTTTGATGGTCTTGCCGCATTCGTTGAACATTGCAAGCCGTTATTGAATAGTTACGGCAACATAAAATGTCCATGTCGTCTTAGTTGTAATGTTCCATGGGTATCTCTCGCCTTACTTAAAAGCCACATAAGCGAAAATGGGTGGGACCCAACTTATACACAATGGCGTGAACACGGTGAACCGGATCCTCTTCCTATACAAGATAACACAACACGATGTCAGATGAGTGACATGCGTGCGTGCATTAATGATATTTTTGATATTCCTCCAAATAATGAACAAAATGAGCCAACTCTTCCAAATATTGGCGAGACAAGTAACGAGCCAGCTCAAGCAACGACACCTCCTGTACGTAACGAGTATGAAGAGTTACTTGCCAGTTCCACCCAGCCTCTTTACCCGGGTTGTGACTTTATGACAACCTTGGATTTTATGTCAAAGTTTACACATCTCAAGGTCAGCGGTAAATGGAGTGATACTTCATTTAACAATACGCTAAAATTTCTCCTGGAAGTATTTCCTCCCAGGTTAGGTTACAATCTCCCACCATCATACTCTGCTATAAAAAAACATTTAAAAAGGTCGGGTTAGGGTATGAGTCGATACATGCTTGTGAAAATGATTGCTTTTTATATCGGGGGACTGGTGTCGAAGATTTGGAGTATTGTCCGGTCTGTAAAACGAGTAGATGGAAAGACAAGAACACAACGGGGAAGAAAGTTCCTAACAAGGTGTTGCGTTACTTTCTTATCATTCCTAGGCTACAACGTTTGTACAAATCTATTCACACCGCAAAACATATGACTTGGCATGCTACTGGAAAGTCTACGGTAAACGGTATGATGCAACACCCGGTTGATGGTGAAGCATGGCAGAAGTTTGACAGCGGTAAATATTCGGAATTTGCTAACGAACCGAGAAACGTTCGATTAGGGTTGGCTGCTGATGGTTTCAATCCATTCGGCAACCTTAGTCAGACTTACAGCATGTGGCCTGTTATCTTAACAACATACAACTTGCCTCCGTGGTTATGCATGAAAGAGACTACTTTGATGCTGACGTTGTTGATTCCTGGACCTAAATCACCCGCGAAGGACATTGATGTTTACTTAAAGCCTTTGATTGATGACCTTAAGGAATTATGGAAAATACCAGGTATCCCGACTATGGACGCTGTTACAGGCAAAGTATTCAACATGAGAGCGATGATTTTATGGACCATCAATGATTTTCCTGCTCGTAGTCGTTTGTCAGGTTGGAGTGGGCAAGGTTACTACGCATGCCCTACATGCAAAGTAGGCACTCCGGCTACGCGTGTGATAAGCAAAATAGGTTATGTTGGCAATAGAAGATTCTTAAAAAAAACCATAAATGGAGGAGGGATACTACCACATTAAATGGTGCACCTGATTTTACAGATCCTCCTAAAAAAGAATGTCCGGCTGATATCTTGACTCAACTTGCAATATTGCCCACACGTTTTCCGGGGAAACATCCAGACTATGGGGGTGGGAAGATAAAACGTAATACTACAACCGACCTGAACTGGACTAAACGGTCTATTTTCTACGAGCTTGAATATTGGTCTTCTCTTACTCTAAAACACAATTTAGATGTCATGCATATCGAAAAAAATGTGTTGGAGAGTATCTTGAACACTTTGTTAATGAATGACAAATCTAAAGACACTGCTAAGGCAAGACAAGACTTGCAAGCTTTGGGCATTCGACAGGAGTTGTGGCTCGGAAATAAACAAAACGGGAAGTGCTCGAAGCCTCAAGCTAAGTACTCCCTCACACCCGATAAAAGAAAATTGTTCTGTCAATACATCAAAACAATTAAACTACCAGATGGGTTCGGATCCAAGTTCAAGTCGAAAGTGACCAAAGATGATAACAATATAACGGGCATGAAGTCTCATAACTGTCATATAATGATGCAACGGTTACTTCCTTATGGACTTCAGCAATACCTGGACACACCGACTTATACACCATTAATCGAGCTTTGTTCATTCTTTAAGCAAATTTGTGCCCGAACTAAGATGGTGAATGACATGGTGAAAGCTAAAGAACAGTTGATCAAAATTTTGTGCAGTCTCGAGCAAATATATCCTCCTGCTTTTTTTGACATTATGATTCACTTGGTTATGCATTTACCTGAAGAGGCTATTCAAGGCGGGCCTATTTCATTTCGGTGGATGTATCCATTTGAAAGATACAGGAAGAAGCTAAAAAACTATGTACGAAATAAAGCTAAGCCGGAAGGTTCAATAGCGGAGGGTTATGTTGCAGACGAAGCATTAACTTTTTGTTCTCATTATTTTTGGAGCGAAATTGGGACGAAATTTAATCGTCCCACTGCATCTCAGGGCTGTCCTCTTCCAACAAGTGATTTCCAGGTGTTCCGATCACTATGTAAAACGTCTGGTAAAGTGACAATTATTCGGTTAGGTCTCCAAGAAATGAAGAAAGTGATATGGTATGTACTTCACAACAGTCCTGAGATCGACGCGTACATGAACGAGTTCGAGAGGTACGCGTTTTTATTTCGAAATTTCTTTTTCCCAAGTTATCTTTTCGATTAATTCTAATATCATGTCCATTTTCAGTGAACATCCTGATAGCGACATGCAACAAGAATTTCCTAGATGGTTTCAGACGAAGGTAAACTTACTATATGTAATTCCTTGTATAAATAACGATTTTATATATTACTCATCTCCATCTATTCTTATCTTTGTTCATAGATCGGTAAACTTTACACAGACAATGACCCAAGGTGTACTCCAGACTTATTCGCTTTGGCTTGTGGACCATTATCGACTGTAACCTCATTTCACACTTGCGTAGTCAACGGTGTGAAGTTTGTTGTACACAGCCGCGATGTAAAACATACAACTCAGAACAGCGGAATTTGTTCTCCTGGCGAGAAGGAAGGAGAAATGTATTATGGCCAGCTAGAAGAAATTCTGGAGTTCGCGTATACCCAGTTCAAAGTTGTGCTATTTCGAGTTAAGTGGTTCGACTTGGTCAAAAGAGGTAGAGTCGAACGTTATAACACTAGAAACAACATGACACAAATTTGGGCATGTAGCACAGCGTTTGAAGATCAACCTTACATTCTCGCAACACAAGCAAAACAAGTTTTCTACCTTAAAGATCCTGCCAGACGACCACTCCATTGGAAGGTCGTCCAAGAAGTGAATCCCAACACAACCTGGGATGTCATTGTGACAGAAGACGATGATGATGTGATACATGGCAACAACTCATCGAATCTCCAACTGTCTGCTAATTTGAATGATTTGGCATTTGAAACCTTAAATATCGATGGTCAATCAACGTTAGTTGAGGCACCACCACCAATCATTCAAGTTGATGACGACGGTGAATTTATTGATGATGAGGACGACGATCCTTATGATTTAGCATACTCTGATGCAAACAATTCTGATGATGAAGTTGAAGATGCGACTCATGCTGTTTATGATAGTGATGTAGATGTAGCATATTGATCTTAAATTGTAACTTGTAAAACGACACTTAGCTTATTTGAATGAAATTGTTATGGATTTTTTAAATGTGTATATTTATTTTAAATGTGTATGTATTTGAATGTGTGCATGCTTATGTTAATTTGTTCCCGAATTTCTATATGTTAATTCAACTTGTACTTTTACAGATGGCAGCAGTAGCGCGAGGTCACGGTGGTGACGGTGCCGATGACCCACCACCACCTTATCGTTCGATTACTAGCGGTCACCGTAGTGGTAAGAAAATTAAACTTGATAATTTGAATTTTGTTACTTGTTATTTTTTAACGTTTTCACTCACTTCAATTGTAGGTTCGTCACAAAAACCTCGACGAGGAGGTAGAGCGAGACAAGCTAGTGGCAGGGGTGGAGGTCGGGCTGGCGGCAGGGCACAGGTCCGTGAAGCCAACAAAAATAAAGACCTCAGGAAAGCTGTGACTGCCTCGGGCCCGCAATCGATCGAGTTCGAGTGGGGTGATCAGAAGACATTTCATCATGTTGGGCCCAACCGCGCATTGTTCAGTAACTATGTTGGCGAGCTGGTTAGGTCCTTGCCGTTGCACTATCCCTCCTGGCACAACCTTGACGAAGCGACTCGACAGGGCTTCATGAACCGACTCGGGGTCAGTTATTTTTTTTCCTTTTAATTATATCTTTATATTTAATTCTTTGAATGTGTACATTTATTTAAATTTGTTTAAATGTGTATATTTGTTTAAATTTGTTTGCAGGAATTCTTCGACTTGCAGACCCACACGAACTCACCCCATTGGAAAACCATTAATGCGGGCCTCAATGCATACATTGCTAAGGTCTACTCCGACAACAAGGGCACGATGAAGAGGGTTTACTTCGACGGGGAGGGTGGGCCTGAAAAAGTGGATGAGATACGAAGAAACCCTCCTCCGAACGTTGAGCCATCTGTGTGGGAGGAGCATATCAAGTTTTACATGAATGAAAAGACCCTGAAGCGTGCTGCTGTGAACAAGGAGAACCGAAAGAAGTTGAAGGTGTACAGCCGCCACGGTTCCAAGTCATTGGCCGCTATTCGCCACGACTACGTAAGACACATTTTATTTTTATACAAGTATTTTGTTTTTATAAAATTATTTAATTATAATTATATAAAAGTAATTAATTTTGATTTTATAAAAGTATTTAAGTTTAATTAAAATAAATATGGTGTTTGATTTGCCATTTTTAATTTGTTTCATCTTAAACATATGCATGTGTATATACAGTTTCTGAACAGCAAGGACAAAAAATACCCGTCCCTCATCCAGTCGTTTTACGACACACACTGCGACAGTGATGGTATGTGGTTGCAGGATGAGGCTCGTGTTCAATATGTAAGTATCTTTTATTTATTAATTTTTAATTTATTATTTATATATTTATTTTTTAATTTATATATATATATATATATATATATATATATATATATATATATATATATATATATATATATATATATACACACACACACTTATATATATATATATATAAATTTTCTCAATTTTTTTCTCAATTAAATAGGAAGAGATGGTCCGGCTGCGAGATCTGGGAGCGAATACGCCGGAAGGGGTGGCGTACACGGAGGAGCAGATACTTGCTAAGGTTTTGAAGGGCAAGCAGCGGGGCCACATCGCCGGACGGGGTAGGGTCGTACCCGGGCTCTCCAGGCCACCGTTACCATACACCCCGCCTCCACCTCCAAGTATGTACAGTTTGATAATATATTAATTATAGATTACTCGATCATGACTCAAATTAAGTATTGCAATAGATGTTTTTTAATTTTGATTGTTTCATTTTCAGAATACGCTGAGATGGAGAAAAAGCTTGCTGAGGCCGAGAAGAAGATTGCTGAGGTCGAGAAGAATCGCCTTTGAGACGCTGAAGAGCATAAGAAGTTGAAGGCGGAGATTGCTTTGATCACATGTTTTATCTCCTCCAACCCGCGATGGAACGAGTATGTTAGTCAGGCGGGTTCTCAGCACGTGGATGGCTCAGGCAGTGGCGTTGGAGGTAGTGGCTCAGCTGGAGGGAGCGGGAGTCGCAGAGACGATGAGGATGGTTCTGGCGATGATGAGGGTCCTACTGATGATCACGAGTGATTTTGGATGTAGAGGTACAAACTTGGGTATTTTGTGTTGTACTTATGCTTGAAACAATATTTTGGCGACCCATATGTTAGTATTGTATAGTTTAACCTTTTGGCGACTTGAACATCGCGAAAATTAAAACATTTGTGGATATGGCAGCTAGGTTTAGACATTACCACACCCCGTTTTGTAGACTTTATATGTTTTTATTCATTTTGAGGGTGTTTAGCGATATTTTGCAAGTGTTATAGCCGATGGCGAGTTATACGTTTAGGACATGTTGATATTGAGTGGTTATAGGTGCTTGTAATGTTACAGGTTTTGGTAGATTTTTTCCGAAAAATCCGGAAAAAATCTAGAAAATTGCTATATTTGCAGCCTGCTGTTAGCAGAGTGTTAACAATGATACCGTCGACATATCGACGGCATCATTGAAACATAATTATTGGTTATTTAATGATACCGTCGACATGTCGACGGTATCATTAAAACAAAAACAGTGTTTTTAATATTATGCCGTTGACATGTCGACGGCATTATATTAAAAACACTGTTTTTGTTTTAATGATACCGTCGACATGTCGACGGTATCATATAAACCATAATTATAATCAACTAATTAAAACGTTAATTATTTATATGGTACCGTCGACATGTCGACGGGAAGAGTTTGACGGACACAAATTTCTTTGACTGGAAAACGACGTGGGACCCACAGTGTCGACGGTGATTGTCGACGGGAACACTGTTCCCGTCGAAGCACAGCCGTCAATGTGGTACCGTCGACATGTCGACGGTAACGTATGATTCCGTCGACATGTCGACGGAATGGGCTTAAAAAAGTCGCCGGGGAAAGCCTCGATTGTACGTCCTTAGGCTAAATTACATAAATGGTCCCTGTCGTTTGGATAAAATTGCGTCCACCGTCTCTTTATTTTTGAAATTCCTTTTTCAAAAATATTATTTCGGAAAAATAAATATTTTCAAAAAAAAAAAAATATTTTTGAAAAAAAATATTTTCGGAAAAAAAATATTTTTGAAAAAAAAAATATTTAAAAAAAATTCCGATTAAAAAAATTTTGAAAAAAAATATTTTCGGAAAAAAATATTTTCGAAAAAAATATTTTTGAAAAAAATATTTTTGGAAAAAGATATTTTCGAAAAAAAAATCGGGTTAAAAAAATTTCGAAAAAAAAATATTTTTGAAAAAAAAATATTTTCGGAAAAAAAAATATTTTCGAAAAAAAATATTTTCGAAAAAAAATATTTTCGAAAAAAAATATATATTTAAAAAAATTGGAAAAAAAATGGGACGGTAGACGCAATTTTCTCTAAACAACAGGGACCATTTATGTAATTTAGCCATAGGACATTGGATGCAATTTTCAAAAAATCAAGGGTAAAATGGTAATTACATATTTTTTTTAATCTTTATTATACAAAGAAAGACAAAAATGTCAACTTTAGTGTACTGAAAAGCTATTTTTTTTGTTCGCTACACGGAAGTAACATTTGTGACAACTATGATACATTAATAAATATTTTTCCCCAAAAAAAAGAAAGAAAGAGAGGCGCATCTTTTTACTAAACCTAATTTAATATCGGGCTGACGGGTATCAGTCGGGCTAATGTCGGTTTTCGGCCCGACCCGGCCCGATACCGAGAATTTGCAATTTTCACAACCGACTCCCGACCCGAATTGTTTGTCGGGATTAATCGGGCTAATCGGTTCGGTCGGTTTGTCGGGCCTTGTCGGTTTCGGTCGGTTTTGCTCATCCTTAGTTTAGATCAGGTTCTATCATGTGTTGGTTTCAGCAATAAAATCTCTTATCTTTTTGAGTAACCAAGTTCATTTTTCCTTCAAAAAAATATTGATAATTCGACTCTTGTATCACTAAGTCGTGCACTATATACATGAGAGGGTATGATCACATGCACCTTATGGCTTCGTTGGTTTGGGACTTGGGTTACCTTCGATCTCAAACGGTTTTAGTGGGTACATACTAATTAAAAAAAAATAGCTAAAACAGTTTGAATGTTGCCAAGGTGTGTTTATATAAGGTAAAATTGTGACTGCATATCGTAATAACATCTAACGCATTAACTGGAAAATACGGAAACGGTGTTTGTGAGTCAACCCGCCTCGTTTCACCTAGCACTTTTGACCCATTCGTTTTGCTACATCAACTCTATACTATACGTGGCCCGTTTTGTCTCAAATAAAGCTAGACATACTGTTTAACCAAACTCTTAAAGACCTATGATTTGGTGAAACAATGTTTGCTAGCAGAATATTATCAATCACAATGACAAAAAAGAAGAAGAAGCATGTAACGATTCTTCCATGAATAGAACCTCTTCTGAACATGATATCAAAGAGTTAATCAATCAAACATTTGAAGC
The DNA here is from genome assembly GCA_030686995.1 of Artemisia argyi. Classification (NCBI taxonomy): domain Eukaryota; kingdom Viridiplantae; phylum Streptophyta; class Magnoliopsida; order Asterales; family Asteraceae; genus Artemisia; species Artemisia argyi. The sequence goes on along the minus strand of CM060685.1, from coordinate 191,831,818 downwards.
TGATGCTGATCACCGAGCTCATGAGCCTTTTACCAATATTACTGAGAGCAACGACCACTAGATGGATATTAGAAAGATTAGGAGGTAGTAATATTTTTGGTTTCATGCATGATGTTTTGAAAGAAAAGTTGGTCACTTCTACTACTTAAATGGCTGACTATGTTTCAGGATGGTTCCAAATAGAGAAGCTGCTAGGCGTTCGAGAAAAAGAACACAAGCACATTTAGCAGCTCTTGAGGAACATGCAAGTATCTTACTAGCTAACCATCTCATTGAGAAATATCTATTGTAATAATTAAAGCGATTTAAGAGATTTTTAGGCTTTGGATTGCACTTCGAATGAATTTCTAACTTTTTTATTACTGGTTCGAGCCATTCAAATCGTTTGTCGTGTTTCCTGATAGATTAACGATTTAGCTTCTACCATTTGACCCGAGATAAACAAAAATAGTAATAATCCAAGTCCAAGCCAATCAATGTAAATGCATCAAATAAAGTTAATATATGTAGCTTTTGTAAAGCGCCCCATAAAGTATACAAAGGACAGCAAACATGATTTGTAATCATGTTGTTTTTGTAGTACATGCATATTGAATCCCACATAGGAAAATGAAAGAAATAAATGTTGGTTTTATAGACAAAATAATAATAGTCGTGTGTTAGGATCGAACTTGAGATCACGGGATTGCACACAATACGTATGAAGAGGAAATGTAATAATTATTTATAAAATGTTATAATTAATTATTAAACACAAAACAAATAAATAATAATTAGTATTATTGATTAATGACTAATTAATTATTAAACGAAGATTAGGAAAGTAATTACTAGACAATACATGGAAACAAGAGAAGGTTCCGGAAACCCCTTGTGGGTACCAAACCGATCGGCCAAGGGGGTTTACCCACCTCCTTTGTGCCTTGAGCTCCAAGTATTGTGTAGTATATAAGCAAACCCAAGGTGTAGGTTTTTCTCATAACTTGTACACACACATCTTCGGTTTTCTCCTCTCCTTTTCTTTCTTGGTCGATCCAAAACCGAACACCCCTAAGGGTTTCGATTTTCTTGCATCTTAAAAGTGTTTTGTGTTTATTACTTGCATAAACTTTTTCTTGAATTAGTACGTGTGTACAAGAACATGAATCAAACACACTATTGTTTGATTCTTGGATTGAATTACAAAATGGTAAGGGGTAATTCATATAATCCTTATAAATCCTAATTAGGGTTCATTGGTTCCGGAAGATTGCATTGATTCTTGTTCGGGCTAGAATCACTACGGTATGTTTACTATTTAAATTAATGATTAATTAATTACATGTTATTCGATCTATTATAATTGCTTACGCTCATGCTCACTTTGATGTACTTGGTTTATTAATATGAATGTCATGATGTAATAATTCCAACAGTGGCATCTAGAGCCGTTATAATGTGTAATTAATTATCGAAACGCATAAAAATTGGATTTTGATTCGTATAGTTACATGTTTTTTAGGGTTTATGTGTTTTATCCCTAACCCTAATTATTTTGGGTCGAATGACCTAAAGGGTTTTTAGGGTTTTTGTTTTTAATTTTTTTTAAAAAAATTTGGTTAGAAACCCTAAGATGTCATGTAATTGTTATGCGTTTTAGTAAACGATCTTGGTGCAATGTGTTAATTGTTAAGCTAAATCCATGAAAAAGTGCATATTTGCATGGATTTTATTGTGTTATAATTTAAATTGTTTAAATTGCTTATATATATTAATGGTTAAGTTATATTAAAACATGTAAATTTTAATAGATGTCGAATTGGGGAAGACTCCAATATTAAGTAATCAATTATGTGTTATGTGGTATTTTTTTAATTTTGGCTTAAGCAATCGATTTATCGATGTATGTGGCTCTTTTTCTAAGAAAAAGAAAGCCCTAATTGAATTAATACGTTATACGCCTAGATTTGATTATTAATAGGACTTTTGAATAAGATTTGCGTGTGGCTACATGTTTTATACATATTTAATTGTTATGATTATGTATATGTATTTATTTAGTTGTTTTATTTTTTATTGCATATTACTTGTTTTGTTTATTTATTGTGTTAGACATGTTTACATAAACGAAAAGGGTAATTTTTTGAATAGAAAAATAATACGGACTAAATAATGGCGAAATTGTTTTGGTTTTTAAGAGTTAAAATTTCAAAGGATTGGTTGATTGATGTTTTTGTACGTAATGGTTAAATAGGCTCGACCGAAGTTTACACACTATAAGATGGGTATAAGGATGGCAACGCATTAAATTGTGGCCTTAGATAGACAACATTCTGTCTTAACACTCGTTTGTGTGTAAATTAGACTTACCGAACAACCATTACATGTACATTGTCATCTTAAGGGTGAATAATCCACAATTCCACAATGATTATCCGAAACACTAAGCTTTCGGGCTTAAGCAAAAGTACGATATAGTGGACGATAATTGATGGTTATTCTTTAATTGGTGAACCCGATACCTCAATCAAAACTTTGTTATTTTACTCTTAGCAAATTGGTAATAAAATTGTTTTGTAAAACCAATGTTATGAAGTTGTATGCATGCTTTTTCATACATTATTTTGATCACATCAAAATATTTATACCCTTATAAAATTAAGTTGAATGCCATCTAATTAAGAACACTTGAAGTTGTAATTTACGTTAAGTGAGACTTGGCGAGATTGCAATGGAAAGGTAAATTTCATAAATTCATTGCTAGCAGATCAACTGATGTGATGGATTTGTGAGTTTACAGTTTTTAAGTTAGACGACTTAAATTGAGTAGGAAGTGAGACTTGGACTCAAGGCATTAAGATGGGGACTAAACATGCTTACAATACAAATGTTTTGTGATTGTAAATCCCATATATCTAGGAATTGGACAAATGTTATGCCAATTACTTGTACGACAAGTTACCTCATATTGTACTTTCATTACTAGCAGATCAACTGATGTGATGAGACTATGTTTATGTAGGATCCTAGTTTTCAAGATTATTCTATGGATTTATTTTCCTTGGGTATTTTAATTTTCTTGAAAAATTGTATTATCAAAAATACTAATATTTTGAACTTTCTTTATCTGTAGAAATGGCTCAAACTGATAACACCAACTTTCGTTCTGTGTTCAAAACTTATTTTGAACGAGAAAAATTGACTGGCTCGGAAAATTTCAATGATTGGTACCGTTCACTAAGGATTGTCCTGCGAGTGACTGGTCAACTCGAAATCTTGAAAAAGCCTTGTCCTGAAGAACCTGTAGGCGAGGCAACTACTGAAGCTGCTAAAGCCAAATGGAATCTTGATTGCAAGGAACATATTGATGTGGCCGCAATGATGTTAGGGGCGATGTCCACACCTCTTCAAAGGCAGTTTGAGGAGTATTTCCCCATGAACATGATTGATGAACTCAAGAAACTCTATGAGAAACCATCAAATGTAGAGATTTACGATTTGATGGAGGCTCTACATGGTTGTAAGCAGGGTGATGGTGAACCTGTGAGTGCTCATGTGTTGAAGATGAAAAGTTTCATGGATCAACTACAAACACTTAAGAAACCCTATGACAATGATATGGCTGTGAACTTAATCAACAGGTCCCTTAACAAGGATTTTAATGGTTTTGTGAGGAACTTCAATATGCATTGCGTGGGGAAGACAGTAAGTGAATTGCACGCACTGCTCATTGATTATGAGAAAGGGTTGACACCAAAGGCTCCTACGCCCCAAATTCTTGCTATACAAGGGGGTAGAATTAACAAGCCAAATGCGAACAAGAAGAAGGGTAAAGGAAAGAAGAAGGCTGATAAGAATAAGCAGGTTATGGCTTATCAACCACCTCAACCTAAGAAGAACCCTCCTATCAAGAATAATCCAAAGAAGGATCAAGGATGCCATTACTGCAAGGTGATGGGCCATTGGAAGAGGAATTGTCCTCTTTATCTCGATGACTTGCGAAACAATAAGGTTAAGAAGACTGGGCACATGGGCGCCAGCACTTCAGGTAACTTATTTGTCATTGAATTATTTACTTTATCTCGAGTAATAAATTCCTGGGTATATGATACTGGATGTGGTATTAATACTTGTAATACACTGCAGGGGTTTAGAGAGGAAAGGAGACTAGCTTATGGGGAGCAATTTCTGCATGTGGGAAATGGAGCACAAGCAGCAGTTGAAGCCATAGGAATGTTTGATTTAGTTTTACCTTCAGGTTTAGTACTTTGTTTAAACAATTGTCATTATGCACCTTCTATAATTAGAGGTGTTGTTTCCTTTTCATGTTTGTTGGATGAGTGGAATTTGTTTAGAATTGGAAAGTGGTAGTTTCTGAGAATGTACACTGCTGTTGTAAGGAGTGTTTGGTTTTATGGACATCAGTGAATTCAGTCATTATCTTTCACTGTTCTTAAATCAGACCATTACAATGGTGCAACACACCTTGTATCTTGGAGTTCTAATTAATAAGGTTGTACCTATTATAACCTTTTGATAGTTCAATTTGGCCTTGGGAGGAAATTAGACAGTGAAATTGGTTAAGTATGAGGCCTAACTAGTATGAATGTACCATAAAGAAGGGTTCCCATTGTGTAGGGTAAATGGTCTTGGAGGATGGTGTATGATGAGAGGAATAGACAGGTGTGAAAGATGAACCTTCTTGGTCCTCTTAATACATCATCACATGAGGAATGGTTGGCATCATGGAGGGTGTGTGTTTCGAAACAATTGAATCCTTCTTATGAAAGGGAAATGTAGGTTGTTTGAAAGAGCCCCTCATGGATGGGTTATGGGTGCCTAGTGATGCCACTCTTCAATTCTACTTTGTCTACTATGGTGGTAGGATGAGTAGCTTCGTAGATTGAAGTGATGGAAATGTAGCTAGATGGTTAGTGCTTGATAAAGGTGAATTTGATAAGTGGTGAATGCAAGTGTCTGCACAAGAGGAATGTTTGTTGATAGAATCATGTATGATCGGGATGAATGCTCTGTTTTCTGGGTAGTTTGTCTGAGATTAAGTTTGTTAGATAAACATTTAGTGTTGCGTGATATCGGGTTGAGAGTATTTGTCTGGTTTGGTGGTTTTTCTGTTGTATTTGTCAAGATGTATAAAGACTTGGGGATGTCCAAGTTTTTTTTATTCATATGTTGTACAGATTGTTTGGAAGTAATATAAATTCACCTTTGCACTTATAATAATAATAATAATAATAATAATAATAACAATAATAATAATAATGAGAGCAACGACGACAAGATGGATATTAGAGAGATTAGGAGGGAAGATTTTTTTACATGCTTATGAAAGAAAATGTTGTCACTCTATGGTTTCAAAAAGAGAATCTACTAGGCCAAGCGAGAAAGCAAGCACATCTAACAGCACTCAAGCAACAAGTATGTACCAACAAAGTTGATCTACTAATTATCCTCAAGTGTTTCTAAATAATATTGAAAGAAAATGCTAGTTTTTCTAGGGATAATTCCTAATATGCCCCAGTTGCCCATTACGTTTGCTTATCCGCGCCAAAATCAGAAAATTATAAAATTAGACCGGGGCAACCTTTACTTTTTGGGCAACTAAAATCTGCAAGTGACAAGTGACACTTTTCTGACATTTTTTGGGGCAACTTGTGTAACTTTGTGACAACTGAGGGACACTTGTCATCATATGGGTGGAGATGTTCATTTGCCCAGTCTAATATCATAATTTTCTGATTTCGGGGTAGATAAGCAAACACATTGGACAACTGGGCATGGTACTAATTATTCTTTTTTTAACATGTTTGGAATAGATTAAAGTAAAAAAAAACAGGTGGAAACATGTTGAGTCAGATTAATTAGGCCAACTAGAGCATATTTCCGTATCCACGTTTCAAAATTTTAAAAAGAATGATGTGCTAAAAGCCTAAAAATGTTCGTAAGTTATACTCAGAACTATCTAACGTAATGATTAAAGCGATTTAAGAGATTTTTAGGGATTGGAATACACTTCGGTTTGAGCCATTCAAATCACCTGAGGTGTTTCCTTATTGATTAACCATATAGCTTATACTAGTACCATTTGACCAGAGACGAACAACAATAGTTATAATCCAAACCAATCTATGTAAATGTGCCAAACAAAGTAGCTTTGTTTTGTTAAAAAAAAAATAGCTTTTGTTAAGTGCCCATACAAAGCATAGCAAACATGTTGTAATTAATGTGTAATCATGTTGTCGTTGTGGTACATGCATATTCAATCCAACATAGGAAAATGATAGAAATAAACGCATAGATATAATCTTGATGAGTTATTGCACATATTGTCTAGTGATTATACATGAGCTAAATTTTCAGCTCATGCTAAAGTGCATTTAGCTTCACATGTAAATTCACTTTTTTTTTTTAATAACCAAATTAATTTTTTCTTCCAACACATATCGCTAATCGTGGTCCGTACTACACAGTTGGCGTTTATTGAAAAACATAAATACCTCCGCTATATGAGTGTAGTAGGTAACCTGTTCTCCCTTATAAGGTGTTGAGGTTGCACACTTGCGCCTGATGCGGAAGCTGCACTGAAACATTTGGGACTATAATCTTAAAAAGTGTCAATTGAATCAAAGATTGTTCTGAAACGTTTTATAGTTTAGTTATCGTTACGTACAAGTTTGCATGGATCGGTTTACTATAATAGACGAACGCAAACTCAACTTAGTTAATGTCACACACAAGTATTCATGGATAATAATTTCAATAACAATGACAAAAAAAGAAGAACCATGTAATGATGCTTCCATGAATTAATATAGTATCTTTTGAACATGATATCGAGAAGTTAATGAATCGATCATTTGTAGCTGATGCTGATCACCGAACTCATGAGCCTATTACCGATAATATTGAGAGCGAAGATGACCAGATGGATATTAGAAAGATTACGAGGTATTATTTTTGGTTTCATGCATGATGTTATTACAGAAAAGTTGGTCACTTCTACTACGTACTTAAATGGCTGACTATGTTTCAGGATGGTTCCAAATAGAGAAGCTGCTAGGCGCTCAGCTCGAGAAAAATACAAGCACATTTAGCAGCTCTTGAGGAACATGCAAGTATTTTACTAGCTAACCATCTCATTGAGAAATATCTATCGTAATAATTCAAGCGATTTAAGAGATTTTTAGGCTTTGGATTACACTTCGAATGAATTTCTAACTTTTTTATTACTGGTTCGAGCCATTCAAATCGTTTGTCGTGTTTTCTGATAGATTAACGATTTAGCTTCTACCATTTGACCCGAGATAAACAACGTATAGTGATAATCCAAGTCCAAGCCAATCAATGTAAATGCGTCAAATAAAGTTGATATATGTAGCTTTTGTAAAGCGCCCCATAAAGTATACAAAGGACAGCAAACATGATTCGTAATCATGTTGTTTTTGTAGTACATGCATATTTAATCCCACATACGAAAATGAAAGAAATAAACGCATAAATATAAACTTGATGACTTACGATACATATCGTGAAGTGATTTACAGTGACACTTTATCAGGTTTCAGAATTGGTTAAATAGTCTTTAGATCATTTTGAAGTCAGTTAAGTTTCACATGTAAATTCCCTTCCTTTTTAAATTGGTCGTTAAATTTGAAAAATAGAACTAAAATTGCATGGATCGGTTTACTAATACGAACGCAAATTCAATCCCATGTGGGAAATTAATAGAAAGAAATGAATGTGTACAAAATTACAATTCAAAGCTGAAATATTGGAATGTATGTATAAAATGAGACAATTTTTTTTCCAGCGCGTTGCAAAGCTAGAGATTAGGATTGCATATTCTGTAAATAACTTTAACAAAAGGTCCATGCATGTTAAAGTTTCGCTTTAGGCCTCAATGAGGTTGAGCCGCCCCTGACCACTCGACCATCTTCTTGAACATACAAGTCATTACACGTCGGAAAGAAAATATATATATCAGAACTACTGTATTAGCTTCACCTTTCATTGGTTTTTCTTACTTTTCATAAAGAGAGTTGAGCATCTTTTTTCTTAGTATAGTCACTTTTTGGCACTCTTAGTTTTTTCATATGCTTAGAGGTGAAGAATCTATAAAGATACACAGAACTTTCTTACAGACATTATATTTTAAGCTACTCTTGAAAATAATCACATGTTACAAACAATTTATCATGGATAATATTGGTTTCAATAACAATCACAACATCAAAAAATATTTTAGCTTGTTTTCACTTTTGAGTAGTTTTGCTCAAAAGTAAATTTTATTCAGTACATAGGTGCAGTTTTGTAACATCAATGTGGCTTTCAAATACGTTATCCTTATAATAATTCATATTGTTTTCACAATTCACACAGATGTCCTTACTTTTTAACACCATAAAAAAAAGTTTTAAAAAGCACTAAAACTGTTCAATTTCATTACGATTGTTGGTAAGCTGAATAGCTTTTTCTTAAATCTTTTGAAAATGACAATTTGCACAAACAGAGTGTCGAATTCATGACGTCGCAAATCACTATTTACACAAAGAAGCAAGTCTTAGATAAGTATAAAACACGTTTTATTGGGTTAGTAATTTGTACATCATCAAAACTTTGTATTATCTCAATATGACTACTCTCAATTAAGTTGAAAACCTAATATGCATTGTAAGTTTGTAACAGATTGGTAGGCTTTGGAATATCCTTTGGATGAATTTATGATTTTTTGTTATTAGTTTGAGTCATTCAAATCGTTCATGTTTCCTGATAGATTAATCATTTATAAGTGGCTTTACACTGGTACCTTATACATATTATAACTTGGTCCATGCATACAATTTATAAGTGGCTTTACACTGGTACCTTATACATGTTATAACTTGGTCCAAACTGGGTTTGTCTAGTTTAGACCAGGTTCTATCATGTGTTGATTTCAACAATAAAATCTCTTATCTTTTGGAGTAACCAAATTCATTTTTCCTTCAAACAAATATTGCTAGTTCGACTCTTGTATCACTAAGTCGTGCACTATATAGTTGAGAGAGTATGATCACATGCACCTTATGGCTTTGTTGGTTTGGGACTTGGGTTACCTTCGATCTCAAATGGTTTTAGTGGGTACATACTAATTAAAAAATTAGCTAAAACAGTTTGAATGTTGCCAATTAAGGTGTGTTAATATAAGTTAAAATTGTGACTGCATATCGTAATAGCATCTAAGGCATTCACTAGAAAATATGGAAACGGTGTTTGTGAGTCAACCCGCCTCGTTTCACCTAGCACTTTTGACCCATTGGTTTTGCTACCTCTACTCTATACTACATGTGGCCCGTTTTGTCTCAAATAAAGCTAGACATACTGTTTAACCCAAATCTTAAAGACCTATGATTTGGTGAAACAATGTTTGCTAACAGAATATTATCATTCCCAATGACAAAAAAGAAAGAAGCATGTAACGATTCTTCCGTGAATAGAACCTCTTCTGAACATGATATCGAAGAGTTAATGAATCAAAATTTGAAGCTGATGCTGATCACCGAGCTCATGAGCCTTTTACAAATAATAGTGAGAGCAACGATGACCAGACGGATATTAGAAAGATTAGGAGGGAGGATTTTTTATTTTACATAGTTATGAAAGAAAATGTTGTCACTCTACTACTAATATGGCTGGCTATGGTTTCAAATAGAGAATCTGCTAGGCGCTCGAGAATGAGAAAGCAAGCACATCAAATAGCTCTCAAGCAACAAGTATGTACCAACAAAGTTGATCTACTAATTATCCTCAAGTGTTTCTAAATAATATTGAAAGAAAATGCTAGTTTTTTTAAACAGTTTTGGAATAGATTAGAGTAAAAAACGGGTGGAAACATGTTGAGTCAGATTAATTAGGCCAACTAGAGCACATTTACGTATCCACGTTACGAAATTTTAAAAAGAGATGTGTTAAAAATGTTCGTAAGTTATACTCAGAACTATCTAACGTAATGATTAAAGCGATTTAAGAGATTTTTAGGCATTGGAATACACTTCGGTTTGAGCCATTCAAATCACCTGAGGTGTTTCTTTATAGATTAACCCTATAGCTTATGCTAGTACCATTATATTTGACCAGAGATGAACAACAATAGTTATAATCCAAACCAATCTATGTAAATGTGTCAAACAAAGTAGCTTTGTTTTGTTAAAAAAAATAAATAAATAAAATAAAAAAGTAGCTTTTGTTAAGTGCCCATATAAAGCATAGCAAACATGTTTGTTTTTGTGGCATGCATATTCAATCCCACATAGGAAAATGAAAGAAATAAACGCATAGATATAACCTTGATGACTTACAATACATATCGTGAAGTGATTTTACAGTGACACTTTATAAGATTTCGGATTTTTTTAAATAATCTTTAGATTATTCTGAAGTCCGTTAAGTTTCACATGTAAATTCCCTTCCTTTTTAATAAACAAATTATTTTTCCTTCCAACACATATTGCTAATTATGGTCCGTACTTCACAGTTGGGGTTTATTGAAAAACATAGATAACTCCGTACTTCACAGTTTGGGACTATAATAATCTTAAAAAATGGCTATCGTTACGTACAAAGTTTGCATGGATCGGTTTACAATAAACTAAAAGACGAACGCAAATTAAATCCCATGTGGGAAATTAATAGAAAGAAATAAATGTGTACAAAATTACAAATCAAAGCTGAAATATTGGAATGTATGTATAAAATGAGACAATTTTTTTCCAGGTTGTTGCAAAGCTAGAGATTAGGATAGCATATTCCTGCAAATAACTTTAACAAAAGGTCCATGCATGTTAAAGCTTTGCTTTAGGTCTCTTTGAGGTCGAGCCGCCCCTGACCACTCGACCATCTTCTTGAACATACAAGTCATTACACGTCGGAAAGAAAATATATCAGAAACTACTGTATTAACTTCACCTTTCATGAGTTGAACATCTTTTTTCTTCGTGTAGTCACTTTTTGGCACTCTTAATTTTTTCATATCCTTAGAGGTGAAGAAACTATAAAGATACACAGAACTTTCTTACAGAAATAATATTTAAACTAGAAAACTACTCTTGGATAATTAATAATGAAACCGTAATACAATACGATAATGGATATTGAGCTAATGCTGATTAACTAGCATGACAAAAAAATATTTTAGCTTGTTTTCACTTTTGGGTAATTTGCTTAAAAGTTACTTTTATTCAGTAGGTGCAGTTTTGTAACATCAAAGTGGCTTTACGTTATCCTTATAATAATTCAGATTGTTGTCACAATTCACAAAGATGTCATTACTTTTTAACACCATAAAAAAAGTTTTAAAAAGCACTAAACAATTCAATTTCATTACGATTGTTGGTAAGCTGAATAGCTTTTTCTTAAATTTTTTGAAAATGACAATTTGCACATACAAAGTGTCGAATTAATGACGTCGCAAACCACTATTTACACAAAGAAGCAAGTCTTAGATAAGTCATAAGTATAAAACACATTTTATTGGCTTAGTAATTTGTACATCATCAAAACTTTGTATTATCTCAGTATGACTACTCGTAATTAAGTTGAAAACCTGATATGCATTGTAACAGATTTGTAGGCTTTGGAATACACTTTGGGTGAAATTCTAATTTTTTGTAACTAGTTTGAGTCATTCAAATCGTTTGACATGTTTCCTGATAGATTAATCATTTAGCTTATACAATTTGACCCAAGATGAACAACAATATAGTAATAATCCAAATCAGTCAATGTAAATGTGTCAAACATGGTTAACGTACATATGTAGCTTTTGTAAAGTGCTGAAAAAGTATACAAAGCAGAGCAAACATGTTGGAGTTTATGTGTAAGAGCCCGGGGAGTCGTAACTTGGACCGGCGTTATTGTCTAGGTGGCACGTAAATAACTTGGCAACTTGAGTTAGAACCATTTCCAGGCATGCTACGTTACTCATGCGTTGTAACTTGAGTTGTTGTAGTAACTCAAGTTATAACTTGGCAACTTGAGTTACAACCATTTCCCACCCGGTGTTAGGTTTTTTTTTTTTTTTTTTTTTTTTTTTTTTGGTAAAAAAAAATGGTGTTATTGGGTGTTATGATTTCCATTTTTTTGTGTTATATTATTTTGTGTTAAAATGATGTTGTGCTGAGTTATGTAGTTATGACTCACTAGGCTCTAATCATGTTGGTTTTGTGGTACATGCATAATCAATCCCACATAGGAAAAATGAAAGAAATGAACGCATAGATATAACCTTGATGAGTTATCATGCATACAATTTATAAGTGGCTTTACACTGGCACCTTAAACATGTTACAACTTGTTGAGATGAGAAACACAAGAGACTGAAAAGAAAAGAGTGAAAGAATGAAAAAAAAAAAAGGGAAAATTTTTTATTAATGTACCATACTTGTCACAAATGTTACTTCCGTGTAGCGAACAAAAAAAAATAGTTTTTCAGTACACTAAAGTTGACATTTTTGTCTTTTTTGTGTATTATGACTATTTTACCCTTTTAAATTACATAAATGGTCCCTGTGTGTTTGCGAAAATTGCATCCACTGTCCTTAGGCTAAATTACATAAATGGTCCCTGTCGTTTGGATAAAATTGCGTCCACCGTCCCTTTTTTTTTTTAAATTCCTTTTTCAAAAAAATTATTTCGGAAAAATAAATATTTTCAAAAAAAAATATATTTTTGAAAAAAAATATTTTCGGAAAAAAATTATTTTTGAAAAAAAATATTTAAAAAAAAATCGGATTAAAAAAATTTTGAAAAAAAATATTTTCGGAAAAAAATATTTTCGAAAAAAATATTTTTGAAAAAAATATTTTCGGAAAAAGATATTTTCGAAAAAAAAATCGGGTTAAAAAAATTTCGAAAAAAAAAATATTTTTGAAAAAAAAAATATTTTCGGAAAAAAAAATATTTTTGAAAAAAATTATTTTCGAAAAAAAATATTTTCGGAAAAAGATATTTTCGAAAAAAAATATCTTTGAAAAAAAAATTATTTTCGAGAAAAAATATATATTTTTAAAAAATTGGAAAAAAATGGGGACGGTAGACGCAATTTTCTCTAAACAACAGGGATCATTTATGCAATTTAGCCAAAGGACATTGGATGCAATTTTCAAAAAATCAAGGGTAAAATGGTAATTACATATTTTTTTTAATCTTTGTTATACAAAGAAAGACAAAAATGTCAACTTTAGTGTACTGAAAAGCTATTTTTTTTGTTCGCTACACGGAAGTAACATTTGTGACAAGTATGATACATTAATAAATATTTTTCCCAAAAACAAAAAAAGAAAGAGAGGCGCATCTTTTTACTAAACCTAATTTAATATCGGGCTGACGGGTATCAGTCGGGCTAATGTCGGTTTTCGGCCCGATACCGAGAATTTGCAATTTTCACAACCGACTCCCGACCCGAATTGTTTGTCGGGATTAATCGGGCTAATCGGTTCGGTCGGTTTGTCGGGCCTTGTCGGTTTCGGTCGGTTTTGCTCATCCTTAGTTTAGATCAGGTTCTATCATGTGTGGTTTCAGCAATAAAATCTCTTATCTTTTTGAGTAACCAAGTTCATTTTTCCTTCAAAAAAATATTGATAGTTCGACTCTTGTATCACTAAGTCGTGCACTATATACATGAGAGGGTATGATCACATGCACCTTATGGCTTCGTTGGTTTGGGACTTGGGTTACCTTTTTTGGGTAAAAGGGTTAATTCACCCCAACAAAATTCATTACACCAAAAAACATTGAAGTACAAATGATGAGGGTGTATCTCTCATCTCAGTCCCGTAGGACACTTACATGCCAAGCAACTAACAAAAGAACAAAAAAATCGACTATATAAGAATGACATGCCATTCTTATAACTTACAAGATGAACCTACCTATAATGACAAATTAAATAAAAATTACAATACTACTCAAGGACGTACTTGAGCCTTCTAGTCACTATAGCAGACCATCTACTTCCATGGAGAATTCTCCAACTTGCCAAAACAAAATCATTTGCTACATCAATTAGTATTAAACATGAACAAGCCCATAAGACCATGTAGCAAATCAACAAAGAATATGTCATGATCACCTCCTTCAAAACAGCCAAGTGAAACAAATAACTCCATAAGTGAGGTCACCATACAACTAATCTAGGGTGACGAACCCTAACTTCCCTGTGCCACCAGCACAGCAAATACTATGGCATGGATTAGAGTACCAATAAGCTGCCAAATGCAACCAAAATCAGAATGCAAACCAATAGTAATCTAATCTACCAATAGACTTCAACCTTGACATATATCAACCCAAAACATACTCCAAACAGCAGCATCAACGCATATACCAGTTTGGGATTGAAATACGAACAGAGAACATCTAATAAGGTGTAACATACAAATAAATTTGTAGATAACCCTAACAATCATGCAGCGAACCTGCAACGTCCAAGCCATGATCACCCATTCAATACAACCATGTAATCAATACCAATCATGAAAAAGGCACCATGCAACGAACCTAGGGTGATAAAACCCTAACCAGCATATCGAATGTGCAAGACACAAAATCTGATCCAAATAATATGAAAACAGGAACGCGTATAGAATCAAAGCACATCTAATCGATCAATAGAGTTTTTGAATAAGAACCCTACATAACTTAACTTCCAAACATGATCAGCATCCAACCAACACAAGCAGATCACATAACCAGCGAATAGAATCACCTTCCCTCTCCCAACCCACATCCAATAATAAACGTCACAAACCATACGATAACCACGATCAACGGATCGACTTACATGTCATGAATGGACAAAAATCCAACAATCAACCCAAGATGTAAACGTTAAAGCGCAGCAGCAACAACCACCAAGCAGATCAAAACCTTGAAAAAAACGAAACCCTAAATTAGGGTTTACGTTCATGCATGCACCCTAATAAACCAATCGATCCAAAAAGATAGAAGGCTGATAAAGGAAGGTTGTGATCGCACAAAACACCCAAAGCAAGATCGTATAATAATAATCATGAGCAGTAGACGATCTGCCAAACAAAGAAAACCCTAAAACCGATTTTATGATTAACTAATCGTTAGGGATAATCCCTAAACGATCAACCAGATATATGAGTAGGAATCGTATAGGGATAAGAACGAATCAATAACAACTAAACCCTAGATAATAAATCGATTATACAACCGACTAACAAAAAAGCGATTAGGGTTTAGAGTAAAAAGCAGCGATCTCACAAGATTTGGATAATAAACAAGACACAACCCCTCCCCAATAATCACACCTATCAAACCGATTGCATATTATAAAAAATAATAGAGAGGCGGTTTGAATTGAATGTTTAAATCTGATCGGAAAAAGGGGGAGAGGTTGGCCGGAAATCGCCCTTTAGGGGAGAGAATTTTAGGGTTTTATTTGCTAAAACGGTTTTAGTGGGTACATACTAATTAAAAAATTAGCTAAAACAGTTTGAATGTTGCCAAGGTGTGTTTATATAAGGTAAAATTGTGACTGCATATCGTAATAACATCTAAGGCATTCACTGGAAAATACGGAAACGGTGTTTGTGAGTCAACCCGCCTCGTTTCACCTAGCACTTTTGACCCATTCATTTTGCTACATCAACTCTATACTATACGTGGCCCGTTTTGTCTCAAATAAAGCTAGACATACTGTTTAACCAAACTCTTAAAGACCTATGATTTGGTGAAACAATGTTTGCTAGCAGAATATTATCAATCACAATGACAAAAAAGAAGAAGAAGCATGTAACGATTCTTCCATGAATAGAACCTCTTCTGAACATGATATCAAAGAGTTAATCAATCAAACATTTGAAGCTGATGCTGATCACCGAGCTCATGAGCCTTTTACCAATATTACTGAGAGCAACGACCACTAGATGGATATTAGAAAGATTAGGAGCTCGTAATATTTTTGGTTTCATGCATGATGTTTTGAAAGAAAAGTTGGTCACTTCTACTACTTAAATGGCTGACTATGTTTCAGGATGGTTCCAAATAGAGAAGTTGCTAGGCGTTCGAGAAAAAGAACACAAGCACATTTAGCAGCTCGTGAGGAACACGCAAGTATCTTACTAGCTAACCATCTCATTGAGAAATATCTATTGTAATAATTAAAGCGATTTAAGAGATTTTTAGGCTTTGGATTGCACTTCGAATGAATTTCTAACTTTTTTATTACTGGTTCGAGCCATTCAAATCGTTTGTCGTGTTTCCTGATAGATTAACGATTTAGCTTCTACCATTTGACCCGAGATAAACAACAATAGTAATAATCCAAGTCCAAGCCAATCAATGTAAATGCATCAAATAAAGTTAATATATGTAGCTTTTGTAAAGCGCCCCGTAAAGTATACAAAGGACAGCAAACATGATTTGTAATCATGTTGTTTTTGTAGTACATGCATATTGAATCCCACATAGGAAAATGAAAGAAATAAACGCATAGATATAACCTTGATGACTTACGATACATATCGTGAAGTGGTTTTACTGTGACACTTTGACAGGTGTCGACGTGGTTTAAATAGTCTTTAGATCATGTTGAAGTCCGTTAAGTTTCACATGTAAATTCCCTTCCTTTTTAATAACCAAATTATTTTTGCTACCAGCACTTATTGCTAATTTGTGGTCCGTACTACACAGTTGGGGTTTATTGAAAAACATAGATCTACCTCGATCCGTTATATGAGTGTAGTAGGTAACCCGTTGTCTGTTATAGGAGGTGTTGAGGTTGCACACTTACACCTGATGCGGAAGGAAGCAAAAATTGAGTCAGAGATTGTTCTGAAACGTGTTATAGTTAAGCGGTTATCGTTACGTACAAGTTTGCATGGATCCGTTTGCTATAATAGACGAACACAAATTCAATCCCATGTGGGAAATTAATAGAAAAAAATAAATATGTCCAAAATTACAAATCAAAGCTGAAATATTCGAATGTATGTGTAAAATGAGACAATTTTTTTCCAGCGCGTTGCAATGAGATTAGGGTTGCATATTCCTGCAAATAACTTTAACAAAGGTCCATGTTAAAGCTTCGCTTTAGGCCTCTTTGAGGTTGAGCCACCCCTGACCACTCGACCATCTTCTTGAACATACAAGTCATTCCACGTCGGAAAGAAAATATATCAGAACTACTGTATTAACTTCACCTTTCATTGGGTTTTCTTCCTTTTCATAGCCTTAGAGGTGAAGAAACTATAAAGATACACAACTTTCTTACAGACATTATATTTTAAGCTACTCTCGAAAATAATCACATGTTACACGTACACAATTTATCATATCATGCATGCAAGTACAATGGTTTCAATAACAATCACAACATCAAAAAAGAAATATTCTAACGGTTCATACAATGCGATATGGACATAGCAATATATATATATATATATATATATATATATATATATATATATATATATATATTTTAGCCTGTTTTCACTTTTGAGTAATTTGTTCAAAAGTAAATTTTATTCAGTAGGTGCAGTTTTGTAACATCAAAGTGGCTTTCAAATACGTTATCCTTGTAATAATTTAGGTTGTCGTCACAATTCACAAAGATGTCAATACTTTTCAACACCATAAAAAAGTTTTAAAAAGCACTAAAACAATTCAATTTCATTATGATTGTTGGTAAGCTGAATAGCTTTTTCTTAAATCTTTTGAAAATGACAATTTGCACAAACAAAGTGTCGAATTAATTACGTCGCAAACCACTATTTACACAAAGAAGCAAGTCTTAGATAAGTATAAAACTCGTTTTATTGGGTTAGTAATTTGTACATCATCAAAACTTTGTATTATCTCAATATGACTACTCGTAATTAAGTTGAAAACCTGATATGCATTGTAACAGATTTGTAGGCTTTGGAATACACTTTGGATGAATTTCTAATTTTTTTGTTACTAGTTTGAGGAGGCATTCAAATCGTTTGACATAATTACATGTCTCCTGATTGATTAATCATTTAGCTTATACAATTAATTTGACATATATTAATAATCCAAATCAATCAATTTTAATGTGTCAAACAAGGTTAACGTACATATGTAGCTTTTGTAAAGTGCCAAAAAAGTATACAAAGCAGAGCAAACATGTTGGAGTTTATGTGTAAATCATGTTGGTTTTGTGGTACATGCATCCCACATAGGAAAAATGAAAGAAATAAACGCATAGATATAACCTTGATGAGTTATCATGCACACAATTAAGTGGTTTTACGCGGTACCTTATACAAGTTATAACTTGGTCCAAACTCTTATCTTTTTGAGTAACCAAATTCATTTTTCCTTTCAACGAATATTGCTAGGTCGACTCTTATCACTAAGTCGTGCACTATATAGTTGAGAGGGTATGATCGCACCTTATGGCTTCGTTGGTTTGGGACTTGGGTTACCTTCGATCTCAAACAGTTTTAGTGGCTACATACTAATTAAAAAAATAGCTAAAACAGTTTGAATGTTGCCAAGGTGTGTTTATATAAGGTAAAATTGTGACTGCATATCGTAATAACATCTAAGGCATTCACTGGAAAATACGGAAATGGTGTTTGTGAGACAACCCGCCCCGTTTCACCATGCACTTTTGACCCATTCGTTTTGTTACCTCTACTCTATACTATATGTGGCCCTTTTTGTCTCAAATAAAGCTAGACATACTATTTAACCAAACTCTTAAAGACCTATGATTTGGTGAAACAATGTTTGCTAACAGAATATTGATGAGGCGAAAAATGAACCACTTTTAGGGGGTCATTTAAGCCCGGAATTGAATTTATTTGATCAAATATTGCCCTAAATCGTTCCTTTTGTGATTTTAGGTACTTTGGGAGTGAAATCTGGAAAAGGAAGCAATTCGGACGTTTTTGGAGCATAAAAGTGAAGAAAACGCCAAAGACTTAATTTTCCTTGCTGGGAACAGTAGGTGATGGCGTCAAGAAGGAGTTTCTGACGGCGTCAAGAGTAATTTCCATGACGACCCAGTACAGATTTGATGGCGTCACGAAGTAGGGCGTCAAGAGTAAAATTTATGACGGCCTGGAAATGCATAACACATGACGGCGTCAAAAGTAGATCAAGGCAGTCCGAGAAGTATTTTGGCGGTGAGGTGACGGCGTCACATAATTTGTCTTGACGCTGTCAGACCCTATTTCCTATATATAGTTTTCTAATTTTCACATTAAAAAAAAAGTTTTGGAGAAACCCTAAGTACGAACTTGGTGCGAATTTTACAGGTTTTTCAAGGGTTCTAAGCCCTTGATACCTTTCATGTGTAATTGAGATAAGTATTATTTTAATTCAATCAATATGTCTATGTGTTGGTTGTCTATATCTTGTTCTTGTCTTAATTCCATCATGCTAGGCTAGATCTATCTTGTGTTTGCTTGGATCTAATGAAACCTAGATGTTAATTATATGTTGATTACTTGTTTGTAGTTGTTTTTGGATGAATGAATTCGATGTTAGGCTTAAGAAAACTGGCAGATCTCCAATTGGTAACATGCTTGAACGTCTCAGGAAACATGAACTGATGTGCACTAGGTTTTATTGGTTGTATTTAATGCATGAGCCACTGTTTACAATCCCTATGGTTGTGCTGGGCATTGCATAGGAGGAGATAAGTGCTCATAGGATTGGGGAGTCACTACAAGAATCAGAAGAACAGGCGACGAACAGTTTCCCGGCGACATTATGTCGACGGCATAAGGCAGAAAACGACAAAAAAAACGATTGACCGAGGCCAACTGCGTTGAATTTTTCATAATCGTATTTTTCCGTCGACATGTCGACGGGAACCTTTTAGAATATTTTTTTAGACTCAATAATTCACCAAAGTTGGGCGCGAAATTTACCCGCTAATATATTCCCGTCGACATGTCGACGGGAATATATTAATAACGTTTTATCCCACAGTTAACGTGTGATTAAGCATAATAATTATTATGTTTTAAGATTCCCGTCGACATATCGACGGGAGTATATTACTAATTATAAACATTTTTAATAAATGGGTAAAATATTGGGCGGGATATTTTCCCGCTTTATTGTTCCCGTCGACATGTCGACGGGAATATATCTTTAAAAATCAGGCTATATATATCCTCACAAATATATTCCCGTCTCATTTTTTTACCAATATATACATTCTCACAAAATTATTTCCGTCTCATTTTACACATCTCACAAATAATTCAATCGTCAATTCTTACAAGACACACAATACTTGGCGTGGTTGCACAGTTGAAGAGGAGTACTCAAAAATCTTGTCACACGAGCTCCTCTTTAATGAAGTTATGTTAACTTTTGGTCATGCAGTTTATGAGGAATATGGTGATTTTAAGGATGCTGAACCGTGGATGAGAGACAAGATTATCGAATGGTGTAGGAAAAAGCCGTACTACAAAGAGTACATGGACGAGCTAGATGCTGCTGAAGCTCAAGTTGTTGCTGTTGGAGGTGACGACGAAGCTGAAAGTACGTTGGAAACAAAACTTGATAATCTGGGAAATAGGATCACAAATCTTGAAGCTACGTTTGCACATATCAAGGAAATGAGAGCAAGGAAGGGAAAAGATGGTGCGAGTTCGAGTAAAGCGGGAAGTAGCCGCAAAAAAAAATAAACGGGTTGTTTCGTTTGATCTGTTGTTTTAGTTGTCGAGTTGTTTAGTTTGAGTTGTTTCGTTTGGTTGTCGAGTTGTTTAGTTTGAGTTGTTTCGTTTGGTTGTCGAGTTGTTTAGTTTGAGTTGTTTCCTTTGGTTGTTGAGTTGTTTAGTTTGGTTGTCGAGTTGTTTAGTTTGAGTCTGTATGAAAATGCATGTGGTTAAGAACTCTTGCTTGTTTTAAATAAACAGTTTGCCTTTGTGTTTGATAATTATTGCTCCTTTAGTTCTAATTATTGCTCCACAACAACAACATTTTATTAAACAACAACAACATTTTATTAAACATCAAAAACATCAACAACTACAGCAAACAACAACAACAACAACGATAACAGTACTACATATGAAATTTATCCATGTCACCTACAAGGTCACGGAGTATTGCATCCGACTGACATGCGTGGTCGTGGTTGGGATACGTTGCCATGTCAAGTTTTGCCTCCAGCACCCTTAATTTTGTCTCTAACACCTGTTTTTGTGCCTCCAACACCTGTTTTTGTACCTCCAGCAAGTTTATTCTAAGATTTTTTTCATGACAGTTTGAGCACCTTTTTGGAGCAGATCCAGAACCGCTTGATGTTGAAGCTCCCAGAGAACCGATCATCATTTTGGCGAGTCGTTCCTCCTTCCATAAAAAAAATTACATCCATGGTCGTTTGTCCCAGGCTGTTAAAGAGTAAACACTATTATTTTTAACAACTAACCAAATTATTTAAAGAAAAAATATGTAATTGTTCACCTGCGAGAAAGGACACGCATAGTATAGTTTACCACGGGAGTAAGATTTACACAATTCTCGCAGAACCACGTCTCCTCGTTCACAAAGACAAGGAAAAGCTTCAAATTATGCCATCTTCTTCACCATGATAACAATGTATGTTTGTGGTTGTGAGGTTGAGTGGTTGAATCGTGACCGGTGTGGCCTGATCTACAAGTTGAGGTGATAAAAGGTGGTGGCCAGAAAAAGATTCCGGCGGCCGGAAAATGCTGGTGTCGCCAGAAAACAGAAACTGCTAGAGAGAGATATAGTGAGATGAGTATGTGTGTGTGTGTGTGTTTATATTGTGAGGATAAGGTGTTAGGTAGAGAGAGATATAGTGAGATGAGACATATCATGTATAACCATAGCATCTCGACTCGTTCGTTTAACATCTCATGTATAACCATAGCATCTCGACTCGTTCGTTTAACATCTCATGTATAACCATTGCATCTCGACTCGTTCGTTTAACATCTCATGTATAACCATTGCATCTCGACTCGTTCGTTTAACATCTCATGTATAACCATTGCATCTCGACTCGTTCGTTTAAAATATCATGTATAACCATAGCATCTTGACTCGTTCGTTTAACATCTCATGTATAACCATTGCATCTCGACTCGTTCGTTTAACATCTCATGTATAACCATAGCATCTCGACTCGTTCGTTTTAACATCGCATGTTTAACCATTGCATCTCGACTCGTTCGTTTTACATATCATGTATAACCATTGCATCTCGACTTGTTCGTTTAACATCTCATGTATAACCATTGCATCTCGACTCGTTCGTTTAACATCTCATGTATAACCATTGCATCTCGACTCGTTCGTTTAACATCTCATGTATAACCATTGCATCTCGACTCGTTCGTTTAACATCTCATGTATAACCATAGCATTTCGACTCGTTCGTTTAACATCTCATGTATAACCATTGCATCTCGACTCGTTCGTTTAACATCTCATGTATAACCATGCATACCATCTCGACTCGTTTGTTTAACATCTCATGTATAACCATTGCATCTCGACTATTTCGTTTAACATCTAGACTCGTTTATTAATTTTATAATGGTTGGGATTTAGTATTTTGTGATATTTTAATAATTTTATTTTATATTTTAATAAATGATTTTTTTTAATTATAATATAAGTAATTAATTTTAAATTTATATATTTTTTTAATTTTATAAAAGTATTTATAATAAATAATTTTTTTCAATTATATAATTAATTTAGTTTATTAATTTTATAAAACTTATTTTTTAATAGTTTATAAAAGTACTTATAATAAATAATTTTTTTTAATTATATTAAAGTAATTTTATAAAAGTATTTATAATAAAGTAATTTTATAAAAGTATTTATTATAATTTTTTTTTAATAAAAGCTATTTTCCCGTCGACATGTCGACGGGAATAAAACCGCCAAAAATTTTGTGAAAATTTTATACGTCCCGCCAAACGCAAACGACAAAATAGTGTAATATTACCGTCGACATGTCGACGGTATTAGTAATAATATAAAAAATTTCGTTTATATTCCCGTCGACATGTCGACGGGATAAAAAAAGTTATACCAAAACCAGATCTGGTCAAAATTATTGCTCATAACTTAGAAAAAAAATTAAACCATCGATTGCTCATCCCCTTCTCCGGCGATTGTACCACAACCACAGCACTCCACCACCACCACTCCCTCCACACCACACCACCTCCACCTCCACCACTCCTCCACCCCAACAACACCACATTATACCACCACCACAGCGCTCCATCACCACATTTACCACCACCACCACCACACGAGCACCACCTTCCCCCCTCATTTGTTTAATTCTTCCCCAACCCTTCACATGTTTAATTCTTCCCCTTCTCCCCCCCCCCCCCCCCCCCCCCCCCTTTCTTTCTTGAAAAATAAACCATCGCAGGTAATAATTTTTATTTTTTGATTAATTTTTTATTTTTTGATTTTTGTTATGGTTTTGTATTAATTAGTTTAATTTAAGTGTTAATTTTGTAATAATTTTGTTTTTTTGTTTTTTTTTGTTTTTTTTTTTTTTTTTTTAATTACAGCTGAGACCCAAGACCACAGCCGAGAACCCAGGACCACAGCCGAGAGCCCGAGACCACAGGTAATGTGTCTCTTTTTTTATTTTTTTTTAATAACTTTTGGTTTCCTTACGACATGTCGACGACAACAGTTTTTCTTAAAACTTTTGAGATATAAATGTGCTCTCTTTTAATGTAGCCCGAGCTCGGGACCGCAGCCCGAGACTGCAGCCGGAGGTCACAGCCAGTGCCCGAGACCACAGCCGAGAACCCGAGACCACAGCCGAGACAGTATGTTGTTTTTTTTTGTATCCGTATTATTTTTTACATATCAGTATATATAGTATGTTGGACTTTGGTTAGTATATTAGGTTTTGATATAGTATGTTGGACTTTGGTTAGTATATTAGGTTTTGATATAAAAGGGATTGTTGCGGATTGTGAAATGTGATTAAGTATTAGTTTACGACACAACCAAGGTCGGTTGTGCTCATTGTGTACCCACGGTGCAAATAGCACCTTGGGGGACTTGGTTAGTATATATGGTATACTACTTTTAATATATTGGTTATGTTTTGTGTTAGAATTTTTGCGGATTGATTATGTTTCTGCTTATATAACGGGCTTATGGTTTGTTTGGTTTTCGGCTTATGTTTCACAAGCTTAATTTTTATGGCTTATTTTGAAACTTTTTAACTTAAATAGTTTCAAAATAAGTAAAAAAAAAATAAGCTTATGAAACATAAGCCGAAAACCAAATAAGCCATAAGCCTGTAGATATATTGTTTGGTTTTCGGCTTATGTTTCATAATAGTTTCAAAAATAAGTCACAAAAACAAGTTTCAAAATAACAAAATAGTTTTATGAAACATAAACCGAAAACCAAACAATTGTTTATAGTCTAATTGTTTAACTTAAAATATATGATATTGTTAGACTTTTGTGAATGTTTTAGGATTTTAGTGATTAATTTCGGAAAGTCCCCGTCCGAAGTTAATCATCCTATAGAAAACCCGTCCGAAATTAATTTATTAGAAATTAATTTCGGAAAGTCCCCTGTTTGGGACTGCTTTTTGAATGTTTTGTCTCATTTAGGATATGGATGCGTATAATTGATTTACTATTTGAGATGATTTCGACAGTGTTTCTCCTTTACTCCTACGAATATGTCTTTAATGTACATATTTGGGGAGTTGAGGGGAAATGCTGCCGAAATTTTCTCAGATAGTAAATCAGTTATACGCATTCATATATGAGATGAATCATTCAAAGAGTGGGTTAGGATTGCCTTCCATAGTTGCACTAGGTGAACAAAACAACTTTCCTTTATTTTGAATGTGTAATAACTAAGAGTTGAACAAAACAATATGCAGTTATGATACTTGATAAGAGTTGGACCCGTTTAGACACTCGTGTTTCCAAAGAGTTTTTTGATGGTCTTGCCGCATTCGTTGAACATTGCAAGCCGTTATTGAATAGTTACGGCAACATAAAATGTCCATGTCGTCTTTGTTGTAATGTTCCATGGGTATCTCTCGACTTACTTAAAAGCCACATAAGCGAAAATGGGTGGGACCCAACTTATACACAATGGCGTGAACACGGTGAACCGGATCCTCTTCCTATACAAGATAACACAACACGATGTGAGATGAGTGACATGCGTGCGTGCATTAATGATATTTTTGATATTCCTCCAAATAATGAACAAAATGAGCCAACTCTTCCAAATATTGGCGAGACAAGTAACGAGCCAGCTCAAGCAACGACACCTCCTGTACGTAACGAGTATGAAGAGTTACTTGCCAGTTCCACCCAGCCTCTTTACCCGGGTTGTGACTTTATGACAACCTTGGATTTTATGTCAAAGTTTACGCACTCATGGTCAGCGGTAAATGGAGTGATACTTCATTTAACAATACGCTAAAATTTCTCCAGGAAGTATTTCCTCCTAGGTTAGGTTACAATCTCCCACCATCATACTCTGCTATAAAAAAAACATTTAAAAAGGTCGGGTTAGGGTATGAGTCGATACATGCTTGTGAAAATGATTGCTTTTTATATCGGGGGACTGGTGCCGAAGATTTGGAGTATTGTCCGGTCTGTAAAACGAGTAGATGGAAAGACAAGAACACAACGGGGAAGAAAGTTCCTAACAAGGTGTTGCGTTACTTTCCTATCATTCCTAGGCTACAACGTTTGTACAAATCTATTCACACCGCAAAACATATGACTTGGCATGCTACTGGAAAGTCTACGGTAAACGGTATGATGCAACACCCGGTTGATGGTGAAGCATGGCAGAAGTTTGACAGCGGTAAATATTCGGAATTTGCTAACGAACCGAGAAACGTTCGATTAGGGTTGGCTGCTGATGGTTTCAATCCATTCGACAACCTTAGTCAGACTTACAGCATGTGGCCTATTATCTTAACAACATACAACTTGCCTCCGTGGTTATGCATGAAAGAGACTACTTTGATGCTGACGTTGTTGATTCCTGGACCTAAATCACCCGCGAAGGACATTGATGTTTACTTAAAGCCTTTGATTGATGACCTTAAGGAATTATGGAAAATACCAGGTATCCCGACTATGGACGCTGTTACAGGCAAAGTATTCAACATGAGAGCGATGCTTTTATGGACCATCAATGATTTTCCTGCTCGTAGTAGTTTGTCAGGTTGGAGTGGGCAAGGTTACTACGCATGCCCTACATGCAAAGTAGGCACTCCGGCTACGCGTGTGATAAGCAAAATAGGTTATGTTGGCCATAGAAGATTCTTAAAAAAAAACCATAAATGGAGGAGGGATACTACTACATTCAATGGTGCACCTGATTTTACAGATCCTCCTAAAAAAGAATGTCCGGCTGATATCTTGACTCAACTTGCAATATTGCCTACACGTTTGCCGGGGAAACATCCAGATTATGGGGGTGGGAAGATAAAACGTAATACTACAACCGACCTGAACTGGACTAAACGGTCTATTTTCTACGAGCTTGAATATTGGTCTTCTCTTACTCTAAAACACAATTTAGATGTCATGCATATCGAAAAAAATGTGTTGGAGAGTATCTTGAACACTTTGTTAATGAATGACAAATCTAAAGACACTGCTAAGGCAAGACAAGACTTGCAAGCTTTGGGCATTCGACAGGAGTTGTGGCTCGGAAATAAACAAAACGGGAAGTGCTCGAAGCCTCAAGCTAAGTACTCCCTCACACCCGATAAAAGAAAACTGTTCTGTCAATACATCAAAACAATTAAACTGCCAGATGGGTTCAGATCCAAGTTCAAGTCGAAAGTGACCAAAGATGATAACAATATAACGGGCATGAAGTCTCATGACTGTCATATAATGATGCAACGGTTACTTCCTTATGGACTTCAGCAATACCTGGACACACCGACTTATACACCATTAATCGAGCTTTGTTCATTCTTTAAGCAAATTTGTGCCCGAACTTTGATGGTGAATGACATGGTGAAAGCTAAAGAACAGTTGATCAAAATTTTGTGCAGTCTCGAGCAAATATATCCTCCTGCTTTTTTTGACATTATGATTCACTTGGTTATGCATTTACCTGAAGAGGCTATTCAAGGCGGGCCTGTTTCATTTCGGTAGATGTATCCATTTGAAAGATACATGAAGAAGCTAAAAAACTATGTACGAAATAAAGCTAAGCCGGAAGGTTCAATAACGGAGGGTTATGTTGCAGACGAAGCATTAACTTTTTGTTCTCGTTATTTTCGGGGCGAAATTGGGACGAAATTTAATCGTCCCACTGCATCTCAGGGTTGTCCTCTTCCAACAAGTGATTTCCAGGTGTTCCGATCACTATGTAAAACGTCTGGTAAAGTGACAATTATTCGGTTAGGTCTCCAAGAAATGAAGAAAGTGATATGGTATGTACTTCACAACAGTCCTGAGATCGACGCGTACATGAACGAGTTCGAGAGGTACGCGTTTTTATTTCGAAATTTCTTTTTCCCAAGTTATCTTTTCGATTAATTCTAATATCATGTCCATTTTCAGCGAACATCCTAATAGCGACATGCAACAAGAATTTCCTAGATGGTTTCAGACGAAGGTAAACTTATTATATGTAATTCCTTGTATAAATAACGACTATATATATTACTCATCTCCATCTATTCTTATCTTTGTTCATAGATCGGTAAACTTTACACAGACAATGACCCAAGGTGTACTCCAGACTTATTCGCTTTGGCTTGTGGACCATTATCGACCGTAACCTCAGTTCACACTTGCGTAGTCAATGGTGTGAAGTTTGTTGTACACAGCCGCGATGTAAAACGTACAACTCAGAACAGCGGAATTTGTTCTCCTGGCGAGAAGGAAGGAGAAATGTATTATGGCCAGCTAGAAGAAATTCTGGAGTTCGCGTATACCCAGTTCAAAGTTGTGCTGTTTCGAGTTAAGTGGTTCGACTTGGTCAAAAGAGGTAGAGTCGAACGTTATAACACTAGAAACAACATGACACAAATTTGGGCATATAGCACAGCGTTTGAAGATCAACCTTACATTCTCGCAACACAAGCAAAACAAGTCTTCTACCTTGAAGATCCTGCCAGACGACCACTCCATTGGAAGGTCGTCCAAGAAGTGAATCACAACACAACCTGGGATGTCATTGTGACAGAAGACGATGATGATGTGATACATGGCAACAACTCATCGAATCTCCAACTGTCTGCTAATTTGAATGATTTGGCATTTGAAACCTTAAATATCGATGGTCAATCAACGTTAGTTGAGGCACCACCACCAATCATTCAAGTTGATGACGACGGTGAATTTATTGATGATGAGGACGACGATCCTTATGATTTAGCAGACTCTGATGCAAACAATTCTGATGATGAAGTTGAAGATGCGATTCATGCTGTTTATGATAGTGATGTAGATGTAGCAGATTGATCTTAAATTGTAACTTGTAAAACGACACTTAGCTTATTTGAATGAAATTGTTATGGATTTTTTAAATGTGTATATTTATTTTAAATGTGTATGTATTTGAATGTGTGCATGCTTATGTTAATTTGTTCCTGAATTTCTATATGTTAATTCAACTTGTACTTTTACAGATGGCAGCAGTAGCGCGAGGTCACGGTGGTGACGGTGCCGATGACCCACCACCACCTTATCGTTCGATTACTAGCGGTCACCGTAGTGGTAAGAAAATTAAACTTGATAATTTGAATTTTGTTACTTGTTATTTTTTAACGTTTTCACTCACTTCAATTGTAGGTTCGTCACAAAAACCTCGACGAGGAGGTAGAGCGAGACAAGCTGGTGGCAGGGGTGGAGGTCGGGCTGGCGGCAGGGCACAGGTCCGTGAAGCCAACAAAAACAAAGACCTCAGGAAAGCTGTGACTGCCTCGGGCCCACAATCGATCGAGTTCGAGTGGGGTGATCAGAAGACATTTCATCATGTTGGGCCCAACCGCGCATGGTTCGGTAACTATGTTGGCGAGCTGGTTAGGTCCTTGCCGTTGCACTATCCCTCCTGGCACAACCTTGACGAAGCGACTCGACAGGGCTTCATGAACCGACTCGGGGTCAGTTATTTTTTTTCCTTTTAATTATATCTTTATATTTAATTCTTTGAATGTGTACACTTATTTAAATTTGTTTAATTGTGTACATTTGTTTAAATTTGTTTGCAGGAATTCTTCGACTTGCAGACCCACATGAACTCACCCCATTGGGAAACCATTAAGAATGGCCTCAATGCATACATTGCTAAGGTCAACTCCGACAACAAGGGCACGATGAAGAGGGTTTACTTCGACGGGGAGGGTGGGCCTGAAAAAGTGGATGAGATACGAAGAAACCCTCCTCCGAACGTCGAGCCATCTGTGTGGGAGGAGCATATCAAGTTTTACATGAATGAGAAGACCCTGAAGCGTGCTGCTGTGAACAAGGAGAACCGAAAGAAGTTGAAGGTGTACAGCCGCCACGGTTCCAAGTCATTGGCCGCTATTCGCCACGACTACGTAAGACACATTTTATTTTTATACAAGTATTTTGTTTTTATAAAATTATTTAATTATAATTATAAAAAAGTAATTAATTTTGATTTTATAAAAGTATTTAAGTTTAATTAAAATAAATATGGTGTTTGATTTGCCATTTTTAATTTGTTTCATCTTATACATATGCATGTGTATATACAGTTTCTAAACAGCAAGGACAAAAAATACCCGTCCCTCATCCAGTCGTTTTACGACACACACTGCGATAGTGATGGTATGTGGTTGCAGGATGAGGCTCGTGTTCAATATGTAAGTATCTTTTATTTATTTATTTTTAATTTATTATTTATTTATTTATTTTTTAATTATATATATATATATATATATATATATATATATATATATATATATATATATATATATATATATATATATATATATATATATATATATGTAAGTGTGTGTGTATATATATATATATATATATATATATATATATATATATATATATATATATATATATATATATATATACACACACACACTTACATATATATATATATATATATATATATATATATATATATATATATATATATATATATATATATATATATATATATAAATTTTCCCAATTTTTTTCTCAATTAAATAGGAAGAGATGGTCCGGCTGCGAGATCTGGGAGCGAATACGCCGGAAGGGGTGGCGTACACGGAGGAGCAGATACTTGCTAAGGTTTTGAAGGGCAAGCAACGAAGCCACATCGCCGGACGGGGTAGGGTCGTACCCGGGCTCTCCAGGCCACCGTTACCATACACCCCGCCTCCACCTCCAGGTATGTACAGTTTGATAATATATTAATTATAGATTACTCGATCATGACTCAAATTAAGTATTGCAATAGATGTTTTTTAATTTTGATTGTTTCATTTTCAGAATACGCTGAGATGGAGAAAAAGCTTGCTGAGGCCGAGAAGAAGATTGCTGAGGTCGAGGAGAATCGCCTTCGAGAAGCTGAAGAGCATAAGAAGTTGAAGGCGGAGATTGCTTTGATCACAGGTTTTATCTCCTCCAACCCGCGATGGAACGAGTATGTTAGTCAGGCGGGTTCTCAGCACGTGGATGGCTCAGGCAGTGGCGTTGGAGGTAGTGGCTCAGCTGGAGGGAGCGGGAGTCGCAAAGACGATGAGGATGGTTCTGGCGATGATGAGGGTCCTACTGATGATAGAGTGATTTTGGATGTAGAGGTACAAACTTGGGTATTTTGTGTTGTACTTATGCTTGAAACAATATTTTGGCGACCCATATGTTAGTATTGTATAGTTTAACCTTTTGGCGACTTGAACGTCGCGGATATTAAAACATTTGTGGATATGGCAGCTAGGTTTAGACATTACCACACCCCGTTTCGTAGACTTTATATGTTTTTATTCATTTTGAGGGTGTTTAGCGATATTTTTCAAGTGTTGTAGCCGATGGCGAGTTATACGTTTAGGACATGTTGATATTGAGTGGTTATAGGTGCTTGTAATGTTACAGGTTTTGGTAGATTTTTTCCGGAAAATCCGGAAAAAATCTGGAAAATTGTTATATTTGCAGCCTGCTGTTAGCAGGGTGTTAACAATGATACCGTCGACATGTCGACGGCATCATTGAAACATAATTATTGGTTATTTAATGATACCGTCGACATGTCGACGGTATCATTAAAACAAAAACAGTGTTTTTCATATCATGTCGTTGACATGTCGACGACATTATATTAAAAACTATACTTTTGTTTTAATGATACCGTCGACATGTCGACGGTAGCATATAAACCATAATTATATTCAACTAATTAAAACGTTAATCATTTATATGGTACCGTCGACATGTCGACGGGAAGAGTTTGACGGACACAAATTTCTTTGACTGGAAAAACGACGTGGGACCCACAGTGTCGACGGTGATTGTCGACGGGAATAGTGTTCCCGTCGAAGCACAGCCGTCAATGTGGTACCGTCGACATGTCGACGGTAACGTATGATTCCATCGACATGTCGACGGAAAGGGCTTAAAAATGTCACCGGGGAAAGCCTCGATTGTACTAGTGAGTTAAGTGCGCCACCCCATGAATGGTATTAAGTAATACAATCCGTCATCCACGCAACTATAACAAGTAATTAACGTGTAAAAGATGTCTAGGGAGTAGTGAAATCTAAGTAAACATATTATCTCCACTTATTGCTCACAACTTTAGTATAATTTAGTTATTTTCATTTCCTAGTATTTTATTTTGATTGCATCTTTAGTATTGGGTAAGTTGACTAGCAACTAATTCCGCCCAAATCCTTCAAACCCGAGATTTTTACTTGCTTTCAAAAAAAATATAAAAATACAAAAAAAGAATCATCCCTCACCTTTAGAACTAACTAGTATTTAGGTTTTCTAATCCTAGCGACACTATTCCTAGCTGAACGATCAATCCCCCGGTACTTGTCACTATACTATACTACAACGATCAGGTACACTGCCTGGTGGGGGTTGTAAGCTTCTCAAGATCCCTTGAGAGGTAAAGCCTGGTGCGATTCCCACGTATCAAGTTTTTGGCGCCGCAGCCCGGGGAATAGTTATTGTCTATGTTAGAATCTCTTTTTATTAGGTCTACTTGCTAGATTCCTTTCTAGTAAGATTTTATTTTTATTTTTAGGTTTTCTTTAGTCTATCTTATTTCTTTGTGTCTTTGTTCGTAACTCTTAACCACCCGACATCATGGACGATGGGAACATCCTTGAACCCGTCATCCCACCACAACAAAACCCACCACTAGAACCTCTTAGGCCCCGAACTTTAGGAGAGTATTCCCGACCTAGCCACCAAGGCTACCGAAACACCATTGAGCTCACCGGAGCCAATGTGACCCCCTTGCGATCCGACGCCATCCGGTTGGTGCAAAGCGGATGTGCATTCCATGGACTTCGTTCCGAAGATCCAAACCAACATCTTAAGGACTTCCTCAAAATCGTAGATTCCATAGACCTAGGTGTTGAAACTAGAGAGACAACCCGATTACGCCTATTCCAATTCTCTCTACGGGATCAAGCTAGTCAATGGCTTGAGCGTTTACCCGCGGGATCCATCACCACGTGGGATAATCTCACCAATCGCTTCCTTACTCAATTCTTCCCACCGGGGAAGACTGCAATGCTTAGAAATGACATTTTGATGTTTGAACAACATCAAGGAGAAACTTTCTATGAAGCATGGGCCCGTTTTAAGGATCTCCTCCATAAGGTCCCTCGTCATGGTATAAACCTTTGGTTATTAGTCCAGATTTTCTATGACCATGTTAATTACCACACTAAGCGCACAATCGATAGGGCTGCGAGAGGTAAACTGCGTGATAAGAACGCCGAGGAGTCCTGGGCGATTATCGAGGAGCTCGCCGCTGATAATCATGAGATGTGGGAGTTTAATCATACAATAAAAGCGGCCATCAATGCAGTCTCAACATCTAGAGGAACCACCGAAATCCTCGATTAACTCTTATGCAAACTCGAGGCAAAAGTTGACTATTTTGAGGAAAGGCAAAGGAGACCTTTAAGTCCTAGACGGGCTACTGTCAATTCGGTCTCAAAACCAACTTCGGCACCATTATCTGAGTCACCTTCTAGAGAAAATGTCGAGACTTTTCAGAACTATGCCCCACCTTGTTCCCCTCCCGAGGAGCTTAGCTCGGAGTTTGAAGCTAGGATGAGAGAATACATGGCAACTCACTCAGATCGGCTTGCTAGATTCGAGGAAGCAGTTTATAAGAAAAAAGAGGAAATGCAAGAGAAAATGAATGAGATGATGAGTCTATTTGTAACACCCCCAAAATTTGATACAGCGGAAGACTCAACAAGCTTTCGGGGTGCTACGGGGATTGGTATCCAAACACAAGACATAAAAGAACGAGATAAAGTAAACATAATAAAATACAACCACGCGGGGTTTTAAAGTTTACATTATCCCAAAATCATCCAAAGTCAGGCCCAAAAGAAAATAAATATAGGTCCACAATAGTTATCAGAGTTTTAGAAATAAAGATCCATAACCGGTGCCAAATGCCAAGCCTCCCATCCCAAGCATCCATAGAGCATCACTTAATTACCTGAGAAAACGTGCTAAAAGTCAGCTTTCGCTGGTGAGATCATAGGTTTAGATTCATAATTCAATATAGTGGACATATACGCAAAACGCTTGCTAGCTAGACTAGGCCTCAATCATCCAACCAAAATATTCCAACCCAAACAAATCATCCCTATAGGTGCACGCTATAGCTCAAATTAATCCAATCAATAGCTTACCTAGCTCAAGTCTAGGCCTCGCTCTATCATCAATCCAATAGCTTACCTAGTTCGGGACTAGGCCTCGCTCAACAATCAATCATTAGCTTACCTAGTTCGAGACTAGGCCTCGCTCTATAACCAAATCAATAGCTTACTTAGTTCGGGACTAGGCCTCGCTCTATAACCAAATCAATAGCTTACCTAGTTCGGGACTAGGCCTCGCTCTATAACCAAATCGATAGCTTACCTAGTTCGGGACTAGGCCTCGCTTAATCCTACCTAGTTCTATAAGCATAGCAAGTTTTAAATAAACAAAGCGATAATAGTCCACATAAAAACATTTGCACGTTTCTCACCCCAAGTATTGAAAACAAAGTTCAAGAGTAAAAGTGGGGCTATGACTCACCTCAAGTCCAGAAATCCTCAAAAGAAACGATAGAAGAAAGACGTAAGTAATCTCAAGCAACTCACGTAACGGCGACTACAGACTCGGCACTTCCTAACAATATCAAACTCGTTCAGAAATCATTTCCTCAAAATCAAATATTCCCATTCCCGAACGTATTCCATTTTACTTTCTAAAAATATCCATTTCTCGAATTATCTTCATATTAATTTGAAGTTTGACGTTTGGTATCCATACGGGTGGAGGGTCGACACAACTCAAACCAGAAAGCCACAACAAACAAAAAGAATTAAACAAATATAGGTCTAATGTTAGCCCAATATATTATTTAAATAATTATCGAAGCTTATTAAATCCGTCGATTTGATAGTCTCCCATATTTATTTACGTAATATATCGTTCCGAAATTATACCCAACCTAAAGCACATTGCACAAAAGATTCTATTTGGTATATGTCGTAGTCCAATGAATTCCCTATATGTATCGTCGAATCGGCCAAATCCCACGAGACATATAGTAATTTATTCTCCTAAAATAGATACCACATCCTATGGGCGTCATGGGATACGATGTCCATTAATATACTCATTTTATATTGTCAAATAACTCGATCTAGAATAAGTTACTCGATATATAAAATGTTTATATTAATCGTCATATATCCGTGACAACACAAAGTCACAATATAAAGCCCACTTGGACTTTAAAGACCCACAATTCGTATAACTCGATAAGTTTCTAATTTATAAATAAAATCACATTTTTAATTATTAGTTACCCGACTTATAGTTCGCCATTATTTATATAGTTATTATATATATGTTTAACACGTCTATATACGTATATAAACGATTATATTTTTAATAATATTATTACGAGTATATTTTTTTTATATCGATTTTTAAATATTTATCGAGTCATAGAATTTGGTCACATGTCCGAGTCATGACCCTCGACTCATAGTCCAAGTCCAAAATAATAAGAATCAAGTCACAAATAAATATATCAACTTCGTCCAAACAATCCCATATCACGTGCTACAACATGAGGGTCCGACTACGGCACCCAACTAACCTATCTCCGTCATCTAATTGACCGTCTCACAATCGGTCCCCAATTCCATACTCGTCAACACAACTCCAAATCCAAATACAAGTAAACCTATGTCCAAAGTTTCGGTCCAACATATTCCACAACATGAAATATTAACACAATATTAACCAAAACCAAATATACCAATATTACGGGTCGACCTACCAAGTCAAACCCGGGTCAACTATGAGACCACAAATCATAAGAATTAACCTCCTTTTGGTCTCGGCTAGCTCAAAAGAGCCATTCGACCAAAACAGCCCGCGAGGTGGGGGTGTCGGCCGAGAATCAAAACAAAAACAAGAACAAGTCGAGAGCAACTAATCACCAAGAATCAATCATAACCGAACCACGACACCTCCAAGACTCTCAACCGAGTCGAGGAGTAATCACACCGAGACCTTGGGTCTCGGTCGAGCTCAATACGAGCCACAACCCAAACCAAACGCATCCAAAATCCAAATCCGAGCACCAACAAATCAAGAATCGACCCCCATGGATACCAAACTCATTTTTATATCAAAACCCATTTTCATTTCAAATTTTAACATCCCAAAATATCAAGATTCAATTCGGGTTCGACTCAAAATAGTCAAACCCGACACAAAACTCACGTTTTCTCACCTTCAAATCGAATGATAACCAAGAAAAATGATGGTGTGGTGGCGTGTGGTGTGTGGTCCGGCGGTATCACTAAAAACGGAGGGGAGAGGCGTGTGTTTCACACCACAAGAACAAGGAGATGATGGGGAGTATTTTTGGTGGTGGTGGTGTTGTGTGGAAGTCGGCGGTGGTGGTGTTTTGAGGGTGGCAGCCGGCTGCTAGGGAGAGGGAGGAGAAGGGTGGATTTGATTTTTATTATAATGAGGGTTAGGGTTAGGGGAGAG
The DNA here is from genome assembly GCA_030686995.1 of Artemisia argyi. Taxonomy (NCBI): domain Eukaryota; kingdom Viridiplantae; phylum Streptophyta; class Magnoliopsida; order Asterales; family Asteraceae; genus Artemisia; species Artemisia argyi. The sequence goes on along the minus strand of CM060685.1, from coordinate 191,795,579 downwards.
GGGTTAAATACCCGAATTTTGCACTTAGGTCCCTCAAGTTTCACTTTTCCAAAACTAGCCACAAATACTTTAATAATTAGTGAATTCTTTTTAATCGGTTTTCCCGTAACACGATTACTCGTTCATAAAAGTATTAGATTTTCGCCAAACATATTCGTACACGTCGTAAATGATTTTCCCAACAACATTTCCCGAAACATATAGATATGTATGAAAGACATAATGTTTATTTAACGGTGAATCGCTACCGTTAAGTAAAAGATTAAAATTCGTTAGGTTAATCTAGTGCTGGAGTCAATGTAGTGCCAAAGTAACGATCATAAAAATCATCACGACCGAATCAACCAAACCATAAATAATTAACCAAATCTCATAAACATCGTATGATTAAAAATCAAGTACCAACGTTCGTAAAATATCTCGTCACAATAAACTTTCAAAAATTCTAAATTTATAATTTTTAATGTAATGCGGGTTTTATAAATGGCTCCCTATTTTTCCAGTTGTCACATCCTCCCGGCCTCAGAAGAAACCCGTCCCGGGTTTCTCTCGGAACAAACCATCTACGAAGTAAAAAGCTTCGGATATCTCTTTCGAAACTCATCCTTACGTTCCCACGTGAATTCCGGTCCGTGCCGCGAATTCCAATGAACTTTGATGAGCGGAATACGACTCCTCTTGAGTCATTTGATCTCTCTATCCATTATCTCAATCGGCTCTTCCACAAAATTCAAACTTTCATCCACACGAATATCCTTGATTGGTATTACTGGTGTTTCCTCTGAAAGACATTTCTTCAGATTGCTAACATGAAACACATCATGAACTTTACTCAGTTCCATGGGTAATTCCAAACGATACGCTACGGGCCCAATTCTTTCCAAAATAAGAAATGGTCCAATGTAGCGCGGATTAAGTTTCCCACGTTTCCTAAAACGTATCACACCCTTCCAAGGCGAGACTTTCAACATCACTTTGTCTCCAACCTGGAATTCTAGGGGTTTACGCCTCTGATCGGCGTAGCTTTTCTTCCTATCTCTAGCTGCTTGCAGTCGATCTCGAATTTGCGTTACTTTCTCAGTAGTTTCCAAAATAAGCTCAGGGCCTGTGAGTTGGCTATCTCCAACTTCTGCCCAACCAATAGGTGAACGACATTTACGACCATACAAAGCTTCAAATGGTGCAGCCTTAAGACTTGTGTGGTAGCTATTGTTGTAGGAGAACTCCGCAAGGGGTAGATATTTCTCCCAGCCTTTACCAAAGTCTATGATGCATGCACGAAGCATATCCTCCAAAGTCTGGATAGTTCTCTCACTTTGACCATCGGTTTGGGGGTGATATGCAGTACTCATATCAAGTCTCGTCCCCAAAGCGGTTTGAAGTGATCGCCACAATGCTGACGTGAAGCGCCTGTCGCGATCCGAAATAATCGATATCGGAACTCCATGACGAGAAACAATCTCCTTCACATACAACCTCGCAAGTTTATCCACACTATCATCTTCACTAATTGCCAGGAAATGAGCAGACTTAGTCAAAAGATCCACAATTACCCATATAGCGTTGCAACCGCTAGCTGTCTTTGGTAATTTGGTAATAAAGTCCATCGTAATCCGCTCCCATTTCCAAACCGGGAGTTCTGGCTGCGTTAATAATCCTGACGGTCTTTGATGTTCAGCTTTAACCTTAGAGCAAGTCAAACACTTGCTAACATACAACGCTATATCTGCCTTCATATTTGGCCACCAGTATAACTTTTTCAAATCCTGGTACATTTTGTCAGACCCAGGATGAATAGAGTATCTTGACTTATGCGACTCATGCATAATCAACTCTCGAATTCCTCCATACAATGGTACCCAACTTCGCTCTCCAAAACATAATACTCCATCAGAACGTCTAACAAAACCCTTCTCATTTTCTGCCATCCCAAATATATTCTCAGCAGACCGATTTTCTGCTTTCAACGCTTCCGTTTGAGCTTCTAGTATTTGAGATGGTAAAGGCGATACGATAGTCATTGCTAATGACCTCACTCGTAACGGTGCAATTCTCTCCTTTCGACTAAGAGCATCAGAAACAACGTTTGCTTTACCCGGATGGTAGCGAATCTCACAATCGTAATCGCTTAGCAGCTCAATCCAACGTCGCTGCCTCATGTTAAGCTCTTTTTGGTTCAGAATGTGTTGCAGACTTTTGTGGTCAGTAAACACTACACACTTGGTTCCATACAAGTAATGTCTCCATATCCTCAAAGCAAAAACCACAGCACCTAACTCCAAATCATGGGTGGTGTAGTTCTTCTCATGCTTCTTGAGCTGTCGGGAAGCATAAGCTATCACTTTCTCTCGTTGCATTAACACAGCTCCTAAACCTTTATGTGAAGCGTCACAATAGACGACAAAATCCTCGTTACCTTCGGGTAACGCCAAGATAGGAGCACTACACAACATCTCCATAAGTAACTGAAATGCTTCCTCTTCCTTATCTCCCCATTCATACTTAACACTCTTCTGAGTCAATTTGGTCAACGGTTTTGCTATCTTCGAAAATCCCTCAATGAATCTTCGGTAATAACCGGCTAATCCCAAAAATTGACGAACTTCTATTGGGGTCGTAAGTGCAGCCCAATCTTTAATTGCTTCAATCTTAGCAGGATCCACATGAACTCCTTGTCTATCAATCACATGACCTAGAAATTGTACCGTCGGAATCCAAAATTTACATTTCGAAAACTTTGCATACAGTTTCTCCTTCCTGAGCAATTCTAAGATAAGTCTTAGATGCTCCTCATGCTCCTTCTCACTCTTCGAATAAATCAGAATGTCATCGATGAACACAATCACGAACTTATCTAAGTAAGGCTTACACACCCGATTCATGAGATCCATGAATACCGCCGGTGCATTAGTCAACCCAAACGGCATCACCTGAAACTCGTAATGCCCGTAACGGGTTCTGAAAGCCATTTTCGAAATATCCTCCTCGCAAACTCGAAGTTGATGATATCCCGATCTCAAATCGATTTTCGAATACACACTCGGTCCTTGAAGTTGATTGAACAAATCGTCGATCCTCGGTAACGGGTATCTATTCTTCACCGTTAACTTGTTCAACTCTCGATAATCAATACACATACGAAACGATCCATCCTTCTTCTTCACAAATAAGACCGGGGCTCCCCATGGTGAAGAACTTGGTCTTATGAATCCCTTTTCGGCTAACTCCGCTAATTGTTTCGACAACTCTTCCAATTCAGTAGGTGCAAGACGATAAGGCGCTCGTGCTACAGGTGCAGCACCAGGTATCAATTCAATCTGGAATTCCACTTGTCTAGTAGGCGGAATTCCCGGCAAATCATCGGGAAACACATCCGAAAAATCACGAACTACGGGTACATCTCCAATGCACCTTTCCTTCTTCTCCTTCACTTCTTTCTCAGAAATTTGAGCTAAGAAAAGGCAACTTCCTTTTTCCATTAGCTTCGGCAACTTAGTGCAAGATATGACCGCTAATCTAGATGGGCCTCTCAAATCCTTTCTATCCCCTGGTATGTTCAGAATCTCCTTGCGGTATGGCACACGCACGATCTTCTCATCGCAAATTATATGAGCACGATACTTCGACAACCAATCCATACCAATAATGACATCAAAACTTCCTAAAGTGACGGGTAGAAGATCTATGTTGAAAGGACGATTCAGAAAGTTTAACGTGCAACCGCGAATGATAGTCTTAATCCTCTCTATGTTCCCATTAGCTAATTCTACATCATAACCAATTCCTAAGGCCATCGAGGGTTTCTCATGTAAGGGTGCAAACTTAGTGGACACAAAACTCTTATCGGCACCAGTATCAAATAGTATGGAAGCATAACGATTATTGAGAAGGAACGTACCAGTAACAACGTTCGGATATTCTCCTCTCTCGTTCCCGAGTGCATACACTCTTCCATGAGCGGCTCCAACTTCCACACGTTGGGCCCCATTATCTTGTCGTCAACGATTTCCTCCAGCTCCACGGTTTCCATTATTGTACCCATTACCACCCGATCCTTGATTTCCTCGGTTCCACGATTCCCTACACTCATTCCGATAATGTCCTTTCTTTCCACATCCATAGCAAGTAACATTTCCTTTGCTCATAGTTTCAAGAGTAGCTTGAACCATAGCAAGTGGTCGAGCTCTACAATCCTTAGCTATGTGTCCAATCTTAGAGCAATTCTTGCACATCACAGTACATCGACCAGAATGATGCTTGTAACATTGGTTACATTTGGGTGCATCTCCACTGTAGTTCTTCTTGTCTCCATCTCCCATGGCATAAGCTCTAGTAGTTGTTTGTCGCTTGTTTCGACGATCATTACCCTTAGAGTGATCATCCCTCTTCCTCTTTCCGTTCTTATCCATCTCAGCTTCTTCCAATGCCAAAGAGTCCATCAATTGTTGAGCGATAGTGATAGCCTCATGAATGTTTGCAGGCTTAGCAGAAATCACATCGTTCCTTGTAGCTACCGGCAACCCATCGGTAGACCTCTCAATCTTTTGGGTCTCAGTCCGAACCATATCGGGACAGAGTAAGGCCAACTCTCGATAACGGCGATTGTAAGTTGCCATATCGGTACCTTTCACCTTGTGGTTCCAGAATTCAACCTCCAGCTTCTTAATCTCATTTCTTGAGCAGTAAGTCTGAATCAGCAAAGACTTAAATTGCTCCCAAGTCATAGCATAAGCCTCATCACTCCCAACCGAATTACGGTAATTGTTCCACCAAGTTAAGGCTTCATCCTTGAAAGTAAAAGAAGCAAACTTTACCTTCGCATTCTTCGCACAACCACTGACATTAAACACTGACTCAGTCTTCTCTATCCACCTAACCAAGTAAACCACTCCTTCAGTTCCACCAAACTCAATAGGTCCACAAATCTTAAACTCCTTGTAGTTACATCCGTTAGCACGAACAGGTGGAAATGTTCCAGCAGAATTGTTGGAATGATTTGACTCAGCTAGTAGCTCAGCAACTCGTTGCTCCACAAGTTGATTGATCATTGCTTGATCTACAGTAGGTGCATTAAGTGGAACATGATCATTGTCTCCCTGAACATCAACATTTTGATTCCTGTTGTTGCGGTTAGTAGTGTCCAGGTTATCAGGAGTAGGAGTCTCAACATTTCGAGTTGGACGGCGTCCTCGACGACCAGGGGTAGTCGTTGCAGGTCCAGTTCTGGTAGCTCTAACAGGGTTTCTTCGTGGGGCCATTGATCTGAAACATCATACAAGTTCGTGAGTCTCCAATAGAACTTATATATGCTCAACAAGAATTAAATCAACGAAGCCAAGTCATGGAAAGAATAGCAACAATACACCATGAAACATCAATAAAACGGATAAGGACTCAATTTCCATAACACCCAAAATCACATAATACCATCTACTAATAACCATCAACCATACAATAGCGATCTAACATCGTTCCAACTACAAAATGTACTAATCGTTCCAAAAGATACGAATACTGAACAAAATACATCAAAATATGATAACTAGCTTTTCTAACCGAACACTCCTCGGTTAAGAAAGCAACAAGACAACATAACCCAAGCAACTAGCCACGCTGCTGGCGGAGGTTCCTCAACTCCTGCCTCAAGCCATCAAGATCCCTCCATAATGATCCCAACTCCACACTATGGGTGTCTCGGTCTCTCTTGAGGTCAGCCACCTCCTTCTCCAGCTCGGCATTCCTTTGCCATAGCTTGCGGTCGGCCTCTCGAGCTGTAACAAAACCTCGCTGTAAACTATCGATATGCTCATGAACCTCCATCAAAACTCTCCTCATCTCAGTAGTCCTGCCCACAACCACAGTCATATCCACTCTCAGATCTGCTATGAACTCTCCAATAACCCTCTCAAGTCGATCAGATATACGTGCAACTCTCTCACCAAGATCCGTAATCTGAGCCCACAACCTACCAATCTCACCTAACTCTGCATGCTCAGCAGAAACCTCAGAAGGTGCATCCGACTCAATGGGACCACCAGGTGGCAACTCAAACAAAAATGGATGATCAGGTGAATCAGGCTCAATCGGATGTATAGGTGAATCAGGCTCCTCAGCCTGTGCTGGCGGTACAATCAAATCATCATCATCAGGCATCTCCTCCTCCTGAGGGTCATCCTCCTCCTCAGGGTCATCATCATCACCCTGCTCAGCCTCCTGAGGGTCATCAGCCTCATCATCACCCTCGTACTCCTCCTCCTCATCGGAAGAGTACATCATCAATCGTCATCTCCTAACAGGTGAACCATGTGGTGAAGGGGTAGGTGATCTAGGACAACGACGCAATGATGCGGGTGGCGCCTCAGACTGAAGAGAGTGAGCATCAATCTGTAAAGGTGGTGAAGTAGGGCGTACTGACATGCGTGCCGTAGCTCGGTGGGAAAACGTGGAGCCACACGAGCCAAAGCCTGATGAAGAGTAAGCTGCCTCGATGTGCCAGGGAGCCCTAGAGAAGATGAGGGTCCCTGCGTAGATGCAGCAGGTGGTGCTGAAGTAGAACCTGTCGGTGTCATAGTAGCTGAATGCATGGCAACCTGGTAAGGGTCATCAGGAGCTATGGTGAACTGTGCTGGCAATATCGGTGTAGTAAGAATATCCTCAACGACATCAGGCGTATGGGAGGCCATAGTCTGTGACAACGGCGTAGGGTAGGTGTAAGTGTTTCAAAACAACTAAACCGCAAACTCAAAATTCCAAATCCAATAATCATCATATAATTCCAAATCGTATATAATCAAGAAAGATTTAAAATACCGCATTACCAAAACCATTCTCAAAACAATTAAGCCATATAATTCCTCCAAAAACGCATATAATTCCTCAAAACGCATCATATCACTAAATCAATAAACCTCAAATCCTCAAATCATCTCAAGAAATCCCAAATCTATAATCATCTCAATAATCTCATAATACCTCAACAATAAACAATGATGCTTCGGCTTGGCGGGCTGGCGGGCAATGGTTGAGGATCGTTTTCTATAAAAATCGGTTATAGTTTAGGTGTCTATTTACCTAGTTCTCTATAACCTTGGCTCTGATACCAATCTGTAACACCCCCAAAATTTGATACAGCGGAAGACTCAACAAGCTTTCGGGGTGCTACGGGGATTGGTATCCAAACACAAGACATAAAAGAACGAGATAAAGTAAACATAATAAAATACAACCACGCGGGGTTTTAAAGTTTACATTATCCCAAAATCATCCAAAGTCAGGCCCAAAAGAAAATAAATATAGGTCCACAATAGTTATCAGAGTTTTAGAAATAAAGATCCATAACCGGTGCCAAATGCCAAGCCTCCCATCCCAAGCATCCATAGAGCATCACTTAATTACCTGAGAAAACGTGCTAAAAGTCAGCTTTCGCTGATGAGATCATAGGTTTAGATTCATAATTCAATATAGTGGACATAAACGCAAAACGCTTGCTAGCTAGACTAGGCCTCAATCATCCAACCAAAATATCCAACCAAAATATTCCAACCAAAACAAATCATCCCTATAGGTGCACACTATAGCTCAAATCAATCCAATCAATAGCTTACCTAGCTCAAGTCTAGGCCTCGCTCTATCATCAATCCAATAGCTTACCTAGTTCGGGACTAGGCCTCGCTCAACAATCAATCATTAGCTTACCTAGTTCGGGACTAGGCCTCGCTCTATAACCAAATCAATAGCTTACCTAGTTCGAGACTAGGCCTCGCTCTATAACCAAATCGATAGCTTACCTAGTTCGGGACTAGGCCTCGCTTAATCCTACCTAGTTCTATAAGCATAGCAAGTTTTAAATAAACAAATCGATAATAGTCCACATAAAAACATTTGCACGTTTCTCACCCCAAGTATTGAAAACAAAGTTCAAGAGTAAAAGTGGGGCTATGACTGATGCGTGGGAATCGCACCTTGCTTTACCTCTCGAGGGATCTCGAGAAGCTTACAACCCCCACCAGGCAGTGTACCTGATCCTTGTAGTATAGTATAGTGACAAGTACCGGGGAATTGATCGTTCAGCTTAGGAATAGTGTCGCTAGATTAGAAAACCTAATTAATAGTTCTAAAGGTGAAAGATGATTATTTTTGTATTTTTATATTTTTATGAAAGCAATTAAAATCTCGGGTTTTGGAAGAGTGGGCGGAATTAGTTGCTATTCAACTAACCCAAAGCTAATATATAATTAAAATAAAATACTGAAAATGAAATTAAACTAAATTAAACTAAGGTTGTGAGCAGTGGTTGGAGAAATTGTGTTTACTTAGACTTCATTACTCCCTAGATATCTTTTACACGTTAATTACTTGTTACACTTGTATGGATGACGGATTGTATTCCTTAATACCATTCGTGGGGTGGCATACATAACTCCCCAACTCTATGAGCTCTTATCTCCTCCTACACCATGACCCAGCACAACTATAGGGATTGTAAACAGTGGCTCATGCATTAAATACAACCAATAAAGACCTAGTACGCCTCGGTTCATGTTTCTTAAGACGTTCAAGCATGTTACCATTTGGAGATCTGCCAGTTTTCTTAAGCCTAACATATAAATCATTCATCCAAAGCAAGAATAGACAAGTAATCAACACATAATCAACATCTAGGTTTCATTAGATCTAAGCAAACACAAAAGAGATCTAGCCTAGCATAGTAGAATTGAGACAAGAACAAGATATAAACAACCAACACATAGACATATTGATTGAATTGAAAGTATACTTATCTCAATTACAATGCAAGGTCTCAAGGGTTTGGAACCCTTGAAAAACCTGTAAAAGATGCACCAAAATCGTCTTTAGGGTTTCACCAAAACTTCTCTCTTCTTAATGAAAAAACTAGAAAAATATATATAGGAAAAGTAGGCTGACGGCGTCAAGAGATACATGTGACGCCGTCACCTCGCCGCCATATACTTCCTCGGACGGCCTTGATCCACTTATGACGGCCTATGTGACGCCGTCACCGACCACGGTATTTTATTCTTGCCACTTTGACGCCGTCATGAAGGCTTCTGACGTCGTCACCACCTACGGTATTTAATTCCTCATGTTTGACGCCGTCAAGATGGTAGTCTTGACGCCGTCACCTTGTATCTTCAGCATGGAAATTTGGTACTTTGCCGTTTTCTTCACTTTTATGCTCCAAAAACGTCCAAAATGGCTTCTTTTCTAGAATTCACTCTCCAAACACCTAAAATCACAAAAGGAACGATTTAGGGCAATATTTGATCAAATAAAGTCGGATTCGGGCTTAAATGACCCCCTAAAAACGGATCATTTTTCGCCTCATCATATACCCTTACACTTGAGATTTGCTTGTCCTCAAACAAATGAGCTTTTATTCTACTCAAAAGACAAGTTAGGGGTCATTTAACACTAATATAAAAGTAATTACAACGAATAATCGTTCCACTAAAGACCAATAGACAAGCACGGAAGTCATACACAAGCACCTCACAAATAGTGTTTAGATACTCACATCTCTCGGGTGTAATAAAGTAATATAACATTATGGAAATGGAAGATATCTCTCACTACCTGTCATAGCAAAATAGATTACCATAGGCTTGGGAAAGGATCAAACCTCCACCACATGGCGTAAGCACCTAGGATAAACTATCAAAGAGGTCTTTTAAAGGGTTATAACGTTAGGTGTAGGGATATGAATTACACGGTTTTGTTGGATAAAGGAAGTTTTACTGGTGGCGAGTTAACAATCTTATTTAATTACATGTACAAGATGGCGTTGCTAAGCCAAGACTAGACTCGACTTAAGCTATCAAATGAAAAATAACAAAAACATAAAATGAACATAGAATAAAAACGGGATGGTAGTCCGTATGTTTTTTCTCTCTTTTTCCTTTTTCTATTTTTTTTTCTTTTTCTTTATTTTTCCATTTTTTTTTTGCATACACTCTTACCCTACCATCCAAAATAATACATCATAGGGGTATGAGCAATCCCCTTACACTTGAATCTTTACATACTTTACATTAAACTATTCTAATGACTCGAATTAAGAAAATCAAAACACTTGGAGCACTTTTAAGATTAACGTACATATGGGGGTAATATATGATGTTCTTCCCCATTACTCCATAAAATAAGTACTTTACCCATGAGTCCCAATCGTCCCAAAACAATATGTACAAGGATATGACTCGACTTAGCAACCATGTAATCAATTAGAAAGTTAACTTAGGGTTTAACAAATAACAATAATGCACTAAAAATGAGTGCATACATGGAAGGCTAAGGCGATTTGGTTGTACATTTAAGTGGGGTGTAACAAATTCTTCCTTTAAGTAAGATGCTTAAAGTTAGAAACGAAAAGATAGGCTCGGAGGGGTGTACTAGGGGTATCGTGTACTAAAAAATGAGTACAACGCTAAGGGTGTGGGAAAAATTAGTTGACTTAACTAGCCAAGTAATATGACTTAAACAGTCAAGTAATTATGATACGGGTTTAACACAAGGGTGATCCTAATGCCTCTTATCATGTAGTAAATCCTACTACACGAATGTAGTCTCACTAGCGGTCTCGGGATGCATCACTAACGCAAGTTCTAGAATCTAAATGTTACCAGTACACTCGTAAGCACCAATAATAAATGCTTTTCCTATCAAATCTAAAGGCGAACCTCACATTTTTGGGTGGAAAATTTTTTTCTGAATATACGGTTATGTGCTAGTCATACAACCTCCTATTCATGAGACGCTTGCTATGGCTAAAGTTTCACTCCTAAATGTTGTAAAAAAATTTAAATTTGGCGCTAAAATTACACTAACAAGTATTTCTCATACTTTTATTACACACCTACTATCAAACAAAACAAACTCAAGCGAAAGTGCATATGTAAGGTATCATCTTTTTACCCTCCCCTTACACTTAGGATGAACATTGTCCCCAATGTTCAAGTAAAGAATGTAAAAGTTAAGAAGTAAAGAGAATGAAATCAAATACTCCCCTGATTCGCTCGGCATGGATTATAGGTTGGCCAGGTTAAATCTTCCTCCAAGAAAATGAACAATCAAAGCTTCCCTTCCAGAATATAAATCATCTTCTTGTCATAAATAACCTGTAAATCCTGACAACAGTAGACAAGGCAACCTCGCGTAAAATCGGCGGCATCCTATATAAGTTACTAAATCCTAGAAAACAAAGTAAGATATAATGCTTGTGGAATGAAGTTTGCAGATTTCCTGGAGATTATAAAACTTAATAATTCACAAAAACCATAAGACTCCGTTAGAAAAACAAAACCGGTAAAATTTCTAGATTTTCAACTCCTGACGCCGTCAAGAGCAATACCCTGACGCCGTCAGAATGGACCTGCAGAAATTTCTTATGTTAAGTTTCCGGAAAATTTCTGGAAAAACTTTGTCCTACTTCCTGGAAAATCCTGCAAAACTTCATTATGACTCAATACAAGCATTTGACTCAAACAAATACGAATATACATGTTCATTAAATATTGTGGAGAATCATGATCGGTTTGTTTCTTAAAAACATATTTGGGGTTTCCCCTTACACTTATCTTTTGCAAAAATACCCTTAGGTTGAAGTTAAGACTAGGCCAAACAACATAATAAAGTATTTCCACATTTTAATGAGAAACATGATCAACCAACAATAAAAATAAAACATGCATACGGAAGCAAATAACAATCAAACAAATAAAATCACACAAAACATGGGTTGCCTCCCAAGAAGCGCTTTTCTTTATTTACGAGTCTTGTAGCTAGACTCAAAGTCATGGGTTACTATGTGATTCGGGTGAGTTCCTCGTTGAGGATATCTTTGGGATCAAACTTGGGTTTCAACTTTCTATCGGTCTCCTTAGTACGATATGACCTTTCAAACTTTTCTCCATCCGGATCATACAAGGTCATTCTAATATGCCATGACCCGTCACCTTCTTTAGGTGGCTTGTCCCACCTCCACTCACATTTATCTCCCTCTCTTTTCCATTTATTCCTTTCTATGTTGATGGGCATTACGCTTAATAACTCAATCATCTTCCTAAAGACTAAGGGATCCTCAAAGGGGTCTAGCTCCTCATCTCTATCTATGAGTTGTTCTACCGAATGTGTCTTCTCAACAAAGTCCTTCTCTAGATAGAATGGGCATTGAGGTCCTATGAAATTCCTTTCTATCCAAGGCCCATATCTAGATGGTCTCCTATTCATCTCTACCCAATATGGCGTTGGTTCATCATCACAATCATAACTATGCTTCTTAACATCATATACCGACCAAGTATCGCCTTCACCTACCGTTATCTTTGATTCCTTGCAATCTATCATGGCACTAGCGGTTGCTAAGAATCCTCTTCCTACCAATAATGGGCATGTAGTGTCACTAACCATGTCTAGGACGTGAAAATCCGCTAATATAGTTAATTTTCCTACGTGAACAACTACATCCTTAATCATTCCAACCGGGTGTGCAATACTCCCATCCGCTAAACCTATCAATACCTCCGTTTCCTCTAACTTTCCTAGCTTAAGAGTGGTGAATAAGGATAAGGGAATCAAGTTGAGGCTTAACCCTAAGTCGGCTAATGTGTCGAAAGCTTCGGATCTTCCTATCTTACAAGGCAAAACAAATATACCCGGGTCATCAAGCTTTTTAGGTAACTTGTTTTGAACGAAGGCGGTCCCATTTTTGCCTAGCTTACACTTCTCATATTTTTCTAGGAGGGCGCTATAGTAGGGAGCACGCGCTAAGACATCAATAACGGGGCGTTCAAGGTGAAGTTCTTTGAATTCATCGTCAAGGTCTTGCGTAAGAGGTGTTTCAAAAATGCTTTTGACCGGCTCTATAGTGGGGGTTTTAGTCGATTGGTCCTTTTGGGGAACTTGGTTTTGTTTGAAGCACGTGCTCGTTGATTTGACCGAATAATATTGTGGACACGAAACGGGTGACGAAACGGATGATATGGAATTAACGGTTAGTTTCGGATTCTTGATCGTGTCGCTTGGGAGTGCTCCCATTTCTCGGTCATTGAGAACTTTCAACAATGCATCAATTCTAGTGGTCATCTCGCTTTGCTTTTGTTTGAAATCGGCTTCAAACTTGGATATGCGAGCTTCTTGAGATGCCATGAACTTTGACATCAATCCTTCAAGATTGTTGGTACTACCATAGTTGTTAGAAGGATTGTTGTTGAAGGTACGGTTGGATGGTGGACCGTTTGATTGGTAACGATTAGGCGGATTGGAAAAAATTGGGTTGATTTTGTTTCCACCTAAGGTTTGGGTGATTTTTCCATGAGGGGTTGTATGAATCACCGTATGTGTTTGGCTCGGGCTTGAAAGTGTACCACTTATCTCCCGCTTCGTCGGTACGCGTGGATGCGTAGTCCGCAAAAGCTGTTCCGGGGAGTTCCACACAATCACGAGTGTCATGGGGACCACTACATAATTCGCATGAAGAAGTGATTTTGTTCACTTGGCTTGAATGCTTCGGAGCTTCGTAAGATTTCATGAGAAACTTGACTTGGTACTCAAGTTCCATGATCCTACGGTCGGGAGTGCTTGAATTGTTCGAAGGCAAAGATATTGCCTTGACCGTTTTGTTCAAATCACGGGGATCATTCCAACTTTCATTGTCATAGAGAGCAAGATCTTCTATGAGTCCCCATGATTGTTCCGCACTAAGATCACGTAGCTTACCACCGGCCGATTGGTCAATGGTTCGCCTCGTGGAGATGTCGATATGGTCATAGAAGATTTGGACTTGGAGCCAAAGATCTATGCCATGATGAGGGACTTTTTGAAGTAAGTCCTTGAAACGAGTCCATGCTTCATAAAGAGATTCATTTTGACGTTGTTGGAACATCAAGATGTCATTCCTAAGCTTAGTAGTTCTCCCCGGTGGGAAAAATTGAGCAAGGAAACGAGTGGTGAGATCATCCCATGTGGTGATGGATCCCGCGGGTAAACACTCAAGCCATTGACTAGCTTGATCCCGTAGAGAGAATTGGAATAGGCGTAAATGGGTAGTCTCTCTAGTCTCAACACCTAGGTCTATGGAATCTACGATTTTGAGGAAGTCCTTAAGGTGTTGGTTTGCCAAAAACTTGATGCGTGGGAATCGCACCTTGCTTTACCTCTCGAGGGATCTCGAGAAGCTTACAACCCCCACCAGGCAGTGTACCTGATCGTTGTAGTATAGTATAGTGACAAGTACCGGGGAATTGATCGTTCAGCTTAGGAATAGTGTCGCTAGGATTAGAAAACCTAATTAATAGTTCTAAAGGTGAAAGATGATTATTTTTGTATTTTTATATTTTTATGAAAGCAATTAAAATCTCGGGTTTTGGAAGAGTGGGCGGAATTAGTTGCTATTCAACTAACCCAAAGCTAATATATAATTAAAATAAAATACTGAAAATGAAATTAAACTAAATTAAACTAAGGTTGTGAGCAGTGGTTGGAGAAATTGTGTTTACTTAGACTTCATTACACCCTAGATATCTTTTACACGTTAATTACTTGTTACACTTGTATGGATGACGGATTGTATTCCTTAATACCATTCGTGGGGTGGCATACATAACTCCCCAACTCTATGAGCTCTTATCTCCTCCTACACCATGACCCAGCACAACTATAGGGATTGTAAACAGTGGCTCATGCATTAAATACAACCAATAAAGACCTAGTACGCCTCGGTTCATGTTTCTTAAGACGTTCAAGCATGTTACCATTTGGAGATCTGCCAGTTTTCTTAAGCCTAACATATAAATCATTCATCCAAAGCAAGAATAGACAAGTAATCAACACATAATCAACATCTAGGTTTCATTAGATCTAAGCAAACACAAAAGAGATCTAGCCTAGCATAGTAGAATTGAGACAAGAACAAGATATAAACAACCAACACATAGACATATTGATTGAATTGAAAGTATACTTATCTCAATTACAATGCAAGGTCTCAAGGGTTTGGAACCCTTGAAAAACCTGTAAAAGATGCACCAAAATCGTCTTTAGGGTTTCACCAAAACTTCTCTCTTCTTAATGAAAAAACTAGAAAACTATATATAGGAAAAGTAGGCTGACGGCGTCAAGAGATACATGTGACGCCGTCACCTCGCCGCCTTATACTTCCTCGGACGGCCTTGATCCACTTATGACGGCCTATGTGACGCCGTCACCGACCACGGTATTTTATTCTTGCCACTTTGACGCCGTCATGAAGGCTTCTGACGCCGTCACCACCTACGGTATTTAATTCCTCATGTTTGACGCCGTCAAGATGGTAGTCTTGACGCCGTCACCTTGTATCTTCAGCATGGAAATTTGGTACTTTGCCGTTTTCTTCACTTTTATGCTCCAAAAACGTCCAAAATGGCTTCTTTTCCAGAATTCACTCTCCAAACACCTAAAATCACAAAAGGAACGATTTAGGACAATATTTGATCAAATAAAGTCGGATTCGGGCTTAAATGACCTCCTAAAAACGGATCATTTTTCGCATCATCAATGACTCACCTCAAGTCCAGAAATCCTCAAAAGAAACGATAGAAGAAAGACGTAAGTAATCTCAAGCAACTCACGTAACGGCGACTACAGACTCGACACTTCATAACAATATCAAACTCATTCAGAAATCATTTCCTCAAAATCAAATATTCCCATTCCCGAACGTATTCCATTTTACTTTCCAAAAATATTCATTTCTCGAATTATCTTCATATTAATTTGAAGTTTGACGTTTGGTATCCATACGGGTGGAGGGTCGACACAACTCAAACCAGAAAGCCACAACAAACAAAAATAATAAAACAACTATAGGTTTAATGTTAGCCCAATATATTATTTAAATAATTATCGAAGCTTATTAAATCTGTCGATTTGATAGTCTCCCATATTTATTTACGTAATATATCGTTCCGAAATTATACCCAACCTAAAGCACATTGCACAAAAGATTCTATTTGGTATATGTCGTAGTCCAATGAATTCCCTATATGTATCGTCGAATCGGCCAAATCCCATGAGACATATAGTAATTTATTCTCCTAAAATATATACCACATCCTATGGGCGTCATGGGATACGATGCCCATTAATATACTCATTTTATATTGTCAAATAACTCAATCTAGAATAAGCACTCGATATATAAAATGTTTATATTAATCGTCATATATCCGTGACAACACAAAGTCACAATATAAAGCCCACTTGGACTTTAAAGACCCACAATTCGTATAACTCGATAAGTTTCTAATTTATAAACAAAATCACATTTTTAATTATTAGTTACCCGACTTATATTTCGCCATTATTTATATAGTTATTATTTATAATAATATCCCGACATTTATTACACTATTTGCATAGTATAATAACTATCGTTTTATTATTATACGTTTACTCGTGATCGTTTTATTATTAATATACGTGTATATATATATATATGGGAGGGTTAACGTAAGATCAACTTTAAAGTTGTAAAAGTAAGAACCTATTTAAACCATTGGATCTTTTTATTTATGTTAGATAATATTAACATTAAATGACTAACATTATAATAATTAAATATGATTTCAAGGGTATTTTGGAGAATTCAATCCCAATGTGATTAATTTTTTTTTTCAAAATTTCGTCCATTTTTTGATACAAAAATCTGGACCACATTTTTTTAGTTGATACATCAAGTACACAACTTCAAAGCAGGTGATACAACAACTACATTTATTAAAACGAGAATACTCATTTTTTTTTTGAACAGTGAATATTCATTAATATTACCAAAATCTTTAATACAAACGCGTGAAGAAGCTTATATACATGTTGCTACAGCAACGACACCAGCCCACCATATATCCGGTGTACCGGCGATGTATCCGGAGTACCGGTGTACCGGCGATGTATCTTTTTTAAAGACGACACATACCCCAATGTATCCGGTGTACCGGCGACAAACAGCGACAAGTGATAATAATACTGATAAACACATGATCCATAATCCTTACCAGTGGCAGTAGAACAAAACCTCATATACATTTATAAACTGAAAAAATAACAATCTCATACAGTAACATTTTTTATAACTCATATGTGATACAAATCACTAAAAACTAATTAAATAAACCAAAAATGATACACATATCATGGTACTTCAATTAAATGTGATTCAACGAAATCAAAAAAGAAAGAAAAAAATCACGATGTATCGTGACAAAGGTTGATTCCGGGAGCAGCAAGCGGCGGCGTGACTAGATCGAACGGCGGCAAAGATTGGGTACCGACTATTTTCCGGCGGGTTTGACTGCGTGTTTCAATGGCGATGACGGCGACTAGGGTTTTAGTGGCACCTTCAGATCTCGTTTTTTCTTTTGTAATATAATTTTTTTTCTTTTGTTTTTTTGGTTTAGATCCGTGGCAATAGATTTGTGGACATTAATTTTCTTTTGTTTTGATGTCTAAGATATAATATGTATGGATCAGGATATGTTTTGAAATGGGTTTGTTGGATTTTGTAGGCGGACGAAAGTGTCGTCGGTGACTTTTTTCTTCACCGGAAAATTGATATGTTTGACTATTTTAAGATGGCAGAGAAAAAAGGAGATAAATGTGGGTGGTTATGTTTTGTAAAAAGTGTTTGGTAGGGTTTGTAAATGATGGTGGTATGAATCTGTTAATTCTCCAAAATGCCCTTTTTATTTAATTATTAATTACATTTTAAATTCAACTATGTAATTAATAAATGGGACACTTGCTTTAATCTTATTGGTTCCTCAATGGATCTTATTTTTACAATTTTAATTATGATCTTACATGATCTTAATTCTATATATATATATATATATATATATATATATATATATATATATATATATATATATATATATATATATATATATATATACTAGCTTTCAAGGCCCGCCCGATGGGCGGGCATGACTTATAAAGTTCCTTCTATGGTATTAGTTGAATAGGACTTGTTTGTTAATGTGTTAAACATGAAAATTAGTTAATTGATATTAATTATTAAACAACTTGATAAAAAAAAAACAATTCTCAATGTGTTTATTTTATTCACATTTGAGACAGTTGCATATTGTTTCTCAGGGAAGAAAACTCACCATTGAAGAGACGGGCATACTTGTGGAAATTTTTTGCGTTTACTTTTATTAATAGTTGTTTTGTGCACACCACAGCAAGCAATTGTATATTGTTTGTGAAGCCCGGCCGATGGGCGGGATTAGTTATAATTATCGCTTGAAGGTATTATTTAACAAATAATAAGATATAAATGTGCACATTTTATAATAGTTGTTTATAGGAAGCGTTAGTTATTGTTTTTGATCAATTAGCGTCCGTATACCAAAAATCAGTTGTCTAATGTTTTTTGTTTCCCACTTTTGAGACAAACACATAAAGACACACTGCAACAGTGAATTGGTTACGATTAAATTTTTACGCCATCTAAGTAAAGGTAAATCAAGTATAAAACATACCATATTATTTATTGAATGCATTCTAACATCTTAATGCAAGCGTCTTCCTAAACAACATTGTCAAAAGGTCATATATTGACATAGTGTAGGGTGTTTGAGAATTCTTATTAAAAAGTGCTTATTGCAGTATTTTTTTTACCTTGGTTCCGACTCGATATTGCGAGCCGACTAATCCCAGGGCGACTACCCTTTTGGATAGCCCGGAGTCTTCGCAGGTGAACCTCAGTGGCCACATGGAGATTAATTTTCTTCCCAAGTTTTGAACCTGAGACTTTAACCACTTAGGAGACCAACTCCAAACCACTCGGTCACCCCATGTGCTTATTGCAGTTTTATACATCTCATATAAACAAAGTCATAATTTTAAAAATGTGTATTTCAAACTACATGCAATAAAAAATAACCCATTTGCTATTTTGAAAGGAAAAATTCATAAAAATAAAGCTTCTCAATTGGGCCTGATAATATTAAGTATTACGTAGTAAGTAATTATGTTTAGAGCAGGGAAGAAATCACAAAATTTAAGTGTGTTGATATATATTTGATTGATAGTTTAATTGTACCATACAAAATTAACTGGAACCTTACTTGTTGCACATGGCTAGACAATTGCTATTGAATCAAGTATTAGATACAAACTACATTGTAAAAATGAGTTAAGAGTAATTGTGAAATAGACTGTTATACTCAACTAAAGCATGATAAATACTAAGAGGAAGATCCTTAGTTGACGTAGCTTGTTTAGTTCTTACCAATACATAACTTGTTTGTCAATTTGCATCAAACAACACATATAAGAGTTTAAGAAAAGTAAGGCTTTCAAAGTGTGCACCGACAATAGTTCTCTCTTTTTCAAGGTTTCTAGCTACCTTAAAAAAACCTCCTAAAGAGGGCTATTCCATATTCTTACCGTACATGCAGCTGTGGCGCGACATCAGAAGTTTATACTTTTCGGCTGTAAATAGTGTTCTTCGAAAACCTCTGCCTTTGCCTCGCCAAGAGACCTTGCCTTGTACCTCTTGTGCCAATTACAAAAGTGACCAGAAATAAACCTTGCAACATAGGAGACCACCAAAATTGGAGGAGTTAAATAGTTGTAGATAACAACATCCTTCCATGTTATTGGTATTAGAGACGTTCGATTTTTTGTTTGGCCTAAAATACCAAAAAAAAGTTATATATATATATATATATATATATATATATATATATATATATATATATATATATATATATATATATATATATAATTAATAAAATAATAATAAATTTGGCAAAAAAAATTTTAAATGTTTCTTACATAAATATTACACATTTTTGGAATACCCATTTTGACCCCTACAATGATTTGCCCATATGGATATCTACTCTTAGCTTTGTATTACACATTTCATGGATTTGTACTTCATATGATAAAGCCTTAAAAGTAAATGGTTAAAATTGAATAGTGGAAAATACAACTTATGGCCTATAGTGCTTACTAAACTTCCAGGACAGTAAAGATCTTCCAAATTATTTTGCAAATGAAAATAAGTTAGCAAACTAATTAAAACAATGCACTTGAGTTTGAATTTACCTGAAGAGGAGTACCAGTTTGACACCATTGGCAGTAAGAGGACAACACAAATGCAGCTTGAGCACATTGAATCTTTCAAGATTTGATGGTATGAGCTTCATCCATATGTCAAAGTCAGCTATTTTGGAGCATGCTCAAATGATAACATGTTCCTTTTGTTAGATAAACCTAATGCATAAACACCCATTCGTGAAATAATTTCTCTTCAAATACGGAAAGCTTCACTCCATCGTCAGCATGTCAGTTAGGGAATTAGAAGAATAGCCTTCGTGGCTCCCACTAATACATGCCCAGTATATAATAAGTGACCCAAAGTCCGCGTCCAACTACTACATGCCCAATACTAATTAGCAAACTGTAGGAATAAAACATAACACATTGCAAAATGATGAAGAAAACACGAACATGATCGATGTTGCTGACTCACAGGTGAATTAGTTATGTACCTATGTTCATGTCCAAAAAGTAATAAGATCTTTAAATAAGTTTGTCCAAACACTCTTAAAAATGCAGCCAAGAAATCTAGAATACAAACACCTTCGAAAGCTCTTCAGATACCGTAAGATATTTGATCAAGAAAATTAATATAAAACATGGTTAATGCTATCAAGTAACACTTTAAACTTGCACATATGGATGTACATGAGTCAAAGTGAAATAAATTAGTGAGATATTTGACGACAATTTTTTCATCAACTGAATCTATATCCCAGATTCAGCTTGACATAGGTTCTAAAGTTTTAAATTCACTCATGTTCCCTTTGTTTCATGACTAAGCCATGGTTCAAAGGCCAAAATAAAACACCAAAATGGTTTACTAAACTTCCAAGACTTGAGGTTGAATCAATCTCGATACCGTAATGTACTTCAGTGGGAAAGGCAAGCCACTGATCAAGTCCCCATTGTAGATAGTCAGACTCTTTGTGTCACACTTGGTCACGTTCTTTCAAAATGTACTTGTTTAAATGTATGAAGGTTGTCTACGGGAACTTGAATATTTTCATGATTACGCCCGTGGATTTAAAGCCATCCTTGATAAACTTATTGCAGATAGTTGCAGATTGTCTACGGGAACTTGAATATTTTCATGATTACGCCCGTGGATTTAAAGCCATCCTTGATAAACTTATTGCAGATAGTTGCAGATTGTGTGTGTACCCCTGGTAAACAAAAGACATGATCAGGCAACCTCACACAAAAATGTCGCAAGATTCACCCATAAACGTGAGAAAGAACCTCATAGTACACCATGAAAATGAAATTGGTTGCTGATGTTTTGCAGCCACAACCTTGTTTGAAGTTTCATCTTTGAGAGTCCCCTTGGCTGTACAGCCAATGTAACTATGTCTTCACTTGGATCCAACTCTTTTTTTTGGGGTTTGTGAGAAGAAGAACCAACACATGAGTCCTGGAAATGAAGGTTGTTGATGAACAGGTCTCGCCTCTTGCTTTCCAGCCCTCACAAACTTGATAAATACCCGTCATCAGTTGCCAATACGTATTTGATGAGCGTCCCAATTACACTCATCTCATCATACGTGCGATCCAAACCTTTACTAATCCCTTATATAGTTATATATTACTTGGCTCCAAACGACTTCCATGTAACAATTGTTGTTGAATACCTAAATATAGGAGACAATATTTGCTCACCAACTAAAATCAATATAAAATGGGTAAAAGTAATGGAGCAAAGAATGAGGCCAAAACCATGTCAGTGGCCTACCAAGATTAGACCCACCCTTTGCCACCATATCCGGAAGCCCACTATCAGTCACTGCAAATTGCACCACATAGAAAGCTAAAAAGAAAACCTTACATTTCATTCATCCTTCGAAATCGTATATACAATAAGCACCAAATAAAAATAAGATAAATTTTTTTAACCATACCTGTAGTTCAAATCGTAGACTGTATGCGTTTTTAGTATTCTTGAACTAAGGCCTTCATCACAACCTCTCTTCGACTTCTATAGCACCCATCATCGGGTCAACCACCAGAAATGGAATACCTCATCTTTTGTCATGGTGATTCCAAGATCACCAACATAGATGCTTTCAACGTCCTTCCCTAAATAAAATTTGTAGCATAAGAATTTACAAAAAGACATTACATATAGTTCTAGTTATATATAAGTGCTCTTGACGAGTAGGCTGTTTCATCACATCGCTCAGTTTCTTCCTGTCATACTAAACCACTATGTTTCCTTAAGCATTATTGTCTAAAAAATAGGATACTTTCATCAATTTTGCCAAGCTACGGAACCAAATGCAGGTCACCAGGAGAGTAAGGCTCATTTCTGAAGGGTGGAGGCAAAGGGATGGAGAGTTGGTGCAGTGGATCCTGGAGTTGAACTCCTGAGTTCCCGATTTGATGTCCAAAATTTCCCAATGAGGTTGTGAGGTTCTGAAAACATAATAAATAAACAATTAGAATAAATAGATGCCAAACAAAAGAGGCAGGGTGGTAACTGGGCTTACCATCTGTGTTGTGAACCAACAGCGTATTATATGGATCAGAAACAGGTGTTATCCCATTATTTGGTATGTGAGCTAACAACATATTGGAAGATACAGCATGTGGCCTTTTCGAGTGTGCAGATGGTCTAGAATTTTTAAAACCAATTTCTGGTAAAACTCTTGAAACAGGACGCTGAACTTGATGCACTGCAAGCATACATAATAAGTGTAACATAGCAAACCATTTTTCAGGATAAGATCAAACTGAAAAGTAGCTTACTTTGTGGTATATGAGAATCAAGTGCAGAAGTGACTTGATTTTCATTTTCCAAAAGCGAACCCACCTGCAACACAAACAATGACGGGCATTGGAGCAAGAACTCTTGAAATAGCATAGATATCAGTTTCTACTTCTGTCACATAAAACTACAATTCATTTTCAAAAGTTGAACGAATCGCAAGTAAGTGTTTCAGAAGCTAGACATCTACCTGATTTTCCAAGGTGACAATGTTTACTATCAATTCGTAGTGGTTCATCCAGTCGTTAACTATCATATATGCATAAAAATGTATCTTACTTGAGTCACTGTACCCTTTCTAAAAGGCCCATTCCATTTATGTGAAAGTGAAGTGTTAATACTACAAATACATAATCATGGGGTGGGACACAAATATCAGCCTAGATTGTGAATAAAGGCTTCGACATAATTTACATGAACCAATTCGTAAAGTAGTACTTCATCTGGTACATATTGCCCAATAGAAAGGGTTTGACCCGACTTGGTGAACTGACAGGCCTTGACTTGATGTAATCTCGACATTCATGATTTTCCTTAAGTTAATGTTAATTAGATTATAGCTATGCTTGACTGGAACTTGTGATGAACGGATCCTCTACATAATAATACGCAAAAAAGATCAAAGAATTAGAAAAAAATCAAACTTTTCATCAAATGACTCTAACAGCTGATTATCACATATTTAAACAGCATAAGCACAAGTGCACAACCAATAACTCTCTCCTCCAAAATAATTAATAGCTGTTTACTGAAATCTGATTATTCCATAGCACATAAATACTTTGAAACACAGTGCCAAACACCCCAAAAATGGCCAAAACAAAAGAGGTCATTGGGTAATACGTATGTCGTTTGGACACGCCTTGCTTGAGTCGCAGTAGTATTGATCAATTATGATTGGATGCGAAACATTCTCATATTTAACATTTCTGACAAAACCAGTACCTTCCTGACGCAGACAATGAATAATGCAAATGATCAAAGATTTAAATATGCTATAACCTGAGTTTCAAATATGAATATTACCTGCCATGTTTTGATCCTATGTCCATTTTTACGTGTTGGACAAAAATGCCTCACGAACACTCACGTCATACACTTGATCGGAAGTGCCTGACTTTTCCAAGCTTCCAATGCTACCAGATATAAACTCACAGAGTTCATGAACGTATATAATCCGTATTAATATCAGTATACTAAGAAAAGTAAGAAACTTTTTACCTTATTCCATAGCCTGAACCGCAAACGATCCTCGTCACTATAACTTTTGACGAATTGCTAATGACAGATATGCAGTCATCACCTGGTTCATTAGGTAGATAAGCCTAATCTGTAAATAAACATATACAGTAACTAATATAACATTTACTAAACGTTCTCGTAGCTAAATGTTTACCACTGTTAATAATCTGTGTTTCTTTAAAAATACATGTATCTGGTACACGTCCTTGTGAGTCATCAACACAGCGTGGTCATCGTGTATTGGATTTCTTAGCTCAAAATTATACAATCTTGAAAGTCCTAACACTCCATCGATAAGTTCAAACCACTGCAAGCTTGAAAATCCTAAACAAAATTACTTGGATTTAATATTGGTCATAGCTTCTTGATTCAAAAAAATCTTAGAAAACTAAATTCGATAACAATCATTATCTCCCTTCTAACTAATGGTGTCAGCAACATACATGGGCTATAATTTCGATTGAAGTACATGCAACAATGTTAAAACATACTATCAGAGACGCATTACATAACAACTAACATGTGTGTCATCAAGAAAGCAATATATAAACAACATACCCCAAGATGATAAGATCCAAAGGTGAATATTTTGGCATTAGCTTCCTATACAAGCTGTTCATTTAACCCTCTGGCCCGACTCACTCTTTTCACCCACGTTTCCACAATCTGTTAACCATAATCCAACCATCCAACCAAAAACAAAAGTAAAACATTTATTTAGGTTAAAGTTTATACACGTGTCACTTGGAATTTAAGCCTGCATCAAACGTTGAAAATTATTATGAGTTCTAAGGAGTCCTCATTAGGGTTTTGAGGGAAAAAAAAGGCTTACCAAAATACCTTTTGTAGACAACCTGCAAAATTAAAACATAGACAAAATAAACAAAACAAAACATGCATTAAACCTACAAAATTATGATTATAAATTCTAAATACGTACTAAAAAAACCGATGCTACTGATATGATATTACAAAATCATATGTTGTCGTGACATATGAATTCTTCGATAATCTCAACTCAAGCTAGTGACATTACAACTCAAGCTATTGATATTACCTGGTTACATATGTTCTCATCAGTATATACTCCTTAAAAAATAGTTTCATCATTAGGGTTTTGAGGCGCATACGCTTTTGGATCTGTCAAAAAAGAAAAAAAAAAAAAAACAAAAAACGTGATATAAGATTAGATTAAGCATCATCATAATATTATTATATTATAAGAATTCAACATGTAAGATTAAAAATAGTTTTTTAAACACTGCTTGAATCAACTGACCTTGAACCATTTTTTGGTTCAGATTCTGTATTTGAAGAAAAAATATAGATGGTAACATGAGAGGTTTCATGATCAACCTGTAAAAAACACACATAAACAAAGTTTCATTATTAGGGTTGGAGGGAGAAGAAGGCGTACCTTTTTTTTTCTGTGAAACAAAAACCGTAATGTTATTGGGAACTATATATATTTAAGGAAAAGATATGCATGATTAATACCTGGTAAACATTGTATATTTAGTTTTGCAAGATTTAATTCAAAAATTAACTTGGTCTAGTGGTAAAAATACATGATAACCAATCAAGAGGTCCTTGGTTCGAATCCCACAATGGTCTTTTTTTAATAAATCCGGATTTATTTTCGAAACATAGAAAAATACAAAATAAATTATAAAAATTGCTTACATGGCAACAATCCGGATTTATTTTCGAAACATAGAAAAATACAAAATAAATTATAAAAATTGCTTACATGGCAACAATGTGATGACATGGCAGATAATGAATTACTGGGCAATGAAGTGGCGTTTACGTGACATTATCTACGTGTAACGCCTCCTGTTATATATAATATAGATATATATATATATATATATATATATATATATATATATATATATATATATATATATATATATATATATATATATATATATATATATATATATATACGTTTAACACGTCTATATACGTATATAAACGATTATATTCTTAATAATATTATTACGAGTATATTTTTTTTTATATCGATTTTTAAATATTTATCGAGTCATAGAATTTGGTCACATGTCCGAGTCATGACCCTCGGCTCATAGTCCAAGTCAAAAATAATAAGAATCAAGTCACAAATAAATATATCAACTCCGTCCAAACAATCCCATATCACGTGCTACAACATGAGGGTCCGACTACGGCACCCAACTAACCTATCTCCGTCATCTAATTGACCGTCTCACAATCGGTCCCCAATTCCATACTCGTCAACACAACTCCAAATCCAAATACAAGTAAACCCATGTCCAAAGTTTCGGTCCAACATATTCCACAACATGAAATATTAACACAATATTAACCAAAACCAAATATACCAATATTACGGGTCGACCTACCAAGTCAAACCCAGGTCAACTATGAGACCACAAATCATAAGAATCAACCTCACCCGAGACCTTTTGGTCTCGGCTAGCTCAAAAGAGCCATTCGACCAAAACAGCCCGCGAGGTGGGGGTGTCGGCCGAGAATCAAAACAACAACAAGAACAAGTCGAGAGCAACTAATCACCAAGAATCAATCATAACCGAACCACGACACCTCCAAGACTCTCAACCGAGTCAAGGATTAATCACACCAAGACCTTGGGTCTCGGTCGAGCTCAATACGAGCCACAACCCGAACCAAACGCATCCAAAATCCAAATCCGAGCACCAACAAATTAAGAATCGACCCCCATGGATACCAAACTCATTTTTATATCAAAACCCATTTTCATTTCGAATTTTAACATCCCAAAATATCAAGATTCAATTCGGGTTCGACTCAAAATAGTCAAACCCGACACAAAACTCACGTTTTCTCACCTTCAAATCGAATGATAACCAAGAAAAATGATGGTGTGGTGGCGTGTGGTGTGTGGTGCGGCGGTATCACTAAAAACGGAGGGGAGAGGCGCGTGTTTCACACCACAAGAACAAGGAGATGATGGGGAGTATTTTGGTGGTGGTGGTGTTGTGTGGAAGTCGGCGGTGGTGGTGTTTTGAGGGTGGCAGCCGGCGGCTAGGGAGAGGGAGGAGAAGGGTGGATTTGATTTTTATTATAATGAGGGTTAGGGTTAGGGGAGAGGGGTTAAATACCCGAATTTTGCACTTAGGTCCCTCAAGTTTCACTTTTCCAAAACTAGCCACAAATACTTTAATAATTAGTGAATTCTTTTTAATCGGTTTTCCCGTAACACGATTACTCGTTCATAAAAGTATTAAATTTTCGTCAAACATATTCGTACACGTCATAAATGATTTTCCCAACAACATTTCCCGAAACATATAGATATGTATGAAAGACATAATGTTTATTTAACGGTGAATCGCTACCGTTAAGTAAAAGATTAAAATTCGTTAGGTTAATCTAGTGCCGGAGTCAATGTAGTGCCAAAGTAATGATCATAAAATAAATCATCACGACCGAATCAACCAAACCATAAATAATTAACCAAATCTCATAAACATCGTATGATTAAAAATCAAGTACCAACGTTCATAAAATATCTCGTCACAATAAACTTTCAAAAATTCTAAATTTATAATTTTTAATGTAATGCGGGTTTTATAAATGGCTCCCTATTTTGCCAGTTGTCACACTATCAGAGGAGTATGCCAACCAGAGGACCCCCGAAAGAATGTTACTAAGGAAAGAAAGCGCCACTCCCACTACCCAATTTGTTAATTCCATCACAATTGTCCAAAAGGATAACGAGAGGGTAGAAACCCCTGCTAAACAGACCTTAGAAAAACCACCAGAATCCCAACCTTTGAGTCACTACCTGAAACATGATATAAACGAAAACACCATAACAAATTGGATTAAGGGTGATGGGCGTAACCAACCTTCCAAACAGGGTTCTGAGAAAGAGGAAAAGGTAAAAGCTGAGTATGATACATTACCTGGGGGATCAGTATTCGAGAGGCTATTGATGCAAAAAGTGGCTACTAAGCAGATAGCATGTGGGAACTTTGAGATACCAACTAGCATCGGGGACTTGAAATATCTCAGTGCTTTCGCCGACCAAGGATCGGAAGTAAATATTATGCCCCTAACTATTTACATCCAACTAACATCAAAAATGCTAGGCCCTACTCGTGTTAGGTTATCCCTCGCTGGACACTCGTACGTATACCCCCTAGGAATCGCAGAAGATGTATTAGTTAATGTTGCAGGATTCATGTACCCCGTTGATTTTATGATCATCGATGATAAAGGAGGTGGGTGCATGCCAATCATCCTTGGGGCACCATTCCTCTCCACCGCTAGGGCTGTCATTAAGTATGAAGGTAGGAAGATTGAGCTTAAATCTGGAAAAAGAAAGATTAGCTTCCCCATGACTCCGCGAAGTGGACATGAGAATTTGAGTTGGAGAAAGATCAAAAACAACATTGACACGACACCCATTCGTGTTCAGAATAAAATTCTTGCATGGGAGGCAAGAATCAAAAGCTATAAGGAGGCTAAAAATGAAGGAAGCAAAAGCAATAAGGTTCAGGTCGAATTTGAACATACTCAACCCGCAGAAAATCATGTACCATTTGAGGAAGGGAACTTGGTACTCTTGAGACACTTGGAAACAACAATACCACCCGATAAACCAAGTCATTGGTGGTATGGGCCTTTCACAATTGAAGGCGTGAGCCAAGATGGAATAGCTAACTTGAGAAGTGAAGTAGGTGGGATGGTGATTGCAAGTATC
This sequence comes from Artemisia argyi, assembly GCA_030686995.1. NCBI lineage: Eukaryota > Viridiplantae > Streptophyta > Magnoliopsida > Asterales > Asteraceae > Artemisia > Artemisia argyi. The sequence continues at coordinate 191,766,732 of CM060685.1, read as the reverse complement.
GATAGGTTAAGGCACTACCACCATAACAGTAATGATCGCAACTACATGAGGTATATCATTTCAAGGGATGAGGTCACGTAGTAACCCATGACCTTGAGTCTAGCTACAAGACTCGTAAATAAAGAAAAGCGCTTCTTGGGAGGCAACCCATGTTTTGTGTGTTTTTATTTGTTTGTTTGTTTGTTTGTTTGATTTTATTTGTTTCCGTATGCATGTTTTATTTTTATTGTTTGTGGCTCATGTTTCAAAGTAAATTGTGAAAATGCTTTATTTTGTTTTTAACTTCGTCTTAATTGCATACAAAGGTATTTTGCAAAAGATAAGTGTAAGGGAGATCCAAATTTGTTTATAAGAACGAAATTGAGCATGAACCACAACAATATTAAATGAACATGTATATTCGTATTTGTTAGAGTCAAATGCTTGTATCGAGTCGTAATGATGTTTTGCAGGATTTTCCAGGAAGTAGGACATAAGTTTTTTTCAGAAATTTTCCGGAAACTTAACGTAAAAATTTCTGCAGGTCACTTCTGACGGCGTCATGAGTTTACTCTTGACGGCGTCATGTGTAAAATTATGGAAATTTTGCTAGTTTTGTTTATACCGGAGTCTTAAAATTTTTTTTAATTCTTTAGTTTTATAAACTCCAGGAAATCTGCAAACATACATTCCACAAGCATTATATCTTTAATTGTTTTGTTTCTATTCCTAAGTCTGGAATTACATCTAGTTGTGAGTTTTCTTTGTTCGGATTGATGCTTTGGGTTTTTGTGTTTGTTTTCTCAAGTTTTACAGGTTATGTATGACAAGAAGATGATTTATATTCTGGAAGGGAAATCTGTCACACCCTCGCCGAAGGCGGAAACACGAGGTGTAACGAATCGATAAACATCACAAAAGAGAAATAAGACAATACCATAATTTACATTAAGGAAAAGTATAACATTACAACGTTGTTATTGCCGACTTTGGCAAATATAAGACATAAGTTTGATTCCCAAAAGATGGTATTTTAGTACATAATGAAAAGAAGTGACATGTGAAAACTTCATTATGCAAGACCTTGATGACAAGCTTACAGACGATCACCTGAAATGCATGAGAGAAAACAGTCAACTAGATTGTTCATTTTATTGGAGGAAGATCTAACCTGGCCACCTTATTATCCATACTGAGCGAATCAGGGGAGTATTTGATTTCATTCTTTTTACTTTTTCACTTTTACATTTTTTACTTGAACATTGAGGACAATGTTCATCCTAATAGTAAGGGGATGGTAAAATGATGATACCTTACATGTACACTTTCGCTTGAGTTTGTTTTGTTTGATGGTAGATGTGTAATAAAACTATGAGAAATACTTGTTAGTGCAATTTTAGCGCCAAATTTAAATTTTTTTACAACATTTAGGAGTGAAACTTTAGCCATATCAAGCGTCTCATGGATAGGAGATTGTATGACTAGCACAAAACCGTATATTCAGAAAAATTTTCCACCCAAATATGTGAGGTTCGCCTTTAGATTTGATAGGAAAAGCATTTACTATTAGTGCTTATGAGTGTACCGGTAGCATTTAGATTCTAGAACTTGCGTTAGTGATGCATCCCGAGACTGCTAGTGAGACTAAATTCGTGTAGTAGGATTTACTACATGATAAGAGGCATTAGGATCACCCTTTTGTTAAACCCATATCATAATTACTTGACCATTTAAGTCATATTACTTGGCTACTTAAGTCAACTAATTTTTCCCACACCTTAGCATTGTACTCATTTTTAGTACACGAAACCCCTAGTACACCCCTCCGAGCCTATCTTTTCGTTTCTAACTTTAAGCATTTTACTTAAAGGAAGAATTTGTTACACCCCACTTAAATGTACACCCAAATCGCCTTAGCCTTCCATGTATGCACTCATTTTTAGTGCATTATTGTTATTTGTTAAACCCTAAGTTAACTATCTAATTGATTACATGGTTGCTAAGTCGAGTCATATCCTTGTACATATTGTTTTGGGACGATTGGGACTCATGGGTAAAGTACTTATTTTATGGAGTAATGGGGAAGAACATCATTTATTACCCCCATATGTACGTTAATCTTAAAAGTGCTCCAAGTGGTTTGATTTTCTTAATTCGAGTCATTAGATTAGTTTATTGTAAAGTATGTAAAAATACAAGTGTAAGGGAAATGTTCATTCCCTATGATGTATTATTTTGGATGGTAGGGTAGGAGTGTATGCAAAAAAAAAAAAAAAAAAAAAAAAAAAAAAATCGAAAAATCAAGAAAAAGAAAAGAAAAAAATAGAAAAAGAAAAAACATACGGACTACCATCCCTTTTCATTCTATGTTCATTTTATGTTTTTGTTATTTTTCATTTATTAGCTTAAGTCGAGTCGAGTCTTGGCTTAGCAACGCCACATTGTACATGTAATTAACCAAGATTGTTAACTCGCCACCAGTAAAACTTCCTTTATCCAACAAAACCGTGTATTTCATATCCCTACACCTAACGTTACAACCCTTTAAAAGACCTCTTTGATAGTTTATCCTAGGTGCTTACGCCATGTGGTGGAGGTTTGATCCTTTCCCAAGCCTATGGTAATCTATTTTGCTATAACAGGTAGTGACAGATATCTTCCGTTTCCATATTGTAATTTATACTTTATTACACCCGAGAGATGTGAAGATCTAAACACTATTTGTGAGGTGCTAGTGTATGACCTCCGTGCTTGTCTTTGGTCTTTAGTGGAACGATTATTTGCTGTAATTACTTTTATATTAGTGTTAAATGACCCCTAACTTGTATTTTGAGTAGAATAAAAGCGCATTTGCTTGAGGACAAGCAAATCTCAAGTGTAAGGGTATATGAAGAGGCGAAAAATGAACCACTTTTAGGGGGTCATTTAAGCCCGGAATTGAATTTATTTGATCAAATATTGCCCTAAATCGTTCCTTTTGTGATTTTAGGTACTTTGGGAGTGAAATCTGGAAAAGGAAGCAATTCGGACGTTTTTGGAGCAAAGAAAACGCCAAAGTCTTAATTTTCCTTGCTGAGAACAGTAGGTGACGGCGTCAAGAAGGAGTTTCTGACGGCGTCAAGAGTTATTTTCATGACGACCCAGTACAGATTTGACGGCGTCAAGAAGTAGGGCGTCAAGAGTAAAATTTATGATGGCCTGGAAATGCATAACACATGACGGCGTCAAAAGTAGATCAAGGCAGTCCGAGAAGTATTTTGGCGGCGTGGTGACGGCGTCACATAATTTGTCTTGACGCCGTCAGACCCTATTTCCTATATATAGTTTTCTAATTTTCACATTAAAAAAAAGAAGGTTTGGAGAAACCCTAAGTACGAACTTGGTGCGAATTTTACAGGTTTTTCAAGGGTTCTAAGCCCTTGATACCTTTCATGTGTAATTGAGATAATTATTCTTTTAATTCAATCAATATCTCTATGTGTTGGTTGTCTATATCTTGTTCTTGTCTTAATTCCATCATGCTAGGCTAGATCTATCTTGTGTTTGCTTGGATCTAATGAAACCTAGATGTTAATTATGTGTTGATTACTTGTTTGTAGTTGTTTTTGGATGAATGAATTCGATGTTAGGCTTAAGAAAACTGGCAGATCTCCAATTGGTAACATGCTTGAACGTCTTCGGAAACATGAACTGATGTGCACTAGGTTTTATTGGTTGTATTTAATGCATGAGCCACTGTTTACAATCCCTATGGTTGTGCTGGGCATGGCATAGGAGGAGATAAGAGCTCATAGGATTGGGGAGTTAAGTGCGCCACCCCATGAATGGTATTAAGGAATACAATCCGTCATCCACGCAACTATAACAAGTAATTAACGTGTAAAAGATGTCTAGGGAGTAGTGAAATCTAAGTAAACACATTTTCTCCACTTATTGCTCACAACTTTAGTATAATTTAGTTATTTTCATTTCCTAGTATTTTATTTTGATTGCATCTTTAGTAATGGGTTAGTTGACTAGCAACTAATCCCGCCCAAATCCTTCAAACCCGAGATTTTTACTTGCTTTTAAAAAAAATATAAAAATACAAAAAAAGAATCATCCCTCACCTTTAGAACTAGTATTTAGGTTTTCTAATCCTAGCGACACTATTCCTAGCTGAACGATCAATCCCCCGGTACTTGTCACTATACTATACTACAACGATCAGGTACACTGCCTGGTGGGGGTTGTAAGCTTCTCAAGATCCCTTGAGAGGTAAAGCCTGGTGCGATTCCCACGTATCAAATATTATCAATCACAATGACAAAAAAGAAGAAGCAGCATGTAATGATTCTTCCATGAATAGAACCTCTTCTGAACATGATATCGAAGAGTTAATCAATCAAACTGTTAACTCATGATAGAATGTTGGCTTAGCATCAAGGGGGAGTTGAAATGTTCTTTATGCAACAGTTCTATTGATAGTCATCAACACCTTTTCTTTGAGTGTGTTTTCTCTAGTAAAGTTTAGAATGAAGTGAAGACTAAAGGAAGATTTATGGGGGGTTATAATGATTTGAACAGTGTGGTTGCCTATATTGCTGATGGTGACAATAAAAGTAACATTTGGAACATTGTTAACAAGCTTATTTCTACAACCACAGTTTACTATTTGTGGAATAAGAGGAATAAGAGAATGTTTCAAGATACTAAAAGAACTGAGGAAGAGGTAATAGCTGTTATTATTAAATACATGGAAGATGCTCTTCAAAGTTTGAGAGTTAAAAAATCTATTGTTGTTATATTGGTGGCTGAAATTTGGAATTTAAAATGGGAGAAGGATAAGTTGGTTCCTGTTATTGATATGTAAGATTGGTAGGTTTGACATTGGTGTTGGATGAGTGGAATTTGTTTAGAATTGGAAAGTGGTAGTTTCTGAGAATGTACACTGCGGTTGTAAGGAGTGTTTGGTTTTATGGACATCAGTGAATTCAGTCATTATCTTTCATTGTTCTTAAATCAGACCATTACAATGGTGCAACACACCTTGTATCTTGGAGTTCTAATTAGTATGGTTGTACCTATTATAACCTTTTGATAGTTCAATTTGGCCTTGGGAGGAAATTAGACAGTGAAATTGGTTAAGTATGAGGCCTAACTAGTATGAATGTACCATAAAGAAGGGTTACCATTGTGTAGGGTAAATGGTCTTGGAGGATGGTGTATGATGAGAGGAATAGAGAGGTGTGAAAGATGAACCTTCTTGGTGCTCTTAATACATCATCACAGGAGGAATGGTTGGCATCATGGAGGGTGTGTGTTTCCAAACAATCAAAGCCTTCCTATGAAAGGGAAATGTAGGTTGTTTGGAAGAGCCCCTCATGGATGGGTTATGGGTGCCTAGTGATGCCACTCTTCAATTCTACTTTGTCTACTGTGGTGGTAGGATGAGTAGGTTCGTAGATTGAAGTGATGGAAATGTAGCTAGATGGTTAGTGCTTGATAAAGGTGAATTTGATAAGTGGTGAATGCAAGTGTCTGCAAAAGAGGAATGTTTGTTGATAGAATCATGGATGATCAGGATGAATGCTCTGTTTTCTGGGTAGTTTGTCTGAGATTAAGTTTGTTAGATAAACATTTAGTCGGGTTGAGAGTATTTGTCTGGTTTGGTGGTTTTTCAGTTGTATTTGTCAAGATGTATAAAGACTTGGGGATGTCCATGTTTTTTCTATTCATATGTTGTACAGATTGTTTGGAAGTAATATAAATTCACCTTTGCACCTGTAATAATAATAATAATAATAATAATAATAATAATAATAATAATAATAATAATAATAATAATAATAATAAGAGTAATAGTGAGAGCAACGACGTCAAAATGGATATTAGAAAGATTAGGAGGGAAGATTTTTTTTACCTGCTTATGAAAGAAAATGTTGTCACTCTACTACTAATATGGTTGGCTATGTGATAAGGCGAAAAATAAACCGTTTTTAGGGGGTCATTTAAGTCTGAAATTGAATTTATTTGATCAAATATTGCCCTAAATCGTTCATTTTGTGATTTTAGGTACTTTTGGAGTGAATTCTGGAAAAAGAAGCATTTTGGACGTTTTTGGAGCATAAAAGTGAAGAAAACGGCAAAGTCTTAATTTTCAAAAGCCTTTTGTATACGAACTCGGATTTAGGTGATTCAAAAGCCCACGCGAAGAGAACGAAGAGATCTATAATTTGGTGAAAAAATGGTCGTGACGCCGTCAAGAATAACGAGCTGACACCGTCAAGATGGGCCGACAGAAAATTAGCCTATAAATATAACATCATAACTTCACTTTTTGTAAGCCCTAAACCCTAAGTTCGATTCCTGGGTTTAGGTAGGTGTTTTTCCAGCAACTTAGAGGGTTTCAATCACTCCATAAACATCATGTATTGGTTTGATGATTTTATGTCAACTATGTCTTTCATTATTATTGTTGATTGTCCTTCTTTGATTATGTTTTGTTAATTTACCTTGTGTCTACTTATGTTTATGTGAAACTTGTATATAATTGATTAGATCTTATTGATTCCTTGTTGATGTTTGCATCTATCTTCATCAATTAGGACGTGACACTTCGATAGGTCTAATTGGTTTAGCTTATAATTCCTGTTTCCTATTGTCTCTTGTTTAATTGAATGATTTCAATGTTAGGCTTAAGAAAACTGGCAGATCTCCATTGTGTAACTTGCTTGAACGTCTTAAGAAACATGAACCGATGTGTACTAGGTTTTTATCGTTGTATTTAATGCATGAGCGAATTCTAGTGATCTCATGTTAGGAGCTTCTTAGCCGGCTCGATATAGGAGTGAAGTAGGAGCTTATAGGATTGGGGAAGTAAGTACACCACCCCATGAATGGTATTAAGGAATATAACCCGTCAATTAAAGCAAGGTGTGACAATTCAATAGGTAGAATTGGATAGCTAGCAAGGAGTAACATATCATAGGTAGACATGCTTCACTTATCTTGTAGAACCCTAGTTTACTTTTCTTGTTAATTAGTTTAATTAGTAGCTTTTGGGTTAGTTGATTAGCAACTAATTCCGCCCATCCTTTCAATACCCGAGATTTTTACTTGTTTTTCATAAAATATAAAAATACAAAAAGAATCATCCTTCACCTTTAGACCTAGTTAGATTAATTTCAATCATAACGACACTATTCCTGAGTTGAACGATCAATCCCCCGGTACTTGTCACTATACTATACAACAACGATCAGGTACACTGCCTGGTGGGGGTTGTAAGCTTCTCGAGATCCCTCGAGAGGTAAAGCCTGGTGCAATTCCCACGCATCAAGTTTTTGGCGCCGCAGCCCGGGGAATAGTTATTGTTTAGGTTGAAATTTATTTTGATTAGGTCTACTCATTAGATTCCTTTTTAGTGAGATTTTTATTTTCTTTTTATTAGCTTTCTCGTAGTCTATCTTTTCTTTGTGTATTTGTTCGTAGAAACCTTTCTATTGACTCTTCCGTTCACCATTATGAAGAATACGAATCCACCATACTACCGACCACGAAACCCATTCTACCCTAATGACATCTTGATGTTCAAACAATATCGAGATGAACCCATATATGATGCATGGACTCGTTTTAAAATTTTAGTCCGAATATTCCCTCATCATAGTTTCGCTTTAGCATCACTAACCCAAACATTTTACTATCGTGTCAACCGATATGACCAAATGTGCATTGAGGATTTTGCCAATGGGGACTTTAGGGAATTAAATGCTGAAGAAGCATGGGATGCAATAGAAGATTGTGCCCAATATTATTATAGATTAGACAACCCGACAAACAACATAACAAATCAATTGACAACAAATTTGAAGGATCATGAAACAAGTTTGTTGGGGGATGAATATACTCATGTTGAGATACCTAGTTGGATGGCACCTAATATCATAGTACAAAGCAAACATATAGATAATCTAGGTACAATGGAGGATGAGGTGGACAATCCAAGCCCACAAAGTACCTCACAAGTCCTACCATCATTTGAGGCACCCACACCGCCCGTGACTTATCCGGAAGAAGTAGAAGAGACTATAGGAACCCCAATTGAGGTAGAACCCTTGGACCAAGAACCACTAGAGGATATAGGTTTGAATACTTGTAGTGATAACCTTACTCCTAGTTCTAGGGAATTTCCTAATGTTGATGAACCGGAACCTCAACCTTTACACAACTTCCCATCCTTAGATTTATTTCTAGGAGACAAAAGAGGAACCGACCCACCCATCAACCAATATTATCCGGGTAGTTTTAGGATGAAGGAAGCCATTCACTCACCCCCTTCACCTCATGTGGCATATTTCCACCCTAAGGGTGTGTATCGCTACTTCCACCCGCACTTAATCCTATGTGTAGGGAAAACCTCACCTATTTCCATTAAATAAGGGTAGAGTCAGGCTCGTGACTCGAACAAAAACAAGCGCTTCTTGGGAGGCAACCCATGTTTTTAATTGTTTGATGTTTTTATTTTATTTGTTTGTTTGTGTCATATATGCTTAATCATAGTTGTTTAATTTTCATGTTTCGAATAATTTGTGAAAATGCTTTATTTTGTTTTTAACCTCGTCTTAATTGCATATAAAGGTATTTTACAAAAAGATAAGTGTAGGGAAATTTATATTTTGTTAAAAAGAACTAAATTCGAACATGAAAACTTCACAATTCATGATTAGCATATATTCTATCTTGTTTGTGTGTCAATAATTGTGGATATGTTTTATGAGTTCCTATTTGTAATTCATTCCACAAGTATCCTATCCTTTTGTTGCTTTGTCTTGTTTCTATTTCTAAGTCAGGAATTACATCTAGTTGTTATTTTTGTTCGGTTTGATGCTTTGGTTTTTGTGTTTGTTGATTACAGGACAAGAAGATGATTTATATTTCTGGAGTGAAGCTTTCAACGTTCATCTTCTTGGAGGTAGATTTAACCATGTTGTCACATTATCCATGGTGAACGAATCAGGGGAGTATTAGTTTCTTTCATTCTTATTTATTTTTACTTTTACATCTTTTATCTAGAACATTGGGGACAATGTTCGGTTTAAGTGTAGGGAGGGTATATTAGAAACTATTACTCCTGTTGGTTTTTGTTTTGTTTGATAGTGAATGTGTAAGAAAACTGAGAGAAATATTTGTTAGGGCAATTTTAGCACCAAATTTAAAATTTTTTGCAACATGTAGTAGTGAAACTTTAGTCTTAATAAGCGTCTCATGGATAGGAGTTGTATGACTAGCACAAAAACCATACCACTCAACAATTTCCACCCAAAATATGTGAGGTTCGCCCTTAGATCTTTAGGAAAAAGCATTCATTGTTGGTGCTTATGAGTGTACCGGTAGTATTTAGATTCTAGAACTTGTGATAGCGATGCATCCCGAGACCGCTAATGAGACTACATTCATGTAGTTAGGATTTACTACATGATAAGAGGCATTAGGATAACCCTTGTTCTACACCTGTAATATAATTACATTGACTTCATAGGTCAAGTAATTCTCCCACACCTTTGCGTTGTACTCATTTTTAGTACACGAAACCCCTAGTACACCCCTCCGAGCCTATCTTTTCATTTCTAACTTTAAGCATCTTACTTAAAGGAAGAATTTGTTACACCCCACTTAAATGTACAACCAAATCGCCTTAGCCTTTCGTGTATGCACTCATCTTTAGTGCATTTTTGTTAATTGTTTAAACCCTTTGTTAGTTGTCTAATTGATTACATGGTTGCTAAGTTGAGTCATATCTTGTACATATTGTTTTGGGATAATTGGGACTCATGGGTAAAGTACTTGTGTTATAGAGTAATGGGGAAGAACATCATTTATTACCCCCATATGTGCGTTAATATTTAAAAGTACCCAAAGTGTTTTAATTATCTCGATTCGAGTAATGAGAATAGTTGATTTGTAAAGTATGTAAAAGCTCAAGTGTAGGGAGGAAACGAGCTCCCTTTTATGTATTATTTTGGATGGTAGAGTAAAAGTGTATGCAAAAAAAAAATCGAAAGAGAATATAATAAAAAAAAAGAGAAAAAAAATAGAAAAAGAAAAGAGAAAAATATGCGGGCTACCATACGTTTCTTTTATTTATGTTTAAGTCAAATAGTGTCTTGAAAATCAAAAAAAGAGTTGTGGTTAGTTTAAGTTGAGTCGAGTCTTGGCTTAGCAACGCCTCATTGTACATGTAGTTAACTAAGACAATTGACTTGCCACCAGTAAAATATCCGTTTATCCAACAAAACCGTGTCTTCCATATCCCCTACACCTAACGTTATAACCTTTTAAAAGACCTCTTTGATAGTTTATCCTAGGTGCTTACGCCAAGTGGTGGAGGTTTGATCCTTTCCCAAGCCTATGGTAATTTATTTGCTATGACAGGTAGAGAGTGATATTTCTCCATTTCCAATTATGACATATAAATTTACAACACCCGAGAGATGAGAGTATCCAAATACTTAATGTGAGGTGCTAGTGTATAATTTCTGTGCTTGTTTTGATTAAGGTGGAATGATCATTTGTTGTAATTACTTTTATATTAGTGTTAAATGACCCATAACTTGTATTTTTTTTTTTGTGGAAAAGCTCATTTGCTTGAGGACAAGCAAATCTCAAGTGTAGGGATATATGATAAGGCGAAAAATGAACCATTTTTAGGGGGTCATTTAACCCCGGAATTAAATTTATTTGATCAAATATTGCCCTAAATCGTTCCTTTTGTGATTTTAGGTACTTTTGGAGTGAATTCTGGAAAAGGAAGCATTTTGGACGTTTTTGGAGCATAAAAGTGATGAAAACGGCAAAGTCTTAATTTTCCTTGCTGAGAACAGTACCTGACGGAGTTAAGAGCAATTTGATGACGCGTCAAGAGTATAAGTGGTGACGATCCAGAAGAAACGTGATGGCGTCACCCAAGGCCGTCACGTGTTAACTTGTCAAAACTTGCGCGCGGAGTAACTGATATTGTTTTGGTCATAACTTTTGCATACGAACTCGGATTTAGGTGATTCAAAAGCCCACGCGAAGAGGACGAAGAGATCTACAATTTGGTGAAAAAATGGTCGTGACACCATCAAGAGTAACGAGCTGACGCCGTCAAGATGGGCTGACAGAAAATTAGCCTATAAATATAACATCATAACTTCACTTTTTGTAAGCCCTAAACCCTAAGGTCGATTCCTGGGTTTAGATAGGTGTTTTTCCAGCAACTTAGAGGGTTTCAATCACTCCATAAATATTATGTATTGGTTTGATGATTCTATCTCAACTATGTCTTTCATTATTATTGTTGATTGTCCTTCTTTAATTATGTTTTGTTAATTTACCTTGTGTCTACTTATGTTTATGTGAAACTTGTATATAATTGATTAGATCTTATTGATTCCTTGTTGATGTTTGTGTCTATCTTCATCAATTAGGGCGTGATACTTCGATAGGTCTAATTGGTTTAGCTTATAATTCTTGTTTCCTATTGTCTCTTGTTTAATTGAATGATTTCAATGTTAAACTTAAGAAAACTGGCAGATCTCCATTGTGTAACTTGCTTGAACGTCTTAAGAAACATGAACCGATGTGTACTAGGTTTTTATGGTTGTATTTAATGCATGAGCGAATTCTAGTGATCCCATGTTAGGGGCTTCTTAGCCGACTCGACATAGGAGTGAAGTAGGAGTTTATAGGATTGGGGAAGTAAGTACGCCACCCCATGAATGGTATTAAGGAATACAACCCGTCAATTAAAGCAAGGTGTGACAATTCAATAGGTAGAATTGGATAGCTAGCAAAGAGTAACATATCATAGGTAGACATGCTTCACTTATCTTGTAGAACCCTAGTTTACTTTTCTTGTTAATTAGTTTAATTAGTAGCTTTTGGGTTAGTTGATTAGCAACTAATTTCGCCCATCCTTCCAATACTCGAGATTTTTACTTGCTTTTCATAAAATATAAAAATACAAAAAGAATCATCCTTAACCTTTAGACCTAGTTAGATTAATTTCAATCCTAACGACACTATTCCTGAGTTGAACGATCAATCCCCCGGTACTTGTCACTATACTATACTACAACGATCAGGTACACTGCCTGGTGGGGGTTGTAAGTTTCTCGAGATCCATCGAGAGGTAAAGCCTGGTGCAATTCCCACGCATCACTATGGTTTTAGGATGGTTTCAAAAAGAGAATCTACAAGGCTCTTGAGAATGAGAAAGCAAGCACATCTAACAGCACTCAAGCAACAAGTATGTACCAACAAAGTTGATCTACTAATTATCCTCAAGTGTTTCTAAATAATATTGAAAGAAAATGCTAGTTTTTTTAGGGATAATTCCTAATATGCCCCAGTTGCCCATTGCGTTTGCTTATCCGCGCCAAAATCAGAAAATTATGATATTAGACCAGGGCAACCTTTACTTTTTGGGCAACTAAAATCTGCAAGTGACAAGTGACACTTTTCTGACATTTTTTGGGGCAACTTGTGTAATTTTGTGGCAACTGGAGGACACTTGTCATCATATAGGTGGAGATGTTCATTTGCCCGGTCTAATATCATAATTTTCTGATTTCGGGTAGATAAGCAAACACATTAGACAACTGGGCATGGTACTAATTATCCTTTTTTTAGCAGGTTTGGAATATATTAAAGTAAAAAAAACGGGTGGAAACATGTTGAGTCAGATTAATTAGGCCAACTAGAGCATATTTCCGTATCCACGTTTCAAAATTTTAAAAAGAATGATGTGCTAAAAGCCTAAAAATGTTCGTAAGTTATACTCAGAACTATCTAATGTAATGATTAAAGCGATTTAAGAGATTTTTAGGGATTGGAAGTAACTATCTAATGTAATGATTAAAGCGATTTAAGAGATTTTTAGGGATTGGAATACACTTCGGTTTGAGCCATTCAAATCACCTGAGGTGTTTCCTTATTGATTAACCATATAGCTTATACTAGTACCATTTGACCAGAGACGAACAACAATAGTTATAATCCAAACCAATCTATGTAAATGTGCCAAACAAAGTAGCTTTGTTTTGTTTAAAAAAATAGCTTTTGTTAAGTGCCCATACAAAGCATAGCAAACATGTTGTAATTAATGTGTAATCATGTTGTCGTTGTGGTACATGCATATTCAATCCCACATAGGAAAATGATAGAAATAAACGCATAGATATAATCTTGATGAGTTACTGTACATATTGTCAAGTGATTATACAGTGACACCTTTGTGAACTTCTCACATGAGCTAAATTTTCAGCTCATGCTAAAGTGCATTTAGTTTCACATGTAAATTCACTTTTTTTTTTTAATAACCAAATTAATTTTTTCTTCCAACACATATTGCTAATGGTGGTCCGTACTACACAGTTGGCGTTTATAGAAAAACATAGATACCTCCGCTATATGAGTGTAGTAGGTAACCTGTTCTCCCCTATAAGATGTTGAGGTTGCACACTTGCGCCTGATGCGGAAGCTGCACTGAAACATTTGGGACTATAATCTTAAAAGTCAAAGATTGTTTTGAAACGTTTTATAGTTAGTTATCATTACGTGCAAGTTTGCATGGATCGGTTTACTATAATAGACGAACGCAAATTCAACTTAATTAATGTCACACACAAGTATTCATGGATAATAATTTCAATAACAATGACTAAAAAAGAAGAACCATGTAATGATGCATCCATGAATTAATATAGCCTCTTTTGAACATGATATCGAGAAGTTAATGAATCAATCATTTGTAGCTGATGCTGATCACCGAACTCATGAGCCTATTACCGATAATACTGAGAGCAACGACAACCAGATGGATATTAGAAAGATTAGGAGGTAATATTTTTGGTTTCATGCATGATGTTATGAAAGAAAAGTTGGTCACTTCTACTACTACGTACTTAAATGGCTAACTATCACTACAAAAAAAAAGGCCTATAGTGACGAGAATTTAATGACGACTTATAGATTTCGTCACTAATTAGTGACGATATATAATTGTCGTCGCTATTTATTATCACTTGCACATATAGTCACGAAATTTTCGTCACTCATCTAGTCACGAAAAAGTTTTGTCACTAAGTTGACTATTACAATTAATTCAACAGTGTAATCTTATTAATCAATACATTTATCACAATCAAATCAATAATAATTTATTTTTCTAATTTTTCAAGTTTTAAAAGAAAAAAAAAGTTCAAGTATGTGATAAACAGTAAAAAAAAGTCAAGTTTTTAAAAAAGTCAAATGGTGTGTAATGTTTTTTTTTTAAAAGTCAAGTTTTTAAAAAAGTCAAATGGTGTGTAATTGTTTTACTTATTATACTAACTAATCTTTTGCTTTCATAGCTGATACACGTTCATACGCTTAAAAAAAAAAAAAAAAAAAAAAAAGGCCAGCCAATTCAAGTTTAAAAAAAAAAGTCAAGTTTTAAAACACGCGGATCTAAACCCGAATAAAAACACGCGGATCTAAGCCCGACCCGAAATAACTTTACGGTTCATAAGCTTAAACAAAAACCCCAACTGCAATTCACTTTATTTGAAATTCAATACAACAGTGAATCAGCTTAAACAAACACCCCAACTGCTTTTCAACTGCAATTCGTTCATCAGGATACTGTTATTAAGCTCACGGTTCATAAGCTGTAAGTGTTACTGTTCATAAGCTCACGGTTCATATCAAATTGCTGTAAGTGTTAGGGTTTCACTATTTGATGAAATTATTGATTATAAGTATTAAGTGTTCACTATTTGTTCACTATTCTCTCGGTCTCACATTAAGTGTAGAATGTGTAAGTTTAGCGGTTTAGTTGCTACGAATATAAGATATTTAAGCACTGCATGCCAAGTGTTCGATAAAATGTCTAGCAAAATTAAGTTTATCACTTGAGGATTCTCTTATAGAACCAATATCTCTTTATACCTTTCTTGTTGGAAATCAATAACTGTGATGTTTTGGCATTAGTATGGATCAAGCAATTTCTTGTTATTGACTAAACATATGTCTTTTTGCATCTATAAATATCCATATGTACAATTGTAGGTACCGCATTATCGGGATATAGGATTTTGGAAAGTGACGAAGTATTTCGTCACTATTGGACGTTAAGTTCACCCAAAAAATGACGCCTTTCTTTCGTCATTAATTCCAGCAAATAGTGACGACTTTAGCCACTGTAGTGATGAAATGAAGTGACGAAATGGCTTGTCACACACCCATAAGTGACGACTTTATTTCGTCACTAATTTAGTGTCAAATATCAGTTTCGTCACTATTAACTTAGTGACGGAGCTATTATAACACCCCGTAAAATTTTCCTACGATTAACACATTATTACAACATAAAGTAACCATTTTTACCCATAACAAATTTTTTTTTATATACTTTGTCAATTACAACGTTATTCACTCTTACCTTGAAACGACATTTACACCTAAACCTTAATAACCTAGATATCATACACAACTTAAAACATTGATACTTAATAAGTATATGTTTCAATAATTAACAAATACAATTTAAATAAATCCCGAGCCTACTAAAATTCCCATGTGTACTTGCTAATAATATTTTGACCTCTAAGAAACATGAATGACAATTGTTATCAACCTTCAAATATAATTATGATACTAGAATATTGATTAAGTTAAGGCACCTCACACATTTCATCTCAATTTAACACAAATAGTAACTTTGTTTCAATAACAATTCATATAAATTCTAATAAACCACCAACTTTCTGTAACGTATTTAAATCCCAATTTTAAGGCCCTTCTGGTCCGAACCAGGAAAAGTGTAAAACACGAAAGTTGTCCGAAATAATGTTTTACGTCTAGACACGCGAGATTTTTGAACCAAAAATGTAATTCGTGGCTGATATCTAAGGAATACGAACCTGACCCAAGTAAACCTCCCTCAACTCACACCTTCACCCTCCCTCCCTTGTTACTACCCTAGTTATGACCTAGAGAACCATGTGAAGCTCTTACACATTATATGACACACAACATGGACATTCAGATTATAAACCAACGAGCCATAAAAAAATAAGCCACTTTTCTTTCTTGTTTCCTTCTCTTAGTCGACTAGGCAAGAATCAAAAGGATCACCAACATGTTACTTTCTTACAAGAACTCTTACACCACCTCCTTTGCTCCCCAATCATCACAAACATTGTGTCAACTGTAAGGAACGTTCAGCTACAAACCCTACACATTCCCTTGCTCATGATTGTTGTTAAATCTCGATTGGTTATTGCTTGAGGCAACATGCAAATGGCAGCTCATTCACACCTTCCTTCACTTATTACTACCTCAAATATAACCTAGAAACCATGTGCAACTCTCACTCCACCTCCAATATGGCCCAATCCAGAAACCTGCTCCATTCTATCACTTATCCCATTCCAGTTCGAGTATATAAGCTTACCTGCTGTTCGACAACCTGATTACAACTCACAATCACACATACTTATCAAGCTAAGGTGGAAGAAAAGCAACGTTTTGGAACTAGTATCTGATCGTGGTTCATAGTTGAACCTTCAAGCGTTTCTTTCCTTTGTTTCTGTCGAGCCAAGGTTGTGAAAACCAGGAACCAATCTTGATTTATAATAAAACGTTTAACCAAACTTTACACCATCACTTTTCCACATCTCAACTACCACTAAACCAAACTTGAACATGAAAGATTACTCTTGTGTTCCTGTCGTGAAAGGAAGAAGAAAGAACCATGCAACATATTTTCTTTTCATACGTACCCACATACACTTCCACATTCATAAAACTTAGTTCATAAAACCATGACCTCCTGTGGTGAGTACGAGCAGAAAACTAGACAAATCCAAGGAGTGTAGCTCGACTGATTAAGACAAAAGGGTGTTGGTCTTGGTTCGTCGTTGGAGTCGTCTTGCCCTATTTCTCGTTCATCCCATTCTCGTTGTTCTTCACCACCAAACTTTGGTGTAGTAAGTTTCTGAAACCACTCCATCTATTTGTTTTTCCTTCATGCATATAAATAAATGATCAAGGTGGCATTGTCAAAACTCATGTTTGAAACATATCACAATCTTGTGTGGCATTTGAAAGCTTGTATGGTAATAGCTTGATAGTCTAAAACTTATCAAATTTCACAAACAAACTAAAGCCTAAATGGTTAACGTATAGCATGCACTCATATCTCACAGTTTCACTTTGGAAGATTTTTTAAATACAAAATGACTAAACATAGAAACTGAAAGTTTCGACTCCTTTGTTGGAATACTAGTGCTTATTAACTTAAAAACAAACATATAATACTTTCCTACAAAATCGATTGAACTTTCGATCACTTTTGGAACCTTGAGTCAAGTAAACTCAACAGAAGTCGAGACCCATTTGAATTTATCTGGGCTCTCGTATGTAAACATTGAACTTTTTCAAAGGCTTAGTAGCTTATGTATTTATAACATGGTAAACTAAAATAGAAGAAATGAACACAAGAACATATTTTGAAAACACAATATGCATGCAACATACTGGGAAAATTTTAACCAAGTCTAATACAGATACGAAATACTATATAAAGGAAACGTGTAGTATTAAAACACAACTAGTGGAATGGCTCAGTTGGGTGGGTACTTGGTTGCTTAGCAAGAGGTCTTTGGCTCGATTCCTACCTAGGACAATTTTTAATAATTCTGTTATTTTTGAAACTTTAGACCCTTGACAGTCTTGATCCCTTATTTTCAAAACACTTGTCACATTTCTTAGAACCTTTTACAAGATTTGAAACTTGTATTATTTTAACAACTTCACCCTTACAAGTTTGATACTTTGACATTTTCCATACAAAAACATTTATAAGGACGTAAATATGTTTATGTTGGATTGAATATGCATAATTATTCAACTATTTAGGTTTAAAAGGGTAATGTAGGTATAACTTAAAGGTTTACATAACAATTTAATTACGGTTGACAAGTTAGTATTTTATAACTATATCATAAAAATATATACCGAGGCCTACATTTTAAGACGATAATAAAATAATAATTAAGAATAACTATATATTTCTGAATATATATAATTTATAACGTAAATTATATAACTTGACTTATTATCGGTTAACTTGAACACACATTAAGAAATGATTATTCTTACAATAAAACTCATCGGGCATAAACTTGCAATTACTATAATTTATCATTCACCAACTTTCGATACATAACATAAATTCATGACGAGAAATATAAAATAATAAACGATACTTATACATAAAGACAAGTTATATTGTATATAACTTGCTCTTGAACTATTAAGCGTTTTGCCACGCAAGCCACCTCTGCCACAAATCATTTTGTCATCAAACACTATTCAAATCACGATTCTCGATAAGTCGAACTTATCTCGGACTTCCGTATCATTCAGGTTATCTCTTGAAGTCAATTCCATCTTCACTTCTGACATTACTTATACTCTGTCTACCGTACTACTAAGGTGAGTCATAGCCCCTACTCTTAATTGTTTTATAACGATTTATACACGTTTTTGGGGGAGATACATGTTTAACTATTGTTTTATACTTTTACAAGTACTCGTTAACTATTTACATATTACTGTGATTTCATAGCCCACTCTTTAACTATTTTCCCGTGGGGGAGATACATGCTTAAAACTCGAACACAAATCTTTTATACCGGGTATTGAAATACCGTCAGGCCAATGTTATTTGCTTAAGTTACTATTGCCAAAAGTCCCTCGATCATGAACCTTAATCACTTGAAGGGTGAACGTAAATAAATGTGGATAGTACTATTAGTGATTGACAATCCTCGTTTGGTTGTTAGAGAAAACACCAGGCGCACTTTATTGTTCTTATTATAGGTTATTGGCAAATACCTATCTTGAGGGCCTACTACTTACCGTCATAACTTAAGATTATGATTGGCTGTTAATCGTTGAGTATCATGAGCTTAAGGCAATAACAGGAACATTGATTTAAACTTATTGATTGTATGTGATTACAATACATTCTTAACTTGTGATTCGAAACTCGTGTTAAATGGATTTATAAATCAATTACTATTTTTGATGTTGACCCGGTGAAGGGCAAACCAACGGATTGATTTGTATTAAATTGATAAGGAAATCACTCTTTTTCTAATTAACGATTTAAACTATAAACTCTATGAACTCACCAACCTTTGTGTTGACACTTTTTAGCATGTGTTTATCTCAGGTAACTAAACAAGAAGGAACTTGAAGGCACGGAGTGGGCTTGTAACCCGGCATGGGCTTAAATAAACATTTTGACATATTTCAAATAAACTTGTTGTTTAAATTATGAAACATCTTGATGTCTCGAATATTTGGTATTTTGAATGAATTAAACTTTAAAGCGTCACTTTTGTGTCGTTTTCTATGATTGTGACAAAGATCCTCGAAGTAACACCCAAAAAGTCTTCTGCTGACATTTTAAGTCTTCCGCTGACGTGATGATTTTGGGGGTGTTACAGCTATAGTGACGACAAGTGACGACCTTGATTTTCGTGACTAATCCGGTTTAGTGACGATTTTTCCACCTTTAGTGACGATTTTCTTGTTGTCACTATAGCCCTTTTTTCTTGTAGTGTATGTTTTCCAAATAGAGAAACTGCTAGGCGTTCGAGAAAAAGAACACAAGCACATTTAGCAAGTATTTTACTAACCATACATGTTGATCTACTTTTCCGCAAGTTTTAACAACATTGAAAGAAAATGCTAGAATTTTTGTTTTATCCGTGTTACAAATATTCAAAACAAATCATATGCTAAAAATGTTCGTATGTTAGACGCATTGAGAAATATCTATCGTAATAATTAAAGCGATCTAAGAGATTTTTAGGTTTTGGATTACACTTCGGATGAATTTCTAACTTTTTATTGCAATTCAAATCGTTTGACGTGTTTCCTGACAGATTAACGATTTAGCTTATACCATTTGACCCGAGATAAACAACAGTAGTAATAATCCAAGCCAATCAATGTAAATTTGTCAAAAAGTTAATATATGTAGCTTTTGTAAAGCGCCCCATAAAGTATACTATACAAAGCATAGCAAACATGATTTGTAATCATGTTGTTTTTTTGGTACATGCATATTCAATAATCCCACATAGGAAAATGAAAGATATTAACGCATAGATATAACCTTGATGACTTACGATACATATCGTGAAGTGGTTTTACTGTGACACTTTGACAGGTGTTGACGTGGTTTAAATAGTCTTTAGATCATGTTGAAGTCCGTTAAGTTTCACATGTAAATTCCCTTCCTTTTTAATAACCAAATTATTTTTGCTACCAGCACTTATTGCTAATTGTGGTCCGTACTACACAGTTGGGGTTTATTGAAAAACATAGATCTACCTCGATCCGTTATATGAGTGTAGTAGGTAACCCGTTGTCTGTTATAGGAGGTGTTGAGGTTGCACACTTGCACCTGATGCGGCAGGAAGCAAAAATTGAGTTAGAGATTGTTCTGAAACGTGTTATAGTTAAGCGGTATCGTTACATACAAGTTTCCATGGATCCGTTTGCTATAATAGACGAACGCAAATTCAATCCCATGTGGGAAATTAATAGAAAAAAATAAATGTGTCCAAAATTACAAATCAAAGCTGAAATATTCGAATGTATGTATAAAATGAGACAATTTTTTTTCCAGGTTGTTGCAAAGCTAGAGATTAGGATTGCATATTCCTGCAAATAACTTTAACAAATGGTCCATGTTAACAGTGGCGCAGCTTCGTAGGGGCCGGGGGGGGGGCGGCCGACCCCCCGAAATTTTTTTTGCGATGTAGGGGTATATAGTTTTCGTGTAGAAAAATTTCGGTATTTTCGGTTTCGCCCCCCCAATTTAATTCGGTTTCGACCCCCCATAGTGTTAGGAAAAAAAAATTTAAATCCCGACCCCCCGCTCGAAAAATCCAAGCTTCGCCACTGCATGTTAAAGCTTCGCTTTAGGCCTCTTTGAGGTTAAGCCGCCCCTGACCACTCGACCATCTTCTTGAACATACAAGTCATTACACGTCAAAAAGAAAATATATCAGAACTACTGTATTAACTTCACCAATTTCATTGGTTTTTCTTACTTTTCATAAAGAGAGTTGAACATCTTTTTTCTTCGTGTAGTCACTTTTTGGCACTCTAATTTTTTTCATATCCTTAGAGGTGAAGAAACTATAAAGATACACGAACTGTCTTACAGAAATAATATTTTAAATTACTCTCGAAAATAATCACATGTTAATGGAGATAAAGGTCAACATGACAAGGCTGCTAATGAAGCTACAAACAAGAAAATCTCATCAGTCATCTCTTCTAAATATTCTCATCATCTTAAATCTCTTGTTAGCTGTTATACAATGTAATAGTTAGATTACTAATTGTAATGTAGTGATAGTATGTAGTTGTAGCAGTTTGTATCTTAATTAGTCATAGTCAACACGGGTCAACTCACTCAAGTGTTAGTTAAGAATTTCCCGGCCAAGACTTTTCCTTTAAATACTGATGTAATAACTTCCTTCTTGTTTAATCAATGAAATAAGTTGCGGGTTGTTTTCTCATTACATGTTACACACAATTTATCATGGATAATAATGGTTTCAATAACAGCACGACTATAAAAAAATATTTTAAGCTTGTTTTCACTTTTGAGTAATTTGCTTATAAGTTAACTAGTTATAATACCTGTGCATGTACAGGGTTTTTAAAATTTCGTTTAAATTATGTATTATTATCGATTAAGAAATGAACCACTTAACATGTTTCAAATGATTTTACTTTGTGGACTAAAAATATATGTATATGTTATAACTTACCTATTATTTTACAAGAATGCTTTTGGATTAAAAATTATATTTTATTATTCAAGTAAAATCACATGATAATACTTGACTTGCATAAGATGTTAGTGATATATGCTTTTAGTATTGCAAACCCGTGTTATCAATTTACGATGTGTTTTGTAATTGTGCTATTTCTTTTACATATATTTTCGTTAAAATATGTAGCATATTTAAATAGCTTTAAAGATTGATTTATTTCCTTAATTATGAATAACCATCACATCATTTTTACTAATGTACATTTTTGTTTGGAAAGTTGTATTTTCATAAGTTTGTGTTATTTACTTCTCATGTTTGATCATAAAATTACCAAATTAACATAGATGCTTACACTATAGCTTCTTTATTACATAAAGAGAAACGAAAAAATATGTAATGGGTAGAACTCAAATTTAATCTTACGTTTATGTATAATGTATAAGAATAATTTTTTCTCTAAGCTCGAACTATATAAGAAAATTATTATTACTTGTATAAGTAAATTATAAATGCATGAAAAAATGACAAAAAGTATATTCGCAAGTCTTTTAGGATTGTTTGAATCCTTACCGACCTTTCACTTTAATGCAACTTTCTTTACACTTGGTCTAAATCATCAAGGTAAAAGACACCCATAGTTTAGACCGTTGGTTGACACTTATAGTGTTATCAATGATAGCAAACACCTGCTAAGTTTCATCAACTAAATTATACATTCATAACTTGAGCAGGCGTAGAAAATCATTCCACGACAATCAAGTATTGATACTTAATCCTCCTCTAAAAAACGCACACAACAAATTGCATTACACTTTAGTTTGTGCGATAAGATAATAAAACTGCAAAAACCACTAATGTGTTGCATTATAGCGAGGATAACAACAAAATTAGTCATAACATCAAATAAGAAAACTTCATATTAGAACTAAAGGGGTGTTTGGTTATGCTTATTAAAGGTGCTTATTGGCTTATTCAATTACCATAACACAATAAGTGTATGATAAAGCTATAAGCTTTTTTTAGAAGCCTAGTGAAAAACCCCTGAACTCACAACTAATTCTATTATAGCTTTGCGTGTTTATAGTAAAACACAAATATTAAGTGTAGAAGTTTTCAACAAAACATAAAAAAGAGTTACAAAAAGTTGGTGTGTATAACAAAAAAGTTAAACCATAAAAAAAGTTACTAAATACTATCAGTTAGATAAGGCATAAGCCAAAGTTCTGTTGAGGTCTCTTTCGGATTCTATTCAGAAGCAAAAAGAGGTTTACACATAAATCATAAGTATAGAATAATGGTTGTATCTCACATCTGTGATTACTAACTCAATAACATTATCGCAGTATAGTAATGTAATAACCTGATTAAAACTATATATTCTTGCTGAATAATTCTCATTACATACTTTTAATTCGTTTACAACGGCCAACTATTACGTTTTTTTTTATTTTTTTATTTTTTATTTTTTTAATAAAGTATCACGTCAATGAATAAAGTTAAGGAAAACACCTACGTTATTTTTATTTTTATTTTATTTTTTTTAGGATGTGATTGTTTTCAAATAAGAATTGTGATGCGTGCATTTTTTTAATATAATTTAAGGAAAACACTTTCTATATTATACAATGACTATCTAACCCAAGTGTTTGTTTGTTTTTTTTTAATAATTAGCTTTGTATAACATTTTTAACTAACAGATATGTTGAGGTTGAGGTTGATTTTGTTGTTTAACTTTAACTATTGATATCATGTTCTATAAAATGTGTGAATTCAGTAGCACATAATGAGCGTTGATGAAGTTAAAATATGCTCCGTAAAGTTTTTAAAATGTTTTTATGGATATCCATATACAAAGTTTAAATAACAATTTCATGAGTCGTTGTTATAAGTAGAATCGTGTATATTTATTTTTATATCACAGTATCGTGCTTACCATTTGATATTTATATTCTCGTTACTAATAATTTAGCTGTATTTCAAACCCGTGTACATATAAATTAAACTTTTAAATAGTAACATGAGTCTTTTTTTAAAAAATATTCTAATGGATGAAAGTTTAAAACTAATATTAGTTTAAAAAAATATTTAACGTATATTAAAACTAATTCGCATATTTACCAAATGAGTCCTTATTTAAAAAAATACTCTGATGGATGAAAGTTTAAAACTAACATTAGTTTAAAAAAATATTTAACGCATATTAAAACTAATTCGCATATTTACCAAATTTTGTATTAATGGATGAAAGTCTCATGTAATTTTAAACAAAATTACTATTATAAAGTATAGGGGTATACAGTGTAAGGGTTATTTGTATTTTTTATAAAGTTATTAAACAACATGGAAACTTATAATTTTACACTTTACTCTATATAAATTATTTAAAATTTAATCACTAAAGTTTTTTTAATTACTTCTTCTTTTTTAAAATTTTTGTTTTAATAAATTTGACACCTATATTTTTATACATTTTTTTTCTTAACCAAATTTATTAAGTTTGACCAAAATCAATTTAATTTTGACTTTTTATTGACCAATCACGTTGCTCGATTTCGCTTACGTGGCAAAATTTAGCTATGATATTCGTCCAATTTTTTTTCAATGAGAAGTGATTTTTAAAAACACTCTGAAATAATGTAATTCTTTTATTATATAAAAGATTATATTCGGTAGGTGCAGTTCTGTAACATCAAAGTGGCTTTCAAATACGTTATCCTTGTAATAATTCAAGCTGTTGTCATAATTCACAAAGATGTCAATATGTCATTACTTTTCAACACCATAAAAAAGCTTAATAAAGCACTAACACAATTCAATTTCATTACGATTGTTCGTAAGTTGAATAGCTTTTTCTCAAATCTTTTGAAAATGACAATTTGCACAAAGAAAGTGTTGAATGACGTCGCAAACCACTATTTACTCAAAGAAGCAAGTCTTAGATAAGTATAAAACATGTTTTATTGGGTTAGTAATTTGTACATCATCAAAACTTTGTGTTGTCTCAATATGACTACTCTTAATTAAGTTGAAAACATGATATGCATTGTCGGAATGATTTTTCGATCTACACTCCTTCAATCGTAGATATGAACTCGTCATGCATCAAAATTAATTACCAAATATGATTACTTAGAACTTCATATCATAGAAACAACACCTGAGCACTATATCTCGTATCCTATATGCATGACACAGATATATTTGCAATGTCACAAATTGTAACACGTTCAAATAAAGGGATCGGAGTTGTCCGAGTCTCGAGACTAGTCACACTACTATTAAAACCTGTTATACTTTTAGGGGGTGGCAACGTAACTCGGCATGGCTCGGCGAGGTTCGGCGAGGCTCGGCATCAACAATGCCATCTTCTCGGCATGGCCTTTTCGGCATGCAATTCGGTAACTATTACCGAGTCGGTAAACAAGTGAAGCATTTAATACTTTTCGAACGTTGGAGGAGTTATTGTTGTTAATTGGTCAATTAAAATGAAAAAAGTTTAGGCATGCTTAGGCATGACATTGCCACTAAAAAACCAACTTTAGGTATGTTTAGGCAAAAAATGTGTTGCATGCTTTTTATTGGTCAATTAAAATGAAACTCCATAAACCTTTAGGCAACGTTACCACCCCTTATGAGAAAAAAACGAGCATATATATGTGTGTTCTGAAATGCAGTGCAGAACATAATGTTATGAACGACACATTGCATTTTTTACCATTGCACTTAGTGTTGGGGTAGTAGCTCACTATAAAGTTTTTGATAAAATTCTATTGTAGATACTCTTACTATATGTGATACGACCCGGTTAGGGTTTATATCGGGATAAGACACCACTTTTAGCGTGTGCGAGCTCCTTAAGAAAATAGAGAGAAAAACTAGAGATTAGTTTATCTTAAACTTTGATTGATTCATTCATAATAATGATTCAGTGTATATAACCGAATAACCCTAGCTTGTAAAACAAGCCAAACATAAAGACATATCTAAACAATGACACTTTCCTAATACGACACAAAGACATATCCTAATAAATATAACATGACATAAAGCTCGGGGCGTATCAATAGTATTAGATAAATATGTTAGTAGGTATGAGCTCGTCCGTAGGCTTAGATATGTTAGGGTTTCTATTATGAGTTGTCATTATATATTGTGGTTGAATAATACTTTGTAACCTATGGGGAATTCAATATTCAACATATTACCGCCCGAGACCTAGTTGGTTGCCATGAGCCGCTATCTCTATGCCTACGCGTCAACCTTTCTCTACCTCTCTTAATAAAACATAGTTGTTGGCTCAAAGTTGCTACACCAACAAAAGACGAATCCACTATAATCCATTGTTTGTTATCCCACGAAAACTATAACTAAGCAATAACCCAATCTATGCCTACACATCAACCTCTCTACCTCTCTTAATAAAACATAGGAATTGTTTGTTTGGTGGGTTTGAAAATAGGGTTTGGGTTGAGTCATATATTATATTGTTTGGTCTGAGAGTTTACGATTATAAAATAGAAAAGGCCCACAAAAACAAATTAGGGAAACTTGGTAAGTTTTGGCTAATCATATCTCTCACAAAGTACATTTATATATTTCTCTTTCCTATACATATGTAGGGCTAATCGCCGGTCAAAAAATCAGACAGGACTAAAAACCGATTTGGTCCAAAACATCAGACCGAAATGTTCGATACATGTCTGGGTCGGTTCGGTCCGATCCAACAAAGCATAATTGTTGGTTTAACGTAAGACCGACTCAGACTGGACCTGACAGAAGACCAAATATGAAGAAAAGGATGGACTGAGGACCGAACCAAAATATGTTTTGTGGAAAACTAGAAGGGGGGTTGAATAGTTTACCGTTTAAAATCTTTTTAACTTATTTAGTTAGCTTTGAAACTTTCCGTTTGATCAATGATATATACACAACACAATATATAACATGCAAGTAAATGAAAGAAACGATCAAACCACAACACGAGTATTTATCGTGGTACGGCTACAAGGACTCTTTTTCCTTGCCCTACGTCCACGCCACGAGTATCCAATTCGCGAGTTTCTTTCACTAGTCAACAAGCTCCTTTGACCGGCGGAGAAAACCTTACACGTCGCTTATACTTTTACCGACACTAAGCTAGATGTCGAGTTCTTTACCAAGGGTACAACCACTCCCGTTAGTTCTTTTACAAGGGTACAACTACTCCCGATACACTTTGTATTTTGAGGACTAAAATACTAACCGATCACTACTGAAAATACACAATCAAATGAAGTGTAAACTACACAAGTCTACACAATGCTAAGCTAACAAGTCTTGCAACGTTGTGTTGAATACTTGTAACTTTTTATGAACTCGTGAATCTCTTTGCTACAAAAAGAAACTTCACATATGAAATGTTAAAGGGTTAGATGAAAGAATGAATGAATGTGTGTAAATATGATGTAGAGTGATAAGCCAAAACTCAACTTGTGGCTTAGTATTTATAGCAAAGCCTTCTGCAGGCCTGGCGGATACGGCGGAACCCTCATATGGGTTCCGCCCGTGTACCCCCAGGGTTCCGCCGGGCTTGCAGTTGCTTTTGCAATAAATCTTGCAAACCAAACAATGTCACATCTCATTACAGCTAGTCAAACACAAAACTTGCAAGCAAACATATAGTTAGTCAAACACACTTTCTTTCCATAAATGTATATTGACAAAACTTGCCATAAATGTGATGTGACATTTCTATTTTAAGAAATAAAAAGTGATGGGTTTTATGAAATGTAAAATGTAGCAAAAGTCTAGTTTATGCAAGTATTTTAAACAATATATATGTTCATTTTAAACAATATTTTGTTATCACATTTATTTAGAAGCCTATTATATAATTGTTATTTCTCTCTCATATTTATTTTCATACGAGGGTTGGCAACACATGCGGGGAGGCACGGTGCGGGGTGGCTCTCGTGCGGGAACACCGCCGCCGACCCTGCGGTACCGCACGGGGAGGTGTTTTTGCGGGGAAGATTACCGCACGAGACTAGCGAAAAAAGGAACGTTGGAGCCTAAAAAATACGAACGTTGGAGACTAAAAAAATGAATGGATTTTTTTTTTTTTTTTTGACTGTATATTGGACTGGTAGTGGTGGATGCTGCTATTACTATTAGTGAGTGGTAGTGGTGCAATTTAATGGAATTTTTTTTATATATAATTTTAATGAAATTTAAAAAAAAAAAGAAAAAAAAAAATTAGTGAAGGGTGAGTGATATGATGCCAACAAAAAATGAGTGAGTGATGGAAAAAGTGAGAGGGTGATGTGCCATAAAAGGATTGGTTGTTTGTGAGTGAAAAGAGTTGATGTGAGTAATGCATTACCAACCCTAAATTTGAACAAATGCAAATCCTAAACCAAACCCTATATACAAACCAAACGCGCCTTTTAAACAAACGCACTTGAGATGGCCCCTACAGTTCAATACTTACAAGTCACAATCAAAACAATGTCACACAACTCACAACTTTTGAATTCACCTTTACTTTTTACAAAGCCACTTCATCTTTGTCTTTTTCCTATATTTTGAGTTCCTATATTTTGAGGTTTGTTTCTTTTATAATTTTTATTTATAAATAACTAAGTTACAATAAATGACATTTTAAGTGATATTGTTTTTATTTTATACGAGTAAATAATTACTAGTAATTATTAATGCAATATTTTTACTTATTAACGAAATTTTAGTTTTATTTTTAAAATATGAAAATTAAAAAAAAATAGAAATGTGCATCTCCTTGTTACACTAAATTAATTATAAAATTGTCCAAAAAAAAGAAAGCTAACATGACATTGAAAATGTTGATCTTTTTCCGCTCACCACTAAACCTAAGGGATGTTTGTTTAAGCTTAATATGGCTTATAAGCTTATTTGTTTTTCGGCTTATATTTCATAAGCTACAATTTTCGGCTTATTTTGAGACTTGTGGGCTTATATAATATAATTTTATTTTGAAATTTGTAGGCTTATATAATTTTTTATTTATTATTTACTTATTTATTTTTTACCTGAATTCTGACTAAATGTTGCGAGTTGACTAATTTTAAAGCGACTATTATTTTAAAGGGTTTGTCTAACTTGTGCTCTAAGGACACAAGTTAAGCACACTAAAAGACAGCGGAGTCTCATAAAAAGGATATAGGGATTCACAAAACTGTACTTTTCTGTGAATCCTTATATCCTTTTCTGTAAAGTCTTATTTGTTTTTTAGTTTACTTAACTTGTGTCATAGGCATAAATTAGAAAAATCTTATTTAAAATAGCCTGATGAACCTCCTTAGCCACATCAGTTAATTTTCTCCCAACCGCCCCTTGAAATGACCCACCCCTATAGTAAGTACGACACTGACAAGTCACAATCACAGACACGGCCACTCGCACACACGAGTTAGTCACAAAACTTTTGAACTCCACTTAACTTTCCACAAACCCCACTTCACTTTTGTCTTCTTCCTCTTTCACCTTTCACATCCTTACTCATGAAGTAATTATTACTATAAAAACAATCAAAACTCATTTTATAAAATTTTACACTCCCCTCCCCTCCCCTCCCCTCCCCTCATCATGAATAACAATAATAATAATTTTCATAACAAAAAAGTAGAAGAAGAAGAGTTCAGTGTTTCAGAATATGATATTGAAGAGCTGTTGAAGCATTCAATCGGACCTGAAGGTTTGTTTGACGGTGTCGGATTTGATCGGAAAATCTACGCCGGCGGTGATCTGCCTCTTCCGTACACTAATCCGGTATAAATTCTGTTACACACACACTGAAATACACACAGTTAGTTAATTTGTTATCTGTTCCGTACAATAATTAGGTATATTTACACACAGTTAGTGAATGTGTTTTGTTGATCTAGTTCGGTATTATTTCTGTTACAATCAGTTATACACACAGTAAATACACACTGAAATACACACAGTTAGTGAAATAATTGATCTACCTGTTCCGTACAATTGTTAGTTATAGATTCTGTTACAGTTGATTAAACACACACTGAAAAAACACACAGTTAGTGAAGTTGTTACTGTTGTGATTGATTCGGTTTGATTTCTGTTAACACACAGTAATTAGTTAATTTGTTATCTGTTCAGTACAATAATTAGGTATAATTACACACAGTAAACACACACCAATTTACACACAGTAAATACATACTGTTAGTGAATTTGTTATCTGTTTAAGTACAATAATTAGGTATAATCACACACACTAATTTACACACAGTTAGTGAATTTGTTAAATGTTACGATTGATTTACACACAGTAAATACACACTAAAAAACACACAGTTAGTGAATTATTGGTCTACCTGTTCCGTACAATAGTTCGTTGTAATTTCTGTTACGATTAGTTATACACACACTGAAAAACACACAGTAATTAGTGAATTTGTTATTTGTTTATTGATCTACTTGTTCCGTATACACACAGTAAAACACACTGAAACACACACAGTAATTAGTGAATCTATTAATTCGGCTTGATTTCTGTTACAGTTAATTACACACAGTAAACACACTCTAAAAACACATAGTGAATTCGTTATTTATTCGGTTATTGGTTACAGATAGTAAACACACACACACACTCCAAAACACATAGTGAATGCGTTATTTGTTTACTGATCTACATGTTTTGTACACTATTTCGGTCTGGATTGTGTTACAATCGGTTACACACAGCTAGTGAATTCGTTATGTATTTATTGATATATCTGTTTTGTTACACACAGTTAGTGAGTTTATATATCTGCTTATTGATCTACCTGTTCCGTACAATAATTAGGTATAATCAGACACACTAAATGCACATAGTGAAGTTGTTTAATTCGGTTTGATTTCTGTTACGATTGATTGGACGCAAAGCACACGTAGTTAGTGAATATATTATTTGTTTATAGTATTAGTATGTTTAGTTAAGTATATGTTAGGTAGGTAGGCCCCAGATTTGGCCTAATTTGATGTCCAGTTGCTTGTTTATGCTAATATATTAATTAGTTACAGTACTTTGTGGTCGAGATTATAGCTGTAATGAACTGATGATGATCAGAAAGATAGCCGATCTCAGAACGTTGTTTCGTACAAACGGTTTACACACACTGTTAGTGAATCTGTTATTTGTTGTTATTTGCAGTTCGGTAGGTAGGCCACAGACATGACCTAATTGGATGTTAAGTTGTTTAGTTCATCAATCTTTTAGTAAGTCGGTAGTTTGTACTTGTTATTATGCTTGTAATGATGATCGGAAACCTATGTCTGCCGGTCTAGCTGAAATCCGGTTTGTGGTTTTCGTACGATCAATTACACATTCAAACGCACAGTGGTTGAATTTATTAAGTTTATTAATGTTAGAATATTGTATTGGATCTGTAGGTAGGTAGGGCCTCGAATTTAGCATAATTTGTTGTTTTTGTGCTTTATTGTTGTCGATAACAAGTAGTACTTGTGATTATGTGGTCATAATTTGGTGCAGTCTAGTTTCTAATATGAATTTTAAGAAATATTAAGAGCTAAATTTGAATTTGAAAGTTCGTTTTGATTATTTTGTTTTATATGCCTTGATCATAGATGCGGATACATTGATTTATTGAGCTTATTATTCATTTGTTAATGTAAGATTCTTGTATCATTATGTTGAATCGGTTGGTAGGCCCCGGATTTGACCTAACGTGTTGTTCATTTGCTTAGTTCATTAACATCTTATTCATTCAGTACTTTATACTCGTGATTATGTCATTTTGATTGATTGTGGTTCTCGTTTGAAACTTTTTCCAATTAGACAATAGACATCCACTTATTGAAATAACCACAGAAAAACATTTTCTTTTGGAGAAAAAAGTTACTTCTCCACATTCTATTAGACTAGTGATAATATCAACCAACATCACCGTCGCCGACTCAGCGCCACGCCAGTTTCTCTCTCCACAACCAACATCACCACCAACATAGTGTAATAACACAACCAACATCACCACCAAAACATACCTCACATAAACAAAAATATGCCCCACAAAAACCAAAACCAGACACACACCCACACAAACACCTCCACCACTCGGTCGTCCCTTAGTTGCATGAAAACTCGAGTCCTCTTCAAGGCATAATATGGAGAATGCTCATTGAATGAGCAATTCAAGAAGAGAGCTCGGATAGCAATTCGTCTTTAGGGGTTAGTGTAACAATGAAGACTAGTCTTTCGGGTGCCATGTTGACACAAGATGCGTGGTAATACTTTTATTACCACTAGTCTTAAAGATGTGACTTACTCTTACAAAGTTGACGTTGAGACAAAGATGCGAGGACTTTGATCCTGATACTCACAATCATAGACACGGTCACAACTTTTTAAGTCACCTTTACTTTCCAGAAAGCTACTTCACCTTTGTCTTCTTCCTCTTTCCTTAAGCCACCTTTTTGTACCAACACTTCCCCCCTTCAATCCTTCCCATCTTTTTCATATCCTTACTCATGAAGTAAACAATCCAAACCACCTTTTTTTATACCGTCACATTACTATTATAAAAATCAGTCTTATTCATTTTATAAAATTTTACACACACACACACACATACATACATACATGATGAATAATAAATATAACAATAATAGAAAAGAAGATGAACAATTCAAATTTTCAGAATATGATATTGAAGAACTTTTGAAGCATTCAATCGGACCTGGTTTTGATCACCACCAGAATCACCATCATCCGCCGTCAGTCGCTGCCGGGGGAGGTTTGTTTGACGGTGTAGGATTTGATCAGAAAAACTATGCTGGTGGTGATCTGCCTCTTCCCTACGCTAATTCGGTATAGTTTCTGTTACACACACACTGAAAAACACACAGTAAATACATACAGTTAGTGAATTTGTCAAATGTTACGATTGATTTACAGAGAGTAAATACACACTGAGAAACACATAGTTAGTGAATTAGTTATGTGTCTATCGATATATCTGTTCTGTACACTAATTCAGTTTCGTTTCTGTACCCGTCACACACACAGTGAAATACAAAGAGTTAGTGAGTTTATATATCTGATTATTGATCTATCTGTTCCGTACAATAATTAGATATAATCAGACACACTGAAGTACACTTGGTTAATCTGTTCAATTCAGCTTGATTTCTGTTACGATTGATTACATGAACTAAACACACATAGTTAGTGAATATATTATTTGTTTATAGTATTAGTATGTTTAGTTAAGGATTTGTTAGGTTGGTAGTCCCCAGAGTTGGCCTAATTTGATGTTCAGTTGCTTGTTTATGTTATTATATTAATTAGTTAGTGATTCAGTACTTTGTGGTCAAGATTATAGCTGTAGTTAACTAATGATGATCAGAAAGCCAGCCGATCTCGGAATGTTGTTTCGTACTACAAACGGTTACAGACGCTGTTAGTGAATCTGTTATTTGTTGTTATTTGCATTTAGGTAGGTAGGCCAGATACTTGACCTAATCGGTAACCTATGTCTACCGGTCTAGCTGAAATCCGGTTTGTGGTTTTTGTACGATAACACATTCAAACGCACAGTGGTTGAATTTATTAAGTTTATCAATGTTAGAATATTGTATTGGATCTGTAGTTAGGTAGGTAGGCCCCAAATTTAACATAATTTGTTGTTTTTGTGCTTTATTGTTGTCGATAATAAGTAGTGCTTGTGATTATGTGGTCATGATTTGGTGCAATCTAGGTTCTAATATGAATTTTAAGAAATATTAAGAACTAAATTTGAATTTGGAAGGTTGTTTTGATTATTTAGTTTTATATGTCTTGATCATACATGCACATCGAATTATTGAGCTTCTTATTTGTTTGTTAATGTAAGATTCTTGTACACTATGTTGAATCGGTGGGTAGGCCCCAAATCTCACCTAACCTGTTGTTCATTTGCTTAGTTCATTAATATTTTATTCATTCAGTACTTTATACTTGAGATTATGTCATTTTGATTGATTGTGGTTCTCATTTTAATCTGTTTACAATTAGACAATAGACATCCACTTATTGGAATAACTTTATTATGAGATGAGAAGCTGCTTGATGGAAGGTTAGAATCTAAATTTCAAAAAAAATACAAGAACTACGTTGAATTTGTAAGATCATTTTGAATGTTTACTCTTATTTGTCTCATTTTTCTTATTATTGAATTTCTTATTATTTTATTGATGTAAGATTCCCTCATTAGTATGTTGAATCAAGTGGATGGGAGGTAATAGGCCCCATTATATAATCATTACTTTTTATTTGTGGTTGTTGTGTTTGATTGTAGTTGAGTTCATGTTTCAATGTGTTTTTGATTAAAGAATAAGCATCAAACTATACTATATGATTAACTTTTTGGGTTACATGATAATGTAGGTTTTCAAGTTTTCAGTTCATTTCGATTATCTGTCAGTTGATCTGTTAATTATCCTCTTTTCTTCTGTCAAGCTTTGTGATATTTGCTGAAGCGTAAGTAACTATTTGGATTACAGGATAATGTAAATAGATTTTCAAACTGTGGTGGAATGGCTGCAAACCCTCTCTGGTCTCAAAATCTTACTCCGAAGAACTCTAGTGTCACGATGACTATGGATTCCCAGTCGTCGATATGTGGTACGCTAAGTCACTTTGATTTATTTGTGTATGTGTGTAGACCCGTTTTCTGTGGGGTTTTGTTAGTACTGAAATAAATTTAAGGGGTGTTTGGATCTGCTTTTGTACCGACTATCTCGTTTCAGTTTTTAATGTTTAGATAACAAGAGATTGCTTCTGATTATCAGATTTAGATGTTAAATAATGATGTTTGAAGCTAATTATGCCCTCTAATCACAGGAATCTTATAATCAGTTTTATGTTCTACACACATCACTTAGTTTTGGATAATCAGATTGAACTAGCTGCAACCAGATTAATTATCACAAGGTAGAATAAGATTATCTGACTCCCTTCGTGAAAACTATAAGTTGAGAAAATCTTCGTACCATATTATTATTTTTGTAAATTGCTTTCACCATATAATTTTAACTGACTCTCATCTTACGAAAAACATCTTTATGGGCATTTCATCATTTAGTTCCATAAATTGTTAAAAAGTTGTCAAATATTTAAACAATTGGTTGAATATATATTTACGAGTTCACATAGCATAAACACATCCAAACAACATAACATATAACTTCAAAACACTCTTTTAAACACAATTAAATTTGGTCTCAGTATTACACGAATAAGGTTAGTTGGTGATAGATTCATATTTGTTCAGCTGATAGTCCAACCTCGGATATCAAACCAAAAAGGCGGGATAACAATGTGATTGGGGCAACCAGTGATGATGATCAATCAGATGATGATGATACGGAGATTGAAGCTGGTCAATGTGAACAGAGCAACGATCAAATGGATGTTAAACGGATTAAAAGGTAAAAAATTTCTCATGAAGTCATGAAAGGAAGGTTAGTCAATCCTACATCTAATATGGGCTGGCTATGATATTAGGATGGTTTCAAATAGAGAATCTGCTAGGCGCTCGAGAAAAAGAAAGCAAGCACATCTAACAGATCTTGAGCAACAAGTACGTCCCTTACTATTGTTCTACTTATTGTTAGTTTTCCTTAACAATAAATGAAGAAAGCAATTGCAATATTTCTGGAAATACAAATTGAACATAGGAACACGTAGAGGGAATGCTAATTTATGAAGTTTTGTGAGTATATGTGTCCAAATGAGCCGGCTGGGCTTAGAGTCAAAATGCGTGACTTTGAAGCGTGGGTTGAAACAGGTTGGGCTAGATTGGGACAACCCACAAACACATTCTATATCCACTTTTTCTATTTTGTATAACACTTCATCTTACAAAAATCCTAACTCTTTAGTAAAAGCGATGTAGAGATAATTTGGCATGTGAATGTACTTCGGATGACTTGATTTTAACTGGTTTGACCTATTTGACCTGTTTCCTTTTTCGTTAGATAATTTAGCATAAATCATTTGATCTGTTAGCGATAAAAAGTAATCATGAATTCATGATTAACCCAACAATAAGTAAATTTGTCAAATTAGGACCCTCTGTTAATGAGTTTCAATTGAAACCAAGTATCTCCATTTCAGGTGGAACAATTGCGAGGAGAGTACTCGACTTTGTTTAAGCAACTAACAAATGCTAGCCAACAATTCAAAGATGCTTCAACTAACAACCGAGTGCTCAAGTCAGATGTGGAAGCCTTGAGAGCTAAGGTATTGTTATCCCTTAACCATGAATTAAAGTCCAGCTCTTAATATTAAGTGGTTACTTTGGCCAAATAATCCAAATATCATATTCCGACTGTCGATGGAGATCTTCAAAATCCTAAACTTGTCAAGTTTGAAACTTTTAAGTGTAGCATTTTGGGACTGAATTCTTTGCGATGAGATGCACTTGTGTTGGTAGTATTATCACGCCTTTTGGATTGGCAAAAAATAAAATAAAATAGAAAGAAATATAGCTCATATTGTTTGGGGGCTCATTGCACGTAAATATGTATCTAACTTGTCACTTTCTATAGTTGTGTGTAGCCAATTATTTATTTTATTTTATTTTTCTAGATCTATGTAGCATACTTTTGAATTCGGTCTTTTTGATGTATCGTGTGATCAATTGTGTGTATTATTTGATGATATTACCCTTAATTTATACACTCAAATTTAACCGGAAGAGAAGTAAATCGGTCAAATAATTCACAAAATTGGTCATACGATACACCAAAAAATTTAAAAGCATCAACAATAAACTATAAAAAGTGACAAGTTAGATACATTTCTATGCAATTAGCCCTATTGTTTTGTCATTGCAACAATATAGTTTTTCTGATATATTTTAAGGCATCAACAATAAACTAAGGGCAAAAAGTGTGTGGGTCATCTTAGGTAGTATGTTCGATCTTAATTACTAGACTTAAGGGCTAAGGCTCTACCAAAAGCCCTCAAATTTCCA
This sequence comes from Artemisia argyi, assembly GCA_030686995.1. Lineage (NCBI taxonomy): Eukaryota > Viridiplantae > Streptophyta > Magnoliopsida > Asterales > Asteraceae > Artemisia > Artemisia argyi. Next base: position 191,729,873 of record CM060685.1, on the reverse strand, counting down.
AAGAACGTTTATGTGTTGCTAATAGAAATATGTTGTTCTATCACAGGTGAAGCTGGCGGAAGATATGGTCGCTAGGGGCTCATTAACATCTAGCCTAAGCCACCTTCTTCAGAACCATTTAGCCACTCCCCAGATGTTCAATAATCAAAACATGTCTCGAATGGGCAACGTCTCTCCAACCATAACTGTTCGTGGGGATGACCATGGGTCCCACCCTGGCCTTTCTGTTCCAGGTCAACACGTGATGGTTGGACTAGGTACTAATCCCGACATTTTCAACGGTAATGTGAAAAATGGTATAAGTGGTGATGCTGGAAGCTGTGTATCTGATATATGGCCTTTGGATTCTCATCGTAACGTTTGAACAGAAAAATAAAGGGTTTCGTTACGTTATAGCCTCTCCTGAGCCTCCTATTGTATTCTATTGTCCTTTGTAATTTATGTAATACTTATATGATTTGAATATTGTGACATGATCCTGATGTAGTATAGTTTGGTACTAGCTGCAGTATTAAGTTAATGTCATTGTGGATGGACATTTAATTTAGGGTAGTGGGAAAATGAGCAGTTTCGATAAGACACTAGGCCGTCTTGTTTGTTATTGTATCTTGTGCTATTTTGATCTTCTGCCATGTGTGTACAGGCTACAGATGAACTCTGTATAAAACATTCTGCAACACGCTGAACTGATTTTATACACCCCTCTTTCCAGATGAATTGGGTGGTTACATTTTTTTAAGCAACAATGGTATTGATCATAGTAGCAACAATAATAACAGAAGTTACAACCAAACTATGAAGAAAAGATGACTTTATTGGCTCGATCCACATCAAATTTATGGTTCCTGAAACAGTCTTAATTCTGCTAAGTTACATTTATCAGAATTTTTTACTCCAAAGGTTTGGACCAAACCTCCTTTATTTGAAAACTGGAATAGGAATCTCACTTGATACTGCATACTCCTGTGGTAAAGGAAGATTAAGTTCTGCACATATAAACTGGATTATCTCCCCGGTCAAACCACCGGAAGAACACTTGTTTAGTGTCACACCAATAGCGAAACGGTTGTTTATGTCACAGTATCCTGTAGCTCCACCTAAACCCATGTGACCAAACCCAATTAATGAACCGTTGGTTGCGAAAACCCTGTGAAACCCGAGCCCGAATGACCCTCTCGGGAGGATTAAATCATTATAATCCCCCCTTCCCAAAATGGCATCATGGATTTTGTCTTTCGGGTTGGTGAAGATACTAGGGACAACTTCATTTGTGTTGGTTGGGACCACACCACCGTCAGCAAGGGTGGCATAGTAGCGGGCCAATGCACGTGCGGATACGTGTGCATTGGCAGCCGGTTGTATTGCACGACGAAAGCTGAGCGTGTTGGATAATGGAATAAGGTTTTCAAGCATGCTGAATGTAAATGATGAAGGCATTGTTGCGGTGTCAGAGTTTTTTTGGCTGTCGATGAATGCGACAAACTTATTGAAATCGGGTGCATCGATTGTGAGAGTTGCTAGACGAGCTTCTTCGATGTCGGGAGGAATCCCGATATAGAACTCTCCTTCAATGCCAAGTGGGCGAGTGAAAGCTTCTTCAAGAACTTCTTGAAATTTCTTCCCGGATGCGCGCTGCATAATAAATAACATGTCATTAAAAAGTACTAAAAATATACTTATATGCAGATGTTTTACCATGGAAAGTAATGGTACCTCAATGATACCGCCACATAGCCACCCAAACGATAGATAGTGATATAACTCTTTGGTACCAGGTTCAGTCTCAGGCGCGACCATAGCAATGCATTTTAGACACTCGTCAAAGTTACAATATAAATCAGGATCATTATCCGTAATACCAGCAAGAGCATTGTGCAGACCAGCACTATGAGTGAGTACATGATTAACCTGCAAGATAATACAAAAGAAAATTGAGAGAGTTCTTAATGTTAGGAAGTCACAATACTTGGATAATAAAGATTTTCAAAATACAAATCCAGACACCCTGAAGACGACCTTTATTCGATCTTTTCCATGGGTACCAAACTCCGGCCAAATGTTTGCAACATATTCGTCAAGCTTCAACTTCCTACAATGAAAAAAAGATTATAGTTATACAGTTTGATAATGATTTCGATATAAATTTTAACTGATGCATTATAAATAACAATAAAGCCACAATTCACAAAGAAGTGAAAATGATAAACAGAGAAACAAAGAGAAGATTCAATTATAACAATTCAAATCAAGGATATTATCGGATTCACTGAGAATGAGAGAACGTACCCTTTATCGGCTAGCCAATGTATCATTCCTGCCGTGATTCCCTTACTTACAGAAAAAACATTAAATAAGCTATCGGGCTGAACAGGACGAGGATCATCTATTCCCAGCACTCCAGCTGAGGTATCAATGATCACTTTCCCGTCTTTGTATGCACAAACCTACCAACACAAAAACAATAGTTCGTGTAAACTACAACCATACAAAACCTAAAACTCGTGCATGTGTGAGTTCCAACTGACGGTTTTGTTGCAGCTGATATGAAGCAGGTTGCAACAAAGTTTATTACAAAACTAAAAGAAATGATCATGTCAGCACCTGGATACCGAGTATTCTATCAGCATTTCCTAGTTCAACCAAGAAACGTCTCAGCTTAGCCTCAACATCAGAATTGATTGGACTGTCATATAACCATTTCACATTCGATGCTGGTCCATTGCTCATGATGCTGAAACAGATATATAGCCAGCAAAACAAGTATGCAGTCATTGAAATGAAAATCTTATAAAACTACTAGAGTTAAAAAGAAGGGAGTTGTGCACCTTTTTTTTTTTTTTTTTTTTTTTTTTGATATTTACCATACTTCTTAAAAACGAGCTTGAGCTCGAGCAACTAATTAAGGCTTGAAATGAGCTAAGCTCGAGCTCAAATTTCTTTAATGTAAAACGAGCCAAGCTCAAGCAACCAGGCTCGTTTACACCCCTAGATAACCTTGAATATACTTAATTACCTGAATAAACAACTAATTTAAGGTACACTTGGTGTTAATTATTCTAAGTAACTTTAATTTATAGTAGGTGCTTTATTATAATGTCAACTTTCATAGTACGACTAATTTATAAAGATATATGCTATGAAATGTACTATAAAACAGATATGGTTTACAAATAAGCTAACGAATAGAACCTTTTAAGAATAAGAGTATCCACAAGCTGTTCAAGCAATTGATCGACGACGGCCTATATATATTTGCCCCTCTACGAGCATTTTCACGGCAGCTGACTATGGGGATTCTAGTAGCAACGATCTTCGATAACAAATAATTGGTCTGCTTTATAATGTTAAGTTACGTGTGTCGGGTATACTATACATATGCACCACATGAAGTTGTTGGATTTATTACACATTATTGATATTCATTATTTGATCTATTGATTATATGATGATATTGATGTCTTACTTTAGGTGGGGGTCCAACGTGCGCAAATAAATGTTCATATCATTGATTAATCAATTCTACGACAAAACTTTATTTTTCACCGGTTGGTACTTTTTTTTTACTAGCTAGTGATATATGTGGTTGTCATTTTCTCGCAAGACTATATGGTAAGAGCACTTGCAATGGTCTCGGCATTGATTGGATGGGCATTAATGGTCTTGGTGTCGTGCTAATGAAGCTCTGGTGGAGAAGCCGAGCTAAACACTTTAACCTTTTTTTTTATTTGTAAATTGGTTGGAGTGGATAGTGACGATTACGAGTTAAAAGTGGTAAAAAAGTAAGAGGATGTTACGATGATGTGTTGTCGACGTGAAAGATGAGCGGTACCACCGCACATGCTAGCTATAAAAGGAAACAATAACTCAATTTTGTCTTTTCTTCGTTTCTAGTTATTTGAATATGTATACCTAGTAGTATGGATGTTATGTCATTAGGCCTAAGCAGAGGCGGAGCCAGGGGGTCACAGTTGGCACGTCCCCCTCCCCCCCCCCACCCCCCCCACACCAAAAAAAAAAAAAAAAAAAAAAAAAAAAAAAAAAACTTATAGCGTAATTTTTTTGAATTTTGGACACCCCCTCCCCCGAAATAGTGACTGACTTGCCTAATTCGAAAGTCAAAATCAATATTTATGCCGTTTTAGAACTGTGAGGGTGATGAAGAAGTGGAGAAGAAAGAGTTGGAGAAAAAAGAAATGCAGTACTTTTAGTCTTGTTATGTTTTCTAGCAGAGAGTATCTGGGTATCATGTGGGTGAGTGGTTGACAAACACAAAAGACAAAATGGATAATTGGATAGTGTAGCTTTTATAAAATTTTGTTTTAATTTTTACTGTAGCTTACATTTACTAGTTGTTAGATTATTTTCAGAAACTGATGTTATATTAAAACCCAACAAAGGTTCAAACTCGCGTTAATTTTTTTTTTTACCCTCTCTTAAAAAAATTTCTAACTCCGCCCCTGGGCCTACGCCCATGATCATTACCCCACGTCCCATGCCCCATGCCAATTCCCACGTTCCATGCCAATGCCATAACACATAAGTAACCATATTATTACGTTGCATGTTGGCGTGCCAAAATCTACATTCATTACCCCACTTGCAAAATCATGTTCGAGCGAAATGTCGACATATATCTGGAGAGGAATTATCATTTGTGTTCATCATGTGAGTGGTATGAACGTGATGGTGATTATGGTTATTGGGGTGTAGGGTTTATATAACTGTTTGTTTATTGATGAATTCTTCGTTTCAAAATTACTTTTAGGAGACAAGAATCACCAAATTTAATAAAAGTAGGGCCATTATAAATCTCAACCACTCAAATAGAATATTATCTCACTAATTTTTTTTTTTTACTTAAAATGGAAAGTGAACAATTATTTTAAGACATTGTAAAATGTAAATGTGGACAACAAGTTTAAAACGGAAGAAGTATTTGTTTATTGTTTATATGTGATGTACTGCTATATAGTAATGATGATGGGACGGTGGTAATCCAATGCAAGGAAAAAGAAACACAAAAAAAATGATACGTGAATAGGACGGTGGAGTTTAGGGTGTTTATTTATTTATTACTCTCTCCGTCCTAAAATAATTGTCCCCGACAAAAAATAAATAGTTTAATAAAAGTGCATTTATTACATCTTTCTATTTCTTACTTTTTAACAGAATGACAATTTTACCCTTAATTAATTAATTATGATATTCTTTAAATTTGTAACAATAATTTCAAGTAAGGGCAATATATTAAACTCGATCAAACTTTTCTATCTATATTTAGTCGTGGATGATTAAATTCGGACATCCAGAAAAGAAAACGTGGACTATTAATTTAGGACGGAGGGAGTATTTTTTTATTTGGGGACCTGAGATTGAGAGGGTTGGAGGGTTACGGGATTTGTTAGATAGAAAATATGATATAATTAATTGGTTCTGATTATCTATAATACTTATAAAGCATATTGCATCTTCTCTCATATTTAATTTTTAAGATTTTCATATTTAGATTTTAAGTAAAATACAAATGATAAAACACAATGAACAAGTATTTAAAGCACAATATTTTAAGTCTAACCTTCTCTCATATTTAATTTTTAAAATTTCCATATTTAAGTAAAATACTTATGATAAAACACAAAAAACAAGTATTTAAAGCACAATATTTTAAGGTCAACATATCTTTTACACATGTACAATTAATACACCCATCACATATTAATACAAGTCATAAAACACAAAGTACAATAATTTAAAGCGCAAAACGATATAGATCGAAACATCCGGTTCATATTAGACCGCATATGACACAAAACGATATAGATCAAAACCTCAAATTCACGAACCAAAAACAATAAATTCTTTCACATTCTATTATTATATTAACCAGTAACATGCATAATGATGGGCAAATAAAACTATAAACCATAAAATAAGAAAAAAAAATAAACATCTTGACTTTTTTATCCCACTAAATTACTAACCTAAATTACTAACCTAAATCCGATTCTCCTCTACTCACCATCACTTCCACAAAGCTCGAAGGGAGAAAAAGAAAAAAAAATAATAAATGATCTCAGTTCCTTTTCGTGTTTACAAATAACATATTCGACCCTAAAGATCAAACAACACGATAAGACTTCTTCATCGATCATTATTGAAGACTTTGCTTCATTTATATCCGAATACAAAAGGAAATGAAATATAACAACTATGTTATTTTCCATCCTTGGTTCGTTCAAAGACACAAGAATCTTGAACCAATGATATGCTTTGATGATGTCCGATTCGTAGGGCGCGTTTGATGAGGAGATGGAGCCAGTGGTCTGATCGAGATGAGATGAGTTAGGAGAGATGTGCGTTGTAGGCGGATTATACTATGTGTCCTAGGGTTAAGAGTGTGTTACATTCCAGTCTTAAGTGTGTGTATAGGGCCTGTTTCTAAATACCAATAAGACAAAGTTTGGTTGAACTAATTTTCTTTGGGCTTCATTATCCTTAATCCGAATTTTAGTTGGAATATTGAATTTTAATTTGGCTTTCCATACATACAAAATTATAATTATAAATATATATTAAATATCGTTTAAAAATTAGAACGACGTAGTGTTGGTACATTGGACAAAACAGTGTCACGGCTTTTAAAAAAATTTGAAACGACATTTTGACAAAATAAGCAAAAATGACATTGCTAATGCGATGTCGTATCATAAAAAATGAAAAAGAAAATGCAAAAGATACACCTAACTATGTAATAGCTTACAAAATAGACATTGTTGATATAAATTGTTGATGATCGATTACACGGTAAGGTGGTTAAACCTTCGTTCTTTGTGTATGAGATATGTTTGTGTGAATATGATTAAGTATGCGGAATCTACTTAACCACACTTAGAAGATTTATGTTTATTGTTATGGAAATGGAATAGTTAACACCAAACGATTCAATATTATTCAAAAATAATACGAGTGATCTTTAGCTTATCACTAGGGTTACAAAGACCTTGAATCTTATGTTTGTTCTTTCTATTGACTGTCTATGAGAGTTGTGTATGGCATTGTCTCTCTTATCTACATATCTAAGATTTTCCTTTTATAGTCCAAGGAAAAATCTTTTACAAACTACATGACTCAACAAATAACTAGCTTATGACTAATCACTATTCTAGCTTAGCCATACAAGATACATCATGTATCTAGGATAAACAACTCACTTGAAGTGTTCAATTTGATGACTAGAACTAAGATTATCTTCTTATGCAAGTGTTGAATAAGTCATTCTTATTTACACAGCTGTTTGTTATGAGTCATAGCTGCAGAGTCATAGCAGCAGCAGAATCAAGCAGCAGTATTCATCAGCAGTAAGATTCAGCAGCAGAATCTCCTTCAGTGGAAACTCGCTTTGTGCTTTATCAGCAGAATCATACTTGTCGTATTTCCATTAAACCTTTATGTTGAACCTTCTGATTCTTGTGCTTATTTAATTCCTACCAATCCTCCCCTAAACATGTGAATTACAGTCAAACATGTTTTTCTGAATTAAATGAGGACTATGTGAAGATCTTTCAAACACTTCATTGTCAGATTTGGTTGATCTGAACTTTCTTCTCTTCTGAGTGAATGAACTTATCTTTCTCTGGAACTTATCTGCTTTCTGATCTTTCAACAAGTGATGAACAAACGTAGTGAACTGAAATTGAATCTTTTCAACTTTTTGACCTAGATAGAACTTTCTCCTTTGAAATGCTTTATCCTTTCTGAATACAACATTTAAGAATGTTCTTGTCATTTTCAACCTCTATGTCATCATCTTGTATGATCTTGTCTTTTCTTTTGGTTAATCTTCCTTAAACTGGGCTTGAATTTCCTCCCCTGAGATTCAAATATCATCTTATATTGATATCCTCCCCTTGTTTGAAAGATTTTCTCACAATCATAACATCATCATCTGATCTAGCATTTTTCCATGTTTTCAGAAAATTTGTACATGAAGCCATCAATTCCTTAAGAGTTTAAGATTCTGTCCTCATCACTTCTAGGTGTGTTAACTCCTATGAGAGGTGATTCAATGGACATTTTTGACTTATGGTCCATCATTTGATGGTTTTTAAAGTCATCTTTTGAAAATCCTTTTAAGAAACTTTTGCCTTAGCAGTATGTATATGATTTTATTATGAAAAATCATACTGCTTACAACCATTTTGAAAGGATTAAGTGTGTAACAGACACTCAATCAAAATTTCGGTTTAAAGCAACCTCTGGTTGTGTGAGAACCAATGTTTTCAGTTATAAATAACCGCCTGTGTATAGATAAACCTATTCAAAAGGCTTTCTTTACAGGGTTTCCAGCTCGTGGCATTTGTTACCTCTAACACAAGTGTTAGATTCACTGTTGCTCGCTGTTCTTTCTATCAGATATCCGTAGATTAGTCACATTATACTTGAGAGTATAAAATGATAGAAAGTGAGTTGTATCAGTTATTAACTGATCAACTAATTTATCAATTCAATGTGAAACATCATAATCAGATTTCAAGAAAAAATTTTAAGGAGTTTTGAAGTCCCAAACCTTTTCTATCATGAACCTATTATTTCAGTGGAAATGATCTGCAGCAATGATCAGCTTTCAGCAGCAATGATCAACAGCTTTGATCAGCAAATTTCACTTGAAATAGCTTTTCAGCTCAAACATTCATACCTGAAACTGTTAGTCTAAAACCAAATAAACAAAGTACAAAGTACTTGTCTTGAATTAGAATAATCATAGAACTAACTGTATGAATAACTTCAAATATTGTTAATAGTAGACTTAGATAACAAAGTTAGATGCATTAACAAAATCTATATACAAAAACACATTATATTGAAAAATTTAAAGATTAAGCATTCCAATACTTGCTACCAAGTACTGAAATCTTCCAACATCAAAAGCTTTGGTAAGAAGATCTGCAAAGTTTTGTTTTGAAGCAATTTTCATTACTTGAATTAACCTTTTCTCATTGCAATCTCTTATAAAATGATGTCTTATTTCAATGTGTTTTGTTTTAGAATGTTGCACTGGATTTTTAATAATGCAAATTGTACTACTATTATCAATATGTATTATGGTATGTAAGAAATTGTACCCATAATCAAGAAGTTGGTTTTGAAGCCATAGAACTTGACCACAGCAACTTGCAGCAGCTACATATTCAGCTTCAGTTGTTGAATTTGCCACAATTGTTTGCTTCTTACACTGCCATGAGATAAGTCTGCATCCAAGGAATTGACATCCTCCGGTTGTTGACTTTCTGTCCAAGCTAGCACCAGCATAGTCACTGTCTGAGAATGCTATCAGGTCAAATGGTGATTCTCTAGAATACCATAAACCCAACCTTGGTTGACCTTTTAGATATCTAAAAATTCTTTTGACTGCTGTTAAATGAGAAACCTTTGGAGTTACTTGAAATCTTGCACAAGCACAAACAGAGAACATGATATCAGGTCTTGATGATGTAAGATACATCAAAGAACCTATCATAGATCTGTATGTATGTACATCCACATTTTCTCCATCTGCATCTTTAAGAAGTGGCTTCTCAGGATCTATTGGGGTGCTTGCTATTTTTGAATCAGCAAATTGAAATTTTCTAAGTATCTCTGCAACATATTTGTCTTGACTAATAAATATGCCTTCAGATGATTGCTTAATTTGCAGACCCAAAAAGAATGTAAGTTCTCCCATAGAACTCATCTGAAACTTATCTTTCATAAGTTTTTCAAAATCTAAACACATCTCCTTCCTTGTAGATCCAAAGATAATGTCATCCACATACACCTGTACTAACAGAAGATCTTTCTTGTGTTGTTTGATGAAAAGTGTCTGATCAATCTTTCCTCTTTGAAATCCATTTTCTAATAAATAGGAAGCTAGTGTTGCATACCAAGCTCTTGGTGCCTGATGTAGGCCATATAGAGCTTTAACTACCTTGTACACTTTGTCTGGATGGTCAGGATCAGTGAAGCCTGGAGGTTGTGTAACATACACCTCTTCTTCAATTGAACCATATAAAAATGCACTCTTGACATCCATTTGGTAAACTGTGAAGTTCATAAATGAAGCATAAGCTAAGAAAAGCCTAATTGCCTCAATTCGAGCTACTGGAGCATAAACCTCATCATAGTCTATCCCTTCTTCTTGTGTGTACCCTTGTGCTACTAATCTAGCCTTATTCTTAATTACTATGCCTCTTTCATCCCTTTTATTTCTAAAAACCCATCTAGTGCCAATTACCCTTACACCACTTGGTAAATCAACTAGCACCCAAACCTTTTGAATCTTGAACTGAAGAAGGTCCTCTTGCATAGCCTCTAACCAGCTTGAATTCTCTAGGGCTTTATGAATATTCTTTGGTTCATCTTGTGAGAGAAAACATACAAATAAACAGGAGTTTGAAAACTCATGCTGCTTTGAAGCATAAAGGGCATCAAGAATCCCTTTTTGATCTGAAGACATCAATTGTTGTCTTGTCTTCACACCAGATTGTACATCTCCAATCACATTTTCTAGGGAGTGGACTTTGTGAATTCGTGTTTGTGGAGTGGAAGGAACTTGATAATCAGATGGAATATTGCACAAATCCACCTCATCTTCTGAAAAGTCTGATTTTGTTTCTTCTGAAGGACTATCAGCAGAAACAATTTGCTTATCAGCAGGAACTGTTTGATCATCAGCGGGAACATTTTGCTCATCAGCGGGAACATTTTGCTCATCAGCAGGAACATTTTGCTGTTCTTCTGTTCTTCCTTCTCTGATTTTATCTTCAACATCTTCTTTAGCTTTGCCAGAAGAAGATTCTCCATTGGTTGAAGTTGATTCCACATTGGTATTTGACCATATTGGCATCATCACATAATCTTGATGTGTCTTCTTGTCTAACCTTGCCTCATCTGTTGCTTGTGAACCTGAAAAATCATTAGTTTCTGCAACAACAGGCACATAATTCATTGAATGGGTTAGAGATTCAAGATCAAATAGCCATTTTGGTCCTTGACCTTCTACATTAGACTTGTTCTCTAAGAACTCTATATGTAGACTCTCTTCTACTCTCTTAGTTCTTATGTTGTATACTCTAAAAGCTTTGCTATTGAGAGAATATCCAACAAAGAAACCTTCATCTGCTTTACCATCAAATTTTCTCAAATGGTCTAAGGTATTCAGAATTGTCACATGACATCCAAAAGGTTTAAGAAATCCTATTGCAGGAGTTCTACCTCTAAAAAGCTCATATGATGTCTTATTGTGAGGCTGTACTATTAAAACTCTGTTCTGAACATAACAAGCAGTGTTGACTGCTTCAGCCCAAAAAGTTATAGGCAACTTTGAATCAGCTAACATAGTTCTAGCAGCTTCTATTAGTGTTCTATTCTTTCTTTCAGCTACTCCATTCTGTTGAGGAGTTCTAGCAACACTAAATTCTCTTTTAATACCTTTTTCTTTGCAGAAATCATCCATAACTCTATTTTTGAATTCTGTTCCATTATCACACCTAATGACTTTTACTCTTTTGCTTACTAGGTTTTCTATCTCTGTAATGAAGGTCTTAAGGATGCTAGAAGTCTCATCCTTAGTTCCTAAAAAGAATACCCATGTAAATCTACTATAGTCATCAGTAACAACTAGACAAAATCTCTTATGCATTATACTACTTACTGAAACAGGTCCAAATAAGTCCATATGAAGCATAAACAATGATTGATTGATAGAGTTAAAAATCTTGGGCTTACAAGCGACTTTGTGTTGTTTGCCTTTAAGACAAGCAATGCATGTTTGATCATTTCAAAACGTTTTTGAGGTAAACCTCTTACCAAACCATTCTTAACAATCTTATTTATGGTTTTGAAGTTAATATGACCAAGTCTCCTATGCCATAACATAGATTCATATAATGTGGCCTTTGCAACAAGACAAGTTAAAACATCTTTAGAAACAATGTTATTCATATCAACACTGTACATATTGCCCTTCCTAGGAATTTTAAGAAGTACTTGACTTTCATCAGGCATCTTAAAATCAGGAGAAAGTACAAGACATTCAGTCTCAGTAAAAAGAACATTATTCTTTCTGTCACACATTTGTGAGACACTAAAGAGATTATACTTAAGCTCTTGCACATAAAACACATTTTCAAAATCTAATTTACTGGTTTTGATAGTACCTTTACCAGTAATCTTTCCACCAATTCCTCCTCCAAAGGTAACATATCCACCATCAATTGATTGAAAGTTGGAGAGATAAGACATGTTGCCTGTCATGTGCCTTGAACACCCACTATCTGAATATCCTTGATCTTCATGATCTGTTGGTGAATGTCCCTGCACAGAATAAAAGAATTAGTTTTCTTTGGGGATCCAAGCCAACACTGACTTGGATCTGCCTCTTGCATCAATGAAATGTAATCTCTTGAGGACTGTTGATGCAACATTGGATTTAAGAATCCAACATGCTGAGGCCTTAACAGCATTTGCCCTGTTACCCTTAGCAGCAGTATGCTTAGCAGAAGAAACTGCTAGCTTTGTAGTTGTACCATTTGGTCTCCAAACTTGTTTTTGGACCACTGCTTTTGTTTGAATGGGCCTTTGAACAATATTAGATGCATGTTTGAAAGTTGTTTTTGCACCCTTAATTGTTGATTTTGAGTAAACAGTCATATATGGTTTTTCAGCAGAAACCATTTTCCTTTCAGTAGGAACAGTTTTTGCTCTATCAGCAGGAACTGCTTTTTTGACTGTTTTGGGTTTTGATCTTTTAGAATTAGAGTGAAAAAGAGATTTAGGTGTTTGCCTTTTGTAGTTCACTCTATTACTTTCATACCCAGATACCCATTGGTTACAGAAAGCTGCAAGATGGTCAAAACTACCACAAATGAAACAAGCTTTATTGTGAAAAGCAAAGTCATCACCTAGTTGGTAAGACTTGAGGTTATTCCAATTTCTTTGGTTACCTCTGGGCTTGTTTGTGGTTCTATATTGTTCACAATATCTAACTGGTTGCCTAACAAATTTTTTATTGGTCTTAGGCCTATCAGTATTGTGTTTGACTATCTTAGGAACTCTTGTTCTTGCTTTCTTAACCACTTCAGGTTTAGACATAACCTGTTTATTTACAAAGGACACCTTGTCCTGAAAAAGTAATGTTTTACATGAACATTTACTTTCTTTCTTAGGCTCATCAGCTACTATGTTAGAGTTTGGTTGAACTCCATATTGTAACTTAGGTAGCTGAAATTCAGGCAATCCTGAATGTTCTAGGTCGATCCCTGGGGGTTTTGGAATACCTCTATAAGGAGGTGGGGCTGTATTATATCCTAATCCTGACTTAACTTTATTATTCACTTGACTGCCTATTATTTTGGTTACATTTTTAGAAGCATGTTCAAGCTTCTCTACAGTCAATTGAATGTTTTCTTTTTCAGACTTAACCCTATCCAATGCTTCTCTTAAAGCCTCAATGATTTGATCTTTAAATTGATTATCATTTTCAAGTAAAGTTTTAGCATCAGTAAAGGTAAGTTCATTCCTTTTATAGTGTAGGATTTGCCTCTCTGCAGATTCTAAACCACTTTTATAATTGAAACAATCTAGATCAGATTTGGCGTATCGAACCTTTTGGTCATCATACTGTTTAATTAAGATTTTTAAGTCTTTAAGAGCAGTACAAGTATTTGAACAGGTTTTATGATCATGTACCTCAGGTGCAGTAAATGCCATAAGAGCCATCTGTGAAGAACCCATTTCTTCATCATTCATGAAGCTCCAATCAAAACCTAACCCATCAATTGCTACCATAGCTTTTGGTTCAGACATCTCCCCTGTATTGGATTTTCTTCCAACATCTCTATTTCTGCTATCTTGCTGTCTTGGCCTTCTACATTCTCTTGAGAAGTGTCCCATCTTGTGACAGTTGTAGCATTCTATCTTTGACTTGTCATAACCAGCAGGATCATTGCTACTGATTGTGATCTTCTTCCCCGTCCTTTGATAGAATTTCTTAGCTCTCATGCTAAGAAGAGAAATTTGCCATTTTAGATCCATTTCCTCCAGATCATCATCATTGATCTCTTGAAGGTCTTCATGAGTTAACATGGATCCATTATGTTTGCTTGTGAAGAAAGCACAACATGTTTTCTCATCTAAAATTCCAAAAATACTGCTTGATGAACTTGCAGCACTTGCAACATCATGAACTTTTTCATTAGTAACTGGAACTGAATTACTAGGAGATGACATAAATGCCATGTTCCCAGTGCTTGAACTAGTACCTCCAGTTTTCTTCAAATCTTGCTCAACAATCTTAAAGTTGCTATACAGATCCATAAGATCCATGGTGTCAATGTCTGACTTGTTCTTCCACACAACAACATGCATAGCCCATTCTTCAGGTAAGCTTCTCAGAAATTTTGAGTTTAAATCTTCTTGAGGTATTTCAACTCCAAGAATAGCAAGTTGACTCACAATATTCTGTAGCCTGTTGAACATATGGTCTAAAGATTCATGGTTAGTTGATGTGAAATTTTCAAACTGTTGCTTAAGAAGAGTCTTCTGGGTCTTCTTGGTGGCTTCATTCCCACCATACCTTGCAATAATGGCCTCAAATAGTGACTTTGCATCTTTGAATTTGCTGAAGTTTATAAGTTGATCATTTGGAATGGTCATCATCAGCATGCTTCTGGCCTTTAGGTCATTCTTCTTCTTAATTCTGTCTTCTGCAGTTTGTGGCTTGGTTTGCAGCTTATCAACTTCCTTACCATCAACTGTTGATGTAGTGGTTGTAGGCTTGTAAGAATCTCCATCTTCAATGATTTCCCACAGTGCATAATCTTGCACTTGAAAATATTGTTCTATTCTTAACCTCCACATCTCAAACTCATTCTGTTTGAGCATTGGTAACTTAGCAGCAACATTTGTTTGAATAGACTCAACATCCATTTCTAACTTCTTCTTCTAAAACAAAAATATCAACCTGTATGCTCTGATACCACTTGTTGATGATCGATTACACGGTAAGGTGGTTAAACCTTCGTTCTTTGTGTATGAGATATGTTTGTGTGAATATGATTAAGTATGCGGAATCTACTTAACCACACTTAGAAGATTTATGTTTATTGTTATGGAAATGGAATAGTTAACACCAAACGATTCAATATTATTCAAAAATAATACGAGTGATCTTTAGCTTATCACTAGGGTTACAAAGACCTTGAATCTTATGTTTGTTCTTTCTATTAACTGTCTATGAGAGTTGTGTATGGCATTGTCTCTCTTATCTACATATCTAAGATTTTCCTTTTATAGTCCAAGGAAAAATCTTTTACAAACTACATGACTCAACAAATAACTAGCTTATGACTAATCACTATTCTAGCTTAGTCATACAAGATACATCATGTATCTAGGATAAACAACTCACTTGGAGTGTTCAATTTGATGACTAGAACTAAGATATTATCTTCTTATGCAAGTGTTGAATAAGTCATTCTTATTTACACAGCTGTTTGTTATGAGTCATAGCTGCAGAGTCATAGCAGCAGCAGAATCAAGCAGCAGTATTCATCAGCAGTAAGATTCAGCAGCAGAATCTCCTTCAGTGGAAACTCGCTTTGTGCTTTATCAGCAGAATCATACTTGTCGTATTTCCATTAAACCTTTATGCTGAACCTTCTGATTCTTGTGCTTATTTAATTCCTAACATAAATAATGTTTAAAAACGTTATTAATATTTCTCAATAACTCTACGTTTTGATAATCACAAAATGTAAACTAAATTAAGCCAAGATTATGACGTAAACAAGTATTTAGTAACAAATATTTACTTCTACAACTAATATCACTTAAGGTATGCATAAACTAAGCATCTTATGCACTACATGATCAAAGGAAATATTTTCTTAACACAAAACATTTTATAAAATGACATTAACATTTTATATATTTTAGAAAATCATTTTTGGTATTGTTTTATTAAACTACAAAGATATGATTTCAAATTTTCAACCAAAAAGGGCAAAATCTCTTCAGAAAAATCTTCCCCACAAAAAGACAAACAAACCCAACGTTCTGGAGGGGGCGGCCCCCTTAATGATTAAGGGGACCGGTCCCTAATTAAGGGGACCGGCACACTCCAGAACATTATTTTTTAGCCCTTTAAATACTGGTTTATTTCTCAAAATTTTCTCACCTTTTTGCACTCAAAACTTTCTGATCTCATCTCTATATCCTTAAATCTTATAATTCATAAGTCTTTGTTTCCAATTGATCCAAAGCTTCATCCACACAAGTGCAAAAAGAAGAACACTCCTCAACATCCATAAAATTGTTGTAGTGTTGTGATTAGTTGGTATCATCTTGTAGTAGTGCTAGATATTTGTAAAGTGTTGTGTGAATTAGTTGATTGTAGATATTAGGTGTGTTGTAAAGTAGTGTAGTAGTTGTGAATTAGTTGTGCATAGAAGAAGGTGTGAAGTAAACAAGAAGAAGAGGTTGTGAAGCTATCTTGAAGAAGTTGTGAAGCTGTGAAGTTGTGAATAAGTTGTGAGATTGGTTCTAGCTACGATTAGAACTCGACATTTAGCTTAGTGTCGTTAATAGGTGTAAGCCATGGTGTGTAAGGTTTCTCCGTCATAAGGAGTTTGTTGACATAGTGAAGAAAACTCTCGAGTGTGGTACTCGGGGAGTGGAGTAGGGTAAGGAAGATGTCTTTGTAGCCGAACCACTATAAATTCGCGTGTTGTGGTTTGATCTTTCTAACTCTATCTTTACTTTATTTCATTCAATACTTACATTATTAGATTAGACTTGCTTATATCTGTTGACACTTGAACTCACGTAAGATCGAATCAAAGTTTTTACAAGCTACAGAAGATTTTGAAAATAAATTTAAAAGACGTAAAACTATTCAACCCCCCTTCTAGTTTTCCACAATTGGTATCAGGAGCCAGGTCTAGCAAGATCTTTAAAATATATTGTATTTGAAAACTTGTAACGATCTATGAAATCTGAAAAATATTTAGAAGGGCAATCTATGCAAAGACCACCACTATTTGAAAGTGATGGATTTTTATATTAGAAAAATCGATTAGAAACTTATGTGAAATCAAAAGATCTAGATCTTTGGCATGTTATTACTAATGGTGATTTTTTACCTATTCAAAATAACCCCGAAACAAAGAAAGATGAAATCGTACCTTTTGAAAAACAAAATGATGATTTAAAAGAAAACTTGCGAAAAATTATGAAGCAAAAATGGTTATCTATAATGGGCTACCACGTAAAGAGTACGAAAGGATCTTTATGTGTGAAACCGCAAAAGAAATTTGGAACTCTTTACTAATGACTCACCAAGGTAATAGTCAAGTCAAAGATAATAAAATAGATCTACTTGTTCAACAATATGAGCAATTTACGATTCCGGAAGAGGAATCAATTGATAATGCTTTCGCTAGATTGAACACTATCATCACAAGTTTAAAAGTACTTGATGAGAAATTTTCTAGTAAGAATTTTGTTAGGAAGTTTCTTAGGGATCTTCACCCAAAATGGCGAGCTAAAGTGACATCTATTAAATAATCAAAGAATTTGTCAACGTTGCAACTTGATGAATTAATTGGAAACTTGAAAGTCTATGAAGTAAATATAAACACTGGTACAAAAAGTTGTATTGGTCACGCCAAAAATGTGTGACGATATTCATATAGTCACACACATTTTTTTCGTTGTGTCTCACCATAGGTCCCGCCACCGTAGGTGGCATATGGTCACATTGTTGAGTTCGTGGCCTTTTCCATCGAAAAAGAGTGACCAAAACCCCGAATATGTGTGACAAATTAGACACAAGTTTTGTTGGATTAGTCATTATTAGTGACCGTAAACACTTTATAGTCACGCGAATGTTTTTTTAGAGTAACTATTTTTCAGCCTTTGGCCACATAAATATATAATATATGTGACATTTGAGATGACATATTCAAGTAAATGTGTATTTTGTGTGACTATTTCCCGTCCTGTGGCCACATGAATATACAATAATTGTGACGTTTGTGATGATTTAGTCACACAATGGGTGTTGTTTTTTTGGAGTTAGTCACATACAATTTAACACAAAGTGGGCAAAAGTGTTAATAAGTGTGACCATATGTTGTTTAAAGTGAAGAAATGTGTATTTTGTATGACTATAGATCATCCAATGGCCACGTAAATTTTATGTTTGTGTGGCCTTATGTAATATTTAGTCACACAAAGCATGGTTGTTTTGGGTATTTAGTCACATACAATTAAGCAAACAGTGGCCAAAAGTGTTAATAAGTGTGACCATATGCTGTTTAAAGTGAAGAAATGTGTATTTTGTGTGACTATTGATCATCCAATGGCCACATGAATTTTATGTTTGTGTGGCCTTTTGTAATATTTAGTCACACAAAGCATAATTGTTTTGGGTATTTAGTCACATACCATTGAGCAAACAGTGGCCAAAAGTGTTAATAAGTGTGACCATATGCTGTTTAAAGTGAAGAAATGTGTATTTTGTGTGACTATTGATCATCCAGTGGCCACGTGAATTTTATGTTTGTGTGGCCTTTTGTAATATTTAGTCGCACAAAGCATGTTTGTTTTGGGTATATAGTCACATACAATTTAGGAAACAGTGGCCAAAAGTGTTAATAAGTGTGGCCATATGCTGTTTAAAGTGAAGAAATGTGTATTTTGTGTGACTATAGATCATCCAATGGCCACATGAAGTTTACGTTTGTGTGGCCTTTTGTAATATTTAGTCACTCAAAGCATGTATGTTTTGGGTATTTAGTCACATACCATTAAGCAAACAGTGGCCAAAAGTGTTAATAAGTGTGACCATATGCTGTTTAAAGTGAACAAATGTGTATTTTGTGTGACTATTGATCATCCAATGGTCACATGAATTTTATGTTTGTGTGGCCTTTTTTAATATTTAGTCACACAACGAATTAAGAAAACAGTGACCAAAAGTGTGACTATATGCATCTTTTAGTCACATTTAAAAGGTCAATATATATCAAAACAAATTCAAATACAATAAAATTGGAATGTATATAACTGAACCAAACATAAAATTGGCCATCCTTTTATACACCAAAGAGTCCTAGTCGGCTTACAATAGTTTCCTAATTAAGTATCTATAATCTTTTCCAGAAGCAACTAGCTAGCAACTTCGAGCCGTATTGATCTCTGAGCAGTACCAACTGTCACTAGCAGTAGTAACTTTTGTACTAGTAGTAGTAAATTCTTGGCACATTTTCTTTGAAGTTCATGAGCAGCACTAAATCCATCTAAGCAATATTAACACAAACATGAGCAGCAGTAATTCAAACAATATCATGAAAACTTTTAATCCAGAACAATGAACATAATAATAAAATTTGCAATTAAACTTACAAGTTTTTCTCCATTGATCTAATCTCATCATCTGGATATAAAAGCCTTGAAAATGTAGGTTGCTGCGTATCAACAATAACTACATAAGGATGAGAGCAGAACTAGAACATGTCAAAGCACAAAACATGACAGAACTAGATGAGCATACCGAAATAAAGTTCTTGATTAGATGCTAAAAAACCTCCCTCTCTAAAAATTATGTGGTTATATATATTGTTGACGGGTGCATCTATTTCTTGACATTTAACATAGAGACACTATTGCCTTGTCTTTTGTCATGTGCATCTAGTTTGTCAGGCGCCACTAGTTCAACTATATGTTGTTTTGGTGGTTTTGAGTCGCTTGATTCACCACTTATTCAACTATCTGCTTTGGTGGTTTTGAGTCACTTGATGCGCCACTGGTTCAACTATCTGCACAAACAAGGTATATGGTATTTTCCTCGAATAAAGTGAAAGTAAAAGAGGGAAAAACGCATAAAAAAGATCAATTATCTGTGCTCTTACTTTTTTCAGATCCAATGTATTTTCATCTGAAGTAGATTTTATATGGTATAAAACTTACTATATCTAATGTATATTTAAAGAGTTGTATATATTTGACATTAACTATTTAAAAACAAAATCACAAAGTTCGGAGTCTTTGGACTTATAAGTGTATCACCATTGGGCCAATCCAACCTGACTCCCACCCTACCAAAATTTGAAGTTTTGAACTATTACCTAACCTGCCTAGCTATTTTGCCACTGATTCGTTGTGTTTTGGTGTGTAAACAACAATTTATCAAAATATCAACAAACGTGAAGTTTAATTCGTCGCGAGACAAATAAACGTGAAGCAATTCGAGTAAACCGTTTAGGAAAATGATTACCTCGCAAAACTTGTGCAAGTGATATTCAAATTGTGAGACCGGGAAGTGATTTCCCGGGTCGTACCCCAACGAGGTGTGAATGGAAAGCTTCGAATGAGATTGAGATTAAAATCTTGTATGATTGGAAAGGTTATTTGGTTTTATGATACGTTAAATTAACGAATTAGAAAATTAACGAACGAAAGTAAACATAAATTAACCTAAGGCAACTAACAATCTAAGAAATTCCTAAAACACTATGGGAAAACATAATTAGGTGTCGGGAATCCTAAAACGTTAACTAAATTAAAAACGGGACGTTTAATTAAAAATACGCGAGTGCGCAAAATAAAACGTGAATTTTGAGCTACGAAAGTCCTACGGGTTCACGAATAATTTTCTTACGTGCTAAAAGATAAAAGAAAATTTTTGAAAAAAGAAAATTAATTTTTCAACAAAAAATCTAATTTATTACGAATTTAACACTAAAAATTATAAATTAAATTCTAAGAATTAAATTAATCATACTAAAAATCTGAAACTTTTTATAAAAATTTCATAAGCTAAATTTGAATTAAGAAAAAATTTAAAAAGTAGTTACCCAATGCAAAAATAAGCGGTAAATAAGCTGAAAAGCTAATTAAGCCAAATTGATTAAACTACTTTATAAAGAATATTTGAAAACTATGACTTGAAAAAGTCCCTAGGGCGAATGGTATTCTTGTGTTGTGTTAACGTTGTGAACTGAGTGGGCTGGGTTCGAATCCCACCCACGTCAGTTTTTGCAATTACTTCTTTTTTTTTTTCTTTTCAATTCTCTTACTTTTCTAACCACATAAAAACGCAAACACACTAAAATTTCTTTTAAAACTAGATGTTAAACAAACAATTCCAAACCAATTTCAGTTCCTTTTCAGATAAGGGATTAAAAATCGAAGCTGCACAATTAATTTTGTTTCCTTCTTTTCTTTTTCTTCTAGTGAATGCCAACCCAACAGTTACACCAAACAAGCTTTCACAAGCCTATTGCTTGTGTAACTACTTTCAACAAATAAAACAACAAGATCAATGTTAATTAACAAGATCAAACAAGGACAACTCTAAACAACCAAGTAGCAGTAGCCAGTGATCATATCAACAAGCTCGAATGGGTATAAGTTAACTGCATCCACAGCCAATATGGCACAAAAAAAGGCTCGAAACAAGAAATTAAACAAACACTTGTGGGGAAATCTAGAAACATACACCTGAATCCTAACTAGGGGGCTGCCTAGACCAGCCACAATCACCTTAATGGATCCAAAGTTTGAGTACTTTTGGACAAAAGAAAGTGGGAAAAAATCTGGGTAACAGTGCTTAGTCGAACCAAATCATCCACTTTAATCGTATTCAGCCAACACCTCTGACCCAAACACCCTTTTAAACGGACTTAGTTCAAGAGTTTGCAAAGTACACTATTAATCTAACATTACTAACTTACTAACTTGTATAAGATAAAGGCAGACATAACCAAGCAACAACATAAAACAACTATCATCAAGCAACAACCAAAGCAACAAAAAAGAACCTACTTGTCGTCCGATTTTTGAGACTGCTGGGAACCGAGAACCAAGAACAACCTAAATGCCCCCATGGGCTCTAAACCGTGCTCCATTCCTGCTGCTACTCACCATCTTATTTTTTTTCTTTTCGAGAATTTTTTTCTTTTCTCTTTTCTTTTCTGAGCAATGTCTCTTTTTCAGGACTCAAGAGAAATTTAAATAAGCAGAATTTGATAAAAAAGAATATGAAACTTAAACAAGAATTTAGATAAACTTAAACTTCAACTTTCATTAAACCTTAGAATTTCCGATTACAAACTGAGAAAAACTTAACTTTTAAATTAAAATTACAAAAGATAAAAAAAAAATGAGAGATGATATGATAAAAAGATGCCCTTAGGCTTACAATTGCTAATCTATTTATACTAGAACCTTGAGAGTGGTAGGTACCAATTAAGCTTCTCTTTGTGTCTTCATCTTCAAACAGCCAACTTCTACCCTTGTGCTTTCTTCAATGATTCTCCACCTTTGGATCAATCTTGAATCAATCTTAACCTTTAATAACATTTTTGGCGCCTAAAAGAGTGGTGGATCTCCAGCTTGTCAAGGTGTGATAGGTTTAAAGTGTTAGGTAGGGGTTTGTGAGAGGGTGGTGGTGAGTGGGATTGGGAGAAGGGATGGATGGTGATGGCTGGTTTGGCTGATTGCAGTCACGAGGGGAGGGTATGGTGATTTGGGGAAGAAGACAACCCAGTAAACGTTTTGACCATTTGAAGTTGACCCTTTTAGGTTTTATTATAAAAAGATAGATCGTGTATTGTTTTTTTTATTTGTGGGTTGGGTTAGGTGTTTGGGCTTGGCAATTGTTAAAAGCCCAAGGGAAAATAACGTGGACTGGATTATTATTATCAAGGGTCCATTTGTCTTTGTAATAATGAAACCATAAGGACCAATTCTTGTAACACTTTAATCTTTGAGGACCCAATTTGCCATGCTTTGAAACTTCACCCAAGGACCATTCTTGTCACGTTAGGTAAACCAAAGGACCAAAAGTACAATTTTCCACATTTGAAACACCGGGGACTAAAACTGTCAATTGGCCAAAGTTCAGGGACCAATTGTGTAATTTTCCAAATCGTTTTACCCAAAGATCATTTGTGATTCGTTTTGACTTTTAAAGAGCAAGGGTTGACTTTTCTTTGAAAATGATTGACCAGGGACTAGTTTTGTAAAACTTTGAAAGTCGGGGGACTAAAACTGCAAATTATGTAACTTTTGTTTGTTTTTCGTTTGTTTTCACTCGTTTTGTATCAGGAACTTATAAAATACGATCTTTGGGATTTTCTTCGCATTTTGGTGCGTTTTTGAGTGTTTTTGATCGTTTTGCAGTTCAGATTTGACTAAAAATGATAAGTATTTACACACTCATCAATCCCCCACACTAAACTATTGCTAGTCCCTAGCAATCTTTTTGAGAAAAATTAATGGATTTGAAGTCTCTTTACCAAAAGCCATCACTTCTGGAGTAGCCAGGTGCAAGAACTGTGGCACACCTGATAACCGTGTGATTTTGAGCAAACCACCAGCTGTTAACGGATTTGATTAGTCTTTACCAAGAGCCGTTTGCTCCTGGACTAGCCAACTCTTGATGGAACAGTCAACATCTTGGTGAGTTGATTACCAATTATGGTTTTTCCACTGCCTTTACCAAGAGCCATAATCTTGCGGGCTAGCCAACTTATTAGCTTTTGAGGATGATGGGGAGTTGAAGAACCATACAATTTTTGGCAAATTGCAAGCCATCAACGGGTTTGAGTTATCTTTACCAAGAGCCGTTTGCTCTTGGATTAGCCAATCCCTTTTGTCGTTTAGACACGGCGAATTGATAACCACAAAATTTTTGAAATAAAGAGAAATTCTTTTTAAAATTTTGGCCAAAAACGGGGGTACTAGACGGTATAATTTGATAAAATTCGCTAGAATTTTCCCCTCCCCCACACTTAGAGTTGAATATTGTCCTCAATATTCAAAGTCCCGACTATTATGCCGAAATGTTGAATGAAAGACGAGAATATTAAAAGCTAACTGTGGGAATGTCATTTGTATTTTTCACTTTATTTATTCAAACACACATTTTTTTTTTTTTTTTTTTTTTTTTTTTTTTTTTTTTTTTTTGTGGGAAAGATATGTACATCTCAAGTAGCTGCGGGGGGTGGCCACTCCCCCACACTAGGGTGTTAGAAAATAGAAGGAAATCAGATACACGGGTGAAAACCCATGTTTGTTGTTACTTGTTTTTGTTTGTCGAGTTGCTAGCTAGACTCGATCCTCGAATTCATTGGTCCATGGGGAAAGTTTGGAGGTCCGGGACAATAGGTGGTATGTCGCCTCCAAAATAGTGTTTCAACTAATGCCCATTTACTTTGAAATTTGGACCGTCGTCTTGAGATAATTCGACGGTACCATAAGGATAAACTTTGGCAACGGTGAAAGGTCCGGTCCAACGGGTTTTAAGCTTACCCGAAAAGATCTTTAATCGAGAGTTAAAAAGAAGGACTCGGTCACCAACGTTGAAAACGCGGTTCTTAATTTTTGAGTCATGGATCTTCTTGGTTTTCTCTTTATAGATTAAAGAGTTTTCGTAAGCTTGATCACGAAGTTCATTGAGTTGAACTTTCCTGTGATTACCCGCAGACTTAAGATCAAAATTTGCATTCTTCATAGCCCAATAAGCTTTGTGCTCGAGCTCAATCGGTAGATGACAAGCTTTTCCATACACGAGCTTATAAGGAGTACACCCGATGGGTGTTTTATAAGCCGTGCGAAAAGCCCATAGAGCGTCGTCTAACTTATCCGACCAAGAGGCACGGTTTTTGCCTACGGTTCTTTCAAGAATTCTTTTCAAACCTCGGTTTGAAACCTCCACTTGCCCACTCGTTTGTGGGTGATAGGCGGTAGCAAGTCGGTGAGTGACACCATACTTTAGCATGACTTTTGCAAATTGTTCGTTGCAAAAGTGAGTACCGCGATCGCTTATGATAGCGCGGGGAGTTCCAAACCTTGAGAACAACGATTTCAAAAACTTTACAACTACTCGGGCATCGTTGGTAGGGAGAGCTTTTGCTTCGACACATTTTGACAAGTAGTCAACGGCCACGAGTATGTACTTGTTCCCTCGTGAAGACGGGAACGGCCCCATAAAGTCTATGCCCCAAACATCAAAGATTTCACACACTTGGATGACATTTTGAGGCATTTCATCCCGTTGTGTGATATTTCCTTGACGTTGACACAAGTCACAAGATTTGACTAGGTCATGGGCATCTTTATAAATGGAGGGCCAATAAAAGCCGGACTCAAATACTTTTCGAGCGGTGTAGTTTGGGCCATGATGTCCCCCGGTGGGTCCATTATGACAAGCCTTTAGGATTTCCATGGCTTCTTGGCCATCAACACACCTTCGAATAACCTGATCCGCAAAAATTTTAAACAGATAGGGATCATCCCAAAAGTAGTGATTAACATCTTTGAAAAACTTGCTCTTTTGGTGGGACGACATCCCTTTAACAACGAAGTTCCCCGCATGGTAGTTTGCAAAGTCGGCAAACCATGGGGTACTAGAGTCACCACGAGAGGAAATCACATTGAGTGTCTCGAGAGGAAATGTTTCGTTTATTTCCTTTTTCTCGAGAACTCCTTGATGAGGATTCTCCAGTCAGGAAAGATGACCAACAGCGAGGTTCTCGGCTCCTTTTTTATCACGAATGATGATATCAAATTCTTGTAGGAGGAGAACCCAACGCAGCAATCTCGGCTTTGCGTCTTGCTTGGCAAAGAGATATTTTAAAGCCGAGTGATCCGTGTACACTATGCACTTAGTCAAGATCAAGTATGGCCGAAAATTCTCAAATGCATACACCACGGCTAGTAATTCTTTTTCCGTTGTGGTGTAATGAGCTTGAGCTTCGGTCAAGGTCTTGCTTGCATAATGAATCGGCTGAAAATGTTTGGTTTTTCGTTGCCCCAAGACCGCACCTATTGCAAAGTCACTTGCATCACACATAAGTTCGAAAGGTAGGTCCCAATCGGGGGCAACTAGAATGGATGCTTCGGTAAGCTTTTTCTTGAGATTTTGAAAAGCTTCGATGCACTCATCGGAAAAGACAAATGGAGTCTCTTTTTCAAGAAGTCGGGTCATAGGCCTAGCTATCTTCGAGAAATCTTGAATGAATCTGCGATAGAAGCCGGCATGACCCAGGAAACTCCGAACACCTTTGACAGTAGTGGGAGGAGGAAGTTTAGCAATGAGGTCGATTTTAGCTTTATCAACCTCAATCCCACTCTTGGAAATCTTATGGCCAAGGACAATTCCTTTCTTGACCATGAAATGACTTTTCTCCCAATTTAGACTAAGGTTGGTGTCTTCACACCTTTGAAGCATTTTGTCTAAATTGGAGAGACATGATTCGAATGAATTCCCAACGACCGAAAAATCATCCATGAAGACCTCCATTGTTTTCTCGATCATGTCGTGAAAAATGGCCATCATGCATCTTTGAAACGTGCCTGGAGCATTGCATAAGCCAAAAGGCATGCGTCGATAAGCAAATGTTCCGTATGGGCACGTAAAAGTCATTTTTTCTTGATCTTGAGGATCGATGGGAATTTGGAAATAACCCGAAAAACCGTCTAGGAAACAATAGTATTCGTTTCCCGCCAATCTTTCGAGCATTTGATCCATGAAAGGTAATGGAAAGTGGTCTTTACGGGTGGCGTCGTTTAATTTTTGATAATCAATGCAAACGCGCCAACCCGTTACCAATCGAGTCGGAATTAACTCGTTATCATCATTTTTGACAACCATTATGCCACCCTTTTTAGGCACACAATGAACAGGACTCACCCAAGGACTATCCGAAATAGGGTAAATTAAGCCGGCATCAAGAAGTTTAATGACCTCTTGCTTGATAACCTCATGAATTTTAGGATTTACCCGTCTTTGTTGCTGAACCACCGGTTTAAAGTCATCCTCCATCAAAATTTTGTGCATACAAAATTCCGGGTTAATACCCTTGATGTCGGAAAGCCTCCAAGCAATGGCTCGCTGGTGGGACTTTAAAACCTTGAGAAGAGCAGTTTTGTTTTCCTCATTCAAGTCTTTAGCGATTATGACGGGAAACTTATCGTCACCCTCCAAAAACGCGTACTCGAGATGAGGCGGAAGTTCCTTGAGTTCGACATCAGGAAAGTCATCATTTTTTTCAACATCTTTGACTTCCACATTATGAAGATCTTTAGGAGGAAGAGATGAAGGATCATCATTGAGCAACTTCTCAAGGAGAAGTATGTCTTCCTCGGGATTGATAGAATCATAATCAACATGAGAATCACACGACAAACAAGCTTCGATTTCTTCCAAAATGAAGTCACCTCCCAAAAATGGAGTAAGAGAAGGGGGAGAGACATCATTGGAAGGATTGATTGATCCTTGCACATGTAACACTTCTTCAAAGTAGTCATCGCATGCGACATCGATGACATCAATTTGGTTAATTGCTTCTCGTTCAAGTTCGAGAAGATCTTTTGAAGTGTTTTCGATGTTTATGACCAATTTTTCATCGCCAACTCTAAGAGTCATTTCTCCTTCGAAGACGTCGATTAATGCACGAGCCGTTTTTAAGAATGGTCTTCCCAAAATAAGGGGGACTCGAGGATCGGCATCAAAATCAACGACTACGAAGTCGGCAGGAAAATGGAACTTGCCAACCTTCACAAAGACATCTTCAGCGATACCCTTCGAAATCGTAACCGAACGGGTTGCTAATTCGAGAGTCATTCATGTTAGTGTAAGCTCGGGAAGTGAAAGTTTTTGCCAAATCGAGAAAGGCATGAGGTTTATGCTAGCGCCAAGATCGGACAAGGCAAAGCATTCCTCAAGCTTTTGGAAATCACATGGAATGAGAAATTTTCCGAGGTCTCCTAATTTTTCGGGAAGTTTCTTTATGAGGACCGCCGAACAATTTTCGTTCAAACGAGTTTTGGTGAGTTCAAATAGTTTCTCTTTGTTACTTAGAAGACTCTTGAAAGTGGAAGCAAACTTGGGCATATAGAGAAGAGCATCCGCGAAACTAATGTCGAAGTGTAATTTTTGAAAAATTTCAAGAAACTTTTTCATTTGATCATTTGTTTGCTCGCGGAGTCTTTGATCATTTAAACGCGAAGGATATGGTATTGAAGCTTTTTGTTGAACGGGATTTTCCGAGGGTTCAAAAACAATTCCCGGTTTAGATTTGGTTTTTGGGACAACATGAGGTTGGACGTGTGCGGTACTTCGTGTACTTGTGTTTTGCACCTTATCCTTTGTAGCCTCGTGTTCACGTTCCACTACCTCGGGAGGATAAGAAGATGAGGTAGTAGGAACCGTGGGTCCATCATAAGAAACTCCACTATGGGTTGTGATCGCCTTTACATCGCCCTTCGGGTTGGCGATCGTGTTGCTTGGTAGCGTTCCCGATCCCGAAGGTCGATCATTTAAAGACTTCTTTAGTTCAGAAATTTGACCGATCAACAACCTATTAGTTTCTTCTTGAGCTTTCATAAATTGCTTCAACAATTCATCGGTTGATGATTGATGTTGAGCAACGGTTTGATTTTGAGGAAAGTTTTGAGCTCGGTTGTTTTGATTGAAACCTTGATTTTGAAAATTTCCATGGTTTTGATTACCATGAAAGTTGTTTCCTTGATTGAAATTACCATAACCTTGGTTTCTATTCAAGTTTCCTTGATTGTGAGAACCTTGGTTGTAAGTTCCCTCTCGATTTTGATATTGGTTCATAGGGGCTTGAAATTGGTTTTGAACATTCGGGTTTTTTTGTTGTTGATTTTGATTGAATCGATTTGGATTATTGGGTTGAGAAAAACCGGGTGGACCACTTTGATTGTTAGTGCGGTAATTTGGTTCCATTTGAGGACGATATTGGTTACCTCCTTGATTAGGATTACCGACTATTGCATTTACTTCAAAAGGATTGCCATCGGTGGCAGTACAATTGTAGTAAGCGTGTGGACCACCACAAGTAACACAAGTTTCAACCTTTTTTACTTCAGCAGGTTGAGAAGAAACTTTCTTTGTTTTGGTGAGAACCAAAGCATGAATAGCTTCTGTGAGCTTGTCAAGTCTAGCATCGGTGCTAGATTGAGCCACGGGTGATGAGGAAGAAGGACCAACATTAATTTGTGAAACAACCGATTTGCTTCGTGGAATGCGGACCTTAGATTTATTTTCAATGATCATCAAAGCATCTTTGGTGGTGCGATTCAAGAAATTACCTCCTGCGGAGGCATTAAGAGAGTCTTGATCGACTTGGCTCACACCATTATAGAAAGTGTCGAGTTGCATCAACTCGGAAAAACCGTGATGAGGACATTTATGAAGCATGTCCTTGTAACGATCCCATGCCTCACCGAATGATTCATCAAATTTTTGAGTGAATTTCATGATCTCATTCTTGAGGGCGGTGGTTTTAGATGGAGGAAAGAATTCGTTCACAAACTTCTTGACCAAATCTTCCCATGTTTCAATCGATCGAGGGGGTTGTTTGTCTAGCCAATTTTTGGCAGCCCCATCGAGGGAAAACAGGAAGAGAAGAAGTTTGATAGCCTCCTCAGGGACATTTTTGCATTTGATGGTAGACGTGATTTTGTTGAACCATCGAATGTGATCTTGAGGATCGTCCCTCTCGAAACCATAGAATTGACGCGAGGTGACTAAGTTAATCAACCCCATCTTAAGTTCGAAATTGTCAGCCACGATGGCTGGAATGATGATAGCATCTCCGTAACCCTCGATGGGTGCTTGGAGAAGCTCATTCATAGTGGGCTCGGCCGCCATGATTGGAATAGTACGAAACTCGGGTTCGACTATTCGATTGGTACGTCGTTGATTACGCCTTCTTCTCGGGATGTTATTTAGCGATTGCAAAGGACTTGTTGACGTAGACGAACGTGTGCGCATGCACCACAAAAATATCAATTAAAACAATACCACTTTAAAGACAAGGGAACTTAAACCAATAATCAAGTACGCAATGTTAACTTCTAAGGAAAAACGCACAAAGGAGCGGGAGAGAAGAATGGATCTCTCACTGGGCGAAGTTCGTTGGATCGCCACATACCGTTTCGACTCCTCTAAAAGTGTGTTTCTCGTTTAAAAGTTTTCCAAAATGCAAGTGATACAAAGGAAAGTTTTGATCTTTTGTTTGGGAACTTATTATGGTCACACCCCCAGTTGGTAGGTGTTCTGCTTTGGTTTGCGGTGGTAAGATTTTAATGTTGTATTTATTAAACAATGAAACGGGAAAATCTTTTTGTGTTTTTCTTTAACTTTTATAGATATAATACATATACTAGAAACAAATGAAAAATATTTTTGGTTTTTTATACGTTTTAAAAAAGCGTAACTTCTTGCGAAGGTTCTACAAGACTAATCGTCTAAACCTTATCGAGACTTTCGACACACAGCCTCCCCGGCAGCGGCGCCATTTGATTCGTTGTGTTTTGGTGTGTAAACAACAATTTATCAAAATATCAACAAACGTGAAGTTTAATTCGTCGCGAGACAAATAAACGTGAAGCAATTCGAGTAAACCGTTTAGGAAAATGATTACCTCGCAAAACATGTGCAAGTGATATTCAAATTGTGAGACCGGGAAGTGATTTCCCGGGTCGTACCCCAACGAGGTGTGAATGGAAAGCTTCGAATGAGATTGGGATTAAAATCTTGTATGATTGGAAAGGTTATTTGGTTTTATGATACGTTAAATTAACGAATTAGAAAATTAACGAACGAAAGTAAACGTAAACTAACCTAAGGCAACTAACAATCTAAGAAATTCCTAAAACACTACAGGAAAACATAATTAGGTGTCGGGAATCCTAAAACGTTAACTAAATTAAAAACGCGACGTTTAATTAAAAATACGCGAGTGCGCAAAATAAAACGTGAATTTTGAGCTACGAAAGTCCTACGGGTTCACGAATAATTTTCTTACGTGTTAAAAGATAAAAGAAAATTTTTGAAAAAAGAAAATTAATTTTTCAACAAAAAATTTAATTTATTACGAATTTAACACTAAAAATTATAAATTAAATTCTAAGAATTAAATTAATCATACTAAAAATCTGAAACTTTTTATAAAACTTTCCTAAGCTAAATTTGAATTAAGAAAAAATTTAAAAAGTAGTTACCCAATGCAAAAATAAGCGGTAAATAAGCTGAAAAGCTAATTAAGCCAAATTGATTAAACTACTTTATAAAGAAGATTTGAAAACTATGACTTGAAAAAGTCCCTAGGGCGAATGGTATTCTTGCATTGTGTTAAGGTTGTGAACTGAGTGGGCTGGGTTCGAATCCCACCCACGTCAGTTTTTGCAATTACTTCTTTTTTTCTTTTCTTTTCAATTCTCTTACTTTTCTAACCACATAAAAACGCAAACACACTCAAATTTCTTTTAAAACCAGATGTTAAACAAACAATTCCAAACCAATTTCAGTTCCTTTTCAGATAAGGGATTAAAAATCGAAGCTGCACAATTAATTTTGTTTCCTTCTTTTCTTTTTCTTCTAGTGAATGACAACCCAACAATTACACCAAACAAGCTTTCACAAGCCTATTGCTTGTGTAACTACTTTCAACAAATAAAACAACAAGATCAATGTTAACTAACAAGATCAAACAAGGACAACTCTAAACAACCAAGTAGCAGTAGCCAGTGATCATATCAACAAGCTCGAATGGGTATAAGTTAACTGCATCCACAGCCAATATGGCACAAAAAAAGGCTCGAAACAAGAAATTAAACAAACACTTGTGGGGAAATCTAGAAACATACACCTGAATCCTAACTAGGGGGCTGCCTAGACCAGCCACAATCACCTTAATGGATCTAAAGTTTGAGTACTTTTGGACAAAAGAAAGTGGGAAAAAATCTGGGTAACAGTGCTTAGTCGAACCAAATCATCCACTTTAATCATATTCAGCCAACACCTCTGACCCAAACACCCTTTTAAACGGACTTAGTTCAAGAGTTTGCAAAGTACACTATTAATCTAACATTACTAACTTACTAACTTGTATAAGATAAAGGCAGACATAACCAAGCAACAACATAAAACAACTATCATCAAACAACAACCAAAGCAACAAAAAAGAACCTACTTGTCGTCCGATTTTTGAGACTGCTGGGAACCGAGAACCAAGAACAACCTAAACGCCCCCATGGGCTCTAAACCGTGCTCCATTCCTGCTGCTACTCACCATCTTATTTTTTTTCTTTTCGGGAATTTTTTTCTTTTCTCTTTTCTTTTCTGAGCAATGTTTCTTTTTCAGGACTCAAGAGAAATTTAAATAAGCAAAATTTGATAAAAAAGAATATGAAACTTAAACAAGAATTTAGATAAACTTAAACTTCAACTTTCATTAAACCTTAGAATTTCCGATTACAAACTGAGAAAAACTTAACTTTTAAATTAAAATTACAAAAGATAAAAAAAAATGAGAGATGATATGATAAAAAGATGCCCTTAGGCTTACAATTGCCAATCTATTTATACTAGAACCTTGAGAGTGGTAGGTACCAATTAAGCTTCTCTTTGTGTCTTCATCTTCAAACAGCCAACTTCTACCCTTGTGCTTTCTTCAATGATTCTCCACCTTTGGATCAATCTTGAATCAATCTTAACCTTTAATAAAAATTTTGGCGCCCAAAAGAGTGGTGGATCTCCAGCTTGTCAAGGTGTGATAGGTTTAAAGTGTTAGGTAGGGGTTTGTGAGAGGGTGGTGGTGAGTGGGATTGGGAGAAGGGATGGATGGTGATGGCTGGTTTGGCTGATTGCAGTCACGAGGGGAGGGTATGGTGGTTTGGGGAAGAAGACAACCCCAGTAAACGTTTTGACCATTTGAAGTTTACCCTTTTAGGTTTTATTATAAAAAGATAGATCGTGTATTGTTTTTTTATTTGTGGGTTGGGTTAGGTGTTTGGGCTTGGCAATTGTTAAAAGCCCAAGGGAAAATAACGTGGACTGGATTATTATTATCAAGGGTCCATTTGTCTTTGTAACAATGAAACCACAAGGACCAATTCTTGTAACACTTTAATCTTTGAGGACCCAATTTGCCATGCTTTGAAACTTCACCCAAGGACCATTCCTGTCACGTTAGGTAAACCAAAGGACCAAAAGTACAATTTTCCACATTTGAAACACCGGGGACTAAAACTGTCAATTGGCCAAAGTTCAGGGACCAATTGTGTAATTTTCCAAATCGTTTTACGCAAAGATCAGTTGTGATTTGTTTTGACTTTTAAAGAGCAAGGGTTGACTTTTCTTTGAAAATGATTGAACAAGGACTAGTTTTGTAAAACTTTGAAAGTCGGGGGACTAAAACTGCAAATTATGTAACTTTTGTTTGTTTTTTGTTTGTTTTCACTCGTTTTGTATCAGGAACATATAAAATACGATCTTTGGGATTTTCTTCGCATTTTGGTGCGTTTTTTAGTGTTTTTGATCGTTTTGCAGTTCAGATTTTACTAAAAATGATGAGTATTTACACACTCATCAGCCACCTCTAACTATGAGCATATGAAACAAAATCGTAAGGTGCTGTAAAGAATGCAGATGAATTAAGAATGGAAAAGATAAGGTGAAAAAATCAAATAGACCAAAGTGACTACTTGATTAGAAACAGGAAACCAAGCATATAATCACCGATGTACCCAGGAATTGAACCCAGGAACCCAAGCATATAAATTATACTGACCCGGGCGGACCTTCTTGATCTGAAAGTAACCTTTATTGTCGTTTTGAGTCCAAAACTGATTGCCCTGATTATGTAAAATAAGGTATAGATTAAACCCTAGGAATGGTTCACAAAGGTACAAGTAACTTTGTTCCAACCACCCAACTAAAAATGGAAAAGATAAGCTGAAAAAAATCAAATAGACCAACGCGATTAAGTTATTAGAAACAACTATATTTTTTGATAGTCAGATCTTGGTCTTTTTCCGATTTTTGGCTTTCTTACAATCCATTCTGCACCTTTTATTTGTAATAGTGAGTTGAATACCGCCACCGCCATATATTATCAGTCGCAACCATCACCGCCATTGTAATTAAGACCCCAAATCAAGGAATCGAAACATTTATGCTACATGAGAGAATTAAAAAGACATGGTAAGATTTTAGACATGAAATATCATAAGTTTACATTTAAAACCTTACCAGGTGACCTTGTAAATCTCTCGTATTGTTCATACGCCTGTCCTATCATCACCAGACTTGCGCACACTGTGTGTGTGTGTTTTGGTGAGGAGAGTGTTGAGGAGATAGAAGAAGACCAGATCTAGTTTTGGTGGATATATATTTGGGATGGAGTATTGAAAAACATTGGCGGGTTCAATAAAATTAAGTGGAGGAGCAATTTAAATTTGGGGAAAAAATTTAGGCGGGCTCTTTGGAAAAGTTAAAAGGGAAATTTAATTTTAGGAAATTAAGTGAGGGGACATGTAAAATATTACATTTAAATTTAACACATGAAGTATCTTAATTTTTTGCTTTTATAAGAGGCGGAAATGAGCCGAGCCGCTCATGAAAAGCTCAAGATCATATCAGTAAAATGATTTGAGCTTTTATCGAGTAACTAGAGTTCGTTCGAGCTGATTCTTATCGAGCTTTGAGCTCAAGCTCAATCCTATCAAATGAAGTTAAATGTTTAATGAGTTGAGCTCAACCAAATAGAAGTTCGACTCGAGTTATTGTTGAGTTTTCAAGCTTGTAAGTGATATAGCATATGGTTATATATATATATATATATATATATATATATATATATATATATATATATATATATATATATATATATATACATATTGTATGTAAGCGTACTAAGTGTAAATAGTTAATTATAAATGTATCGAGCATGGTTGTCAGGATCCCGATCCTGATCTTAGAATCTTACGATTTTACGATACTGCAAAGCAAAAACGATCTGGATCTTATGTAGGATCTCTGAAAGCTTAAGATCGTATAGGAACCCGATACTTGTAAGCAAAAACAAGCGATTATATTTCAATTTTAATTTGTGTAAGACAACACACCTTTACAAATAAACCGAGCTTTTCGAGTGACCAAGCTCAAACCGAGTTCATGTATGACCGGTGATAATGGCTATAATTCACATGGGTCATGGGTCATATGCATTAGGTTATCACTGGTCATATTCAATAATAGGTATTTGACATCATATGGGTCATATGCATTAGGTTATCACTGGTCACATCCATGATTGTTGATCATGGGGTAATTAACATGGGTAACGGGTCATGTGCATTAATATTGGATTGTAGTGACATGTCATATATGTTATCGACCAATACCTGATTGGTGATCGACAATGGGTAATTAACATGGGTCATGGGTCATGTGCATTGGATTTTGTAAACTAAGACATATACAACATTTTATACGTTTTGTATTTTTTTAACGATTTCATCCGTTTGTAACGTTTTTCGTCCCTTTTTGACCGTTTTATACTTTGATTCTGGAATTTCAACATACCTTACCATTCTAACTTCTCATACTGTTTCTTTTGTTTTTTCAACAATCTAGCAATGCGGCTGGTGCTGTCCTTTGCTCAAAGGGAGTTGAAACGACAAAAGGAGCAGTAGTCGGAAGTTAGAAGAGTTACGTATGTTGGTTTATTGCATTCCATTATTTTTTATGATCTAAAACCAACCATCCACCAGGTAATGTGGCCATTGGAGTTCCAAGAACAAAGGTTGTTTCAAACACACCCTGAATTGCAACATTATATTTTATTTCATTTACACTATATTTTTTTTTAATTTTAATAAAATTTTTATTTTTTTGTAGAAATCGTTAAAATTGACAGCAGTGACTCAAGTTCATTTAACATATCAAGCAGTTCTGAAGGTCCTCCAAATACATGGGCAGACTACTTTCCAAGGGATATTCTGGATCAGACACAAAAAGGAAGATGCCAGGAAGGTTAAAACTCCAAAAAAGACTGCCAAAGAGCTTTTTGATGAGAGGGTTCAGGTGCTAGGCCTACCCAATGCTAAGACTTGTGAAGACAAGGCTATAAAACCATGGGAACCAAAAATGCCCAAAGTTTGTTCAAAAGGAAGGGTAAAAAGAAAATGTATTAGTTGAGTTAGGAAGTAATTTGAATAAACCTTGTAATCATTTTGTACTACTTTATTTGACTTTATGAATAAACATGTTATAATCCTTTTAGATTAGTAAAATTTTAGAATGTGTACCTTTTGTTACCAGTATTTTGTAATTTTTCATTTCAAGTTTTAATGAAATATGTTTAATTTTAATTCCCGTACTTTGTCATTGCTAAATTTTCTCATTAATTGTTACAATATTTTGATTGTTGTGTTCATTAACAAGAACTTGGGATATATTTTGTATCATGTTAATCAAAATTATCAAAATCAAAAGTTTCTACTGCTAAGAAAACGTTACTGCATATGGGTTTGTACTGCTAGATATGAGAGTGCAGGGGTGGATTGGTAACATTTACACTTAATTGTTACAATATTTTGATTGTTGTGTTCATTAACAAGAACTTGGGATATATTTTGTATCATGTTAATCAAAAGTTATCAAAATCAAAAGTTTCTGCTGCTAAGAAAACGTTACTGCAGGTGGGTTTGTACTGCTAGATATGAGAGTGCAGGGGTGGATTGGTAACATTTACACTTAATTGTTACAATATTTTGATTGTTGTGTTCATTAACAAGATCTTGGGATATATTTTGTATTATGTTAGTCAAAAGTTTCTGCTTTGTTCAAAAAAAGAATCAAAAGTTTATGCTCCTAAGAAGATGTTACTGCAGGTGGGTTTGTACTGCTAGATATGATAGTGCAGGGGTGGATTAGTAACATTTACACTTAAGGGTTTAAATCCCCAATTAACTAGTTATAAGGCCGTATAAGCCGCTTTCGTACAATAATGTCAACCTACATAGTTTACTACATAACATTGTCTACGGATAAACCCATATGGTTCATCCTACATTAGCTAATTACATACCATTGTCTAGTGACAAACCCATTTGGTTTATCATACATCAGATACTTACAAAAAAGTTTATCCACCTTATAAAAACTTTCAAACATTGTTTCACGCATCAACAAACATAAAACCATCAACACACATCAAACCTTAAGACTCTTTGGGAACAGTTTATGTCATATGTTAAAAAGAAGCGGACCCTTGCAGCTGCACCAAAGCCGGCTTCCTGTCTCAACTCCCTGAAACCAGAGCATGAAACAATAAACACCTTCTACCTCACCTTTCCTCGACCAGGTACCACCATTGTTCTCTCATGTACTTGGAACACTTTCTGTATCATTTGGTGCTTCACAACAGCGACAGAGTACCCATACAAGTTGTACTTGTGCACAATTTTTGATGGTATAGTCTGTTACAAAATGTACAAAGTTACCAATGCTATAGATTGATAGTTGTTTAGTTTGTAATCTCATTGAAATTGTAGCATAATTACTATTTGACAAATTATCAAAGTTTTCAAGACACTTACTAGTTGTCCATTTTTCCAGAAGCATGCAGTCAGTGGTCGGTAGAATGCCCTATCTTCTTGGTCGTGGACAGTGTGAAACGACCATCTGCACATCCAGTTCATCCGTCCGGCTTCAAAATTTGAATTTAATAATACAAAATGAGTAAGTTATAGATAATCCAAAATGTTACAAAGATATCATATACTTGATGTAGTTAAAACTAATAAAGGAAAAAAATACCATAGTCATGTGGTTGGTGACACAAGGCATTTATGGCAATATTTATAATACCCCCATATTAGGATCGCAGCGGAAAGGGACATGGGATGTTATATACTAGTCACATTGTACAAGTATAGTAATCAACTTTAAAACAAAGTCGTTTTTAAAACTTCACATTCGATAATTTATCAGAGTTAACAAGGTCTCAAAAGTTTTTAACATAGTTATAAGATATGTAAGTTTAAAAGTTTGAAACATTATCGAATGAAATTTTTTATTAAAACATGAGCCATCATGTAGATATCCATTTCTTTGCGCCGCCCATCCAACCTGAAAATCACTTACGGACCTGAGATAAAACATGCTAAAAGTCAACACAAAGGTTGAGTGAATTCATAGAGTTTAATAAGTAATCAGTTGAATACAAGATAAATCAGTTTAAAATTCGATGGGCTGCGTTGTTATACGCCCATAATTAAGTTGACATGTAACAAATACAAGTCGGGAAATAAGATTTATAGCATTGAGCTCATGAAACCGAACCTTGACCTAGATTAATAGTGCCCCGAAAAGGTAAGATTTGCCATTTACCATGTAATCTCTCAATATTATGTGACCGTTGATGTATGAGCGCTACTCACCCGGTCAGGCCCGCCAGGCCAAATATGCATATTCATAATACTAGCGTTTCCTACAGAATTAACGGTTCATGATAGGGACTTAATTGGTAAGAAATACTCAATGTCTATAATCATGTAATCGGGTCAAGCATACTAAAAAAAAAAATAAAAAAAATACTTGTATTCAGTTTGTAAAACTAGCATGTATCCCCCTCGCGAGGTTTATAAAATATTTAAATATGAGTAAAGGCGAGGCTATAAACTCACCGTGAACAAAGAGGAATAATCACAATCAAGCAAGCGAAGAAAGATAGCCGCGAAGCTCTACGAAGAACCTAAACATATATACGCTGTCTTAGGTTTTGAAAATAAATATTGATGTATTTTTGTTGTATATAAATTATACTCTTACTTATGCTTGGTACTAATTCTTATACTTGCTTATATGTCCAATTTAGTCCTAAGGTTCAAATTTAATTCAAAGGTCCCATTTAAGCCAAAGGGTCCAAAATAACTTAAGTGAGTCAAAATATATTTAAAGTTCAAAAGTTTATAAAACTTAAACATTTTTATACTTTTAATTCCAAAGCAGTCAAAAATGTTTATAACTTATTCACTTTCAAAAATCCGTTACTCACAAACCGTAAGTCCACAAATCTCGTTCTTTATATCCACGGAAAGGTATACATCTGTACTAACAAGTTTTGTGGGTCCCACTAAGTCAAAATTTTGATTACATTTGTAAAACTATTTATTTGTCCATAATATTCAGTCCATCAGTTTTCAGATTTACAACTGTCCCGCGAAAAATGCGATATATAGAGTTTTACTTACCCGATTAATTCCCCGATTTCGGCCACATTTAAGTTAAGATGTTATCTAAAACTTTTATGTTTTGAGTAATAGTGGGTTATTCACAAAAAAATGACTTATACACGTTTCAAATCTGTAACTTAGAATGTGACATGTTTCTCGAAAATAACTCTAGTTTAATCATAGTAAAGAGTTATTCGATGAAATACCGGTAAAAATGACCACAAGACATAGGGCTACAACTAGATATTTTTAGTTTAGGTCCAATGTTTACTGATTAAATCAGTTTATTCCGTTTTTACCCCTGAATCAGATTCACAGTTTGCATGTCTAGTCCTTTAGGGTTTTTAGTGTTTCCTAACTATGTACCAAGCCTAATTAAGCATAATAATTTATATAATATACAAATACATCAAGATATATAACTTTTACAAAAGTGAAAATAGAAATAAAATGAAAAGAGAGTGTTGAGTTTCCTTACAAAAGTGATGAACAAGAAAATCAAGAATAATGGACCACAAAACCTATGATTTTACCAATAACCCTTGCACCATTTTCTTTCAATCTTTTACCCAACTTTTTATACCCTTTTTAACTTTGAAACTACTCTAATATACCAGCCCTTAAACCATCTTGATCAACACTTGAAACAACTTCCCAAAGAAACCAAGAAATGATGATGTTTTGAGTGTAATAAACCAAGAACAAGACTAGGGCTTCAAGATCTTTAATATATGATTAATAACGAGTATGGCTGCGGTCGGCCGCGTTGCGGCCTGGGCTTTTTTTTTGGTTGTATTTGGTTTACGATGGTTTTTATTAAAAAAACATAACATAGTTGTAATAAGCAATAAGATTAATGTATACACAATAATGGCATTCAATTGTGTTGGCTGTTTCGACCCGACCCATGAAGCTCCTGGCGGAGGCTGAAAAATGGCCCTAAATTGACAGGTTTTTGTTTTGTTACAATATATGTAAGTATCAGAAACCTTGTATAGAATAGAAGTAATTACATATTTTTGGGAGGAAAAAAAATCTTGCATATTGTATAGCTATAATATCTAAACGCCGTCTCCTTGTCAATCCATCCAAGCAACACGGAGAAACACTTTTGAGACACATCCAGAGGTCCCGCTCTATGTCCAGAGGTGAAGTTATCAATGTAACGCATGTATCGGTGGTCTAATGGAAGAGTGGTACCACCAAATGTGACATATACAACCCTTTTAGGTCCCTGACTTT
Source organism: Artemisia argyi (assembly GCA_030686995.1). NCBI lineage: Eukaryota > Viridiplantae > Streptophyta > Magnoliopsida > Asterales > Asteraceae > Artemisia > Artemisia argyi. Next base: position 191,689,529 of record CM060685.1, on the reverse strand, counting down.
CTGAGAACAGAAGGAGATATAAGTTCACAAAATGGTGAAAGCACAGAAAATGTAATACATTATAAATTTACAGTCAAAGTAAACATGCCTGATGAAAAGGATTTCTGATCGATACATTGCATTAGCTTCGTGCTTATGCTGTTTGCGGCTTTCAGAAGAGGTGCTGACTGGCAATGGACAGAGGCTGAGATTCGAATTCACTCATGGAGAAATACCTTTGAAACACATCCAGAGGTTCCCGTCTATGTCCAGAGGTGTAGTTATCAATGTAATGCATGCAACGGTGGCCTAACGGAAGAGTGGTACCAATTAGCTTCGTGCTTATGCTGTTTGCGGCTTTCAGAAGAGGTGGTGACTGGCAATGGACAGAGGCTCAGATTCGCATTTACTTATGGAAAAGAAAATTTGCAGAAATATTCATCATCGGGTCGTCTTGTTGTGCAATGATCCTCACTTATACTCATCTTAATGATTCGCCTCTACTAAGGCCTTCCTCCAAACTGTTTTTTCTGCTTATGTGCCAAGCAAGAATTCATATGCTAAGGAAGTGGCTTTTGATATTTTTCAAATGTACATAAGGTCAAAAGCCCAGGAAAAAAATATTGAAAGCCATATATTGTACAATTATATGTATATATATACAATAAATAATTCAAAAGTACATTTACCATGTCGTGACTGTTGTAATATTCTTATGAGGCTTTCCTGGTCAAAGTAAGATTTTCAAAGTGAAAAGCGGCAGATGTGTCATGTATTCTCCTACAGAACTGCATATTATAGAATATGTAAGGCATATAACATATATTCAATTAAAAACATATCATATAATTAACAATAAGCGTATTTGTTGTCATAACAATTTACACCATTAATTTATCGTCGGGTTTATGTGTGTGATGGTTATATCTGATTTTTATCAATTTTTCTCTGGACACAGCATTCAGTTTTAATCAGTTTTGTTTGTACTTGTTTGGTTAAGTTGCCTAAGATGTGAAAGGTTGTACAATTAATGCATGTTCATGCATGTGTTAATGAATCAATGATGAAAAGTTGTTTGCATTGAGTAGTTTAAGAGGGGCAATTAAAGCCAGTGACTTGATAAGGTGCATAGAAACAAAGACTAATTATGAAAAACTGGTTGTATTGAGCATTCCAAGAGGGGCAATTAAACTAAGTGCCTTTATAAGGCATAGATAAATAGAAGTGAACACTCATTAAGCAAGTCAAGGTACAATTAAAACACATACACATACATTTTGAAAAAAACCATTTCATATTCAAAGCAATAGAATGACAACACCTATGCCATTCTGTAAGGAACTTGCTGCTGTTGCAGATTCGAATTTAGTTAAAGATATGATGGTGGTAAAGTTTTGGAGGGAGGTTACAGTGACATTGGTAGATGAAACTGAGTTAAGAAAGAAAGCTAAAGAAATAATGTCTTGTGTGGCTGAGAGGGATTTGGTGCTTGGGGAGCTGGACCTGTTGTTTTCTTTTGACTCTACTGTTCATAGCATTTCGGAACTAAACAACTTGCAAACCCAAGATCTGACAGAAGTGTCGCTGATTTTGGTGAATGTGGTCAAGAAGCAGAAACGAGCATCAGAGCTCTTGGCGCTGATTGAGAAGCTGAAGTGATTGCCATACTGATGGTGGATGGTTTGTGTTTTGCGAATACCTGTCTTGGGTTTAGGGTTAGTTGGTGGTGCCTAACGTTGTGTGGGGTATTTTGTTGAAATGTTTGATGGTTTAAATTAGTGGATGATTAATAAGAAAAAAAAACCCTTATTATATGTTGGTTTTATCTGTGTTGCTAGTTTTAAGTAGTGCAAGATTTAGAATTGTTAAGTTTTTTGTTGAAACATACCTGGTTTTTTTCTCTTTTTTTTGTGCAGTATGGTTCTAGGTTCTTAATTTGCTTTGTATCTGTCAATCTGTTTAAAACAACTATAAGCACCCGTTAATTTTTTTAAGAAATAAGTGGTCTAATAAGTAAAGAGAAAATGTGTCTAACTAATGGTAATAGGGTATGGACTGTAATTTTAGACAACAACTTTGATTATATAAGATAATTTTTTTTTATGTATTCTAAACATGTAAAAAAGTAATATAATGGCATTGTGATTGGTAGTAGTCAATCAGTAAATAACATGCATAAGAGTTGTATTTCTATCTAAATATGCATAAACAAAGAACGAAACATGTATATGCATTTACCTGATTTGGTGAGCGTAACTGCAATCGAAAGGTGTAATAAACCTTGTCATCATTCTTCTTTTTCTTGTGCATATTGTCCCTTTTTCCACCTTTGTCGCTGTCATTACGCCAATCATCAGCAATTTTCATAATTACAGCAAAGTATTAAAAGAAAAATGACTAAAATAGGTTTGTTTCTGAAGCCTATGCTTCCTGCTTATTATCCATCTTTTGAGGTTATTTCCATAATTCAGTTACAATAAGGTCATGAGAAAAAAGGATAAGCCAAATAAAAAAGGCTAATGAAAAATAAGAGTGTTTGTTTAAGTTTATTTGCGGGCGTATAAGCTTATGTGGACAAAGCCACCCGAATATACCCTGGGCAGCAATCAATGCTGCAAACCAAGGGAAAAAAATTGGCAAGTAACCTGAGTGTTTTTTAGATCAAATTCCGCGAAAATAGTTTAAAAATGGAACTTTTAAGCATATGTTTCGCCACGTGCTTAACTAAAAATGTGGCCTTGCATATTTTTAACTCCAGTTCCACAAAAGGCCCTGATCAATAATAGAGTGTAACTTCCAAAGATAGATGGGAAACAAAAGAGGATAGTGAGAAAAAGTAATCTTCACAAAATTTCTGGCCACACTATTCTCTTCTGTTTCGCATCTTTCTTTGGTAAGATGCACTGTGCCAATGATCAGAGCCTTTTATGGAACTGAATCTACTAACATGCATAAAACAATCTAAATGTGTTACCAATTTAATTGTATGCGTTGATGCTTATATGAAAGGAAAAAAAGTCATAAGGTAGACGTACCAGTACAAAACCAAAGTATCTGGCTTCTTTAAAAAAAAGACGGTCTTTTTGGGCTATTAAATGCTATTTTGTGACACATAGATCGCATGCTTCATCATATTTATGTCGCACAAAATAGCATTTAACAGCTCAAGAAGATAGTATTTTTTTCCACTTAATGCCCTGAATTTCTTGGTAGGTCCTCTACCATTTTCGAAAGCTGGAAAGATATGCTGGATGTGCATTTGGTAATGGGTGCATATATATAACCAGTTTCAGAAATCTGCATATATAAGTAACAGATAAATATAAGAAAACGGGGCTAAGGTTAAAATATAATGTTTAACGGGAAAATTACCGCTGAGCTTATAAAGCCGGTCTTTGGTTCCTAGCTCCTATTTGTGAGTTGTTGTTGTCATTTGGTCTGGGCATTCATTGCCTTGCTGTAATAGTGTTGGAGCTGAGGCCTTGGCTAATTGTGCATCTCGCATAATAAAGTAAGTATTAATGCATATACATGAATAAGGTTTAGATGTTTATATGTTTGATTACGCAATTTTTTGAAATAAAGAAAACTAAAAAAAAAGTAGTTTTGTTAATAAAGTTTATTGATAAAAGATCATGGCAACCTATTGTACCTTGCTTTGTAAGACAATTGTGAATTTGATATTTTTAGCAATCTATTCTCTAAGAACTGTTTTGGCAATTACTGAAACATAAATAAAAAGGGAATGGTAACCTGAGTTTGTAACTTGAGTCAGACGGATTTATCATGCTCATGAATAACATAGGATACCACAAAAAACACAATCCAATTGTAACCATGGGCCCAGCAGAGATCACGTGTTTAGCTACAATCAGGCTTTGTTGATTGAATGGATGTCGGACAACCGATAATCTATTGGATGAGTCAGGGTCTGACATGCCATTCAATCAACAGAGCTGGATTATTGCTAAAATTCTAGTAACGCAACTATGATCGTGAAAAGAGGTAGAAGGGTTGACCTATGTGCAGTGAAGAGGTCAAAAGGCATACACTTAAACATACAGTCAATCATCATTCACATTACCTGCAAAGGAAAAACATAAATTACGCAGTTAGGCTATAATCTCATGAAAGTATAAGTGAGTGTCATTTTACGAATGCAATCTACCTGTGGGACACCATGAAAAGGTTATCAAATGACAATGCTTGCATGTCCTGAATACAATTATAATGACTATTATATTGTAAACAATAATCAGTATTATATCTCTAGCATCATATACCTGTGCAAGCTTACTTACCATTGATAGATGTGTGAGCTGATAGGCCCATGTTCTATCGTAGGTTTTTGCGCCATTCCAATTTCCAATCACAATAGGTAGCCATTATAAAATATCTACAACTAACATTGTAATAATTTTATAATGAACTACCTATTGCGATTGCAAAATGTTCAGGCTATAAACGCATCAGTTTTGATTGCAGGTTGTTTAGTGTTCGACATTTGTTTTGAATAATATAGTACTGGATGCACCTGCGAGACAAAAAAAGTGCAAAATAAAATTGTAGAGAAAGTGTAAAAATTTGAGACACAGAAGTGTAAAGAAACCATAAAAGAAAGATGAAATGGAATGTACATGTGTTAAGAAGCACAACATGACATTATATTGTATTAGGGAGGGTAGAACTGTTAAAAATGCTCTGCAACATAAAGACCGCCAATTCTGTCTATAATACAGGAAACCTAGTAGTCTTTAAGCTGGTCTTTAAGCCGTTCTTCAAGCCGTTGATCATTGCATGGTATTTTTTTAGTAGAAAGTGGGTTGTTTTTTGTGTTATATGCACTGTATGATCAGAAAACCGACCATTTTGCTTAGTCATTCATATTTTACCCAACCATAGTCATAGATAGTTATACAACATAAACAAAAGAAATTGCCATTGGCAAGACAAAACCGAAAATATTATAACAAACTTGTTTAATAATCCAACTGTCACAGGCTTGTGCTTACAAACAACATAATCTTGTGAAAATTTACATCCAGTTTAAAAAAAAGATTGAAAAGTAGTTTTTATATTCATAGTAGTTGGTGCAAGCTCTTGACAACAAAATGATGGCACTCATAAGCCACGCAAGCTAAATGGAAAAAAAGGTTTCTTATTAACCTTGCAATAAAGTTAACAAAAGCGATCGCAATTAAGCTAAGATATACAAAAAATAACATACCTGAGAATTGGACAATAGAACTGCATTTAGCTGATAATTGATATGTGCATCTGCTCGGGAGTGCGTAGAAGCAAGCTCCTCAGGTGCTGCGTTTGCCATTTTGGCACCAATCTCAGCTATCTCATCTGGCCGAGTATACTTTAACTCTTCAGCAGCGCGTCTCAAGTCCACGACATTTATATTTTTCATACTCTCTGACGCCATTTTCAGCAACTCAGGAGCATACATCATCTGCAGTTTCACACAAAACTGAACAGATTTATAACAATGAATACCAGATATGTGTATTAACATAAAAAAAAGGGATCAGTGGTAAGTGAAAAAGTTGACTAAACTAAGTTCAAACCTTTGTTTAACTTACACATTAGGTAACCAATTTTTAAGCATAACATGAGTAGGGGTCTATAAAATCCATCCCTTACAATCTTACCTAGTATAATCTCTCCAACAGTGCCATTGGTTTTCTTTCCTGCAAGTACATCAAGAAGTGTCGTTTTCCCGACGCCACTTATGTACATCAATGCTGTGAGAATACCACGTCTAAATCCCTCGCTATATCGTGAAGCAATTGGAGCCTTTTCTTACTGAATCCAGACCTTCTCATTTCTTGGCATCAAACGAACAATCACCTACGTATAACAAAAATGAGTAACAGGCGTCCAAGATTGAAAATTTATATATACAGTTTTGAACAGTTACCGGCGGTGGTTCAAAGCGGTATCGCAAGTCTTGGGAGGTACTCGTTAGCAGTTCAAATGGTAGCATAACCTTTCCTATAAAATTAATGGCTGAATAAGTATCTATTGATGAGAAACCGGAATTTGTCAGTGTAAAGTGATATTCAACTTAAACAAAAAGTTATTTTTATAACATGGACCATCCATGCAGATGGAATAACACTTTACTAATTAGTGGCTAGGGGAAGGTGGACTCAACTCTAATGCATATGTGAGTACTATACATCGAATAGTTATTAGCCCTAAAAACATTGAATAAACTGAAATGTAACACGTACAAAAGAAAGATCTAACCTTAGTAAGGGTTAGGGATGGCATTAAAGCATTTTTTAGTTGGTTTAACCTTTTCGCTGTATTGGTGACCCGTATGATTCAGATACCATTTTGTTTGAAATAATTGTACGCGCAGCGGGAACTAAAGTATAACATGACATGTTTAAGTGAAACGAACTAAAGTATAATATGACATGTTTAAGTGAAACGAAATTCTATAAGGAAATTAGTTGAAATGGTTTTGGTAAGGCCACATAATATGATGATATGAATCACGAATTAAAACTTATTAAAACTTATTCGTATAATCGACACCACATAATATGATGATATGAATCACGACACAGATGAATAGCAATATACCTTCAATACTAAAATTCTCGCCAGCCTCCTACTCTTCTTCCTCGTCTTCGACTCGCGCATTCTATTGTCACTGCAAAAGTCAATGACACAAAAACTATAAGACACTGCTTGTTACCTTTGAAAAAGTTAATTAAAAAATCCTGCAAACATACTTCGGATCAGCAGAAAACAACGTTTTATCCAATTTAGAAACTATAACAGCCACATTCAAATATCAACCAACCACGACGACACCACATATCTACATAGGAAATACATTCTTTAGCACAATAAAGCACACAGCGAATTAAAACTTATCCGTATAATCGATACCAATAAAACTGCAGGGGATAAATTCATAGCTCACCAATAGGATTATTCTAGCCGCCATACTCATGAACTCTCAGCATACCCTCAAACGCGACAACCGGACCTGTTGGACACCATAGCACGTCTTCCCGACCCCTTCCCAAACACCCTTTATAATGCACTAACCTGCAAGGTGGTTGCAATGTTAATCGAACAAATGAACTCGTATAAACGCGTACGTTTCCAACACAAAGCTAAAGTATCAACTTAATTACACCTATATCAAATTTCAACAAAATCATACATTTACAAAAAATTAAAGATCGATAAAGTTACAAAACGGTTTAGGCTTAAATCAATTGTACAACACTAATAAACTATTCCAAATATCTTGCCGGAAACATAAACCCTTTTTATACCGCTTTAGATACGAAACTAAATAAAATTACTGAAAAGATCAAAATTAGTCCAAAAAAAACCCCTAATTCAAACATGAAAATAAAACTAACTCAAATGAATATAAAATAAATCAAATAACAAAAAAGCACTGACATATATTGACGTACCCAGTAACCAACCACACCATCGGCATACAAACCACTTTCCGCACCGTCAGCAACACGATCATGTATCCGTCAGCAAAACTTTGTTTTCCTCATCAATTTTCCATTCCAGACTTCATCATCCAACTGAATAAGCAAAGTGATGGTGGTGTGTGATTTAGAAGACGCTGGAAAGTTATGGAAGGCGGCGGAGGTTTATCGGGTATAAAAAATTCAGCCATTGCAGCATTTTTTATCGGGCCCAAGCAGCAAGAACAGGCCATCGGCTGCAGTGGGCTAACTGAAATGGGCCGCGTGTTACTGTAGCATCTACGACGTCGTATTAATTCTCTTTTAATATATATAGTAATTTGGTGAAAAATTAGATGAAATATGAGTTTGAGGGCTGTTCTTGGTTGTTGATAGAGAGGAGATGAGAGAAACTTTAGTGGTTTACATGTAAAAATGAGAGAAATGGTATTGTATTGATGGTTTTGATGGTTTATGAGTTAGTGGAAAGTTATGTGTCCAATTCTAATGCAAGGTGTAAGTATACCATGACTAAAACCAGCCACCTAAGATGGTGAGAGGGTTTTGATTCTTGTAATTTATAAAATTTGAGCTACATAGTGTAGTTTGATCCCGGTAATTGTAAACGTAAAGTTTTTAGGACGCGTAACGTAAAAACCGGGTAGTAATAATTTTTAAAACTTTCAAAAATATTAAAACTTGTTTTCATGATATATTTTAGAAATTTAGATGAGTGGTGAGTTCATCGAAGGATTTCAAAAATTGTTAAAACCGAAACTGTGAGTTGAAAACGCATTTAGTGACACTAGTTCTTGATAAAAGCGACGTAAACTATAAAAATGAAATGACAAGTATAAAATTTAATTTTAAACATGAAAATAGGTTAAAATGAATAGAATATGTAAAATTATCATAGTCTAGGGTTTGTTCACATTATTAAAACTTTAAAACGTAAATTTAAATCGCGTAAAACGTAAAAGGTGCAAGGTTTACTGATGAGTGTGTAAATACTCATCATTTTTAGTCAATTCTGAGCTGCAAAACGATCAAAAATACTCAAAAACGCACCAAAATGCGAAGAAAATCCCAAAGATCGTATTTTATATGTTTCTGATTCAAAACGAGTGAAAACAAACGAAAAACGAACAAAATTTGCATAATTGGCAGTTTCAGTCCCCCAACTTTCAAAGTTTTACAAAACTAGTCCCTGGTTAGTCATTTTCAAAGAAAAGTCAACCCTTGCTCTTTAAAGTCAAAATAAATCATAAATGGTCTTTGGGTAAAAACTTTTGGAAAATTACACATTTGGTCCTCGTACTTTGTCAAATTGGCAGTTTTAGTCCCGGGTGGTTTGAAATGGAAAAAATTCAATTTTGGTACTTTGGTTTATCTAACTTGGCAGGGATGGTCCCTTGAATTGAGTTTGGAAATATTCTAAGAAGATAGCAACTTTGGTCCCTCAAAAATTCAGCATGAGCAATTTTATCCTTGGGCTCATAACTACTACAAACTAAATGGACCTTAGCATTGTTAATACAAACACCCATTACCCTTAACACCATCACCTTAACCCAATTTATACCAGTCCTTGGCCCAACTAAATCCCTAGCCCAAACTCCCCAAACCCTAAATCGTATATTAAAGAAAAACGCATCCCCTGGTCAAAATAAAAGTCACAATAAAATATTCATCCCTCCCATCATTTTCCCCTCAACCCGTGACCTGCAATCAGCCAAACCCAACCATCACCATCCCCCCATCACCCTCAAACACCAACTCCAATCCCACTACCTTCCTCCACCTCTCACAATTGTATACCTACCACATGCCCCGTCACCAATCCACAACTTATATGAGTGCCAAAACAAAATCAAGGGATGAAATTGATGTTTCTTTAATCCAAGGGTTGAGATTGACTCAAAGAAACACAAAAGTGTCCAGCTCAGCTTGTATCTCAGGGAAGAAACACAAAAGGAAGAAAGAGAAGAAGAGAAGAAACCTTGGCTTAGAAGTAGTATAAATTGAAGTTATTGTAAGCCCATGGAGGCAGTGAGTCTTGTTTTTAGTTTTTTATATAGTCAAGCTTTTAAGTATGTTATAGTCTCGAATTAGGTTTTAGTGAGTCTTAATCAGGTTTATAATAGTCAGTCAGCTAAGGTTTAGTTTTATTTTCAGTCTTTGAAGTTTCCTGTACCATTTTTATTTTTAAATCAATGCAAATTTCCAATTAAGTTTCTTAAATTTTGTTGCCTTTTGTAATTTAATTCAATTGCTTGTTTGTTAACTGCTTGCTTTAGACTTTTAGTAAGTTCACTTAGTATCACTACTTTATGGTGTTTTAGCAATAGTTGTGCTTCAAATCGTATTTTACTCCAAAAAAAGAGAATTTCACAATCAAATATACAGTTAAGGGGGTGTTTGGAACAACCTGTTTTTTTTAGTTTTGGTAAACTTGGTTCTTCAAATTAATTTGTCGCAGCTTTATCTCAATCTTATTAGTAGTTTTCTAGTCAACTTCACTGTTCTTGCATCATTTCCTAGCTTTTAGTTGATTTCCCTAAATTCTACATTTAGATGATAATTCACTCTGCCCTTATTGAATTCAGTAGATTTAAGGCATGTAGTTGTTGTTTTTGCTTCATTTTAGTCAAACATAGGATAGTACAAGTTTCTAATATCTGGTCTTAAGCTTTGTGGGTCAATTTCTCAAGTTTTGACCCATTTTAACCAAAATTCTGCACTAGCCGAAAAAAATTCGCCCAAACAACATTTAGTTTTTGATTTTTCATTTCTTCATTTTAAGCCCAAATGCTCTGAAATTTGGTATACAAGTAATTTGGTTGGTGGTTTAGTTGCCTATAATTTTATTTTATTTTTTATGATTTTCTTTCATAGCTTTTAACTAGCCCAAAGTAGGCTTATTTATTGCTGTAAAAAAAATATTCATTTCAGAAACAGTTTTTGATTTTTCATTCGTTCGTTATAAGTCCGTTTTACCCGAAAATTGGTATGTGTCTTATTTAGTGGGTGTTCTAGTTGCCAGTATTTTTTATTTATTTTTACTATTTTTATTTACAGCCCATTCATAGCTATGTAGCCATTTTTTTTACCCTTTTTGCAGCCCCTAGTAGAATATTGCTAGTTTTTGCTTTTCTAGGCTTTTATTACTGCTTAAGTTTGTTCCCCTATTGCTTGTTTAGGTATTCCTTTAGATAACCTAGCTTATTTTCCCTTAGTTCAGCTTATATTAGCTTTTTGTCTGCTCTAAATCCCCCCCTTAGGGACTGTTGGGGATTTCATTTTGAGGTTTTGCTTGTTTGTTATTTTCAGCTTTTTAGGAATTTAGAGTATGCTTAATTAGGTTTAGTTTATCCCTTTAGGACGCCTTAAGTACCTTAGTAGCTTATTAGGCATAGAAATTAGCTTTTCATAAGCTCATCTGAAATTGTGAGTTCTTAACAGAAAACCATTCTTTGATGTTGCTTGTTTTGCCGCAACTATTAAGTTGCTTATTGAACTTTTTTTTTTGTGTTTGTCCCTTGCTCATATTAACTGCTATTTATCTTAGATTGGAGGTGTTTGTAAAGTTTGACTTATACGTTTTGAAAGCTATTGTGAATTTTTGAGTTCATACTTGTTAATTGCCAAGCTTGTCAAATTGTGTCTAACCCTTTTCTTTTGTAACTGTTGTACTCAACAAGTCGTTTCTATGCTCATGCATTAGTTTTCCAGAAAAGATTGCTCATAAATCTAGTTGTGATTTCTATGTTTTTTTTTATTCTCCAAAAGAATATAAATGGTTTACAAAAAAAAAAAAAAAAAAAAAAAAAAGGTGGCTCAAGGGATTCGAACCCCAGACCTTCTGCATACCAGCCTCGACACCACACCACTTTACCATTTGTGCTACTTGTCTTTGTTGTAATGTTCCTTGTAGTTTAATATGCTAATTGTAGTGAAATTTTGCTTATTATTCTAGTTTGCTTCTGATTTGCTTATTTTTGCTTATTTCCTATTGATTATCCCATTTTCTTATTTTTCCTAGGATAATATTACTGTTACTTACTTTCCAAAAATTTTTCAGAATTTTAAAATTAGTTTTAGTAATTTTTATAATTTAATTTTGTTTAAATTGTTTTTTAGATAAAAAAGAAAACTTAATTAAAGAGCAAAAAAAAATATTATATATTTTTCTTTTTCAAAAATTTTCTTTTACTTTTAGAATCGTAGGAAAATTATTTTTACATCAATAGGACTTGCGTAGCATAAAATTCACGTTTTATCTCGTGCACTTGCGCGATTTTAATTAAACGTCTCGTTTTCTAATTTGTTTAACGTTTTAGGATTCCCGATACCTAATTATGTTTTCCCGTAGTGTTTTAGGTATTTCTTAGATTCTAGTTGCCTTAGGTTAATTTTTACATTCGTTCGTTAATTTTCAAATTCATTAATTTAACGTATCGTAAAACCAAATAACCTTTCCAATCATACAAGATTTTAATCCAAATCTCATTCGAAGCTTTCCATTCACACCTCGTTGGGGTACGACCCTGGAAATCACTTCCCGGTCTCACAATTTGAATATCACTTTCACAAGTTTTGCGAGGTAATCGTTTTCCTAAACGGTTTACTCGTATTACTTCACGTTTATTTGTCTCGCGACAAATTAAACCTCACATTTGTTGATATTTTGATAAATTGTTGTTTACACACCAAAACACAACGAACCAAATGGCGCCGCTGCCGGGGAGGTTGTGTGTCGAAAGTCTCGATAAGGTTTAGACGATTAGTCTTGTAGAACCTTCGCAAGAAGTTACGCTTTTATAAAACTTATAAAAAACCAAAAATATTTTTCTTTTGTTTCTAGTATATGTATTATATCTATATAAGTTAAAGAAAAAACACAAAAAGATTTTCCCGTTTCATTGTTTAATAAATACAACGTTAAAATCTTACCACCGCAAACCAAGGCAGAACACCTACCAACTGGGGTGTGACCATAATATGTTCCCAAACAAAAGATTAAAACTTGCCTTTGTATCACTTGCGTTGTGGAAAACTTTTAAACGAGAAACACACTTTAAGAGGAGTCGAAACGGTATGTGGCGATCCAATGAACTTCGCCCAGTGAGAGATCTATTCTTCTCTCCCGCTCCTTTGTGCGTTTTTCTTTAGAAGTTAACCTTGCGTTTGTGATTATTGGTTTAAGTTCCCCTGTCTTTATGAGTTGGTCTTGTTTTAATTGTTGTGCTTTTCGAAAAACCCAAAAATAATCTTCGTCTCCTACCATTTAATTCTTCCTTCTCATCCCTCGTTGATGTTTAATTCTTATGTCATCACTCGACTATCACTGTTTTCATTGTAATAGTCCGGTGGATGACGATCTTCGTTGTTACAAGTGTAGGTGTGAGCGGTGTGGAAGTGATATTAGAGACGGATTTTGTAAATGGTGCAAAGCAAATCCGAATGCTTTCAATGATTCTCAAAATCCTTCCGACTTCCCCTCACATCCTGAAATACAAACTATGAATGGCAAACCGTCAAGAGTGGATCCACAACTTTCACAATTTATGATTCGAAGTTTATCAAGTAAACGTACTGATCTTAAAACGGTGACTAAAATAAACGACTTGCCTGATCATCACGATTATCAAGAACAAGAACCGGGGACCATAACGGAAGTGGTGGAAATTCCTCGCTCTCAGAGCACACCACTTGTCCCACCTCCGGGTTTTCAAAATGTTCTTCGAGACTTGATAATCATTCGAATTATTTTGTTGATTCTTTGAATAGCCCGATTCCTTCTCTAAGGCAATCGTTTATTCCTTGCGTCGGTTGTGGTGAGCCACTTTTTGGTCTACCATGTCGTTGGTGCACGTGTGAGCGACGCGGTAATGATATTCAAAACGGAAGTTGTTTGTTTTGTGGTTCGAGTAATTCATTCGCTTACGATTCTAATCCGAGCTGTTGCAACGAGCCACAAAACAATTTCATTTCATATGAGCATAATCCGTGTTATCAAAATTTCAATGCCGAATCGTTTCAAAATGCACCAACTTCACAACAATACGGTTGTGAGTATTGTGGAGGTCCACATTTTAGCACCGATTGTCACACTACGAATCTTTTTCCTTGTGACAACAATTATCACGATCAACCTCCACAATACCAAACTTTTGAAACACAACCTCAACCATTTCCTCAAGAACTTTTGCAAAATGTCTTAAATACTCTTGAGAATTTGGTTAACAAACCTGCTCCGGAAGAACCTCGTCCGAAGTCTTACAAAGAAATACTAGCCGAAGAAGCTGAAGAAGCAGCTAGAGTAAGACTTCAAATGCGTAAAACCATCATCTACGATGACGATGATGATGACAACAACAATAGTGATGATGAAGATACCCTTGATATTCGTCAAGGCTCATCAGATTCATCAGTTATGGTTCCTTCCGTGAAAAATCAGGGAGAAAATAATGTGACAGAGAAATTACTAGCAGAAGATCAAATGGAACTTGTACAATCCATGAATGCTAGCTCCTCTTAACTCCCTCAGTCTATTGACATCACACCCGAAGTTCACACTCACTCTCTGGACATGGGGGATGAGCATCTTAGCACTGTTCATGAAACGGAATCGGACGAATTCATAAAGTCTAGTGTTGAGAACCTTGTCCCAATCCCAGGAGAGTCACAGGGAACTTTTGATCATATGTGTGATTCACCTTCCCTTCTTGAAAATCCAAAAGATCATTTTGAAACTTTCTCCGACTTTGATGATGATTGTACATCTTATGGAGAAGTTGAGTATGTAGAGGCATCACTGCCTCATTCTAATGTTGACCTTCTCCTTGAGGAGTTCACAGACGAACTTACTCACATCAATCCACTTCCATTGGGAAGTGATGATGATCTGTTTGATTTCGAAGCCGATCTGGGGGAAATTGAAAACCTTTTAAATTCTAATCCCATCATCGAGCTTAGTACTTCACATACTGTGGAAGGATTACCTTCTGAGCTAGTCAGCTTAGAAGAAGTGAATGATGAAACTGACACTGAAATAAAAAATGAAGCCCTTCGTGCTACATTATTAAATGTCAGTCACCTCATCTCTAAAATTGAGGCTTTCAAAGAGAAACCCATTTCATCTCCTATCCCCATTAAGGATAGTGACATTTTTTCCGATGATTCTATACCGGAATTTGAAGCCTTTACGTTTGATCCTATGGGAGAGAAGATTAGTGGCAGTACCACTTCTCATTCTCATAATTCTCTCCCTGATTATGAATCATTTACCTTCGATGAATTCTCTTGTGAACTCACTCACATCGATCTCGAATATGATTCATTCACCTTTGATGAGTTCTCTTGTGAACTCACTCATATCATATCTCCACCGGAGTATGATTACTTCTACTTTGATCTAGACACACCCAGGATATGTCTTGATCACATGAGCTTAAATGATGAGATTCATGAATCCATGAATCCTCCTCCTAATGATGATGAGTTAGTCAAGATGTTTATCATGACTTTCTTCCTCTTTTTCACCTATCGGGTGACTTCTCCTGTTCTTCATTCTTTCGGGAATGAAGACATTATATTTGACCCCGGCATCACCGCTTATAGTTTATACTTATCTCATCGGTGTGGAACTTTCACATGCTTCAAATGTTTGTCCAAACGTCTTGAATAAAAGTCCGATTGAGATTGCTTCTTCCACATCATGCTTCCCCAAGGACAAATGAATTCGGGGTCGAGTCAAGCTAGCGACTCGGTAAACAAAAACAGTAGCATGTACTTAGGGTTTTCACCCTAAGTGTGGGGGAGTCCCCTACTGTGGTTACTTATAAAGTGAAAAACAAAATGATGTTTTCCACGCTTGGCTTGTAATGTTGCCCTTTTACGTTCAAAATGTCGGCATAATAGCCGGGACTTTGAATATTGAGGACAATATTAAATTCTAAGTGTGGGGGGGGGGGGGGGGGTATTTCTCTATTCTAGCGAATTTTATCACATTTTACTATCTAATACCCCCGTTTTTGACCAAAAAATTAAAAAAAAAATTTCACTCAAGTTTCAAAATTTTTGTGGTTATCAATCCGCCGTGTCTAAACGACTAAAGGATTGGCTAATCCAGGAGCAAACGGCTCTTGGTAAAGATATATCAAACCCGTTGTTGGCTTGCAATTTGCCAAAAATTGTATGGTTCCTCAACTCCCCATTATCCTCAAAAGCTAATGAGTTGGCTAGCCCACAAGATTATGGCTTGTGGTAAAGGCCGTGGAAAAACCATAATTGGTAATCAGCTCACCAAGATGTTGACTGTTCCATTAAGAGTTGGCTAGTCCAGGAGCAAACGGCTCCTGGTAAAGACAAATCAAATCCGTTGACAGCTGGTGGTTTGCTCAAAATCACACGGTTATCAGGTGTGCCACAGTTCTTACACCTGGCTACTCCAGAAGTAATGGCTTTTTGTAAAGAGACTTCAAATCCATAAATTTTTCTCAAAAAGATTGCTAGGGACTAGCAATACTCAAGTGTGGGAGATTGATGAGTGTGTAAATACTCATCATTTTTAGTCAATTCTGAGCTGCAAAACGATAAAAAATACTCAAAAGCGCACCAAAATGCGAAGAAAATCCCAAAGATCGTATTTTATATGTTTCTGATGCAAAACGAGTGAAAACAAACGAAAAACGAACAAAATTTGCATAATTGGCAGTTTCAGTCCCTGATGAGTGTCTAAATACTCATCATTTTATACTAATCTGAACTGCCAAAACATACAAAAACACTCAAATATGTATCAAAATACTTAAAATATCTTAGAGGTGTGTTTTATATGTTTCAAATGCAAAATATACAAAAACAGATGAAAAACGTACAAAGTTTGCATAATTGGCAATTTCAGTCCCTCAAGTTTCATAAATTGGCAAAACTAGTCCCTGGTTATTCTAAAAACATGAAAAAGTCATCAAAGGTCCTTTTTAATCATAAAATTACATATTTAGTCCTTTGGTGCAAAGTTTCACAAAATTACAAGTTTAGTCCCTGTACTTTGCAAATTGACAGAAATGGTCCCTGGGATGTAAAAACTTTGAGAAAAATCAATTTTGGTCCTTGTACTAATAATATTTTGCAGGAATGGTCCTTGGGTGATAATTTTGGTGAATTTACATGATTGGTCCCTGAAGTTTCACAGTTTGGCAAAACAGGTCCCTCAAAGTTTCAAACTTGACAGTTTTAGTCCCTGGGTGTTCAAAATGGGAAAATTATCATTAAGGGTCCTAGGGAATTCATAATTGTCACTATTAGTCCCTGGATGAAAAGTTTGGAGAAATTACATGTTAAGTCCCTAGAGTTTCAGTTTTGGCAAAAATAGTCCCCGGATATTTCATAAGTAAAATATATCAAAAATATCCATGTACTATTCATATTTGGCAAATTAGGTCCTTGTGATAAACTTTGGAATATTAACATTTCAGTCCCTCAAATTTTACCAAATTACGACTTTGGTCCTTGTGTAATTTATAAAAACCAAACGGATCCTTACTATAATATACCCAAACCAAATCCAAACCCAACAATAAACAAGCCCACCCTTTTGATTTTGGGCCCAACCATCCAACCAGCCCACCCAGTGTTTATTAAACACTGGGTCAAACCCAGTCAACTCAACCAAAACCACCTCCCTTCTTCCTTTCTTCCCTCCCACACACTGCAACCAAAACCGCCCTCCACCTCACCTGGTTTCACCCCCCAGCTGGCCAACCACTCTCCCACTAGTTACCCTCCACCTCCACAACATCCAAGAACCATTAATTGCTCCCTAAAATCTTACACGCAACAGAAATATCAAGGGGACAAGATATAGCGCGAAAAGCATTTTTGAACGGCTAGGATGATTTCAACCATATCAATGGTTCAGAATTGGTGGGATAGTCTCAGAGGGACACAATGAACCTTAATTTTCTCTATAAGAAGAAAAAGAAGCAGAATTGAAGAAGATATCTAGGAGTAGAGTAACTAGTGTAACGTAGGTAGTAAAACTTTATTGTTTAGTTGTAATTTTGATCTCAATCAGTTGTACTAAGATATTTTACTATATTTCAATCTCTTTTGATCCTTCAATTATAATCTAGTTCCATCAAATTTAGATTTGGCAGTTTTTAGGTGAATTTGACAATTTCACTTGGAACTTGTTAATTTCTTGTTGTTCTTGTTCCATTGAACTTATTTAATTTTATTTGCAAGTTTTCAAAAATTTTTCATAGCTTTGCAGTCAGTTTACTCATAAATTACTAAATATAAGAAAAATAAAAAAATAAATATCTATAAAATAAACAAATTAGTGTTTAGAATGAATAAAGCTTGGAGCAGGTTTAGAAATGGATGAACTTGGGTATTAGGACCTCATGGGAGGTGTTAGGGTATGTATTGAGCCCTGGTAACTTGGTTTGATCAGTTGAATCCATTGTAAGCCAAAATTCCAATTTTACTTTTCTACTGTACTTTTGCTTATGAATGCTTATTTGTATTGTTTCTATACTTAATTTGTGTATTTAAGTTAAGAAATGATTGCATGACACTTACTTGATCATTAAATCTCATGGCAGCTTAGTGTTCACTCTTAACAACCATAATAGCATGATTATGATTTATGAGTATTAGTTGTACTTGTTGGTGTTTTTTATGCTTGATTCAGTTCATATAATTATATTTCAACCTTAGGATCCTGTATTGAGGTCTAGATTTTTCATTTGCTTTTAAAATCAAAAATTAGTTGTTATGTAGGAGTGTTTGGATTAGCTGTTATCTCTGTGGTTCTAGTTTTGATTGTTGATACTCTTGGTTATTACATGCTTCAATATGTTCTAATATCTCATTTAGTCCATAAAAACCATGTCTCATTTGAGAAAAGGTCAAAATCCCATGTCATACCCCATAACAGTCAACTGTTATGGAGTTAGAACCCAAATACCTTCATATCAGTTCATTTTTAGGTAATTTAGCTTGTTTTAGTTCCCTTTCATCTTAATATAACTTATTTAGTATGTAGGATCAATCAGAAACCCATTTAAGTCAACAATTCAAGTTTTTACAAAAAGTCAAAGTGCATATTCTTAAACTTTTCCAAAAGTTCCAAGAATTTTATAGAATTCTCTGCTTAGATTCAAGACTTGAAACTTGTCTCTAGTTAAAGTATATCAGCTCATCTTTGTAATTCTATTGAGCTTGTATTTTTGTGATTTTTTTTGCTGGGTCCCACAGATCTCCAAAGAGAGCTGCAGGGTGACTGGCCTGCTCTGCACATCAGCAGCTCACCCATCACCACCACTTTGGTGGTGATTTGTGGCCACCATATTGGGCCCCAGACCTCAAAATCAGTTCCATAGAACCCCCCTCCTAGTAGGCTCTTAAGATTGACCATTTGTTTGACCTGTGCCTCAGTGGACCCCACCTAGAATAAGCCCTTAAGTTTGTCCCTATTCTGTTTTGCTTTTGAGTTTTGGATTAGCTTAATTTGGCTTATCAGCTTATCTACTGAGCTTATTTGGCCATTTTTAGCTTTGACAAGTCTAAAGTACTTATTAGGATCAGAATATACCAAGGTGGGTCCCACATAAGCTCATTTGAGCTTATTTACCTTTTCAGTCAACAAAAGTCAATTGTGGTAGCAATAAGCTTCCACAGTGCTTATTAATAAGCTACAAAAATATTGTTTTTACAAAAGTTGCTTGTTTTTATGTATAATATAGTTTTGTAAAAGAAAATCCAGAAAATACAACATAAAAATAAGTGATAGTTTCTATTTAATATAATTTAATTTTAATTTTCATTTTTTACATTATTATTAAGTAAGTTGTGTTTTTATATTTTTATTAATTTCATTTTAGGTTAAAGTAATTATAATAATTTTCTCAGATTTTAATTTTCTCTTTTAGTATTAATTAGAATTAAAAATAGTTTTATTAGTAATTAATCAATAAATAAGTTATATATAGCATAATTAGTTTTTATATAGTAACACCTATATTTTATATTTTTCCTAGCTTCCGTCATAATATTATTTTGGTAATTTTTCTAGAATTTTTACTGTTCATTTAATAGTTTTCATAATTTAAATAGTTTAATTAGATATTAATTAATAAATAGAATAATAATTAGTTAACTAGTTTAAAAATATATAAAATAAAGTTTTTATAATTTTTTAGGATTCCCATGATGGTTAATTAGATATATAAAATTTTTCATAATTTTCTAAGTTAGTTTAGTATTATTTGTAATTTAAAATAGTTTAATTAGTATAAATAATATAAATAGTTTTTAATTAATAGAAAATTCATAAAAAGACAAAAATATTTATTTTTATTTTTTATACTGTCTTCAAGTTCTAATCTAAGTTTAAAAATTATTTTTGTAAGTTTTTAGTTTAATTTATAGTGTTTATTATTTTTAGTTTTATTTAAGTTAGTTTTAAATAAATAGTTAAATAGTTTTTAATTAAATAATTAATAATAAATAATAAAATAATCTAAAAAATAGTTTTCTTTTTAGTTTAATTTTATTTTAAAGTTTAAGTTTATATAATTTTCAATTTTAACCCTTGTAGTTTATTTTTCTTAAAACTCACCTTTTTCTCAGCACGCAGTCGCGTCTGATTTTAAATTGGTGAACGTTTTAGATATCTAGGTTTCACGTAATCGTTAAGATAGTTTATTTAAGTTATTTTAAGTTATAAAACCCTAGTCTAATCACACACACACACTTTTATACTATTCCCTGTTCAGATTCACTCGATCACAGATTCGTTTATAATAAAACATCGCGCACCTCGTTGGGACATTACGACCCGGGAAAACACTGTATTTCACGGAAGCATTTGCCTTTGATTAGTTTGACTTTACTATTGACCATTCACAAGTGGTTGAGAAATAAAAGATAACTAGTTTGAGGCGAATCAAAATTTGGCGCCGCTGCCGGGGAGGTTGTGCGCTTATTTTAAACGATTTTGCGTATTAGTGATTCTGGATATACATCCATTGTATATTTACCATCTTTTATCCATATTTTTTATAAAACAAAACACAAAAATATTCACCTTTACACCCCTACCTATTTGATTATTCATTTCTCATCCCCAAAACCCTTTGATTCTACCTTCTTCCACTTATCTCATAATTGATTCTAATGGCATCTCTCGATGACGATTTCTTTAAACAAAGGGCCTGTAAAAGCAAAGTTGAGAAACTTGTGGCCTTGTCCAAGATATCGAGATGTCATGTTGATTATGATAGACCATTGATTCATATTCCCTCTCCAGTGAGGGAAATGGAACGAGAAACCGGGGTGACAAAGGACCCTGTACTTTCCTCTAACTATGGAAGTGCTAAATACGTCCAACCTACGGTTATCCAAGAATCTAAGCTCACAATTGATCCTAACCTTTCACGGTTTACGGTTAAAAGTTTGTCAAGCAAACGTACAGAGCTTAGAGCAATGACTGAAAAGAACGACTTACCTAACCTTCACGTTTATCAAGAACCAAAACCCGAGACCATAACGGAAGTGGTGGAAATTCCTAACTCTCAGAGCACACCACTTGTCCCACCTCCAGATTTTGTCCCTTGTGTCGGTTGTGGTGAGCCACTTTTTGGTTTTCCATGTCGTTGGTGTACATGTGTGCAATGTGGTAATGATATTCAAAACGGGAGTTGTTTGTTTTGTGGATCGAGTAATTCATTTGCTTATGATCCTAATCAAAACTCATTCAACGACTCCTCAAATTTTTCCGACTACCCATCACATTCATACGAGCAAGAATCATATTATCCAAATCTCAATGATGCTTCGTATCAAAATACACCAAGCCAGGCTCAACAGTTTAACTGTTGTGAGTATTGTGGTGGTTCACACTACAGTTCTGATTGTCAAACTAGGAATCAGTTTGTCTATGAACAGGTTCCTAATAACAATTATGACTTAAACACATACGAATCACAACCACATCAGTTCAACTGTTGTGAGTACTGTGGAGGTCCACACTTTAGCTCTGATTGTCAAACAAGGAATCCATTTCCTTGTAACAATTATGACTATTCGTTTCAAGACCCACCTCCACAGTGCCAAATAATTCAAGCAACTCCTCACATCCAGCAAGACCCTTATATAGAGGTTCTTGAGAAACTCAAAGATCTTAAGGAGGAGTTGGCTAATATGTCGTCTCATAATGCACCAAGTTCTTCTTGTGTATATTGTGGGGGTCCTCATAATGATGATCAATGTCAACCTTCCGGTTTTGACACATCCCCACCCCCACAGTCTCCACTCATTCCATATTCTCGTGATAAGTCTATCGCGGAATTACTTGCTGAAGGACGTGCAGCTGGAAACGAAAGAAGTATGGAAGAATTACGAGTCTTAGAACAAGCAGCTATAACACGTATCAAATTTCAAAATGCTGCTCTTCTCTATGAGGATGATGAAAGTGATGATACCTCATCATGTTCATCAGTTGAGACTCCTTCCATGGATATACAGGGGGAAAATAATATAACTGAATCACCAGCAGTAGAAATAATGGAACTTGTAGACTCCATTACTGCTAGTCCTTCTCAGTTCCCTCTGTATGATGTTATCACACTCGAGGTTCCCACTCACTCTCTGAGCATGGGGGACGAGCATCTTGACACAATTCCCGCAAAGGAATCGGACGAATTCATAAAGTCTAGTGTTGAGAACCTTGTCTCAATCCCGAGAGAGTCACAGGGAACTTTTGATCTTATGTGTGATATTCCTTTCACCCTTGATAATCCAAATGAACAAATTGAGATTGTCTCTGATTCCAGTAATGATTGTTTATCTTATGGAGACATCGAATTTGTTGATGCATCACTTCCCGAGTCTAATAATGACTATCTTTTTGAAGAGTTCGCTGATGAACTCTCTCATATGGATCCCATCCCACCAAGGGATGAAAATGAAGTCTTTGACTTTGAAGCGGATTTGAGAGAGTTAGAATTCTTACCTACTCATGATCCTGCGTTTGAACTCACTCAGATCAAACCACTTCCTCCGGAAAGTGAAAATGATTTGGACGAATTCGAGGCTTTTATGAATGAAGATAGTTCAATTTCATACGAAGTTGATGTTAATTATCTTGATTCCGAGGGGGATATTCTTTTTCTAGAAAGTTTGTTAAACGAAGATCCATTTCCCCCTCTTCCACAACTTCATAATAAGCAAATCAAATCAGTTGAGGAAACTGATAAATTTCCTGAGATCAAGCTTAAGGACTTGCCTCCTCCACTTGAATATGCATTTCTTGAGGAGGAAGTTCTTATCTTAATTGCTATTCAGATCTCCCTACTTTCCTTCACCTACCAGGTGATTTCTCCTATTCTTCACTCCTTCGGGAATGAAGACACTATCTTTGACCCCGGCATTCTCATTTATAAATTATGAGCCGGGTACTTGTCTCATCGGTGTGGAACTTTCACGTGCTTCAAATGTTTATCCGAACATCTTGAATGAAAGTCCGATTGAGATTGTCTCTTCCACTTACTTCCCCATAGATTTTTAAATTGCTTTTTCTCCCGGTCTGTTCAGGACCTCTTTATTACAGTTAACCGTTCACAAGCGGTTAGCTTGCGTGATAAACCTGACAGTTTGGGAGAAAAGGAATCAAATACGGGGTCGAGTCAAGCTAGTGACTCGGGAATCAAAAACATTAGCAAAAACATGGGCTTGTCACCCGTGTGTAACACCCTAGTGTGTAAAAACATGGGCTTGTCACCCGTGTGTAACACCCTAGTGTGGGGGAGATGCCCCACATGTTGTATATAGTTTCAAAAAAAAAAAAAAATGTACATATAGTGATAGCTTCTATTTAAGAAGTTTTATCTAAAAAATAATAATAAAAAAAAAATAATAATAAATTGTATGTATATACATCTTAAATAAAGGCTATAGAATGTTTTCTTTTTACGTTCTAAGTGTCGGTTTAACACCCGGTACTTTGAATATTGAGGACAATATTCAGTTCTAAGTGTGGGGGGAGATTCGTTATTCTAACGAATTTAAACACATGTTCCATCAAGAACCCCCATTTTTAGCCAAAATTTTAAAATTTTTTCTCACTTAGAACGCAATAAATGGTATCAATCCTCCATGTCTAACCCACAACAGGATTGGCTAATCCAGGAGCAAACGGTTCTTGGTAAAGATAACTCAAACCCGTTTATGGCTTGCAATTTGCCAAAAATTGTATGGTTCCTTAACTCCCCATCATCCTCAAAAGATAATGAGTTGGCTAGCCCACAAGATTATGGCTTGTGGTAAAGGCCGTGGAAAAACCATAATTGGTAATCAGCTCACCAAGATGTTGACTATTCCATCAAGAGTTGGCTAGTCCAGAAGCAAACGGCTTTTGGTAAAGACTAATCAAATCCGTTGACAGCTGGTGATTTGCTCAAAATCACACGGTTATCAGGTGTACCACAGTTCTTACACCTGGCTACTCCAGAAGTGATGGCTTTTGGTAAAGAGTTTTTCAAATCCATTAAGTTTTTCTCAATAGATTGCTAGAGACTAGCAATAGTTTAGTGTGGGGGATTGATGAGTGTCTAAATACTCATCATTTTATACTAATCTGAACTGCCAAAACATACAAAAACACTCAAATATGTATCAAAATACTTAAAATATCTTAGAGGTGTGTTTTATATGTTTCAAATGCAAAATATACAAAAACAGATGAAAAACGTACAAAGTTTGCATAATTGGCAATTTCAGTCCCTCAAGTTTCATAAATTGGCAAAACTAGTCCCTGGTTATTCTAAAAATATGAAAAAGTCATCAAAGGTCCTTTATAATCATAAAATTACATATTTAGTCCTTTGGTGCAAAGTTTCACAAAATTACAAGTTTAGTCCCTGTACTTTGCAAATTGACAGAAATGGTCACTGGGATGTAAAAACTTTGAGAAAAATCAATTTTGGTCCTTGTACTCATAATCTTTTGCAGGAATGGTCCTTGGGTGATAATTTTGGTGAATTTACATGATTGGTCCCTGAAGTTTCACAGTTAGGCAAAACAGGTCCCTCAAAGTTTCAAACTTGACAGTTTTAGTCCCTGGGTGTTCAAAATGGGAAAATTATCATTAAGGGTCCTAGGGAATTCATAATTGTCACTATTAGTCCCTGGATGAAAAGTTTGGAGAAATTACATGTTAAGTCCCTGGAGTTTCAGTTTTGGCAAAAATAGTCCCCGGATATTTCATAAGTAAAATATATCAAAAATATCCATGTACTATTCATCTATGGAAAATTAGGTCCTTGTGATAAACTTTGGAATATTAACATTTCAGTCCCTCAAATTTTACCAAATTACAACTTTGGTCCTTGTGTAATTTATAAAAACCAAACGGATCCTTACTATAATATACCCAAACCAAATCCAAACCCAACAATAAACAAGCCCACCCTTTTGATTTTGGGATAGTCTCAGAGGGACACAATGAACCTTAATTTTCTCTATAAGAAGAAAAAGAAGCAGAATTGAAGAAGATATCTAGGAGTAGAGTAACTAGTGTAACGTAGGTAGTAAAACTTTATTGTTTAGTTGTAATTTTGATCTCAATCAGTTGTACTAAGATATTTTACTATATTTCAATCTCTTTTGATCCTTCAATTATAATCTGGTTCCATCAAATTTAGATTTGGCAGTTTTTAGGTGAATTTGACAATTTCACTTGGAACTTGTTAATTTCTTGTTGTTCTTGTTCCATTGAACTTATTTAATTTTATTTACAAGTTTTCAAAAAGTTTTCACAGCTTTGCAGTCAGTTTACTCATAAATTACTAAATATAAGAAAAATAAAAAAATAAATATCTATAAAATAAAAAAATTAGTGTTTAGAATGAATAAAGCTTGGAGCAGGTTTAGAAATGGATGAACTTGGGTATTAGGACCTCATGGGAGGTGTTAGGGTATGTATTGAGCCCTGGTAACTTGGTTTGATTAGTTGAATCCATTGTAAGCCAAAATTCCAATTTTACTTTTCTACTGTACTTTTGCTTATGAATGCTTATTTGTATTGTTTCTATACTTAATTTGTGTATTTAAGTTAAGAAATGATTGCATGACACTTACTTGATCATTAAATCTCATGGCAGCTTAGTGTTCACTCTTAACAACCATAATAGCATGATTATGATTTATGAGTATTAGTTGTACTTGTTGGTGTTTTTTATGCTTGATTCAGTTCATATAATTATATTTCAACCTTAGGATCCTGTATTGAGGTCTAGATTTTTCATTTGCTTTTAAAATCAAAAATTAGTTGTTATGTAGGAGTGTTTGGATTAGCTGTTATCTCTGTGGTTCTAGTTTTGATTGTTGTTACTCTTGGTTATTACATGCTTCAATATGTTCTAATATCTCATTTAGTCCATAAAAACCATGTCTCATTTGAGAAAAGGTCAAAATCCCATGTCATACCCCATAACAGTCAACTGTTATGGAGTTAGAACCCAAATACCTTCATATCAGTTCATTTTTAGGTAATTTAGCTTGTTTTAGTTCCCTTTCATCTTAATATAACTTATTTAGTATGTAGGATCAATCAGAAACCCATTTAAGTCAACAATTCAAGTTTTTACAAAAAGTCAAAGTGCATATTCTTAAACTTTTCCAAAAGTTCCAAGAATTTTATAGAATTCTCTGCTTAGATTCAAGACTTGAAACTTGTCTCTAGTTAAAGTATATCAGCTCATCTTTGTAATTCTATTGAGCTTGTATTTTTGTGATTTTTTTTGCTGGGTCCCACAGATCTCCAAAGAGAGCTGCAGGGTGACTGGCCTGCTCTGCACATCAGCAGCTCACCCATCACCACCATTTTGGTGGTGATTTGTGGCCACCATATTGGGCCCCAGACCTCAAAATCAGTTCCATAGAACCCCCCTCCTAGTAGGCTCTTAAGATTGACCATTTGTTTGACCTGTGCCTCAGTGGACCCCACCTAGAATAAGCCCTTAAGTTTGTCCCTATTCTGTTTTGCTTTTGAGTTTTGGATTAGCTTAATTTGGCTTATCAGCTTATCTACTGAGCTTATTTGGCCATTTTTAGCTTTGACAAGTCTAAAGTACTTATTAGGATCAGAATATACCAAGGTGGGTCCCACATAAGCTCATTTGAGCTTATTTACCTTTTCAGTCAACAAAAGTCAACTGTGGTATCAATAAGCTTCCACAGTGCTTATTAATAAGCTACAAAAATATTGTTTTTACAAAAGTTGCTTGTTTTTATGTATAATATAGTTTTGTAAAAGAAAATCCAGAAAATACAACATAAAAATAAGTGATAGTTTCTATTTAATATAATTTAATTTTAATTTTCATTTTTTACATTTTTATTAAGTAAGTTGTGTTTTTATATTTTTATTAATTTCATTTTAGGTTAAAGTAATTATAATAATTTTCTCAGATTTTAATTTTGTCTTTTAGTATTAATTAGAATTAAAAATAGTTTTATTAGTAATTAATCAATAAATAAGTTATATATAGCATAATTAGTTTTTATATAGTAACACCTATATTTTATATTTTTCCTAGCTTCCATAAGTCATAATATTATTTTGGTAATTTTTTCTAGAATTTTTACTGTTCATTTAATAGTTTTCATAATTTAAATAGTTTAATTAGATATTAATTAATAAATAGAATAATAATTAGTTAACTAGTTTAAAAATATATAAAATAAAGTTTTTATAATTTTTTAGGATTCCCATGATGGTTAATTAGATATATAAAATTTTTCATAATTTTCTAAGTTAGTTTAGTATTATTTGTAATTTAAAATATTTTAATTAGTATAAATAATATAAATAGTTTTTAATTAATAGAAAATTCATAAAAAGACAAAAATATTTATTTTTATTTTTTATACTTTATTCAAGTTCTAATCTAAGTTTAGAAATTATTTTTGTAAGTTTTTAGTTTAATTTATAGTGTTTATTATTTTTAGTTTTATTTAAGTTAGTTTTAAATAAATAGTTAAATAGTTTTTAATTAAATAATTAATAATAAATAATAAATAATAAAATAATCTAAAAAATAGTTTTCTTTTTAGTTTAATTTTATTTTAAAGTTTAAGTTTATATAATTTTCAATTTTAACCCTTGTAGTTTATTTTTCTTAAAACTCACCTTTTTCTCAGCACGCAGTCGCGTCTGATTTTAAATTGGTGAACGTTTTAACGTTTTAGATATCTAGTGTGGAAAACTAGAAGGGGGGGGGGTTGAATAGTTTTACGTCCTTTTTAAAATTTATAAGCACAAGTTTGTATTAAAAACTTCGATTCTTGTTTATGTGAATTCAATACTTGCACTATATGAACAATTGTATAATAACAAACTAACTAAACTAATTAGTAAAGGTAAATAAATAAGTAATGAGAAGAGTTAGAAAGATCAAACCACAACACAAGGATTTATAGTGGTTCGGCTACAAGGACACCTTCCTTGTTCCTACTCCACTCCCCGAGTCACCTACTCGAGAGTTTTCTTCACTATGTCAACAAACTCCCTTATGGCGGAGAAAACCGTACACACCAATATACACACCAATTTACACACCAATCAACACACCAATATACACACCAATCTTCACACCAATCTTCTACACACCTTCTTCTACACACCAATCTTCTACACACCTTCTTCTACACACCAATCTTCACAACTATCCTACTTCACAACTAATCAACTTCTACTATCTACACAACTTCTATATCTTCTAAACAAATAATAACAAGCACAACACAATATTCACAAATGAATATATATACACTATACACACCAACTCTTCAACACTTCTTGAACTTGGTTGTAGAGAGTTCTTCTTTTGCACTTAGAATGAGAATGGATGATGAGGGATTGAATCACTTGAAACAAGGATTAATATACAAATGATCAAAGGGTTTTTGATGGATTTAAGATGATTGTAGATCTGAAAATTTCGTACAAAAGGTGAGGAAAAATTCCAGAATTAAGGTGGTATTTATAGGAGAATAAATCTGACAGTTTCTGACAGGGGAGCCTGGCCGGTCCCCTTAAAGCATGGCCGGCCCCCTTAAAATTAAGGGGACCGCCCCTTATAATTAAGGGGGCCGCCCAACTGTAACGGCCAGAAAACCTGTCTTTTAGTGGGGAAAGTTTATTTGGTGAAAAACTAACTGATTTTGGTTAAATATTTGAAATCATATATTTAGTATGATTAAAACATTTTTCCTTATTACCAAAAGTGTTTTTCAAAAATATATAATAAGATTATATAATTAAATAAACTTTGTATTAGTTAATTAAATACCCCTTTGATCATGAGATGTATTAAGCACTTATTTATCCATACCTTAAGTGATTAAGTTGGATATAGTGATATAAACTAGCTTAATACTTGTTTACATAGTAATCAAACGATTGACGAGTTTACATTTTGTGATCGTCAAAATATAGAGATATCGAAAAATATAAATAACGTTTTCATACATTATTTATGTCAACATCTAGGTTTCACGTAATCGTTAAGATAGTTTATTTAAGTTATTTTAAGTTATAAAACCCTAGTCTAATCACACACACACACTTTTATACTATTCCCTGTTCAGATTCACTCGATCACAGATTCGTTTATAATAAAACATCGCGCACCTCGTTGGGACATTACGACCCGGGAAAACACTGTATTTCACGGAAGCATTTGCCTTTGATTAGTTTGACTTTACTATTGACCATTCACAAGTGGTTGAGAAATAAAAGATAACTAGTTTGAGGCGAATCAGTCCCCCAACTTTCAAAGTTTTACAAAAATAGTCCCTGGTTAGTCATTTTCAAAGAAAAGTCAACCCTTGCTCTTTAAAGTCAAAATAAATCATAAATGGTCTTTGGGTAAAAACTTTTGGAAAATTACACATTTGGTCCTCGTACTTTGTCAAATTGGCAGTTTTAGTCCCGGGTGGTTTGAAATGGAAAAAATTCAATTTTGGTACTTTGGTTTATCTAACTTGGCAGGGATGATCCCTTGAATTGAGTTTGGAAATATTCTAAGAAGATAGCAACTTTGGTCCCTCAAAAATTCAGCATGAGCAATTTTATCCTTGGGCTCATAACTACTACAAACTAAATGGACCTTAGCATTGTTAATACAAACACCCATTACCCTTAACACCATCACCTTATCCCAATTTATACTAGTCCTTGGCCCAACTAAATTCCTAGCCCAAACTCCCTAAACCCTAAATCGTATATTAAAGAAAAACGCATCCCCTGGTCAAAATGAAAGTCACAATAAAATATTCATCCCTCCCATCATTTTCCCCTCAACCCGTGACCTGCAATCAGCCAAACCTAACCATCACCATCCCCCCATCACCCTCAAACACCAACCCCAATCCCACTACCTTCCTCCACCTCTCACAATTGTATACCTACCACATGCCCCGTCACCAATTCACAACTTATATGGGTGCCAAAACAAAATCAAGGGATGAAATTGATGTTGCTTTAATCCAAGGGTTGAGATTGACTCAAAGAAACACAAAAGTGTCTAGCTCAGCTTGTATCTCAAGGAAGAAACACAAAAGGAAGAAAGAGAAGAAGAGAAGAAACCTTGGCTTAGAAGTAGTATAAATTGAAGTTATTGTAAGCCCATGGAGGCAGTGAGTCTTGTTTTTAGTTTTTTATATAGTCAAGCTTTTAAGTATGTTATAGTCTCGAATTAGGTTTTAGTGAGTCTTAATCAGGTTTATAATAGTCAGTCAGCTAAGGTTTAGTTTTATTTTCAGTCTTTGAAGTTTCCTGTACCATTTTTATTTTTAAATCAATGCAAATTTCCAATTAAGTTTCTTAAATTTTGTTGCCTTTTTAATTTAATTCAATTGCTTGTTTGTTAACTGCTTGCTTTAGACTTTTAGTAAGTTCACTTAGTATCACTACTTTATGGTGTTTTAGCAATAGTTGTGCTTCAAATCGTATTTTACTCCAAAAAAAGAGAATTTCACAATCAGATATACAGTTAAGCGGGTGTTTGGAACAACCTGTTTTTTTTAGTTTTGGTAAACTTGGTTCTTCAAATTAATTTGTCGCAGCTTTATCTCAATCTTATTAGTAGTTTTCTAGTCAACTTCACTGTTCTTGCATCATTTCCTAGCTTTTAGTTGATTTCCCTAAATTCTACATTTAGATGATAATTCACTCTGCCCTTATTGAATTCAATAGATTTAAGGCATGTAGTTGTTGTTTTTGCTTCATTTTAGTCAAACATAGGATAGTACAAGTTTCTAATATCTGGTCTTAAGCTTTGTGGGTCAATTTCTCAAGTTTTGACCCATTTTAACCAAAATTCTGCACTAGCCGAAAAAAATTCGCCCAAACAACATTTAGTTTTTGATTTTTCATTTCTTCATTTTAAGCCCAAATGCTTTGAAATTTGGTATACAAGTAATTTGGTTGGTGGTTTAGTTGCCTATAATTTTATTTTATTTTTTATGATTTTCTTTCATAGCTTTTAACTAGCCCAAAGTAGGCTTATTTATTGCTGTCAAAAAAATATTCATTTCAGAAACAGTTTTTGATTTTTCATTCGTTCGTTATAAGTCCGTTTTACCCGAAAATTGGTATGTGTCTTATTTAGTGGGTGTTCTAGTTGCCAGTATTTTTTATTTATTTTTACTATTTTTATTTACAGCCCATTCATAGCTATGTAGCCCTTTTTTTACCCTTTTTGCAGCCCCTAGTAGAATATTGCTAGTTTTTGCTTTCTAGGCTTTTATTACTGCTTAAGTTTGTTCCCCTATTGCTTGTTTAGGTATTCCTTTAGATAACCTAGCTTATTTTCCCTTAGTTCAGCTTATATTAGCTTTTTGTCTGCTCTAAAAACCCCCCTTAGGGACTGTTGGGGATTTCATTTTGAGGTTTTGCTTGTTTGTTATTTTCAGCTTTTTAGGAATTTAGAGTATGCTTAATTAGGTTTAGTTTATCCCTTTAGGACGCCTTAAGTACCTTAGTAGCTTATTAGGCATAGAAATTAGCTTTTCATAAGCTCATCTGAAATTGTGAGTTCTTAACAGAAAACCATCCTTTGATGTTGCTTGTTTTGCCGCAACTATTAAGTTGCTTATTGAACTTTTTTTTTTGTGTTTGTCCCTTGCTCATATTAACTGCTATTTATCTTAGATTGGAGGTGTTTGTAAAGTTTTGACTTTTACGTTTTGAAAGCTATTGTGAATTTTTGAGTTCATACTTGTTAATTGCCAAGCTTGTCAAATTGTGTCTAACCCTTTTCTTTTGTAACTGTTGTACTCAACAAGTCGTTTCTATGCTCCTGCATTAGTTTTCCAGAAAAGATTGCTCATAAATCTAGTTGTTATTTCTATGTTTTTTTTATTCTCCAAAAGAAAACAAATGGTTTACAAAAAAAAAAAAAAAAAAAAAAGGTGGCTCAAGGGATTCGAACCCCAGACCTTCTGCATACCAGCCTCGACACCACACCACTTTACCATTTGTGCTACTTGTCTTTGTTGTAATGTTCCCTGTAGTTTAATATGTTAATTGTAGTGAAATTTTGCTTATTATTCTAGTTTGCTTCTGATTTGCTTATTTTTGCTTATTTCCTATTGCTTATCCCATTTTCTTATTTTTCCTAGGATAATACTACTGTTACTTACTTTCCAAAAAATTTTCAGAATTTTAAAATTAGTTTTAGTAATTTTATAATTTAATTTAGTTTAAATTGTTTTTTAGATCAAAAAGAAAACTTAATTAAAGAGCAAAAAAAAAATATATATATATATTATATATTTTTCTTTTTCAAAAATTTTCTTTTACTTTTAGAATCGTAGGAAAATTATTTTTACATCAATAGGACTTGCGTAGCATAAAATTCACGTTTTATCTCGCGCACTTGCGCGATTTTAATTAAACGTCTCGTTTTCTAATTTGTTTAACGTTTTAGGATTCCCGATACCTAATTATGTTTTCCCGTAGTGTTTTAGGTATTTCTTAGATTCTAGTTGCCTTAGGGTAATTTTTACATTCGTTCGTTAATTTTCAAATTCGTTAATTTAACGTATCGTAAAACCAAATAACCTTTCCAATCATACAAGATTTTAATCCAAATCTCATTCGAAGCTTTCCATTCACACCTCGTTGGGGTACGACCCGGGAAATCACTTCCCGGTCTCACAATTTGAATATCACTTTCACAAGTTTTGCGAGGTAATCGTTTTCCTAAACAGTTTACTCGTATTACTTCACGTTTATTTGTCTCGCGATAAATTAAACCTCACGTTTGTTGATATTTTGATAAATTGTTGTTTACACACCAAAACACAACGAACCATTTACGTAAAATGAAAAAAGTAAAATGTGACTTTTAAAATATGATTGTAAGGAACACAAAATGCATAAAAAGTGTAGAATGAACATAGTCTAGTCGCGGTTGGATTAATTGAACGTACGCAGATAACTTCCGACGAAGTAAATTATTAAAAAAAAATAGAATAGTTAAATAATAAAATATTAAAATTAGTGACATGAAAATTTTACGAAATGTCACAATATTGGTGCTGTATGTCTCCACAGTTGTGATGGCCCCTCCATCAGGTTCAAACAACATCACATTAAATTCCTGGCCTGGGTAAACCTGAGTAAAAACCATCCACTGACCAGCCTTCAAATTCAAGTCTCGAGAGGGTGTCACCCAACCACCGCCATTGAAGAAGGAGTGGACGTATCGACCATAGAGATGATCACTGGTCACCCTAACATTGTACTCCCTCCGTCCCATATTAAGTGTCCACAATGGAATCTTTGAGTGTCCCAAATTAAGTGTCCATTTGTACCTTTCAACCAATAAGATGAGAGTTTAGTGGTTAAAAGTAATATTTGATTGGTGGAGTGTTTAGTTAGTGGAATCTCTTAAAACTTTGTGCATTATGAAAGTGGACACTTAATATGGGACGGAGGTAGTAGTCAATCGTGTTAGTGGAAACCACGACCGAATCAGTAGGGGTTGGACCATCCAGATATCTCAGAAAGTCTTCCTCCAACGACTGCATAAGCAGAGATGTGTCTGTCACAGGCACTAAACATCTCCAAAATGGGTCACTCTCGGGTTCATAATTGTGAAATTCCAACCCATTCTCACCATAGCAAGTTACATAAAACATATCCTCACCCTCTTCAACAAAATGTATGTACTCAACAGCAGAACAGGAGATGTTGTGAATGACAAAATCATTCCACCTTGCTCCCTCAACAACACACTTAAATTGTGAGACTCTCCTTACACGAACTTTCCATCTAACCCCCCCCCCCCCCCCACAGTTAAATAAGAAAATAAAACCATTGCCAGTATAGGAACCTCCTAGAACATAATCATTATGCAGTTCCTGTATATGAAAATAAAGTATACAAATGAAAACACAACTAAAAACTTAATCCATTCATATATCTTGCATCAAGTACTATATAACACGGACAAAAAAATTTGAAGTCAAAGTTAAAGAAAAAAGACTTGAAAAAGTCATAGTGGACACTTAATGTGTGACTTTTTAAGTCTTCATTTGGCAAATTTGACCTTATATATTTTTATTTGTGTTATATAATAGTTGATAAAAATTATACCAATGAAAAATACATTCAAAACTTAATCCATTCATATATTTCGCATCAAGTAATATATAACACAAATAAAAATATTTAAGGTCAAAGTTCAAAAATAAAGACTTCAAAAGTCAACAGTGGACTATAATTATGGGAAGGAGTAGTTAAACTAGTTTCTTAGAGAAATAACAGCTTGTCAATAATGGTGTTAACTTACAAACTCATCCAAAACATCAGGATTGTCCACAGCGCAAATAAATTGATTACCAAACATGGTTACTGCATTAACGATTAAGGTTATAAAACAATGCAAAATACCGTTTGAATGAAGTAAAAATCAGTAAATGTGGTTACCTGGTACGTGTATTTTTTGAAGAATCACGACTGCTAAGCACCGACTGTATTGTTTGAGATATTAGGTTGAAAGAAGATAAAGCATTTATGTGAGTGTGATTTTGTTGTGTTAAACACGACTTAGTTTTGTTATTTGCAAAAAATATCCTCGTCGATTTTCATGAAAGGGAGGTAGCTGAAGTGTGTTAATGTGTTATAGCGGGAATAGTGAAGTGACGAAAATACCCTGACGTGCAACGCACGTGAGGGCACTAACGGGCTAGCAGCATTAAGTTCTGCCTAGCAGCATTAAGTTCCGAGTTACTAGCATTAGCAGCATTAAGTTCCGAGTTACTAGCATTAGCAGCATTAAGTTCGGAGTTACTAGCATTCACCAAAATTCCAATCCAAACAACTTTTTCTTTGCTTTTCCTGCAAAATGTTAGTCTAGAAACAAAGAAAATACAAGCCATAACATATGCACAATGATCCCAACATCTAAATATACTTAACAGTTCTAAGTATAACTAGGAGCATTGTAATGGGGCAAATGGAGAGTCATGACTAATAGTCTGAACTCAATTCATGCAGTGAATATCAAATTAGACTCAAACTAGATAGAGTACGTATACATAAGTTATCAGAATTGTGTGACCATATGTATCAAATTGTGACTACATTTAAATAATGTGTGACAAAATCTGACACTATGATTTAGCCACCTAAATAAATACTTCATGTGACCATATATATAGCATCTTTAATTTAGTCACACAAAAACTCAATGTGACTAATATCAAGGTTAATGATAATTGACTTCACATTTTGCTATAAATAATAGTCACATGAATATTTCACAATGTGACTATTTTGAATGTATTGGTCACATATAATACCCATTAGGATTTGGCAAACAAACACACACTAAATTTTAGACACACATATTAACTTATGTGACCATATGTATCGAATTTTAGTTACACTTAATCATGTTTCTATGGTTTAGTGTGACCATATATGACATTTGGTCACATTCTTCAAGTGTGTGACATATATTTGTCACTCTTAAACGCATTTCGTGACTAACGCTTCAAACTTACTTTTCCGTTGTCACACATTACAAACGCTATGTGGCTAAATATTCAGCAAAGAATAGTAGTCACGTTTAAATAATGTGTGACAAACTTGACTATATAATTTAGCCATATACACAATTACCTCATGTGACCATATATCTATTTTGGTCACACTTTTCAATTGTGTGACATATATTTGTCACATATGTATATTTATAGTGTGACTAATGTTTCGAGCTCATTTGTATCTGTCACACGTCCCGAATTAAAAGTGACTAAATGATCCAAAATTTTATTTTCAGTTACCTCTAGTCACATAAATATTCAAATGTGTGACAATATAATTCCGAAATGGTCACACAAGTCGGATCAAGTGTGTCTGTTTATTTTATTCTGGTACATTTAGTCACGTATAAATTGTTAGTGTAAATATTACGATATTTAATCTATACAGTCTCGTTTGTTTTGATTGATGACAAACGTATAACTTGATACATAATGTAAAATGTACAAGTTACTTGTAATCATACTTTGTCTTAACAAACATTCAACACCTCTCAACGTCTCGAGTCATCGTATGCTACAACACAGGTTCGTACATGTTTGTTATGTAGCATTATGATCAAACCCCTTGACCAACCATTTAGAATGACTAAAATACTTTTAGGGTCTTTAAGTATTTTAGGTGTCAAAGTGCACTTTAGGTGTCAAATAGAATAAGTGCCACTTTAGGTGTTTAAGTAATATTAGTAAGTTTTACAAATGATAAAAATGTGATGACATTAGGAATCAAACATTTTTAGTAACTCATTAACTTACTATAACAACATTACTTAGGTAATATATACAAGTTTACTTTCATATATATCTTAATCTTTAAATAGAAATATATATACATCACATCATGTGCATTTATGGAAAGGTTGAGTGTTTGACTTTCCATAAGAACTCTTACACATTTTGGATTTATCTATTGTGTGTTTGACTAGAAGTAACTTGATGTGACATTGTGAAAGATACTTGGAACATGGTTTTAGAACATGGTTTGTCTTTGTTAGTTTTGGAAAACCCCTTTGTAAGTTTGCCTATAAATAGGAGTTTATAGTTTACTTGCAAAGGTGATGAAAAACCACACACACATAGTTATATAGGAAACCATGTAGAAACACACATGAGTCACCCTTTCCAAAATGATCATAATGCTTCTAACATTCATCTTTGTTGTAAGCATATCATACTTCATGATCCACCAAGAAGGTTACAAGATCTTGAAGTCATCATTCATTAAAGCATTCCAACATATGAAGATTCAAGGGCACTTGACATCCTCAATGGTTGAAGACTTCTTATTCAAGAAGTTCATGTAGATTAGGCATGCATATCCATTAGACTTTTATGTCTTGGATCATCATTGTAACATAACAATATAGATTAGATGGTTTATGTGTTTGTGCCATAAAACACAAGGTTTTCATGTTGGGCCACAAAACATAGCGGGAGTGGTTGTACCCTTGGTAAAGAACTCGACATCTAGCTTAGTATCGGTAAAAGTGTAAGCGACGAACGGGAGTGGTTGTACCCATGTAAAAGAACTCGACATCTAGCTTAGTGTCGGTAAAAGTGTAAGCGACGAACGGGAGTGGTTGTACCCTTGTAAAAGAACTCGACATCTAGCTTAGTGTCGGTAAAAGTGTAAGCGACGATTGTAAGGTTTTCTTCGCCGAAAAGGGAGGTTGTTGATCTAGTGAAGTAACTCTCGAGTTGGGTACTCGAGGAGTGGAGTAGGGCGGAGTGGAGATCCGTGGCCAAACCACTATAATTAACCATCACAGGAGTCCTACAAAATTATATAAACTTCTAAAAATTATGTTTAAGGCTAATCGACTAATTATTTACCTTTTACTTAATTTAAATCTAATTTAAATAATTAAAATAAGAAAAATGGAAAATGAACAGTAGAAACTAAAAATTTATTTTCTAAAAGTCTTAACTAATTTATAAAGCTTATAAAAATTATAAAAACCTACTATTGTTACTAAAAATTTAAGAAAACTAATTAATGACTAATATTATCTATTTAATTAATTAAACTAGTTTTAAATCTAATAAATAGTAAACAGATTAAGAAAAAATCTAAGAAAATTATTTTAACTACTTAAAGGTACTAGAAAATTTAAAAAATTATAAAAATGGACAAGTGCTTAAAAATAAGCTGAAAAGAAAATTGAAAAAGATAGTTTCTATTAAACATAAGCTATCACTAAATTTAAAGTTTGTTTTTTGTTGGTTTTTCTTTTTCTAGTTTACTTAACTACTGAAAATAGAAAACTTTTGTGAAAACACTTTTGAAATAGCTTATAAATAAGCTGTGTGCACCCCCTAAACCAAAACAGTTTGACTTATGTTGACTGAGTGGACAAATAAGCTCAAATGAGTGTAGGTGGGGTTCACAATGATGAAACTTGATACAAATAAGCTAAACAAACTTAAATAAGCTGAAAATAGCAAGCAATGATCACAATTAAGCTGTTAAGACCCAAATAAGCACTTTTGCAACTGAAACTTAACTCAGAATGGGGACAGACTTTGGGATGGATTCCAGGTGGGGTCCACTTGTTCCTAGGTCAAACCAAGGGTCAATGCTTGATCCCCGGCAGGAGGGGGGGTTGTCCAAACCAAAAATGAACCAAAGGGGTCCACTGAGGTGGGCTGCAACCACCACCAAAGTTGGTGGTGTGGTGGTGGTATGCTGATGCAGGGGAAGCCTTCTTCCCTGTAGATGTGTTCCAGGGCTTGTGGAGCCCACACAAAAATTCACAAAATTGAAGCAAAAATGGGGATCAAAAGTTGAGGTGGTAGAGTTTGACTTCAACAAGTTTCAAATCCTAAGTCTAAACACATAAATCACAAAAATTACTTGAAATTTTGAGATTTTCTGCAAAAGAGGAAATTTGACTTTTTCACATGAACTCTTAAGTTGACTTAGGTGAGTTTTGATTTGATCTAATGGACTAATTATGATAATATAAGCTGAAGTGAGACTAACATAAGCTACTCTAACTACAAATGAGCTGATTAGATGATTATGAACCTAATTAATGCTAACAGTGAACACCTACAAAGGATCAAGGTGAATTTTGACTTTTAACCAAAACAACCCTTGTTTTTATGCTCAATATGGTATACTGAGTACTTATAAATGCTACTAAAACCAATATACACCAAGGAAACACAGATATCATAGATGAACTCTACTAATCCAAACACACCTTAATGTTTAACTGTTTTATGATTTTCAAATCAATTAGGTGCTAGGGTGTATAAACTTGATCCCAAACTACTAATTATGACTATGTAAACTTGTTTAAGCACTTAAGGACAGATTACAACTATAAACACACAAGTTTAACACTGAAACTAATTTGACAGTTAACTCTAAGATTTTAAATATTACAAGATCTAATTAACAAGTTAAATAATTTAAGCTACAAATTAACCAAACAGAACCCAAATAAGCACAAACAACCACAGATGATCAAATTCAAGCAAGCAATTAAAAACTAAACTTTTAGAGGAAAAATTAAATGAGCAAATTCTTACAAGACACCCCTAGCATGAACAAGGAGTTTTCCAATGATGCCTATCTTTAGATAGGCCAAATCCAACTCCAAGCTTGCTCTTCAATGCTCCTCAATACCTGAAAACACTCAAAAGCAAACACTGTAGGACCTTAGATATATCAACTTTAATACCAATATAAGCACTAGAAGAAGGAAAGATGGTGACTTGATGAGATAAGTGTGGCGTTAATATAAGAAAAAAAGAGTAATAAGATGAAGAGAGCTTTTATTAAAAACACACACAATACACACTCAAGCACACCTTACAAATGAGAGGTAAGGTGCCTTTTATAGTTCCTTAAAAGGCTTTCCATGGGCTTGGGCTTGGGCTTGGTTTCCTTTTACATATAAAGGCTTATGAAACATGACTTAATAACATATTAGCTTACCAAGACCAAGGCCCATTGACTATTCTAATAACATAAACTACGACACATTACAACATTACAATAAATGAGAATGACCATCACTTTTTAATATAATTTTCAATGCTAACAATCTCCCCCTAAGGGGTGGTCATTCGAATGATGCTCCACGTGAGTGGGTCTTCCGTGTTCTTTGTCTTTAACTTTGTGTGTTGTTGTAGAATAGTCTTTAGTCTTTGTTCCTTCATGCTTTGTGATCTTTTGATAACTGATTTTTCATCGTTCTTTGTTCTTTTGAGATGTGGAGTTATCTGCCTTTCGTCACTTCTGCGTCTATGGTGGTTGTTTGCCATTCCAACATGCTCATACATCTTTGGTCTTTGATATTCATATGCACGTAGTTCCCTTTCTTACACTTTGATCTTTAGTCTTTATACTTTGTAGATTCTTCTTTTTGGCGTAGAATCTTTCTTTGAACTTCGTGTTGTATAGATCTTTGAGGGAGCTTTCTTTAGCTTCCAGATGTATGTATGAGCATGTGGAATCTGTCGCCATGAAGATGAAGTGTCCCTGTATATAAACAGTTAGCAATAAAACATCCGGTACTTACAGATAAGAATTAGAGATTGTCAACAGCATAGTGTGAAGACTCCTTCTAACCCTTACCAAGGCCGTTCCCATGTCAGATACTCTTGAGAGAGCTTACAAGACCTACTTAGTAGCTCAATGACTGGGTGAGTCGCTGGGGATCACTCCACGACTGTAGACCGTTTGAAACCACCGCGAACACTAAGCGTAACCCATAAAGAATTACCGAAGTGACCTGCTGTCAGGGCTGCTTGATGTTGACCCTGGCAGGAATTTCCATTCAATCATTGAGAATCACAAATGTGAATCCTCTCATAAATGTTCTGGCAGATTGCTAAGATCTGCGTAGGACTCTAAAGTTTACATCTGGCGTCCTTAATGATGAACAACCAGTGTAGAAATATCATGTGTTCCTATGAGATCTTTTGATGAATCTCGGGGCTCTAGACTCGATAATTGCACATTTGGTTTCCTATACGGAGATTAGGGAGAGGTCTCCTGCTTCAATATCAACCATCTCTAAGAGACAGGTCGATAGATTACACCGGTTCCCCGTGAGAATGAAACAAGCTCTTTTAAGAGAACTTGAGTGGTTAAGAAGGTTTAGTGCAGTGCGTCACTGGGTCCATGACGTCTTTGTCTTCAATACCGGTGTCACCTTAGTAACGACCAGTAGTATACGAGTTGAACCCGGTGTCTGCCCTAAGGTTGATCATATGGAGGGCTATTTCTTTTCACCCTTTTTCATAACTTTTCTTTTTAATTCTTCAACCCCTTCTTTCTCCTTTCTCATTTTCTCCTTTTTTCAATCATACCTAAGGACTTCTAATTCTAATCTATTGGATTTGTCCTTGGGTAGATCCCTCTGGCTCTGGCGGATCATAGGACGGTTTTTCCTAACCTTAGTCACCTTATAACTCCATGACTATCCTATCATTGATGCCATGAAACCATTTATTCAAAAATCTCTCAAAGTGTTTATAATAATAAAACACATTGTTGACACTTCGAGAGTTTTGCATTTCTTTAGAAGGACTCCCCCTTCACATGTGCTCATGAATTA
Organism: Artemisia argyi; assembly: GCA_030686995.1. Lineage (NCBI taxonomy): Eukaryota > Viridiplantae > Streptophyta > Magnoliopsida > Asterales > Asteraceae > Artemisia > Artemisia argyi. The sequence continues at coordinate 191,648,386 of CM060685.1, read as the reverse complement.
TTTAAGAAATTTGCACATGCGTGAGGAGTTTGCACTTTTTGAATTGATCCACTTTCAGTGAACATGACCGATTCGAGACACGCTTACATCACTAGTTAGACTAGCTTGAAGTTATTACCCGTCCTGGTCAAATCCAAAGAAAGTCTCTCGATACGGTACATTCTACTCAGACAAGTCCTATTCGAGACACGCTTACATCACTAGTTAGACTAGCTTGAAATTATTACCCGTCCAGGACAAGTCTTTTCGATTACTGACATTTTAAGCTTCGTCAATTCATTGGTACATACTGAGTCGAGCTCTTTTGAGATTCAGTCACAATCTTTAAACATCTTTGATCACATTTTAATCATGTCTTCTCCCACTCAAAAATAGCATATCGTGATATTTTTGATATCAACTGATTAATAAAAGGCTTTTTGGAGAGAAAGACAGATTTGCATGAATTTGGAACATTTTTGTTTTTTATACTCCCCCTTAATGATAGCTCATTTAAAATCAATTTAAGGGTTTTGAGGGAGTTATCTTGAGCACTAATTTTGAGAGATTTTGAGAAATCTTTTGAACAATCTTGAAAAAGTGCTCAAGAATTTTGTTGGAAAACGAGTTTATGCTTGAAATCTTTTTCGTTTGTTTAGACTCGAACTTTTTAAAAAAGAGTTCGTCATTGAACGTACGAGTCCTTGATTTGAAAATAATCAGAAGTCATCATTTAAGTACGGGTTTCGTACTGAAGTATACGAAAGCCATTGTGAAGAAATTTTTGAGAAACGACATGTTTTAGAAAAACATTTAAAAGAACTCCTGCTCAAGCATCTGTACATGTCCGTATCATTGTTGAATGACATTTCTAGAAACGTACAGAATATTGATTTATACGAGAGACATGTCGTGAGAAGAATATTTTTGGATTTTTTGATTTTATATTGTTTTTGTATTTTTGAAAATTTTCTATTTTTGTATTTTGTTTTTGTTGGTTTTTCAAATTTTGTATTTTGTTTTTCAAAAATATTTACAGTGAAGCGATTTTGAAAACATTTTTCAAGAAAATTCGAGAAGACGTTCTAGCTCCTCAGGAGTTAGGCTTCGCATGCCAATTCGTCGAACTAAATAGTCAAACCGTTCTTTTGGAAGGGCTTTAGTAAATAGATCGGCGAGTTGATAATCAGTCTTAACGAAAAATAATTCAACAGTACCCTCTTCCACGTGTTCTTTGATGAAATGGTAGCGGACTTTGATATGCTTCGTCTTAGAGTGATGTACGGGATTGCACGAGATGGCTATGGCACTTTTTGAGTCACAATACATAGGTATTCTATCGAAAGTAAAGCCATAATCTGTGAGTTGTGTCCGCATCCAAAGAACTTGGGCACAACACGCAGATAGAGACACATACTCGGCTTCGGCGGTTGATAGCGCAGTACAATCCTATTTCTTTGAAGACCAGCTTACAAGCTTTTCACCCAAAAGTTGTGCTCCACCTGATGTACTTTTTGCTGTAACTTGATCACCAGCATGGTCTGCATCTGAAAATGCTGATAGATTAAACTCCGAATCCTTCGGATACCAAAGTCCCATGTTAATGGTGCTTCATAGGTACCGAAAGATCCGTTTAACCTCTTTGAGGTGAAGTTCGGTAGGCTTTGCCTGAAACCGTGCTAATAAACATACAGCAAATTGAATATCGGGTCGGCTAGCAGTTAGGTACATGAGAGAACCGATCATGCTCCGATATTTCTTCGGATCGATAGGTTTCCCAAACAAATCAGCACCTATTTTTGGTGAAGTGACCATTGGTGTACCAACAGAATCACAATTGTCCATTCCATGTTTTTTCAAAATCTCTATCGTATATTTAGCTTGATTAATAAAAATACCACGAGGGGATTGATGGATTTGTAAGCCAAGAAAGAATTTTAGTTCCCCCATCATGGACATTTCAAATTTACTTTTCATGAGATTTTCAAAATGTTTTGAATGGTTAGGATTGGTTGATCCAAAAATAATGTCGTCCACGTAAATTTGAACGATCAAAATGTCATCTTTGAATTTTTTGATAAACAAGGTGTCATCAACCGTTCCTTTTGTGAAATTGTTTTTGAGCAAGAAAGATGATAGTTCGTCATACCATGCTCTTGGAGCTTGTTTTAGACTATAAATTGCTTTCTTAAGCTTGTAGACGTAGTCTGGATGATCTTTGTCGATGAATCCCTCTGGCTGACTCACATACACTTCTGCTTTCAGAGTTCCATTCAAGAAAGCTGTCTTAATGTCCATCTGATAGACTGTGATGTTTTTGTGAGCTGCATAGGCTAAGAAAATCCGGACTGCTTCAAGTCTAGCTACAGGCGCGAATGATTCTTCGAAATCTATCCCTTCTTCTTGTGGATAACCTTTAGCCACGAGACGAGCTTTGTTGCGAATAACAGTCATTTCCTCATCCAGTTTGTTCTTCCACAACCACTTGAGATCAAGAACACGTTTATCAAGTGGTCGTTCAACAAGTTCCCAACTATCATGTAACAGGTATTGAAGAAATTCCTCCTGCATTGCTTCAATCCATGGGTTTTCTGCCATTACTTCCCGAATGTTCTTAGGTACTTTGGTGCTTATGGAGCAAATGTAAATGCACAATTCGAGATCGGTGGCAAGTTGTCTCCGCGTCTGAACTGGCATTGAAGGATCACCAATAACATGTACTAACGGATGGTCTTTTGTCCATTGAAACATAGAAGGGTACCTTTGGTTGAACAAATGTGTGTTAGATGGTTCTTGTAACCTTGAAAAAGATTCAGCAGAGTCTGATGCAAACGGGTTTTCAAATACTTCTTCTTCTCCTTCTAACGCAACATCGTTTGAATTATTTGTTGGTTCTTCTTGAAAATTTATGTTTTGGTTTTTCCCATCAACTCTTGGTAGATCAGTTTCAAGTACTGGAGTTGCTTGAGTAGATGTAGATGATGTTGATGTGGTTGGTGCTTCAGCTTCATTTGTTGTAGATGCATCTTGTGATGGTGGTGGTGGTTGATGGTTTTGAGCGGGTGCAGCGGAATGTTGTTGAGATGCATTTGTCGAAGTTCCACCATAATATTCATCAAACATTAACTCGAAGAAATTTTCCAGTTCTTGTTCTGAAGGTTTATCCGTGTTTGTTGACTGAGCTCCTTGAGGCACGAGTCCTGAACTGATGTGTCCAGAAGTCTGCATGTTTGGTGCGGGTCCTAATCCATTTTGATTAGAAGCCATCGGATTAAGCGCGGGTTCTAGAGCGTATCTCTCAGAAGCCATTTGTGAAATCTCGTCAAACTTCACATTCATCGTCTCCATTATCTTTTTCGTTCTTCTATTGTACACCCTGAATGCCCTCGAGTTTTCTGAATATCCAATGAAGATTCCAATATCACCCTTAGCTTTTAACTTCCCTAGATCTTCTCTGTCATTCGTCGGATAGCACAAAACGCCAAATACGTGAAGGTAAGAGATGTCAGGTTTACGGTTGTTCACTAGCTCATATGGGGTTTTATTGAATCTTGGATGGACTAGGGATCGGTTTTGAGTAAAACAAGCAGTGGCTACAGCATCAGCCCATAAGAATAGTGGTGCACTAGAAAAAATCAGCATTGTACGAGCAGCTTCCACAAGAGTTCTATTTCTTCTTTCAACTACCCCATTCTGCTGTGGAGTTCTAACAACTGATGTTTGATGTGTAATTCCAACATCTTCGAGGTAAGTTCTTAACTCCTGATTTGTGAATTCTGTGCCATTGTCTGTTCTTATAATCCTTACTGGAGCTTGAAGTAGAACTTGAATACGCTTCAGAAAGGTGATGATGATGCCTGGTGCTTCGTCTTTTGATCTAAAAAACTTTACCCAAGTATATCTTGAATAATCATCAACAATAACGAGAATATACTTCTTCCCATTAATGCTTTCAACTCTCATTGGGCCACATAAGTCCATGTGCAACATATGTAACCTTGCTTCCGAACTAGGTACAGTTTTGGGTTTATATGATGCTCTTTTGCTTTTTCCTTGTTCGCATGATGGACATAGGTGTTCCTTGGTGTATTTGAACTTAGGAAGTCCGGTGACGATGTTGTCTTTGGCTAACTTGTTGATCGTGTCGAAGTTGAGATGGGATAAACGTCTATGCCACAGCCAGGACTTAGTTTCGGTTGCCCTTGTCATAAGACAAATTGGTGATGTAGAAGCCATTTGGTTGATGTCGATAGCATACAAATTTGTACCACGATTACCAGTTAAAAGATCATCACCAACCAAATTTCTTATAAAAACCGTGTTTCTCCTGAATGCGACTTCTAAATTTGCATCACAAAACTGCCCAACTGAAAACAAGTTGTGTCCCAATCCTTCGACGTAGTAAACCCGAGTGATTAAAAAATTCTCAAACCGAAGATCTCCATAACCCTGAATAGCTGCTACATGATCATTTCCAAAGCGTACAGTTCCCATGAATTTCCAGACGAAATTGATCAGCAGCTTTAAATTCCCGGTCATGTGCTTGGAGCAACCCGAGTCGACGATCCAAAGACATATTTCGATAACCTGCCCAGAACAGAAGAGTTTGTATTTGGAAACCGTTGTGAATTAGGTTCCGTGGGGTTAGGAGTAAAATCAGAATCACACTCATAGACAGTTGCTACTTGTTTAGCTTGAGTTATTTCTAACTTGCCGTTCTGAAGAGTGAACTCTCTACCCGTTGGTATCCACATACAAAACTTAAGATAGTTCCTAGGCATTCGACTACTAGTGGTAGACCTAAAGCGTGCAACTAATCTTTCTATGGATCTAGATCTAGTACTAGGTGTTTTTGGAACATACTTCTGTGTAGGCGTAACATACACATACTTAGAAACACATTCATCATGAACATCATTAATTAAACATTTCTTGCATATTAAACAAACAGAGTCATTACATGCATTAGAACCAGTACTTTCGACATTACATTCAGATGAATCATGTTTCTTATTACAAAGCGATAAATTCCTAGGGTGTTCTTCTACTTCTTCAACTTTATTCTTGCTACTACTCGTAGAGGCAGACGAGACTCTATTGTTCCTTGTATTGCTCTTAGGCTTTAGTCTGCTGCTCCTAGAGGTGCTTTCTAATCCTGTAGAAGGTAAGGCACACACATTAGGATTTATATTGTTGTCCTTTTTAGCATCCCTAGATTCTTTAGAATTAGCCTTTATGCACTTATCATTTGTCTTAGATGTTGAGGCAAACGCACTAGTGGGACTAATCCTAAAAAGGTCAGGTGCTATCACTTTTGGTGTTTCGACAACCGCTTTTCCTTTATCAACAATCTTTTCATTTTCACTTTTCTTGGGTAAGGATGTTGGAGTGACTGGTTTTGTAAAATATTTTTTCTCATCGACTTTTGGAGCAAACCTTGAAATTGACATCTTTGGTTTTTGAACCGTGTTTGAGACATTTGGTTTCTCCGAAGTCAATGGTTTTGCAAACTTAGTTTCCTCACCCTTTCCTTTTTGACTTTCAAGCTGAGCCCTCAAAAGATCATTTTGCTCTTTCATGTTCTTTAAGGCACGCTCATACGACAATTTGTCATACTTGCATTCTTCCTTTTTTCTATCAAGTTGTTTAAAATATGACACATTTTCTTTTTCAAGCTTTATAAGAGCATTTTCATATTTTGAAACAATTGCGGAGGTCTCAGCTCTTAGTCTTTCATCGTCTTGAACAAAATATGTTTGTAAAATAATGGACATAATATCAGTGGTCATAACAGCTTCGAAGAGAGAATCATTTAGGTTTTCCAAAGCATTCATGTTTTCACGAGTATCGTTAGCTTCGTTTACCAGGGATTTGTGGTCCTTGACAAAGTCGGCCGTTTCTTTTAAGAAAGCTTGTTCAAAATGGATTACCCTCGCACTGATGTTATTCAGTGGGATAGTAATTTCGTTTTCAAAAACTTTTTTCTGCTCAATATGAAAACTGGAATGCCAGTTGTTAATATCGATTGTAGTTTTAGAAGCAACAATATTTTGAAGTTCTTGAATTCTCTTTTTAACGTCATCCAAAATTTCTCTAGCCTCACTTGTATTAAAAGTGTTGTTAGAAGAAATTTGTTCCATTTTTGAAAGAGATTTGGAAACAATTACTTTCTTAGAAAACATTTTTGAGAATGGTCGTTTTATGGAAAACACAGATGGTTCTTTTTGTGGAACAAAAGTAATTCCGGAAAGTTTGTTCAATTTGTTGTAATCAATGGGTTTCAAATCCTTTTGTTTCATTTTAGTAATGCTCTCTTCGACATGTTCTATCGTTAGCACAGAATCCCGAACGACGGGAGGATCATGTTTGGTGTAAATCATATTACCATTATACAAAACATTCTGTTCTTGCTGAGCTTTCTTGAGATTACTGGGGGTGTTGTTACCGAGAGCCACTTTATGTTTCGTATGGTAAACCGGATTAGTTTGATTTGAAATCATTTTCATAGTTTGACTTGACTGACCCGATTTAACCACTAATTCTTCTAAATGAGCAATCATGTGTTCTGACTCTACGATTTCGGCCAAAAGTTTGTCTTCTTTCTTTGCAAAGTCCTTTTTCAACTCATCCCTTTCTTTTTCAAGATTGGTATAAGCTGTTTTTTGTTTAGAAAGTTGGTTTTGTAAATCAGAAATTTCCGCATTTAAAGATTTTATCTTTTTGAAAGAATTAACATCAAGTGTATCAAACTTGAGTTGCAATTGTTTTTCCTTTGAAACGGAATTTTGATAACCAGTTTCTAATTCAGACAATCTTTTGTTATGAAATTCAAAAGCTTTAACGTTTTCTTTGTAACTCTCAAGCTCAGCGGTCAATTTAACATTCGCGGCCTTAACATCGCGATTGACCTTTTTCACATTCTCAATTTCAATACGACAATTATTCAATAATGATTCAAACAAAGCACGTGTTTCCTCATCATTCTTAGCATGCTGTGAAACGAAGCCTCCATTATGATTCACATCTGGAGTTGCTGAAGGAGTATTGCTACTACTTGGTGTGTCCAGGTATGTATCATAAGTGGGTGCTAGCTTCTCAGAATGATGTTCCTCATGAGGAGACATATCAAATATATCATTATTGTGACATGTGTTGAAATTGGATACCTCAGATGGTGCATTGGTGTCATAAACAGGAAGTGTATCAGAATCCGTGTCATACTTAGCTTCCTGAAGATTCGCCATGAATATGCAGTTCGCATCGATATCCTCTCTATCTTCCATGTCATCCATAAGAGCCATAAAATCATTCTCCTCTGCGTTCAACTGGAATCCTGCCTCTGCCTTTTGTGCCAACATCACTGCTTTCTGCAAGTACGCTAGATCTTTCTTGTTCGGCTTAGTAGGACAGTTCCTTGCCATATGACCTACACCCTGACAGTTGAAACACTTAACCGGATTACCCTGATTCCCATTTCCCAAATTCCCAACTACTGGAGCTGCAACATTTCTATTCTGATTACCCATTGCCTGATTACCAACATTCTGACCCCTCTGATTTCCAACAAACTGTCCCAACTGATTCCCTGCATACTGATTCCCTGCATTCAGCATATTCTGATTCCCCATGTTAATTCCAGTAGCATATCCTTGCTGATTCCCATAAACTCCAACCATTTGGCCTCCGTTGCCCATATTGAAACTCGGCTGAGCAATCTGCTTGTTGCGAGTGTTCGATGAAATCCTTTGGTTGTTGTTAGTTGGTGTAGAATAGCGTCCTTGGAATGCCTTTGACAGAAAAGCAAACGCTTGGGTTAATGCAGCAGTAGCTTCATCATTTTTAGTGAATTCTGGTTCTGGGAATTGTTGGTATTGCTGTTGTGGAATAATGTGTTGTTGTTGCTGTGGGTAGAACTGTTGTTGGTAGACCGGTGTTGGTTGTTGAATGTATGATGGTTGCATGTAGTTGTGAGTGGAAGATGATGATGATTGTTGTGTGTTCACTGGTAGCGATGATGGTGTAGTAGCAATTAATGCTAGAGGATCATGATTCTTTGCCAATCTTTCTTTCCTTACTTCATTAGCCTCAGCTTGGTTTTGCTTCAAAAAGTCATAGAGTTGATCATAGTTCACCTTATGTAAATCCTTTGTTTGATTGACAATTGTAACATAACGACCCCATTCTTCTGGAAGGTTATTGATGAATTTGATGTTTGTTGCAATTGTTCGAGGTGTCAACTTGTTTCTGATTAACTCATTCATCAAAGTGCAAAACCTTGTGTAGTAGGATTCAATCTGTTCACCTTTAGTAGATGTAAAGTTCTCCCATGCAGTAAGAAGTTTGTTCTCAACGTCCTGTTGTCCAATCTCTGTTCCATGACATATCCTTCTGACACGTTCCCACATAGCATAAGCAGTTTCACAGCTGTCGACCGCAGCAAAGATCTCCCGTGGTAATCCAAGTTGGATTAAATGCATTGCCATATCATCAGCGGCGATCTGCTTCTTGTCTTCCTCTGTGTAATCTGCTTCTGTTTGTTCACGCACGAATTGTTGAGTAGGAGGTGTTGTATTTGGATTGCCTTCAATTTGAACTTGTCTTGGCTTGAATGGACCATTTGTAATGGAGTTGATCATTAATTTACCATCAGGCTTTGTTTTGATGTAACGAAGCATGCGGCTTGTCCATGGGAGATATCCACCTTTTTCGAGCATTGGAGGTCGGTTTTCCGCACCGGCTGCATGAATATCTTGCTGAGTAGCCATTGATGAAGTGTAGATGGATAAAGTTGATTCTCGGATCGTTTCAACGAAGTAGGAGTTGTGTTTAGTGTAAGTTGATGTAAGTTTTTATGGTGAAAAATTTGATCTGAAACCTTGAAACCTCAATAACTTCCGTTCGGAGTGGATTTGGGCCTCGAAGCTTGGCTTTAGATAATTCAACGTGTCCTTCTTCTCGGTCTCGCGGTCGTTTTGACAGCTGATTCGTCGAAAACGGAGTTACGGTTCAAAAGTTATGGCCGTTTGAAGTTTGGTTGTCAAAAAGTCAAAATCTTACGCGTAAAGCTTCATTTTACGCGTAAACCTTGAATAATCTTACGCGTAAAATGTTATGCGTAACCTTTAAGTTATGCGTAAGATCTAAGTTATGCGTAAACAATAGTGTTTATGCGTAGACTTTGATTTTACGCGTAAACTTAGAGTTTATGCGTAAGAATGTTACGCGTAAGGTTTTTTCAACCAAATTGATCTCTCAAACTTATCCAAGCTTGAAAGATATCCCGTGTCGAAGTATTCCACAAACTTATCCAAGTCAGGGAAGTACTGAGTAATCTCTGATCGTTGAAGAAAACTTATGCGTAGAAAAACTTATGCGTAGAATCTTACGCGTAGAACTTATGCGTAGGAACTTGTGCGTAGACTTCAACTTACGCGTAGAAAATCAATCTTATGCGTAAGAAGAGGGTTTTGACCAGAGTTACGCGTAGAAAAAGGGTTTTGACCAAAGTTACGCGTAGGAAAAGGGTTTTGACCAAATCTTATGCGTAAAAAGGACAAAAAGTACTGTTCACAGCTGGATATTCATACTATGCCCAAAAGTTACGCGTTGGATGACCAGAAAACTTCAAAAATTCGATTTTTTCAACCAAAAACTCTTTTTTCACTTGTTTCTAATGATCAAATCTTTCCCAAAACACTTAGAATTACTAAAACTTCAATAAAAACAACAACTTTAACACTAAAACCACGTAAAAATCAAAACTTTTTGAAGAAAAAGTACACAAATGAATGAAAAGTGTAACTTTTTAACAAAAAAACTTGATGAAAACACTCCTAAATCATTGTTAGGCGATTGATACCACTTGTAGGACCTTAGATATATCAACTTTAATACCAATATAAGCACTAGAAGAAGGAAAGATGGTGACTTGATGAGATAAGTGTGGCGTTAATATAAGAAAAAAAGAGTAATAAGATGAAGAGAGCTTTTATTAAAAACACACACAATACACACTCAAGCACACCTTACAAACTTGTAGGACCTTAGATATATCAACTTTAATACCAATATAAGCACTAGAAGAAGGAAAGATGGTGACTTGATGAGATAAGTGTGGCGTTAATATAAGAAAAAAAGAGTAATAAGATGAAGAGAGCTTTTATTAAAAACACACACAATACACACTCAAGCACACCTTACAAATGAGAGGTAAGGTGCCTTTTATAGTTCCTTAAAAGGCTTTCCATGGGCTTGGTCTTGGGCTTGGTTTCCTTTTACATATAAAGGCTTATGAAACATGACTTAATAACATATTAGCTTACCAAGACCAAGGCCCATTGACTATTCTAATAACATAAACTACGACACATTACAACGTTACAATAAATGAGAATGACCATCACTTTTTAATATAATTTTCAATGCTAACAACACACAGTTTGACTAATATTGACTTTTTTGTATTTTTGATGTTTTTCTAGTTATACTGAATTTTAATTGTCTTTAAAGCTTTAATAAGCTTATTGGAACTTAAGTGATCCTAATTCAGTCCATGTTCATGGATATAAGTTACAATTAAGCTCAATGAGAAACTCAGAATTTCATAAAATTGTAATGACAAAGAACAGAACTGAAACTTGAAATTTTATAACTTAAAAAGATTTGAAATACAATGATTAACTACTACAATGCTGGAATTAAGAAAATTACAACTGCTTTTGAAATCTAAATTAAATTCGACACTAAAATTTAACTAATAAACTACACACTTCAATCCTTGCTTCCTTCTTCCTTTTATAGATGCCCATTAGGTTTTCCTCACTCCTCTGAGCATTTCCCACTTTGAATCTCAGCCATTGGATCACTGCAACTCTCTAATTTGATGCCACGTGTTTTTGGCGGGAAAACTTGGTGTGTGAGTTTTGGACTGTTTCAGGCAAGGGGGTGGTGCATTAAATGTGAGGTGAAAGGGATAGTGGGTTTGGGCGGTGGCTTGTGATGGAGGGGTGATGGGACCTGCAAGTGGGGTTGTGGGGGAGGGAAGGCTGTGGGGGTGATGAGGTTTGACCGAGGTCAAACATTTGACCCCGGTTTATATTATTAGGGGTGGTGTGGGCTTGGTTGTGTTTTGGGCCCAAGTAAAAAGGAAATGGGTGGGCTGTGGTCGACTGGACTATGGGGTTTGTTTTAGGGGTAATAGTATTGGATCCAGTTTGGTTATTGTTATCACAAGGACTAATTTTGCAATTCACCGAAAGTTGAGGGGTGTGAAATGGCAGTTTTCCAAAGTGTTCCCAAGGGTGAATTTTGCCAAGCTGTGAATAGTACATGGACCAAATTTGATTTTCCCATATTAAGTGCACCAGGGACTAAAACTGCCAAACTTTCAAACTTCAGGGACCATTTGTGTAATTTTACCAAAATTTTCCACCAAGGACAAATCCTGCGATAAAAGGTTAATGCAAGGACAAAATTTGTTTTTCTCAAAGTTTTTAATATCCCAGGGACCATTTTTGACAATTTTCAAAGTTCAGGGACTAAACTTGACATTTTGGGAAACTTTGCACCAAAGGACTAATTATGTCACTTTTTGATTTAAAAGGACCTTTGGTGACTTTTTCAAGTTTTTAGAACAACTAGGGACTAGATTTGACAACTTTTGAAAGTTGAGGGACTGAAACTGCCAATTTTGCAAACTTTGTGCGTTTTTCATCTGTTTTTGATTTTTTTGCATTTGAAACATGTAAAACACTTTCCTGGGATATTTTCACTATTTTGGTTCAATATTGAGTGTTTTTAGATGTTTTGGCAGCCCAGAATAGGTAAAAATGATGAGTATTTACACACTCATCATCCAACATCAATTCATCACTCTTACTCTTGCTCAGTTTGGACAAATCCTCAGAATCCCATACACCGGCCAAGCCATATACTCTAATGAATGGGATCTTTCCTCACTTGAACGAAATCGTCCTCAGGGTGGTCCATACTATTCTGAGATTCCTAGTCCTGAAGACATTCGTCGACTGCTTGAACTAGAACGTGGTACGACTAGTCGCAGAATCAAGTCGAAGAATGTCGATATTCATGAAAATCAAATTCTCCTCAAAGAGCTAAGCCCCGACATGTAAAATTGGGAAGAACTCATTCGCGAGAATGCGTTTGGTACCGGCGGTCACCGTGATCATCTCATGGCTAGCATCGCCCACATGTTGTATTGTGTAGTTGCTGAAGAAAACTACAATATGGCTTATCTCTTTGTCCATCGAATCATGATTGCCAAAAACACTCCAAATGCCAATCTTCCTTATGGTATGTTCCTCACTCGACTTTATCGTCATGTCATGGAACACTACCAAGATCTTCGAAATGATTTCTATGTGCAAATTCATCCCACTCTGAACCAACTCACTCTTGTTCGTACTCGTCGTTCTCGAAGTGACAAAGGAAAATCTCGTGGTCCTGTTTTTTCTATGCCTTGTGGTTCAACATCTCGTCAAGGTAATGATGATGATGAGGAGGAAAACACCTCGTGTGCTAGTACTCCATCTCCCACTACCTATGTTGATGATCTCCCTGATCTTGATTATACCCATTATAAAATTCCTCTTCCTCATGAGCGTACCGATGAACTCCTCTTCACCCGTCAAACGTCCATAATTAACCAACAACAACAAATGCTTGAAGAAGTTCGAGGAGGATTCAAGTTCGTAGGAAAGATGTTCAGGAAGATGATGGGCAAGAAGAAGAAGTAGAGTTGTTGATGTGTTGCTACTTAATAATATTATTGTTCTATTAGACATTTGTATGCTTTATTTGTCCGACTTATTCGGAAATACTTGTGCTACTTCATGATTGTCTCTTGAATGTTGCTTAGGCTTTAACTATTATTATGCTTGGACCTTGTTTATAACTTTATGCTAAATTTATGCTTCTTTTAATTTAGCTTATAATGTATTAGTTTGCATGCATGATTTGTTATTTATGCATATATTTCATCATTCCTAGAGTATATGCTTCAAATAGAGCTTGCTGGAAACACACATTTGAAAAACCATCCATTTCTGCAAATTTTTGGTTTCTGGTCGCCTGGGAAACCACCAGATGGGCGGCCCCCTTAATTTTCCTAGGCGGTCCCCTTAATTATTAAGGGGGCCGGCCTACAATTAAGGGGACCGGCCATCTGGAACTGGGTTTACTGTTTTCTTTTGCATCTTGTGACCTCTTTCTGTAGTATCAACTACCATTTCTCCTTTTAACCCAACTGATTTTAGAATCTCCTTAAACCATTTCAAAAACATACCTAAATCAATCATTTCCATACTATAAATTCCCTCCAAATCAACAATCTTCATCTCATCATTCATCATCTCTTTCAACCTAAACCATCATGTATCCACCAAGCACCTCCAACTCTAAGGCCTCCAAGAAACAAAAGATTGTTATCATCCTTCCAAAACAACTCTTCATTGACTTAACTAATGAAGACAACAAAACTCCATCACCTCCTCCTAAATGCTCATCTCCAAGTGCACCTAATGCACCATCCAAAACACCTTCCACTCATGGAACTTCCTCATCCTCCATACCTTCAACTTCCTCAACCAATGACTACATAAACTCACACTTGTCATCACCACAAGCATCATCACCACATCCTACACAAGAACCTCTTTCCACCCATCTTATCATCTCACTTTCACCAATAACACCACTTGATGCTCATATCTCATCTCCACCAATTACACCACCATTCTTTGTCAATCCCGTACCTTGGAGCTTACTTGAAGCTCATGGTGATACTTGCCTTTGTTGCATCCACAATAGAATCATAATCTTTGGTCTTAGAGATGAAATTCAATATATGTTTTCATATATTGAACACTTGCTTACCAACCCACCACCACCACCTCCTCCACCATCCTCACCCATTATTCCCCCACCACAATCTTCACCCATTTCTCCACCATCACCATCATGCTCTCCAAATTAAGCATATGATATGCTTCATAAATAAAGCCTTTACCACCCTTTTGTTTGCACGCTCTATGAAGCCCATGTACTCTTTGCATGATGGAGTATTATTCTAGTTGTTATCTTCTCTAGTTGTTATTCTATTTGTGATCTCTTTTGATGCTACATGTATTGTTGTGTTTTTACACAACTTTAGCTTTAATATGTATATTTCTATTTAATGATGCTTGTTTATAATGTTGTTACTTTGTATATTATTGCATGTATATACTTGTGCTTCTAATATTTTTGTTTTGCAAGCATTCCATATCTCGTATTCTTGGTGCCCCCAAACGAGGGGGAGTACACATCAAGGGGGAGTTTTCATTCCGTCAATATTTCACGATTGAAACTTGTCGGCAAAACCTTTTTGATTCTACAAAAAGGGAGAGAAGTACTAAAATACTTGTTTATAAACTAATTTTTGATTTAATGAGTTTAAGTTTTGTAATCATAAAAAAGGGGGAGATTGTTGATATAAATAATGCTTAAAAACGTTATTAATATTTCTCAATAACTCTACGTTTTGATAATCACAAAATGTAAACTAAATTAAGTCAAGATTATGACGTAAACAAGTATTTAGTAACAAATATTTACTTCTACAACTAATATCACTTAAGGTATACATAACTAAGTATCTTATGCATTACATGATCGAAGGAAATATTTTCTTAACACAAAACATTTTATAAAATGACATTAACATTTTATATATTTTAGGAAATCATTTTTCGTATTGTTTTATTAAACTACAAAGATATGATTTCAAATTTCCAACAAAAAATGGCAAAATCTCTCCAGAAAAACCTTTCCCACAAAAAGACAAACAAACCCAACGTTCTGGAGGGGGCGGCCCCCTTAATTCCTGGGCAGCCCCCTTAATGATTAAGGGGACCGGCCCCTAATTAAGGGGACCGGCACACTCCAGAACAGTATGTTTTAGCCCTTTAAATACTGGTTCATTTCACAAATTTTCCTCACCTTTTTGCACTCAAAACTTTCTGATCTCATCTCCATTTCTATCCCAAAATCCTTTGATCTTATAATTCATAAGTCTTTGTTTCCAAGTGATCCAAAGCTTCATCCACACAAGTGCAAATAGAAGAACACTCCTCAACATCCATAAAGTTGTAGTAGTGTTGTGATTAGTTAGTATCATCTTGTAGTAGTGCTAGATATTTGTAAAGTGTTGCGTGAATTAGTTGATTGTAGATATTAGGTGTGTTATAAAGTAGTGTAGTAGTTATGAATTAGTTGTGCATAGAAGAAGGTGTGAAGTAAACAAGAAGAAGAGGTTGTGAAGTTATCTTGAAGAAGTTGTGAAGGTGTGAAGTTGTGAAGAAGTTGTGAGATTGGTTCTAGCAACGATTAGAACTCGACATTTAGTTTAGTGTCATTAATAGGTGTAAGCAAAGGTGTGTAAGGTTTCTCCGCCATAAGGAGTTTGTTGACATAGTGAAGAAAACTCTCGAGTGTGTTACTCGGGGAGTGAAGTAGGGTAAGGAAGGTGTCCTTGTAGCCGAACCACTATAAATTCGCGTGTTGTGGTTTGATCTTTCTAACTCTGTCTTTACTTTATTTCATTTCAATACTTACATTATTAGATTAGACTTGCTTATACCTGTTGACACTTGATTTCACGTAAGATCGAATCAAAGTTTTTACAAGCTACAAAAGATTTTGAAAATAAATTTAAAAGACGTAAAACTATTCAACCCCCCTTCTAGTTTTCCACAGACATTTACATAAGCAAACGGTTTTGGCAACAAACACAGGCCTGTGAAACCAAACAACAACAAAAAAACACCACATACACCTTGCTATTTTATATGAAACAGCTTGATATTTTGTAAAGTCGTTTTAATCTAAAATTCTCATCATCCATAAAGTTATGATCACGAAAAACGTATAGTACAAAAAAATCGCTCGCCAAAAAATTTAGTCACTGGGTCCCCGCCGCCACATTGCGCGGGTACCCTGCTAGTCTCATTGAAGAAGGTTATGATTTCCCTTGATTATGAGGGCCCGTTTGGTTGAGGTCCTTGCACTAGGTTTTCATTTGACAAGACAACAAACAATTGTTTGGTTGAATATTCGGCTTTAGAATCTAGGATTTAGATTAAAAAAATGGTACCATTTGAAATCTTGGGTACAATGGTTTCTTTTTTGATATTGTGTGGCCAGTTTAGGTACCTCTCTCTCTATTCTATCTTTTTTTATAATATAAATTAATAAAATTAATTTTAAAAACTTTTATTAATTATTAAAATATATATTTCTAGTTTAATTATATTATTTTCTCTTACCTCATTATTTTTCTCTATCTTAAAATTTTACATTCAAATCTAAATCCTAATTTACAACTTTACATTCAAATCCAAATTCTAATCTAAACTCATCTACAAACCAAACGGGCCCTTAGTGATAACAACTAACCAATATATATCATACAAGAGATCATTCTAGACTAATGATCATGGGCTTAGGCCTAATTACATGACATCCATACTACTAGGTCTACATATACAAATAACGAATAATAATACGTACCCTCTCCCAATCAGAAGGGGGTAAAGGTACAAAAGAGTTCAGTTATTCCTTTTTATAGTATAACATAGTTTTTTTTTTTGTTTTTTTTTTATTTTTATTTTTAATCATCATCACCCGTGTTTTTTTTTTTTTTTTTTTTGTTAATTTTAAACTTTTTACTTATTAAACTTTACATTTTTTATTCCGTATTTTCAGGGTTATAGTTTTTAAGATAAACAAAATTTTTAAAAAAAAGTTAAGTGATTTGTACTTTATAATATTAATCCATATATTACTTCTGCAATTTATGAAAGACACAACAAATTTAATACTCCATAATAGACAATGTAATCTTTCAATTTCAAATTTATTGTTCACATTTTTTTTAGATATCCCTAATTAATTGTTTACTTCAAAAAATAAATAGAAAATTTAGATCAAGTTTATCATATTATCTTCACTTAAATTTAATATTACAAACTTTAAAAATGTTATAAATTAGTACTTAGTTAAAGGTAAACTTTGAGTGTATTAACTACATGTAGAATGCATTTTTAACATATTAAAATGTGCCCAGTGGGCACCCGTTAGCAAAGCACTTTCTTAAACCATGTGTTTTTTGTTCATAGACAATTATTATGAAACGGAGAGAGTAAGTAGATAATAAATGACGTAATTTATATGCATCTCGTATACTCGGTTATATACCTGAGTGTGTTGTATAGATTGTGCAAAATAACTAACTTCATAATCATTTTGTTTAAAGTCTAATCATGACTTAGAATAGTTCGGTATTGTCATTAAATAGGTTGTAAAACAGGTTTTATTACCTAACTTGTGATATGCAGTAATGTGTGTTGTATAAGTTGTCATTATCATTAAGTAGGCCGTGGATTTCGTTAACTAATACTGTACGTACGCGCGTAATCAAGTTTTTTTAGGGTACTAATTCTTTTATACTAATGTCATTGGCTCATTGTTGATGGACATTTAAACTTAGTGTAAGGTAATACAAATGAGCAGTTTCGTAACACAAGGCTGTGTTGTATGTTGTCGTACCTAGCTAGCTAGTGTTATTTTGATCTTGTACAATGTATATATGTACAAAGCAATTCCTTGTATAAGACCTTTTGAAATGCGTTGAACTGATTTACCCCAGAAGGATTATAAACTTTCCCATGATGTTTTACCCCAAAAGGATTAGACGAAACTGAGGGATTATATAGACACATAACCCTTCCCATAATGGCATCATGAATTTTCTCCTTCGGGTAGGTAAAGATACTAGGGCCCACTTCATTTGGGTGAGCTGGAATCGTACCACCCTCAACGAGCTGAGGGTGGCATAGTAGCGGGCTAATGCACTTGCAGATACGAGTGCACCGGCAGCTGGTTGTATTGCACGACGAAATTTGAGCGTGTTGGATAATGGAATGATGCTTTCAAGCATGCTGAATGTGATTTTGAAGAAGTCATTGAGATGATGCCACAGGTTATTTTGCTTGTTTCAATAAATTTGGCCAACTTACTGAAATTGACTGTATCGATTGTGAGAGTTACACGAGATTCTTAATTCGATGCCTCAAGGAATCCCGATGTAAAACTTAGCTTCAATGTTTAGTGGGCGAATGAAAGCATCTTCAATAACTTCATGAAACTTCTTCCCGGAGGCGTGTTGTACATTTAAAAGTCTATAGTCATTAATAGTATTCAGATAATGAATATACATTTCACCGTTCGCCTCTTGTTCAAAATCAAGCAGACAACAAATAGTCTTGCAAATAAGTGAATCTCTTATTTAAAATCAAGTACATGGAACGAGTCTTAAACAAGTTTATTTGAATTTACGCCACACTCTCCTCCTAGCTATTACACGACACGTTTCTGGTTTAAGTTTATACCACAGTAATGCGTTGAAGGGGTATGTGTGTACCTTTATTTTATTTTTTATTTTTTTATTTTTTTACTTATTATTATTATTTTTTTCTAATTATAAATCTTGAGAAAGTGGACAGTTGAAAGATGAAACCAAAAGGGACATTGTCGCTGGTGCCCACACATGGCGCTCTTACCACCGATCAAATCTAGTGCACAAACCTTTTTTATAGTGATTAACACGGGTCAGGTAGAGAAAAAGATAGATTTATACTTAAAAATAAATTTGATGCACAACAGAAAGATTAGCAGTTGTTTAAGCAGTTTCAGCTCAAATTGGCTACAAATTAAATATATGGTAAGTTTACCAGACATATTTGATTATTTGATCTGTTTTAGATAAAACTTAACACCCTTTAATTGATCTTTGGATTCTGAGTGAAGTCCCTTGATTCTGCATAATCTTCAGGTACAGGAAGATTAAGTTCGGAGCAAATAAAGCGTATTATCTCCCCTGTCAAAGCCCCCGAAGATGCCAGGTTTAGCGTTACACTAATCGCAAACCTGTTATTTATATCAGCATATCCCGTAGATCCACCAAATCCCGCGTGACCAAACCCAAGTACACCACCTTCAGTTGCTTCAAGCCTTACAAACCCGAGCCCGATTTTACCATTTTGTAAGATCAAATCCTTACAATATCCACTTCCCACAAATGCATCGTGAATTTTGTCTTTAGTGTTGACAAAGATTTTAGTATCCACATCAACGAGGGCAGCATAGTAGCGAGTTAATGCACGAGCTGAGGCGTGTAGGTTGAAGGCAGGTATTATGGCCCGTCGGACATTGAGTGTATTGATTAAGGGTATTAATTTATCAAGTAAGCTGAATGTTAATGAAGATGGCATTCTGGTAGTGGCAGAGCCGCGAACCTTGTTGGGGTTGGTATTTTGGCTTGCTTTAGTAAGTTCATTTGTATCTACAGTAATAGTTGCTAGACGAGATTCAACACCTGCAATGAGTGTCCCAAATACCAAATAAGTATATTTTTATTTTACTTGGTGAGGTGTGAACAGTGAAACTTTTGGGGAAGCATATTCATACCAGGAGGAATCCCGATATAAAACTCGCCCTCCATTTGAAGTGGACGAACAAAAGCTTCCTCAAGAACGTCCTGAAACTTCTTCCCTGATGCGTGCTGTCATTTAAGAATGTATTCATTGTGGACGAAACATGTGATGCTTAGAGCTTGAGCTTGAGATTATAAGGACACTATTTGCATTTCTAAAAGCTAGCATAGAGGACTTGTGTTCGAATCCTATAGGGTAATAATTCTTTAGAGAGACTAAAAGTAAAGAGGGTATGTAATGGTACCTCAATGATCCCACCACATAGCCAACCATATGATAGATAATGATAAAACTGTTCACAGCCAGGTTCTGTCTCGGGTGCAACCATAGCAATGCGTTTTAGACACTCGTCAAAATCAGAAATTAGCATAGGATCTTCCTCAAAAATATCGGCAAGAGCATTGTGTAGACCAGCTGTGTGATTGAGTATTTGATTAACCTGCAGAAGAGGAGGAACAATGAAATAGTTTCAAAATTTGTATATATCCAAACACCCTTCAAGAATAATCAGGAGCACAATATTGCAGTCTATGATCTAGACATTAAGAACTAAATGATGTGAGATAATTCGATAAGTAGCTTCAAAATGAAAATCTAAACATCCCCTTATAAGAAGACGAGAAATATAAGAACTAAGATTAGAAGTACCTTTATTTGCTCTTTTCCATTTGTACCAAACTCAGGCCAAAAGTTTGCAACGTTTTCATCAAGCTTCAGTTTCCTACAACGAAAATACATATTATTAAAGCCTTCCATAAAAATACATATTGGAAATACATAAAACCTCTTGAATCCTTTTATTCTACAAACTAACTATACTAAGTATCCCTCCCAAAGTGAATAATTGCATATATATCCTTTGTATAAGTTTTTTATGCACACAGTACAATGGTTTTTATGCATGCTTTGGATATATATGCAATTATGCATTTTCGGAAGGATATATATGCAAAAACCCCTAAAATATAAAGCCTTCCATAAAAAAAAACATATTGGAAATACATACAAGTATACAACTTCTTGAGTCATTTTATTCTACTAGTACAAAATAACTTACTAGACTAAGTATTGCTATGTTTTATGATCATCATAGTTAACATACTAAAATCTTATAAGCAACAAATTCTTGCATAATAGTATTGCAAAGTTTTTCAGGTCAACCCAACTCAACCATGACACAAACAAGTTTTGACATGATAGCCAGAGAGTACTTGTCCCACACATGTTGTCATCCCTAGGCGCCATGAAAACACAAAAACATACCCTTTATCCGCCAACCAGTGTACCATTCCTGCCGCAACGCCCTTAGTTACAGAGAAAAGTGGAAATAAGCTATCAGGCTGAACTGGTCGAGGATCTTCTTTTCCTAGCACCCCAGCTGCAGTATCAATGATCACTTCCCCATCTTTGTATGCACATACCTAAGAAACACAATAACGAGAATTTGTGAACAAACGACCACAAAATCTAGAACTTAAGTAGACTCCAATCAATTAAAAAAAAAATGGTAACCATAGTATATTAGTATCTGAGTTTTTGGCCGACTAATCCATTACTAACGAGATAATCATTTAAAACGTACAAACCTGGATTCCAAGGATTCTATCATCATTTCGTAGTTTAACCAAGAAATTTCTCAGCTTTGCCTCTACATCAGAATGGACTGGACTGTCGTAAAACCAATTTTCATGCAGCGATGCTCCATCGTTCATGTTGCTCCTTACGATTCGTTTTTCAAGTAGCTATTCAGAGCTGATGACTGCTCGATATTTTCAATGCCACAGGCTGTTGCTGTAGAAAATTTGGTTCTGTTTTTTATATATAGTCTTATTATAAGTGTTGGTTTTGTTCCATACAAAATTACTGGGCTTATTTTATTTATATATTATTAAAGTCATAAAAGTTGTTTTCAATGGTAGTCATGTCGGCCAATGATCGACTACTTGATTCTTTTCTTCTTACTATAATGATTGTGTCGTTACACTATATCCCTTTCAAATAACTGTCCAACACTCTTTTTTATTTGTTTAAAAATTTGAGAAAAATATAGACCGAATGGATCATATAGGTTCACGAGTTGATATCTATCAAAAACCATTAGCATCTAATAAAGTATATATAATCAAATCTCAATCATCCAATCCCCCACCATCTAATGAAGGGCAAGATAGTAAAATCACAAAACTTAATAAAAAAAAAAAAATGTCATATCACAAAAATCATAACCGCGTTTGATTTCTCTCTCATCAATAATCAGATCTCACGCCATATCACACAAATTGCCAGATCTCACGCCAGAAAATCATGAATCTCGCCGGATTAATCATGAATCCGACGGATTCACCAACAACACCACCGCCGCCGCCGGAAATCAGATCGGAATCATCATCAACCCAGCCGGAAACATCAATAATCATATTGGAATCATCAACAAACCAATCGGAAATCATCGGAATAACGAATTCATCAAAAACACCACCGCCGCCATCGGAATCATCAACAAACCCGCCGGATTCTTCAATAAACACGTCAGAAGATGATTTGATTACAGAAGGTGATTTACCAGATGAAGATGCTACTGTTAAAGAAGTTCATGGTAAATCCTTTCAGAATCTAATTTTTTTGTTTAATGATTTAAGAGAAGTATAAATCCCATGGGATTCATACCGAATCCTATGGGATTCATTATTAATCGTTTGATTCAATATTAATGAATGAATCCTACGGGATTAATAAATGAATCCTATGAGATTCATCAATGTGACTTTATAAATGTAGTTAAGTAATTTATAAAGAATCTCATGGGATTCTGTGTGAATCACATGGGATTCTGTGTGAATCCCATGGGATTCTGTGTGAATCCCATGGGATTCTGTACAAGATAAATTTACATATATCACAAGGAACTTATAAAGAATCCCATGGCATTCGTTAAGAATCCCATGGGATCTTATGGGATCTTAAAGATCCCATGGGATTCTTTATAAATCCCATGTGATTCTCTATGAATCCCATGGGATTCATTGTTTGTAGAATTCTTAATCCCTTGAGATTCTGCTTTTTATATACAGATTCTTTGAAATCACCAAGACCAACTTTATTTGAATACATTGAGACACCGGGCGGATCGGAATATTGGGAGCCTCATGTAGAAGGAATTCCTATACTAGAAGAGGGAAAATTCTATAACACTCTAGATGAAGCTATAGAAATGTATGGTAACTACGCTGAAGCCGGAGGTTTTCAAATTAAAAAAGCAGGACAAAAATTAACAAAATCTGAAGCGGTACAACTCAAATACATCATGTGCAATAAAGAAGGAGCTCCAAGACATATTAATATCGACACTTTGGAAGCTATAGATAGTGACAAACAAAAAAGAAATAAAATGATGCATGTAACAGGTAGTAAAGCTCTAATATATTTATGAGTTTCTTTCTGAATCCCATGGGATTCTTTGTGAATCCCATGGGATTCTTTCTGAATCCCATGGGATTTGTTTTTGAATAACATGTTTTTAAAATATTTTTTATATAACAGGTTGTAGAGCTCGTATAAGGTTAGAATTGGATGTTGTTTCTCAAAAATACCAGATTGTTAAGTTTATTACAAAACACAACCATATGCTCCTACCAAAAGAGTACAAACATTTTACAAAAAAGCAAAGAAGAATGACACAAGCAGAAAAAATGTTCGTTGTTAAAGATGCAGAAAATATGTTCAATGGGGAAAGTGATGCACAAATGCTTATAAATAAAATGGAAAACAGAAAGATATATGTGCCAAACTTTATGTTTCAGTATAAGGTAGAAGAGAGTGAGTTAGTGGCTTTGTTTTAGGCTGATGAAGTTGCGAAATGCAATTATAAGGAGTTTGGAGACATAGTATCATTTGATGCAACATTCAGATGTAACAAGTAAGTTTTATATCTAAATTGCAAGAGATTCTTTATGAAATCCCATGGGATTTCATGAGAATCCCATGGGATTCTTTATGAAATCCCATGGGATTATCATGAAATCCTATGGGATTCTCATGAAATCCTATGGGATTCACAGATTATATCCCATGGGATTCACACTTTTAGATTGTGTGTGTAACTAACAATTATGTTATTTTTAGGTACAATATGGTGTTTGTACTTTGTACCATTCACCGGTGTCGATAATCACAGAAAGTGTGTCACACTTGGATCGGGAATGCTATTACATGAAGACACTAAGTCATACACGTGGCTTCTAAAAGCATTTATGACAGCTATCAAAAAAGAACCAACAATGGTGGTAACAGATCAAGAAGGAGCAATGAAGAGAGCCATTGAAGCCGTTTTCACTAAAGCAAAGCACATACTTTGCATGTGGCATATTGACCAAAAGATTCCAGCAAAGGTAACTTATCAAACTCATAAAAAATGTGTTCTTTATCACATATGATACTATGAATCCCATTGGATTCTGTATGAAACCATGAATCCCATGGGATTGCCTAATAAATCCCATGGGATTGCATGATGAATTCCATGGGATTCATTTGTAAATCCCATGTGATTTACATGTGTAAATCATCTTATTTATGTTGATAACATGACTCTAAAACTATCTTTATCAAAAACAGATTTGTAAAGAGATATATGTAGAAACAGATTTCAAGAAGCGTTATAAGAAGATTGTTTGGAATATTTACATGGAACCGATATATGTAGAAACAGATTTCAAGAAGCGTTATAAGAAGATTGTTTGGAATATTTACATGGAACCGTTGAAATTTGAAGAGAAATGGGCTAAGTTGATTGAGTATTTTGGTTTGCAAAATCACAAATGGATGACCAAGATGCTTAACCTACGAGAAATGTGGATTCCAGCTTTTTTCATCGACGCACAATTGTTTGGTTTGATGAGAACCACATCAAGATCCGAAAGTGAAAACTCGTTCTTCAAAAGTTTCACAAGCCCAGGAGCAACGCTAGTTAGTTTTATGATGTCCTATGAATCAGAAATGGAAAGACAACGATATAGGCAAGAACATTTGCACTTTAAAACATTTGACGTGGCTCCAAAATGTCTAACACAATTAGAGATTGAACATCATGCAGCAAAAGTGTATACTAGAACGATATTTCTGCTGGTTCAAACTGAAATATACGAAGCATGCTGGAATTGTACGATTCAGGATTTAAAGATAGAAGAAGGTTGTGAGACTGTAATGATAAGAGACAAAAATCCGTGGGTTTATAGAAAAACTAATAAGGAAGCTGCAAAAGAACAAACAGAGGAAGACAATAGTGAAGAGAAGAAAAAGTTTATAGACTATAAGGTATGTTGCTTTTTATTCAGCATGAATCCCGTGGGATTCACTGTGAATCCCATGGATTCACAGTGAATCCCATGGGATTCGTTATAAATCTATGGTTTTCAGTACGAATTTAAAAAAAAAAGTAATTCAAAATAATTCTTTTCTTATTTTTCACAGTGAATCCCATGGGATTCACTCCCATGGGATTAGTTTTGAGAATGAATTTGTTACAGTGACAATTGTTATCAGCATAAAAACCATGATATACACATGTAAATCCCATGGGATTGAGAAATGAATCCTATGGGATTCACAGTGAATCCCATGGGATTGACAGTGAATCCCATGGGATTAGTTATGAATCCATGGTTTTCAGTATGAATTTTAAGGAAAAAGTAATTCAAAGTAATTCTTTTTTTTTTTTTTTTTTTTTTTTGTTTAAAACAGGTACTGCGTACAATAGAAGATGGTTCGGTGGTATGCAGTTGTAGACATTTTGCTCGATATGGTTTTCTATGCCGACACATATTCTTTGTCTTCAAGAACCGTGATATTAACGTCATTCCAAAACAGTATATTTTGAGGCGTTGGACAAGGGATATAATACCACCTGAATTGAGAAGGAAAAGAAACAGATATGGGGAAAAAATGTAGAAGTTGAAAGACTTACAAACAAAGCAACTTCTGTGGTGGACGATTGCTTATTCAGGTTAAGCAATAATGTAGAGAAGATGAGTGAGTTTGTAGAAAAGTTGAAGATTTTGAAAACAGAAGTAGTGGCTGAGGTTCCAAATCCTCCTTCAAGTAAAACGGGAGATGTGATTGGTGAACATTATGCAATTTCTAATCCTTAGGAAAGAATAGTCAATAATTCAACAAAGGTAGGAAACAAAGGGAATATTACAGAAAAGGAACGCAATAAAAGGCGAAAGAGTGAGAAAGAAAAAGCACTTGGGGTTAAAAAGAAACTAGAGAAGAAGTGCGGCTTTTGTGGAATAAAGACCAACTTGCACACAAAAACAACTTGTCCGGATAACCCAAATAAGCGAAAGCCAAAACCAGAAGTTTCTTGAACAAACTTATTATATTCTGGTTTTATGTTAGTTCTTTTTTATTCTTTACTTGAATATTTAGATGATTTGCAAAGGAAATTTCTGAATTTATTAGTTATTTTCTTCTTTAATTGGATATTTAGATTATATGATAAGAAATTTCTGAATTTGTGAGTTATTCTTATTTTTTAATTGAATATTTATAAGAATCTCATGGGATTATCAAATGAATCCCATTGGATTATCAAATGAATCCCATGGGATTATCAAATTCAAATTCGTTTAAACCATAAATCATTGAAATTTCTGAATTTGTTGTTTATTTTTATTCTTCAAATTGAATATTCATAAGAATCCCATAGGATTAGAAAATGAATCCCATGGGATTATTTCCCTAATCCCATGGGATTCATTGAAATTCGTTTAAACCAATTACTTCAACAAAAACTACATAACCCAAATTCAAGACGAAAGCCGAAACCAACAGTTTCTTGAACAAACTTATTATATTCTGATTTTCTGTTGGTTACTTTTTCTTCTTTACTTGATTATTCAGATGATTACAAAGAAAATTCTGGTTCTTTTTTACTTTTCTTCTTTATTTGAATATTTATAAGAATCCCATGGGATTCATTTTCTAATCCCATGGGATTAGCAAATGAATCCCATGGGATTATTCTATTACTTCATTTAAAATTTCAACCATCAACAAGAAATGTAAATAAAATATCATAAAAATCTGATAATAGCAAGAAAATCTATACAAAATATCATAAAAAACTGAAAATAGCATAAAAGAAAATCTGTGTAAACCACCTGTGTAAACCAATTACTTCAACAGTCATAGTTCTACCATTAACAAAATACGAACTTCTAGAATTTGCAGTCACGTGCATCCCTATTCCTAGTTGCTGAAAAAATAATAGACAGCTTTTCACCAGGAGGAAGTTTATCAAACTCCAATGCTAATTCATACATCTTACCCGCATGAACATTAATCTCGTGTAACAATATCTTGGTGGCAAACTTGAATCTCAATAACCTCAATTGGTCACATTGCTCTTTAGTCTCAACAACCAAACCACAATCCCATTTTCCAGGAGCTTCACCAATGTAATTATCCATATGTAACATAGCGAAAACACCACAATCCTTGAAGTTGTTCTTGGTCTTCCACTTGAGGCTTGCGATTCTTGGCTTGACTTTACGAATGCTAGCATGTTTATTGTATCCATACAACTCCAGATGACAAATAACGTTTCTACAAAAATTATTAGAAAAAGAGAGCATAAATAACTATAATTATGAGAAAATCAGAGATTCGTCTAATATCTCATATAGTTCTGTATGAATCCTATGGGATTCATCATAAAAGTATCATAAAAGTAACATGTGTCATATGTGTCAGTCCCATGGGATTCATACTATGAATCCCATGGGATTCAGAATGGGATTCAGAATGAATCATAAAAATACTTACAAGAAGTTCACATGAATCTTCATACTTTTCCTCATACGTTGCACCA
Organism: Artemisia argyi; assembly: GCA_030686995.1. NCBI lineage: Eukaryota > Viridiplantae > Streptophyta > Magnoliopsida > Asterales > Asteraceae > Artemisia > Artemisia argyi. Next base: position 191,620,987 of record CM060685.1, on the reverse strand, counting down.
CAATTGCTGTTATCCAGTATCATCATTGTTGTAACCCTTTTAGTAAGGCTGAAGACAACAACAAAGAAATGGCCCGATTTGTGAATAGGAAAAAATGCCTGTTTAAACAAAACCAAAAAACATAATAAAAATGACAAAAAGTAAAAACAAAAATAAAAAATTAAAACAAAAAAATATAATTTTACCAATTCAATGCCTTTGACAGCTATGCCACCAACATCATCTTTAAAATGAGCCGAAAGTTCTTTTCAAATTCTTGAAATTTATCATCCTCAGACTCCAATGTTCCATCAAACATAGTTATCGGCTGTATATGCGATTTTACAATATGATGTTACGATATGAATTGAAAACAGTTTACTAAGCAAAATAAAAAATTAATTACTTACAATACATCCAGTTGGCAAAAAGTATCGCGATGGACAACCAACTCCTCTAGAACGATTTTCATGATTCAGAATTGCAGCTAAACAATCAATTACATTCGCATCAACCTCCAAACTGGGTGCTAATGTCTCCATATTCAAACGCACTGAATATGGCTCCCCAGAATGTGTTTCAAAAACTTGTTCACTATATAAGAAAAAAATTAAAAACTTGTTCACTGTATAAGAAAAAAAATCATTTAAGAATCATATCATATAATTGTGAATCCCATGGGATTCACTGTGAATCCCATGGGATTCACTGTCAATCCCTCACATTGAATCAGATAACAATGAAACTTATATAAAAAACACAAACTTACATCTTTTCGCCCTGCATCGCGAAAACACTATTCCCAAGAACGAACTCCGGCCTAGTTAGTTTAAGTTGAACCTTTGTCTTCTTGTTCATAAATGCCGACAATAAATAGGAAGATGGTTTCACCAAACGCTTTTCAGGACTCAAACTTACATTGGAAGCACGAGTAGCCATATTTTGAGGAGTAATGGCACCTGGATTCACATCACCCATTGGCTCCACAGTACCTTCAGCGACCGACTTTAGCTGAATAAAATAAAATAAAAAAATTAATTAAAAATAAATAAATTAAATTAAAAAACTAATATTATACAAGAATATGACATAATAGAACTCAGCAGCTGCACAATTAAACCACTCTTCAATCAGCTCTAAATTGTTTTCGATCCATTGAGTTAAAGAGAAAGGTTCAGCAACTTGCTTTACATGAACTGCATCATCTCGCTTCTCGGCATCTTTATCATCCCCATTACCATCATCACATTCTTCTTGTATTTGAGATGGATCAACCACTGTTGAAATAACTAAAACAAAGCTTATGGGATTTACACTTTGAACATTAGGCAACAAAACTTATGGGATTGACAAGTGAATCACATGGAATTAATAGATGAATCCCATGGGATTCACAGATAAATCCCATAGGATTCAATAAAAGAGATCCAATAAAGGGGAAAGAGATCCAACAAATTAACCGATGTCGGAAAGAGATCCAATAAAAGGGAACTACAACAATTATAAATTTAACAAATTTAACAAAGTTATTACATAAATTCGACGGTTTCAAGTACAAAATGGAACCACAACAGGCTATCGGAATTAAGGATCGGTACCAGATAGGCGTTTATCATTTACAGTATCATCATCTCCCTCAGCGCCTCCATTATCATCAGCTCGATCAAGATCTTCACCATTCAATGAGACTGGATGCTCGAGAATCTGAACATACCTTTGATGTAGTTCAATGAGCTTTGGATCGGCAGGAAATTCTACACCGCCTATAACCAACAGTTCTTCAACAGCAATTCTTTCATTGCTTAAAACAGATAACTTTTCTTCAAGTTTTTTAAGCAATTCCTGGAGAAAAAACAAATATGAATATTCATAATGAGATAAGCACATTGAATCCCATGGGATTAATATTTAATCCCATGGGATTCACAGTTAATCCCATGAGATTAACTGTGAATCCCATGGGATTGTGTATGAATCCCATGGGATTGTTTATGATCCCATGGGATCCTAAACATGCTCACACATAAAGAAGTATCACAAGAAAATAAAACAAGGAATTAAACAAACCTCCTTGTAAGAACTATCAATAGAACAACCAGCAACAAAACCTTCCGTCTCTGGAAGCTCGGATTCATCATAAAGATCTAACATCCCCATAACCTCTTCTTTCAATTCCATGTCCTCCCTTTTTGACATTAAGAATGACGACCAATGTTTGATGGTCGGACGTGTGCGGACATAAAAAACAATGGGATTTTTTATGAATCCCATGGGATTCACAGTTAATCCCATGTGATTCACAGTTAATCTCATGGGACACATTAACATGATATAAACATAATATGTCAACACAAACATAAAAACAATTTAAAACTTCGTATAGTTTAAAACTTATAGCAAGAAAGGTATATGGCCCCGTGTATTTGTTTTGAAGAGTTGTCGGTTTTCTACTGAGTTTAAGACAATGAAAGATGTACTCACACCAATCAATACTACGAATATCAGTATCTTTACGAAGACGCTTAACAACATTAAGGTTTATTTCCCCCTGCAAGCTAGTAACCACACCCATTGTATTCGTAAACAAGGTAAGAAAGTTGACTTTAAAAAGGAAGTCAACTTCCTTACACTCAATCAACTTGCTAGCAATATCATTCACTCTTATTTGCCAAGCAGATTTTGTTTCAAACTGACCAAACCAAACTTTCTCAAAATCATCTCCCACTGGCCTGGTTTCTAAAGATAACAAAGACTCGCTGCCAATCGGAACACCTAGCAGCTCATGAACTTTGGTAACAGTGTCCTGAATTGACTTCTCACCTTCCAACTTCAACTGGAAAGTCTCAGCATCAAAATTATCAACCACATACCTACCTAACCTTGATGGAATTTTGTTTATGTCAAACTTGAAATACGAGCTAAACCCTATCTCCTCCAAAAACTTCTCAATATCAACATTTTTTATGCAATGGATGACAGTATGAAGGGCAGTAGGTGTTGACCTAGCCTGAAGAATGGGAATTTTTTTAAGATAATCTTGATGTCGTTTATCTTCTTCTGTCAACACCTTTTCTTTCTTCCTGCCTTTCTTATTCGGCTTCGATTCATTCTCCTCATCAGTTTCTACTCTAACCAACGAATTCTTCAAAAGAGTCATCATCAACTGCTTCATAACATTGTCAGGTAAAATATCTTCTTTAACATCTTTTTTACCCGAATCGTCCTTTACTTTCTTCTTCCCCTTATCTTCTTCTTTATCAGAAACGGATGAATCGCCCCTCTTTCACTTTGATTTATTGTTTTCATCAGCATTACACTTTGATATCTTCTTTTCATCAACATCTACATAAAAAAAAGAACATAATATAAACCACTTGATAACAAAGAGATTCATAATGAATCCCATGGGATTGACAGTGAATCCCATGGGATTTAATGAATCCCATGGGATTCATTATTAATCCCATGGGATTCACTATGATCAGATTTCTATTACAAGAATGTAGTACACTATGTGGCACATGATGCAATCAATTTATCATAAAAACATATCTATACTAACCTCAGCAGACCTGGTTTAAAACCACTATCTTGCAGACTCAATAAGCTCTTAAAATAAGCTCTAGCCTAGAATCTTAAGGGGCTAAAGTTACTCTATAATACTAAGATACTAAAAAGTGCAAAAGCTCTAACATAAGTTTCCAACTAATCTACTAATTCTGATTATACTTAATACAAAGCAGTGATGAGATTTAAAGACTACTTTGACTTTTAGCTAATATACCTACTGATTTTATGCCTAAATTATATATTGTTATCCTAATGCAAACTAATAGTACCAATATCATAGCAAAACAACAACAAGATCAGCAAGTAACTTACAAATCCAAACAGTCCCAATAAGTCTAGATTACACTACACCTACTGATTTTAGACCTCAAATCTTTCAATCAATGCTCAATCTATGTCACAAATTACTTACATGAACTAATTAAACTATGAATAACCACAATGAACTACTAAATAACAGATCCACATAATGATCAAATAAATCTCAATAACAACTTAGTTCAAGCAATCAATTGTACAGAGAATCAAATAAGCTCAAGTATCACTACTATAACTAAATATATCATGGGATTCACTAGGAAATCCCATGGGATTCACTGTGAATCCCATGGGATTCACTGGGAATCACTGTCAATCCCATAACTTTTAACATAATATTAAATTATAATACTCAAACAGAAAACTTAAAGCAATAGAGATGAAATAAAAACAATTTTCATGGATTTGTGACTCGTAATGAAGGAAAAAACTAAACTAGGAAAAATAAAAAAAGCTATATAAGCTTAAATAAATATGCATACTGAATTCAGTCAAACAAAAAAAGACGGTCTTAACTGGGTCCGTCACCTTAATATTCTTCTTAAGCTTCTTATCAACAACAACAACAGAACCCTTGTCCGTTGACTTATCCTTAACAACAGACGACTTCTTACCCTTTATTGATTTATATGTAACCAACTTCCCACTCTCCTCATTCTCACTCTCCACCACCTTCTCAATAACATTCTCCTCACTCTCCTTCTCCTTCTCCTTCTTACTCTCCTTCTCCATCTCAGTCTCCATCTCCTTCTCACTCAACAACTTTTTTTCCTTCTGTTTCTCTGTCTCAGACTCCTACTCCTTCTCCTTCTCATTAACTTTACCAACATTATCATTCGCCAAATCAGAAAGCGTATCAGCAATAATACTATCACTAGCCAAGTCACTAAGAGTATCAGCAATAATATTACTAACATTAATAATATTATCAATAACACCAACTGATTTCGTCGCCTTATCTGCTTTCGACGACTTCTTAACACCAACAACAGATTTTTTCTTACCTAATTCATCATATGGATTGTACCGAGGTTTCTTCACCTTTTCTGCTTGTTTCTTGGACAAATCGTCGAAAGGATTGAATCGAGAAACCGGCGAGGGGTTCAAAATTGTACCTATATCAATTTTAAGATGAAAAAGAGTAATATTAGTTTTGAGACAAATATTAGTTATAAAACAACAACACAATTTCATCAGTAACAAAGTCCTAATACTAACAAACAAAATATTACGCAACTATGAATCTAATTCCTAAAAAGCTAATCCACAAACTCATTCTATGATAGCAAACTTTTTCCTAGGCGAACCCTTAAAACACAGTTTTGACATCGTAAAACCCTTAAATAAGCTTATAAATAGCTATCTCATAACAAACACTCACATCGTCTTACTACATTTTCATAACACCAATAAGTTAATCAGCGCCTTAGATAATCTTAGCCAAACACACCTGAATACATAAAACAACAACTCAAACACAATGTACTCGCTAATATACTTATACATCACAAACCACTAATTCTTATGTGAATCCCATGGGATTCAGTGATAATCCCATAGGATTATTCAGTGATAAGCAAAATCCCACTTGCTTATCTACTTATGCTTATCACAAACCAAAAAATAAGCAAAAATAAGCTAATCTTAAACAGTCATTACATCAAAAAAAATTAACTAATCCTAAAATCTAATCTACTCGCTAACATAAACTAATCCAAACTCTCATTCAGTAACAAAAAAGCTAATAAAACCACAAAATAAGCTAATAAATTCAAAAAAAATTCTAATATCAGTTTCCAATTTCCAATCAACAACGGGCAGATCTATAGGACGATAACAAAAATTCAAAATAATAACTGATTTCAAAAAATGAGACAAAAACATACCAAATTCGACATTATCAATGGGTTCCGACAACAAACACTCTTTAGATTGCGCTATTTCAGCACGTAGGTCCATTTAAATGGCGATTAATGACGGATTAACGACGATTAAACGATTTAGGGTTAGGGTTTGAATTGGGGGAAATGAGGAGAGAGTGTGTGTAAAACGCGTTTGTGTGTGAGGGTGAGGGTGAGCGAAACAAACACGTGAAATGTGTGATAATAAGAGTGAGTTTGGAAAGTACATAAATGCCCCTCCGTTTTTTGTGTGTGTGTGTGTGTGTGTGTGTGTGTTATACACCGTTGGATGAAAGTGGAATGGATGGATGAGATCGTTTAATTTATACTTTAGCTAAATGTAGTTTCGTATACAACTTTTCTCGTTCACAATATGGTTAAAAAAAGTTTTTTTCTCAAGATATTCATGACCGACTAAGAGACTGTGATGTGTGACTCTTTTTAAAATATTAGCAGGGTACCCGCGCATTACAACGGCGCGTACACTAAAATTAAATTTTCCGGTGAATCATGTATTTTACTTTATTATATTCTTTTTGGCAATAAATTTATGGATATCAAGAATTTCGTTTAGCCCGTGCTCGTTTGGGCTCGAGCCCTTTTGGCCCGCACCCGTTCGGGCTCAAGCCCATTTGGCCCGTTGCTTGTAAGAGCTTGAATATTTGTATAATGTGCTTTATTATTTGTATTAGTGACATTTAGTGTAGGAATTGTGTTTAATTTGGTTGTATAATATGCTTGATAATTTGTATTTCTTATTTAATTTTTTTTTCATTAAAGTGGCGTACAGTATGATTCTTGTCTTTTAAGTATGAAAATTATGTGCATTAAAGTGGTGTACACTATGTTTCTTATAAGTCTTAAAAAATTACAATCATTGAAAGCTATAATTGTAATAAACCAGACTTTTTAAAGACACTTAAATTTTTAGGCTTTTAATTATATGTGTATGCATATTTCCTGTTAAAGAAATATTTTTAGTCTTATACATTTTAAGACTTCTAAATATAAATATCCTAGATACATTATAAGTAAATAAATTGTAAGGTAGTATAGATTACATGTTATTTATTGTAAAGTGCAAGTTATTATGGAGGGGTTTTTGGCTTGAATGACATATATATACCCTCGTTTATTTACACAACACACATCTCACCTTCACCATCTAAAAACACGACCACCAATACTAGTAATAATGAAAGATTTAAGGGTGCGTTTGGTATGCTTAATGGAATGACTATAGGTATAGGTTTGAGAATAGATTGGAATGGAAATAGGTATGTAGATATTACTTTTCATGGGTATCCACATACCCACAACATCATACTCCTATGAGGAAACCCACATATCATAGGTATCATCATTCCATTGTGGTGGACCCCATAACCAAACAAACGACATTAATGACTTTCAAAGTCATAGATTCATTACCATAGTAGAATACCAAACGCACCCTAAGATTATTTAAGGACAAAACTTTCTTACATACATAGGGACTAATCTCCACCCTCTATCTTTATTTGATATAATGGATGAGATTAATCCCAACAATTTAAAAAACCCACTTTCATACTTTTTTTTTTCAAATATTTATATCTTTCAAACCGTTAATCATTAAGCGAAAAATATATACCGTTACGACGAGCATTTAATTATTTTTCTATAGATAGGCACTTTGATATATTTTCGACAATTTTTTTTTCCGTTTTTTTCACATTTTTTTTCTTGGGCGAAAATATCACATTTGATATATCACATGAGATATTACACATCACATGTGATATTACACTAATATCACATGTGATATTTTTTTCAGCCAGGACAAAAAACGTGAAAAAGACGAAAAATTCTTTTTGTCGAAAGTATATCAAAGTGCTCGTCTATAGAAAGATAATTAAATGCTTGTCGCGATGGTGTAATTATTTTCGCTTAACGATTAACGGTTTAAGAGATATTAAATTATGAAAAATGGGTGAAATATTAAAATGCTTTTAATCTCAACAATTAATTTTTTTTAGATAGATGGTGGGGATGAGTCCCTTGTTATGTGAGGAAGTTTTTTAATGTAATATAATTGTAATTTTTTATTTTCTTTAGCTAGGGTAATCATGTTTTCTGACATTTTATCCGATTAATTCACGAGTTTAAATTTACTGTCACAATTACTCAAACTAGGTAAAATTATCTCTTTTTATAAGGTTGGCGTGACCACATTTAGGGCCGGAGATAAGCAAGGGCGACATGGCCATGGGCTATTGCCCAGGGCCCATTATTTGGAAGGGTACCAAATTTGTAAAAAACCCAACTGGTATATACATTGGACAGAAACCCAATAAAAAGATTATAACAGATGCATATTTTGAGTTATAGTGGGACTAAAATTTAGAATTTATTCTCTATATATAACGTTTGATACTCCCATCGACCATCCCAGTATCGATTAGTATGTTGAGTTATAGTGGGACTAATAGTATTTTTGAATATTTGTAACTTTTTTTTTTTGCATCGATTAGTATATTTGGATTTTTGTAACTTTGTTTTTGGCATCGATAATGGTTGTTTTACTCGCATATTTTTCTATACGGGGCATTTTTTTAGTTACGGCCCAGGGCATCCAAAATCCCCGGGACGGCCCTGACCAGATTAAGATTATTTCCACATGGCATAAATTAAACTTAAGATGCATAAATTAAACTTAAGTTAGTTGTTAATTTACATTATTTAGTAGGGGCATTTTTCTATCATCTCGCTCAAAGTTTCAAAATACTCAGAACATACCCTGTTTACTTTTCGTTAGTCATATAAGTTTGCTTGTTCACCTTTGATATTCCCCTTGCTTCATAAACGGCTTTATTATTTTAAAACTTTTCATGTTTTACACTTTCTATTTTAAGAACTTGCCGTGTGTAAGCTCCCAAACTTCAATTTCTTATTTAAAGTGGCGTTAAAATTTGAAAATTTTCCTTATTACCATAATGTTAAAAATTTTTACAGTATGACATCGACAAAACAAACCAAGTTGTGAAAATCGTGCTACATGTGACTAGAATTTCTAGCTCCGCCACTGACCCCTTTGTTTGTTATTGACTTATTGTATGTGCGAGTAGTAGATAACCTAAACATAGTACTATATTTTGGTCAATATTGTCACCTAGTTCTAGATAATAAATCTTTGGATCTGCTTCACCGTTCATTCAAGGCTGTTTGATAATTTAATAGGAAAAAAATAAATTGAGTACACATAATTATAAAAGATAACAATTCGCATTGTTTGATAACTTTTGTTGATATAAATAAGAGTGGACAAGATGTCGGCCGGCTACATAAACAATAGCTCGAGATTGCAGCTTTATATATTTGTAGGATTATGTGCACGATATCATGTAATTAAATAGTTCCATTAATATATGATCCCATAAGGTCGCACACAATAGCTCGACATCACAACTTTATATATTTATTGAAACATGTAAATGATCTAAGAATACGAAATAATATTAGGCTTAATTAGTTGGACTTAATTAAGTAACAAAAGTAAAGAAACAACACCAACATGGGTGAAGCCCAAGTGGGGCCCACATACGGCCCGGTCGCACCAAAGGGTGTGTTGAGTTGGGCTAGGTTGTTAGACTTGTTTAAAAAAATAAGTATATTTTTAAATTTGGTTATTATCTCAATATATTTTTGGTGATTATCTTATTTTGAATTTGGTGATTATCTATTGTAAAGAAAATATAAATACAAGATATAATTAGGGTTCTAGTAATTAATTGTTAACTAGCAAAATCCCTAATCCCACTCTCAGTCTGTCCTCCCCTTGTTCGGTCGCGGCACATAACACAACATATTCTGTGTGTTAGAATGTGTTGTCTTCTACACTATTGAATCGTGTTCTTGTTGCTGTGAAGATCAACTGCTAGCACACTGTTGCAATCGCTTGAGAGATAGTGTGCACAACTGTGAGGAGTCTTTACTTTAGATCTTTATACGTCCGTGTTGATCTCCCACTCCAAGCAAAAAGGTACGCAATGTTTATTGTGTTTGTTTGATTAGTCTTGTAAACGTATATGGATCGCTAGCTCATTGGAAAAGCTGGTAGGGTTTTAATCTTTCGCTGCATGCTGTATGATAATATTTTAAGTTTTACTGCATTTCTAAAAAAAAAAAAAAAAAAAATCTAAGTTTTACATCAAGTTTTGTCCACCCTTATCAACAAAAAATTTATCCAAAAATGGCTCATATCTTTTATAGTTTGGTGTACTGAACTTTTTTCCCTATTAAATCAATAAACTTTTAAATTAGTGCTTTTAAGTGTACCATGTGACCGGTTAATCCCATGGTACACACAAAAACACAAATTAAAAAGTTTTGTTTTTTTTTTTTTTTTTTTTTTTTTTTTTTTTTTTTTTTTTAATGGAATGACGCTTTCAAGCATGCTAAATGTGATTGATGAAGGCATTCTGATGATGCCACAGGTTTTTTTTATTGTTTCAACAAATTTGGCCAACTTACTGAAATTGATTGTATCGCTGTGAGAGTTGCTAGATGAGATTCTTAATTCGATGCCTGAAAAATCACGATGTAAAACCTAGCTTCAATGTTTAGTGGGCGAATGAAAGCATCATCAATTAATAACTTCATGAAACTTCCCGGAGGCATGCTGTACATTTAAAAGTCTATAGTCATTAATAGAATTCAGATAATGTATACAACAAATAGTCTTGCAAATAAGTGATCTCTTATTTAAAAGTACAAGGAACGAGTCTGAAACAAGTTTATTTGAATGTATACCGCACTCGCCTCCTAGCTATTACATGACACGTTTTCTGGTTTAAGTTTAAACCACAGTAATGCATTGAAAGGGTATGTGTGTAGATGAAACCAAAAGGGGACATTGTTGATGGTGCGCACACAAGGTGCTCTTACCACCGATCAAGTCTAACGGGCAAACCTTTTTTATATTGATTAACACGGGTCAGGTACAGAAAAAGATAGATTTATACTTAAAGAAATTTGATGCAATACAGAAAGATTAGCAGTTGTTTAAGCTGTTTCTGCTCAAATTGGCTACAAAGCTGCAAGTATATCATAAGATTACCACATACATATTTGATTATTTGATCTGTTTTAGATCAAACTTAACACCCTTTAATTGATCTTCGGATTCTGAGTGAAGTTCCTTGATTCTGCATAATCTTCAGGTATAGGAAGATTAAGTTCGGAGCAAATAAAGCGTATTATCTCCCCTGTCAAAGCCCCCGAAGTTGCCAGATTTAGCGCAACACTAATCGCAAACCTGTTATTTATATCAGCATATCCCGTAGATCCACCAAATCCCGCGTGACCAAACCCAAGTACACCACCATCAGTTGCTTCAAGCCTTACAAACCCGAGCCCGATTTTACCATTTTGTAAGATCATATCCTTACATTCTCCACTTCCCACAAATGCATCATGAATTTTGTCTTTAGTGTTAGTAAAGATTTTAGCATCCACATCAACGAGGGCAGCATAGTAGCGACTTAATGCACGAGCTGACGCGTGTAGGTTGAAGGCAGGTATTATGGCCCGGCGGACATTGAGTATATTGATTAAGGGTCTGAAGCTATCAACTAAGCTGGATGTTAATGAAGACGGCAATCGGATAGTAGCAGAGCCGCGAACCTTGTTGGGGTTAGTATTTTGGCTTGCTTTAGTAAGTTCATTTGTATCTACTGTAACAGTTGCTAGACGAGATTCAACACCTGCAACGAGTGTCCAAAATACCAAATAAGTTTTTTTTTTTTTTTTTTTTTTTTTTTTTTACTTGGTGAGGTGTGAACAGTGAAACTTTTGGGGAATCATATTCATACCAGGAGGAATCCCGATATAAAACTCGCCCTCTATTTGAAGTGGACGAACAAAAGCTTCCTCAAGAACGTCCTGAAACTTCTTCCCCGATGCGTGCTGTACATTTAAGAATGTACTTGTTACCGACGAAACAGATAATGCTTAGAGCTCGAGCTTATAAGGACTCTATTTGCATTTCTTAAAGCTTGCATAGAGGTCTTGTGTTTGAATCCTATAGGGTAATAATCGTCTAGAGAGACTAAAAATAATGAGGGTATGTAATGGTACCTCAATGATCCCGCCACATAGCCAACCATATGATAGATAATGATAAAACTGTTCACAGCCAGGTTCTGTCTCAGGTGCAACCATAGCAATGCGTTTTAGACACTCGTCAAAATCAGAGATTATCATAGGATCTTCCTCAAAAATGTCGGCAAGAGCATTGTGAAGACCAGATGTGTGATTAAGTATATGATGAACCTGCAGAAGAGGAGGAACAATGAGATAGTTTCAAAATTCATTTCAAAACACCCTTCAAGTATAATCAGAAGCACAATATGGCAGTCTATGATCTAGACATTAAGAACTAAATGATGTGAGATAAGCCGATAAATAGTTTCAAAATGAAAATCTAAACATCCCCTCATAAGAAGACGAGAAATATAAGAACTAAGATTAGAAGTACCTTTATTTGCTCTTTTCCATTTGTACCAAACTCAGGCCAAAAGTTTGCAACGTTTTCATCAAGCTTCAGTTTCCTACAACGAAAATACATATTATTAAAGCCTTCCATAAAAATACATATTGGAAATACATAAAACCTCTTGAATCCTTTTATTCTACAAACTAACTATACTAAGTATTGCTATGTTTTATGATCATCACAGTTAACATACTAAAGTCTTATAAGCAACAAATTCTTGCATAATAATATTGCAAAGTTTTTCAGGTCGACCCAACTCAACCAGTACAGAATTACCCTCTTTAGACAAGAACAAGTTTTGACATGATAGCCAGAGAGTACTTGACCCACACATGTACGTTGTCATCCCAAGGCGCCATGAAAACACAAAACATACCCTTTATCTGCCAACCAGTGTACCATTCCTGCCGCAATGCCCTTAGTTACAGAGAAAAGTTGAAATAAGCTATCAGGCTGAACGGGTCGAGGATCTTCTTTTCCTAACACCCCAGCTGCAGTATCAATGATAACTTCCCCATCTTTGTAAGCACATACCTAAGAAACATAATAACGAGAATTTGTGAACATACGACCACAAAATCTAGAACTTAAGTAGACTCCAATCAATTAAAAAAAAAATGGTAACCATAGTATATTAGTATCTGAGTTTTTGGCCGACTAATCCATTACTAACGAGATAATCATTTAAAACGTATAAACCTGGATTCCAAGGATTCTATCATCATTTCGTAGTTTAACCAAGAAATTTCTCAGCTTTGCCTCTACATCAGAATGGACTGGACTGTCGTAAAACCAATTCTCATGCAGCGATGCTCCATCGTTCATGTTGCTCCTTACGATTCGTTTTTCAAGTAGCTATTCGGAGCTGATGACTGCTCGATATTTTCTATGCCACAGGCCGGCTGTCGCTGTACAAAATTTGGTTCTGTTTTATATAGTCTTATTCTAAGTGTTGGTTTTGTTCCATACAAAATTATTGGGTTTATTTTATTCATATATTAAACTCAAAAAAGTTGTTTTCAGTGATTGTGCCGTTACACTTTATCCCTTTCAAATAACTGTCCAACACTCTTTTTTATTTGTTTAAAAATTTGAGAAAATTATAGACCGAATGGATCATATAGGTTCACAATATGGTTAAAAAAAGTTTTTTTCTCAAAATATTCATTACCGACTAAGAGAATCTTTTTAAAATATGACACGTTATTTATTGTGAGGAGCGATCTCTTAAACAGGTAGTAAAAATAAAAAGGCTAAAAAGAGTTTCCATCTATCCGATCATTCAAGAAACTCATCAACGGTCCATATTTAAAAGAGAAAATAAAAATGCTACCAACCATTTACAAGGATACAAAAGTAATTTGACACACATACAACCGTCTCCTTCCCACAAAACGCTTCTCAAAACTCATCAACCGGTCACATTCATTTCTTCAAAGTGATTTAACACACACACTATTCACACACACAACCGTCAAATTCCGATAAAAAATTGTTGAAAATATTAGGGTTTCAACTTCCGATCATCTGTCATTGATTTACGCTTGAAAAAGATGAATTAAACTGGTAATTTTAGATTAATTTAATTTTTAGGCTTAATTTTAGTTTATTATTATTTTTTTAATTTTAGTTTGTACATGCATAAGAATTAGGATTTTTAAAAAAAAATAAAATGCATAAGAATTAGATTTTTTTTATTAGTTTATTTATTTTTACTTTAATAATATGATTTTAATTTTTTTTTAATTTTTTTTTTAGAATCTGGAAAGAGTAAGAGTCCAACCTTGGGAGAAAGGAGATCAAAACGATTCCAAGATAGACCATCTTTTAAATGTACATTTGATTCATTAGTGGTTTATTTAGAGATTCAGTAGTTACTTGTTAGAGTAGATTAGAATAAGGTTCATCATTGGTTGTTTGTTATCATGGTTTAATTCGACGTTGTGAATTCGTTAGAATAACTTGTTAGAAGAGATTAGAATAAGGTTCATCAGTGGTTGTTTTTATCGTGGTTTAATTCGAGGTTGTGGATTCGTTAGAATAACTTGTTAGAGGAGATTAGAATGAGGTTCATCAGTGGTTGTTTGTTATCTTGGTTTAATTCGAGGTTGCGGATTCGTTAGAATAACTTGTTAGAATAGATTAGAATAAGGTTTATCAGTGGTTGTTTGATATCGTGATTTAATTCGAGGTTGCGGATTCGTTAGAGTAACTTGTTAGAATAGATTAGTATAAGGTTCATCAGTGGTTGTTTGTTAGAATAGATTAGTATAAGGTTCATCAGTGGTTGTTTGTTATCGTGGTTTAATTCGAGGTTGCGTATTCGTTAGAATAACTTGTTAGAATGGATTAGAATGAGGTTCATCAGTGAATGTTTGTTATGGTGGTTTAATTTGAGGTTACAGATTCGTTAGAATAACTTGTTAAAACGGTTAGAATAAGGTTCACCAGTGATTGCTAGTTATTGTGGTTTAATTAGAGATTGTGGATTCGTTAGAATAACTTGTTAGAACGGATTAAAATGAGGTTCATCAGTGATTGCTTGTTATGATGGTTTAATTATAGGTTGCAGATTCATTAGAATAACTTGTTAGAATGGATTAAAATGACGTTCATCAGTAATTGCTAGTTATTGTGGTTTAATTAGAGATTGCGGATTCATTAAAATAACTTGTTAGAATAGATTATAATAAGGTTCATCAATCTATCCTTGTTTCATGAGGTTCAGCATTGGTGTCTGTTTTCAGCTTATATAGTTGGCATTATGGCTTACTTTGAAAATACTCTATTTATAAGCCACAAGCCGACTATATAAGATGAAATAAATACAACATTGTTTTAAGTTTTTAGAGTTAAAAAGAGTTTATATTTATTTTGAATTAAGAGAATACTTATCAGTTGCTGTTTTTTTTATTGGATAGGAAAGAAGCCTATGATTTTAAAAGCATGTTCTCCAAGTGATGACGACTTTGTTGAAGATGCATTTACGGATAAAAGAGCTAGGGGTTCATCAAAAGCTGATGAACCGGTTTCTAAAAAAAATAAAAAACCCGCAGTTTCATCAAAACCTTCACTTTCATCAAACCCTTCCAAACCTTCAGGTTCATCGAAAACTTCTAAACCTGTTCTCTCTGAGGACCTTAAACCTCGACTAAACCTTCGTCAGAATCTCCAACCTAACCAAAAGAAATTTCCAATGGTTAAAATAAAAAAATTTCCTGGCCCATTATGTCTGGTTATTAAGGATTTAACAACGGACCAAGAAGAGGCAATTAAAAGTTTAGGTTTTGGATCGTTGTTGGACTTTGAACTAAATGTAATGCCAAGACGTTTAGGGCATTGGTTACTAGAGAGGTTTGATGGTAAATCAGGAAATCTAACCGTATTGGGTGAAACTATAACTATAACTCCTGAGCTAGTTCACCGCACTTTCGGATTCCCAATGGGCCCGTTTGCAGTTGATGTACATGACGTTATGAAGGAAAGATCAAATGAAAGTTACATACAATGGAAAAAAAATTCAATGCTAGTGGTTCTAGATTGTATGTTACGAAACATTTGATGCCTGTAATTAAGAAACAAATTAAGAAACATGATAGTGGAAATCTATTTAAGATGAACATCATAGCATTGTTTTGTACAATTTTGTCCTATGTGGTGTCAATGGGTACTCTGAATATAGGAGTCATCCCATCTCTTACCGATTTTGATAATGTGAAACAAATGGATTGGTGCGAATATGTGCTGCATTATATGAAGTCCGAAAGGTTAAGTTGAAAACCGGGAAAGTACTTCTATGGCCCAATCTTGCTATTGGAGGTAATTACTATCTACTTTATTGTTTATGCATATTATATTTTGTCATGTGTTTTTGGTTCATCAGTTACATTTTTTTTAATCTAACATTAACTTTAAATTGCAGGTGATATTTGCAAACTCACTTCTGAAGAAACCAAAAATTCTAGCATTTAGATACTGGAAAACAGAATTGTTGGAAGAATTGGAAACGATGATGTTTAGCAAAATTAGAAAAGAAAGAGTTCCAAAAGCTGCCAAAACGGAAGACCAAGAAGAAGAAACTAATGATGAAGAGAATAATGATGATGAAGAGAATACTGGAGTAGAGAATAATGATGATGATGATGATGATGATGATGACGGTGAAGAAGAGAATGATAATAACGGTGAAGAAGAGACAGATGATGACGGTGAAGAAGAGAATGCTGGAGCACAAAATGATGATGAAGATGATGCAGAGAATGTTGATGACAGAGAAGAACCAAAAAATGATGATGATCAACCCTCAACAAAAATAAAATGGACAAGACCGCTTGTTAGGGAAAAACGGGGGACTCCTGAAAAGCAGGGTTTACAGATGATTAAAGGTATTATTTTATTAAATGTTCATCAGATGTATTTTGGAATCATCAGTTATTAAAATGTGATCGGAATGATTTTATTATATTCAGATCATTATGGAGAAGAAATAGAGGAAGAGACAACTGAAGAAGATGAAGATAGCATGCCGATAAAAAATCCGATAAAGAAGAAAAGAAGAACAACTGAAGGTACACAAAAATGATAATCTGATGAACCTTATATTATATTAATGTTTTAAACATTTACCTAAAAAAGTTATATCTAAACATTATATATGATGAATCTGTTATTACTTATAAAAACCTATGAAAAATGTGGAAAAGATTGTGGAAAACTAGAAGGGGGGGTTGAATAGTTTTATGTCCTTTTTAAATTTATTTCAAAAATATTTTGTTGGTTATAAAAACTTTCGATTCGATCTTAAGTGAATTCAAGCAACAACCAATATAAGCAAGTCTAAACTAATATTGAAAGTATTGAAATATAATGAAGAAAAGATAGAGTTAGAAAGATCAAACTACAACACGTGAATTTATAGTGGTTCGGCTACAAGGACACCTTCCTTACCCTACTCCACTCCCCGAGTACCACACTCGAGAGTTTTCTTCACTATGTCAACAAACTCCTTATGGTGGAGAAACCTTACACACCTTGGCTTACACAAGTTAACGACACTAAGCTAAATGTCGAGTTCTAATCGTAGCTAGAACCAATCTCACACCAAATATCACACCACGTGATCTTCACACCTTAATCACACCTTCACACCTTCTTCAAGACTTCACACCGTCTTCACACCTTGTCAATCTTCACACCTTCTTCTATGCACAACTAAGTCACAACTACTAAACTAGTTTACAACACACCAAGATTCTACAATCAACAAATATACACAACACCTTAACAAATAACTATCACTAGTACTATATGAAACTAGCTATACACAACACCACTACAATAAGATGGATGTAGAGAAGTGTTCTTCTTCTTGCACTTGAATGGATGAAGCTTTGGATCACTTGGAAACAAAGACTTATGAAATATATGATCAAAGGATTTTAGATCTAGAGAAGAAGATTGGATCAGAAAGTTTATTGTGCAAAAAGGTAAGAAAAATATGTGGAATGATCCAATATTTATAGGGCCAGAAAATACTGTTCGGGAGCGTGCCGGTCCCCTTAATTATAGGCCGGTCCCCTTAATGATTAAGGGGGCCGCCCTCCTGAACGTTTGAAAAGTTTTTCTGGATAAAATTTGCCCTTTTTGGTTGGAAATTTGAAATCATATTTTTGTGGTTTAATAAAGCTTTACCAAAAATGATTTACAAATATATATAAAATGTTAAAATCATTTTATATAATGTTATGTATTAATATAAAATTTCCTTTGATCATGTAATGCATAAGTTACTAAGTTTATGCATACCTTGAGTGATATAAGATGTAGAGGTAAATATTTGTCACCAAATACTTGTTTATGTCTTATTCTTGACTTAATTTGATTTAAGTTTTGTGATTATCAAAACATAGGTTTATTGAGAAATATTAATAACATTCACAAACATTATTTATATCAACAATCTCCCCCTTTTTGATGATTACAAAACTTAAACTCATTAACTCAAAAATTAGTTTTTAAACAAGTATTTTAGTGAGTTTATATGTACTTCTCCCCCTTTTTGTAACATCAAAAAGGTTATGCCGACAAGTTTTCATTCGTGAAAATTTTGACGGATAGAAACTCCCCCTTGATGTGTACTCCCCCTCGTTTGGGGGCACCAAGAGAACGAGCTATGGAATGCTTGCAAAACAAAAATATTAGAAGCACAAGTATAGACATGCACACAAATATAATGTAATAAGGAAAGAAAGAAGCATTCATATTAGAGCAATGGTTGTGTCAAGACACAACAATACAAGTACAAATAATGAAGAGTCCAAGATATTAGCAATTACATAAGCTAACAACAATAGAAATACATCATCATGCAAAGGGTACATGGACTTCATAGAGCTTGCAAGCAAAAGGGATGGTAAAGGCTTTATTTATTAAGCATATCATATGCTTAATTTGGAGAGCATGATGGTGATGGTGGAGTAATGGGTGAGAATTGTGGTGGAGGGATTATTGGAGAGGATGGTGGAGTTGGTGGTGGTGGTGGTGGGTAAGCAAATGTTCAATATATGAAAACATATATTGAATTTCATCTCTAAGGCCAAAGATGACCGTGCGGTTATGGATGCAACAAAGACAAGTATCCCCATGGGATTCAAGTAGCCTCCAAGGTACGGGATTGGCAAAGAATGGTGGTGATGAGAGATGAGCATCAAGTGGTGTTGTTGGTGAAAGTGAGATGGTAAGATGAGTAGACATGGGTTCTTGTGTGGGAAGTGGTGATGATACTTGTGGTGACAAGTGTGAATTGATGTAGTCATTGATTGATGAGGTTGAGGGTAAGGAAGATGAGGAAGTTCCATGAGTGGAAGGTGTTTTGGATGGTGCATTAGGTGCACTTGGAGAGGAGCATTTTTGTGGAGGTGATGGGGTTATGTTGTCTTCATTTGTTAAGTCAATGAAGAGTTGTTTTGGAGGGATGACCACAAGTTTTTGTTTCTTGGAGGTTTTGGAGTTTGAGGTGCTTGGAGAAGTCATTGTTGACATAAATAATGCCTAAACAACATTATTAAGTTTTTATCAATATCTCTATGTTTTGATCATTACAAAATATAACCTCAAAGAACTAAAACTTATGACATAAACAAGTATTTGGTGATTAATATTTCTCTTTACATCCAAATCACTTAAGGTATGAATAAACAAAGTGTTTAGTGCAATGTATGATCAAAGGGGTATTTAATTAACTAATACAAAGTTTATTTAATTATATAATCTTATTATATATTTTTGAAAAACACTTTTGGTAATAAGGAAAAATGTTTTAATCATACTAAATATATGATTTCAAATATTTAACCAAAATCAGTTAGTTTTTCACCAAATAAACTTTCCCCACTAAAAGACAAAGTTTCTGGCCGTTTCAGCTGGGCGGCCCCCTTAATTATAAAGGGCGGTCCTCTTAAAATTAAGGGGACCGACCATGATTTAAGGGGACCGGCCACGCTCCTCTGTCAGAAACTTTTGCCTATAAATACCACCTTAAACCTGGATTTTTCCCCCACCTTTTGCACTTCAGAACTTTCTGTTCTAGATCTCCATTTCCAATCTATAAATCCTTTGATCATACATTCTTAAATCTTTGTTTCAAAGTGATTCATACATAATCCATTCAAGTGCAAGAGAAGAATATTTCTATCCCTCAAGACAAGAAGTATTACAACTAGTTGTGATCTCCACATCTAAGTTGTTTGAGCATCATCATTGATTATTATTTCATAGTGTGATTAGTTGTGAATATTTGTTTAGAAGATATAGAAGTTGTGTAGATAGTAGAAGTTGATTAGTAGTGAAGTAAGATAGTTGTGAAGATTGGTGTGTAGAAGAAGGTGTGTAGAAGATTGGTGTGTAAAAGCTAGGTGTGAAGAAGATTGGTGTGTAAAAGCTAGGTGTGAAGAAGATTGGTGTGTAGATTGGTGTGAAGATTGGTGTGTAGATTGGTGTGTAGATTGGTGTGTAAATTGGTGTGTATATTGGTGTGTACGGTTTTCTCCGCCATAAGGGAGTTTGTTGACATAGTGAAGAAAACTCTCGAGTTAGGTGCTCGGGGAGTGGAGTAGGGCAAGGAAGGTGCCTTGTAGCCGAACCACTATAAATCGCTTGTCTCTCGGTTTGATCTTTCCATCTTTTACTTATTTCATTACTTACATAATTATTGCTTCATAGTATATATACTTAGTGTTGTTCATATTGTGTATAACTAGATTTCATATACCATCGAATCTATATTTTATAAATCAACGAAAACTTTTAAACAATTTGTTTTATAACAACGAAAATTACGTAAAACTATTCAACCCCCCCTTCTAGTTTTCCACAATTGGTATCAAGAGCCACGTCTAGCAAGAATTTTAAAATATATTGTATTTTAAAACTTGTAACGATCTATGGAATCTTTAAAATATTTAGAAGGGCAATCTATGCAAAGACCACCACTATTTGAAAGTGATGGATTTTTATATTGGAAAAATAGATTCGAAACGTATGTGAAATCAAAAGATCTTGATCTTTGGCATATTATTACCTTTGGTGATTTTCCCCCTATTCAATATAATGTTGAAACTAAAATGGATGAAATTGTAGCTTTTGAAAAACAAAATGATGATTTGAAAAAGAAACTAGCAAAAAATAATGAGGCTAAAATGGTTATTTATAATGCGTTACCACGCAAAGAATATGAAAGAATTTTTATGTGTAAAACCGCAAAAGAAATTTGGGATTCTTTACTAATCACTCACCAAGGTAATAGCCAAGTCAAAGATAATAAAATAGATCTTCTTGTACAATAATATGAACAATTTACGATTCCGGAAGAGGAATCAATTGATAATGCTTTTGCTAAGTTTAACACTATCATCACAAGTTTAAAAGCACTTGATGAGACATTTTCTAGTAAAAATTGTGTTAGGAAATTTCTTAGGGCATTGCATCCAAAATGGCGAGCTAAGGTCACGGCAATTGAAGAATCAAAGAACTTGATGACGTTATCACTAGATGAACTAATTGGCAACTTGAAGGTTCATGAAGAAATCATAAGAAGAGATTCGGAAACGGTCAAAGTCAAGAAAGAACAAATCAAATCCATTGCTCTAAAAGCCAAAAAGGAACCTAGTGATGATGATGATTCAAGTGACAAAAGTGAAGACGAAGAATATGCAATGGCCGTAAGAGAATTCAAGAAATTCTTCAAGAGACGAGGAAGATTCGCTAGATCATCACATGACGATAGAAAATCGTTCAAAAGAAATAGAAGTGACAATTACGTGAAAAGAAAATGCTTTAGATGTGGAAGTCCAAATCATCTCGTTGGTGAATGTCTAAAGCCGCCGGGTTATGAAAATCAAAGCGCATTTGTTAGTGGAACATGGAGTGATAGTGATAAAGAAGAAGTGGAAAAACCAAAAGAAGAAAAGTGTTTTGTGGCAAATGCAACCGACGAAATATGCCTTGGAATTGACTTGGAGCCTAACGAATGGATCAAGGATAGTGGATGTTCGAGGCACATGACAGGGAATCGCAAGCTATTCTCTACATACAAGGCATACAATGGAGGTAACGTTATTTTCGGTAGTGACTTGCGTGGAAAAATTATTGGCAAAGGTACGATTTCTCAAGACTCACTTACTATTGAAAATGTTGAACATGTAAATAATTTAACATATAACTTACTTAGTGTAGGACAAATATGCGATAATAAATGTAGAGTTATCTTTTCCGAAAAAGATAGCGAAATAGTTAAGAATGGAAAAATTATAGGTAGAGGTATTAGGAAAGGAGGAGTATATGTTATGAAACTAGGAAACAAACCTGAAGATAGGATATGCCTAACGACCCTAGATGAAAACTCTACATTGTGGCATAGGAGATTAGGACATGCTAACATGCAACAAATACAATCTTTGGCCTCTAAGGAATTAGTTAGAAACTTGCCTAATCTAAAATTTGACAAGCATTTTTGTGATGCATGCAAAATTGGAAAACAAGCTCATGCTAGTCACAAAGCTAAGAATATAGTATCCACTACTAGGTGCCTAGAATTATTACATATGGATCTTTTTGGTCCATCCGCTGTGCGGAGCTATGGAGGAAACAAATATACCTTAGTAATAGTAGATGACTACTCACGATACACGTGGACTAGGTTTTTAAGTGACAAAACCCAAGCCTTTGAAAAATTCGAAATATTTAGTAAAATGATTCAAAATAAATTAGGATGCTCAATAGTTGCCATTAGGACGGACCATGGTAGGGAATTTGATAACGAAATACAATTCGGAAAATATTGTGAGTTAATTGGAATATCTCACAATTTCTCCGCTCCTCGTACTCCTCAATCAAATGGGGTAGTAGAAAGAAAAAATAGGTCACTACAAGAAATGAGTAGAACTATGTTAAATGAACAATCCATTCCACAAAAATTTTGGTGTCACGCCGTAGATACATCGACTTATATTTTAAATAGGGTATCAATTAGAAGAATTCTAGAAAAAACTCCTTATGAGTTATTAAGAAATAGAAAACCAAACTTAAGCTACTTTAGGGTATTTGGAAGTAAATGCTATATTTTAAACACTAAGGACTACCTCACTAAGTTTGATCCAAAATCATATGAAGGAATATTTTTAGGATACTCACAAAATAGTAAAGCATATATAATACTTAACAAACACTCCATGAAGGTAGAGGAATCACTAAATGTAACATTTGATGAAACACCACCACCTCCTAAAACGCTACCTTTAGAAGATGATAATTTAGTCGAAGATGAAGCCATTGAGGTTAGTAAAACAAAACCCATAGGAAATGATAATGAAGACATCCACGTAGAAAATAACGAAACTATTAATATTAAAGAATCTAGATCACATCCATTAGATAATATAATAGGACATCTTAACCAAAGAACCCTTAGGTCACAAGCCCAAGATAAAAACAACTTCTTTTGTTTCCTCTCAGCAATAGAACCTAAGAATATTAGTGAGGCTTTAAAGGATGAAAGTTGGATTATAGCTATGCAAGAAGAATTAAATCAATTTAAGGCAAATGATGTTTGGGAACTAGTCCCAAATCCAAAGGATATGACCATCATAGGAACCAAATGGGTATATAGAAATAAGTTAGACGAGAATGGAATAGTTACTAGGAATAAAGCTAGGTTAGTTGCCCAAGGTTATAATCAACAAGAAGGAATTGATTATGATGAAACTTATGCCCCCGTAGCTAGACTAGAATCAATTAGGATATTACTTGCCTATGCTTGCGCCCTAGATTTTAAGTTATTTCAAATGGATGTGAAAAGTGCATTCCTTAACGGTTTTATCAATGAGGAGGTATATGTGGCACAACCTCCAGGATTCATTGACTTCGCAAAACCTGATCATGTTTATAAGTTGAAGAAAGCTTTGTATGGACTCAAACAAGCTCCCAAAGCTTGGTATGATCGATTAAAAGCTTTTCTTATTAAACATGATTATTCCATGGGAATGGTAGATAACACTCTTTTCACTAAAAGGAAAGACCCAAATCTCATCATTGTTCAAATATATGTTGATGACATTATATTTGGATCGACTTGTCAAGACATGTGTGATGAGTTTGCCAAAATCATGCATGATGAGTTTGAGATGAGTATGATGGGTGAACTCAACTTCTTCCTAGGATTACAAATAAAACAACTAGATGATGGAATATTCTTTAACCAATCTAAGTACATTAAGGAAATGCTTAAGAAATTTGGCCTAGAAGACTCAAAACCCATGAAAACACCCATGTCTACGGAGGTAAAGCTCACAAAGGACGATGAAGGTGAGTCCGTAGATAACACCAAGTATAGAGGAATGATAGGGAGTTTACTATACTTGACGGCAAGTAGACCTGATATCATGTTTAGTGTCTGCCTTTGTGCCCGTTTTCAAGAGGATCCCAAAACCTCTCACCTAGAAGCGGTTAAGCGTATCTTCCGATACGTTAAAGGCACTATACACTTAGGATTATGGTATCCTAAGGAATCCGGCACAGAAACCATTGTCTATGCGGATTCGGATCATGCGGGAGACTACGTAGATAGAAAAAGTACTAGCGGTATTTGCACGTTTATGGGATGTTGTCTAACATCTTGGTTTTCGAAAAAGCAAACCGCTCTTGCTATCTCTACCACCGAAGCCGAATATGTAAGCGCCGGAAAGGCATGTCAACAAGCACTATGGATGAAACAAGCTCTCGTAGACTATGGCATTAGGTTAGAAAATGTCCCCATCATGTGCGATAACAAAGGTGCGATAGATTTAAGCAAAAATCCGGTACAACACTCTAGGACTAAACACATAGAAATACGTCACCATTTTCTTAGGGATAATGTACAAAAAGGAAATATATCTATAGAAAAGGTTGCATCGGAAGACAATATTGCGGATATATTCACAAAACCCCTTAAGCGTGAATTATTCAACCACTTGCGTTTAGGATTAGGAATGATGGAACAAGTTGACTAAATTACATTGAATTAATTCTAAGTTATACTTGCATGAAAATTTATTTTTCTTTCATTCCATCTTCTCTGAGTCTAGGAATCTATTTCGCTCAAAACTTAAGATTGAGAAAATTTATTTTCTTTGCATAAATTTTTTTAAAAAAACTCAATCAATTCTCTCTAATCTTTATTCTCACAATCTAGGAATCACATGAAAATCATTTTCATTGCATTGTTGACTAATTCTAAAAACATTGTATTTCAAAATCATGCATAAACTCTCACATAAATTGTCAAGGTATATAATCTGATATATGTCTTTCACATTCATGATCGAGCAAAAATTGAATCAAGGAGATCATTTGGATTGTTTCTTAGGATCGTTATTTCTTTTTGCTTCTAGGTGTCGAAACAATCACAACTCCACATTTGTTGCATATAGACACTCACTAGGACAAATTCACTAGTAATGGTGTCATCTTGATCCATCATTAGTCTTTCACTCACTAATTGCCCTTGCCTTTAATTCAAGATAGGTGCCTTAGGAAGCTTAAGTGTGCTTGCATTTACTTACCTCCTATTGCTTATTATGTGTTGATTATTTGCTCTTGTGCCTATGTGTTTTTGCATGATATCTAATGTTAGATTAGATGCTATATTGCCTAAAGGAATTGAACTTGCTTGAATCCAAGTCCAAAAACACAACTTTTCTGCAAATTTTCTGCCAAAAACCCAATTCTGGCAATCTGGAAATCACCAGATGGGCGGCCCCCTTAATTATGTAAGGCGGCCCCCTTAATTTTAAGGGGACCGCCCCCTAATTAAGGGGACCAGCCATCTGATGGTCGGGTTTACAGAATCTTTTCTGCTTTTTAGCCCATTTCAACCTACATTTCCCATTTTTCACCAACACATCTTGTCCTAATCCTCCAAACAAACTTTATCCATCCTTAAACACACAAATCTTACACTATAAATATCCCCAATCCTCAAAGCTCTCCATTCATCCCATCATGAACTCTCCAAACAAACCAAAATCAAAAGCCTCAAGGCTAGCAAGGATGACGGAAAAACCCGTTTGGCGACGAAAAAGTCCTCGAAATAAATCCATCATCACAAATAAAGTTGAAAATCATTCCTCCCCACCAACCTCTTATTTCCCAAACTTTGCATCAAACCAACAAAGGCATTCATTTGATCCACTTTACAAACCATACAACATTGGCCAAACATCTTCCTTCAAGCCAAACTACACCTCTCAACCTCCAACAACTTATAATGATCCATGCAAGTTTGATGAACCATCAAACTACAATTCCAACTACTCAAACCCAACTCATCCATACCAAACCTATGATCCCCTCCACATTGCCACGGAAAAACAAAAGTTCCGTGATGAAATAAACCAAATCCATGATCTTAGTGATCTCCTTGCTATGCATTTTGCACAACGCAACAAAGGGCTACCTCCATCATCGCCCTATGCAAATTGCCTTCCCCACTCTCTTAACTTGGATCAAGTTACAAATCACACTCACTTTTGCCCTTGTTGCATATTCCTTCAAAAACAAATCCTCTACTTGAGTGAAGATATTTCTTGGATTGAATATCTTCTCACTCGTAATCATCCAATACCACCCTTAACACGATACAACATCGTGAGATCCACTTCTTCCGCTCCATACAACACCCCATATCCACCTCAATCAAACATCTAAGCTCCATGCTTTTGTTTTCCTTCAAGCAAATAAAACAAATCAACCATGGGTTGCAAGCAAGTCCAAGTGCTCTCTTAGGCAATATAGGACTATATCTTCTATTTTGTTTTATTGTAATCAATATGCTACAAGCATATTGAATGTTGTTATGCTAATTATTTCTATCATGCTTGAATGAATCTATTTTTATTTGCATAATTGTTGTTTTTGCATATATATGTGTGTTGTTCTCTTCAAAATATTTTTGTAGCCAAGATTCCAATTGCTCGTTCCCTTTGTGCTCTCAAACGAGGGGGAGCATACATCAAGGGGGAGTTCTCTACCCGTTTAAACTTCTTTCACGAAGATTATTCGGCCTAACCTTTTTGATTTTACAAAAAGGGGGAGAAGAGAAATGGTAAACTCTATAATACTTGTCTAATAACAAGTTTTAAATCTTTTGAGTTTAAGGTTTTGTAATAATCAAAAAGGGGGAGATTGTTGACATAAATAATGCCTAAAAAATATTATTAAGTTTTTATCAATATCTCTATGTTTTGATCATTACAAAATATAACCTCAAAGAACTAAAACTTATGACATAAACAAGTATTTGGTGATTAATATTTCTCTTTACATCCAAATCACTTAAGGTATGAATAAACAAAGTGTTTAGTGCAATGTATGATCAAAGGGGTATTTAATTAACTAATACAAAGTTTATTTAATTATATAATCTTATTATATATTTTTGAAAAACACTTTTGGTAATAAGGAAAAATGTTTTAATCATACTAAATATATGATTTCAAATATTTAACCAAAATCAGTTAGTTTTTCACCAAATAAACTTTCCCCACTAAAAGACAAAGTTTCTGGCCGTTTCAGCTGGGCGGCCCCCTTAATTATAAAGGGCGGTCCCCTTAAAATTAAGAGGACCGGCCATGATTTAAGGGGACCGGCCACGCTCCTCTGTCAGAAACTTTTGCCTATAAATACCACCTTAAACCTGGATTTTTCCCCCACCTTTTGCACTTCAGAACTTTCTGTTCTAGATCTCCATTTCCAATCTATAAATCCTTTGATCATACATTCTTAAATCTTTGTTTCAAAGTGATTCATACATAATCCATTCAAGTGCAAGAGAAGAATATTTCTATCCCTCAAGACAAGAAGTATTACAACTAGTTGTGATCTCCACATCTAAGTTGTTTGAGCATCATCATTGATTATTATTTCATAGTGTGATTAGTTGTGAATATTTGTTTAGAAGATATAGAAGTTGTGTAGATAGTAGAAGTTGATTAGTAGTGAAGTAAGATAGTTGTGAAGATTGGTGTGTAGAAGATTGGTGTGTAAAAGCTAGGTGTGAAGAAGATTGGTGTGTAAAAGCTAGGTGTGAAGAAGATTGGTGTGTAGATTGGTGTGAAGATTGGTGTGTAGATTGGTGTGTAAATTGGTGTGTATATTGGTGTGTACGGTTTTCTCCGCCATAAGGGAGTTTGTTGACATAGTGAAGAAAACTCTCGAGTTAGGTGCTCGGGGAGTGGAGTAGGGCAAGGAAGGTGCCTTGTAGCCGAACCACTATAAATCGCTTGTCTCTCGGTTTGATCTTTCCATCTTTTACTTATTTCATTACTTACATAATTATTGCTTCATAGTATATATACTTAGTGTTGTTCATATTGTGTATAACTAGATTTCATATACCATCGAATCTATATTTTATAAATCAACGAAAACTTTTAAACAATTTGTTTTATAACAACGAAAATTACGTAAAACTATTCAACCCCCCCTTCTAGTTTTCCACAGTCATGATGATATGATGAATGATGAGATGAAGAATGGTGATAATTGAGGGAATTTATAGTATGGGAATGAGTGATTTAGGTAAATGTTTGAAATGCTTGAAAGAGATTCTAAAATCAGTTGGGTCAAAATGGGAAATGGTAGCTGAAACTAGAGAAAGGATTCACAAGATGCAAAAGAATACAGTAAACCCAGTTCCAGATGGCCGGTCCCCTTAATTGTATGCCGGCCCCCTTAATCATTAAGGGGACCGCCTAGGGAATTAAGGGGGCCGCCCATCTGGTGTTTTCCCAGACGATCAGAAACCCAAAATTTGCAGAATTTGGCCATTTTTCTAGTTTGTTTTTCCAGCAAGCTCTATTAGAAGCATATACACTAGGAATGATGATATATAAACATATATGTATAACCAAATTTTGCATGCAAATTAACATATTATAATCCATATTTGAAAAGAAGCATAGCATATCATAATAATTATTCAAAGACTAAAAATTATTCAAGAGATAAACAAGAGCTAACACAAGTATTTCCGAATAAGTCGGACAAGTAGCAAACCATACAAATGTCAAATAGAAACAAGTATTAACAAATAGCAATACATCAAAATCTTCTACTTCTTCTTCTTTCCAAGCATCTTCCTAAACATCTTCCCAACGGATTTGAATCCTCCTCGCATCTCTTCATGCATTTGTTGTTGTTGATTGATGATGGAGGTTTGGCGAGTGAAGAGAAGTTCATCGGTACGTTCGTGAGGAAGAGGAACTGAATATTCGGAGTAATCAAGATCAGGAAGATCATCAACAAAGGTCGTGGGGGATGGAGTACTAACACGTGAGGTGTTTTCATCCTCATCATCATCGTCATCACGATGAGATGTAGAACCACGACCCCTAGAGTACAAAGGAACACGAGATTTTCCTTTGTCACTACGAGGACGACGAGTACGAACACAAGTAAGTTGATTCAAAGTAGGGAGGATATGAACGTAGTAGTCTCTTTGAAGATGTGGGTAATGTTCCATCTCATAACGATAAAGTCGTGTGAGAAACATACCGTAAGGAAGATTGGCATTTGGGGTGTTTTTGGCGGACATGATTCGATGAACAAAAAGATAAGCCAAATTGTATTGCTCTTCAGCAATAACACAATAAAGCATGTGGGCAATGCTCGCCGTGACATGATCACGGTGACCACCCGTACCAAACGCATTCTCGCGAATGAGTTCTTCCCACTTCTTCATGTCGGGGCTTAGCTCTTTGAGGAGGATTTGATTAGCATGAATGTCGACATTCTTCGACTTGATCACTCGACTAGTCGTACGACGTTCTAGTTCAAGCATTCGACGAATGTCTTCAGGACTAGGAATCTCAGAACAGTAGGGGCCATCCTGAGGACGATTTCTTTCAAGAGTGGAAAGATCCCATTCATTTGAGAAAACGGTTTGGCCGTTGAATGGGATTCTAAGAATTTGCCCAAATTGAGCAAGAGTAAGAGTGATGAATTGATTTTGAATCATGAAGGAAATGAGGAGATGACCATAGGGATCGGTTTGCACCGTCACTTGGCTATAGAAGTCGAGGATAAAACGAGGAATGATAGGTTCGTTGATTTGGAAAAGACATTCAAAACGAATATTGGTGAACATTCGTTCGGTTTGATCATTTTCATAGAAAGATGGATCGACAATTCGTCCTTCGTGAATGTTTCTATTTTCAATAGGACGATAGAAACATGCAACTGAAGGAGACATGCCGGGAGTAGAAGAGACATTTGGAATGTATTGTTTGGTTTTGGAGACATCACCAACCGTGGTCTTAGGCATTTTCACCTAAACAATATAACAACAAAAATAAAATTAATATAAAAACAACTATCATGCATATGTTATATGTTTATATAATTATATGCACTATATGTGGAACGAAATTCTACTTCGACACAAAAAAAAAATTCAATGAAGTAGTTTCATGATGTTCCTTTTATTTTGATTTTAAACTCGTTTAGAATATATAATATCGAAGAGTATGATATCATAATTCATTTCGAAATAAGGCTAGATATATATTAGATTATATATCTTCCATTTCGTAAGAGTTTGACACAACATAAGCTTGTTTAAAAGATTGAAATGCGAATTTTAGTTTTCAAAAATATCATTTTAAAGATAAACCAAACGCTCCCTTAACTAGATAACAATATCCTAAAAATATCAAAATATATATTGATTATATATCTTGATGACCTCTATTGATTCTAGTATTATTAACAAAACTTATAAGCTAGTTTTAGGTTTCAAACAACTTCATATAGTTATGGTTTGTTCATGAACCAAACGCCCATGTTGTCTTCATGAACCATTTAACAACAACTTGGAAAGTATGCTTTGATTGTTTAGAGCGTTAAAACAATGTAATGTAGTAAGTTTTAAATGGTTTTTAAGAGTTATATCAACAATGTGCCTTTTGAAAAATAAAATTCGACTAGGGTTTATGGGCGATTAATGATTTTGACAAGATGATATGTTATACTAATTTTGAGTTGCAAAACATCATCCTAATCCTATGGGGAGCATTTGGTAGTTCAATTTCTAGCTTCAATTACACTTAAAATCGAATTAAAATGAATTTTAATAAAATGCATAATTATTGATTAGACACCAAATCGAATGAAATGTGATGAAATGCATGTTGGAAAACTTACAAAAGATGTTGTTATATGTTTGGTTGATGTTTGCCCCTTGCGAAATAACCCCGGATTGGTGATTTGGTGAAGGATTTTAGTGGTTTTGGAGGTTTAGTTTCGTTCACAACAGTATAGGGAAGAGGTGAGTGAGTAAATGGAGTGTTTGGAAATGGAATTAAGGAGGAAAATGATTTTGGAAGTGTCAGATGGCCGGCCCCCTTAAACATTAAGGGGACCGCCCTCGATAACAAGCCAGTCCCCTTAATCATTAAGGGGGCCGCCTTTGAAACTTTCCAAATTTCGCGGAATTCGTTTCTGGAACAAAAATATTTATACGTATATAATTAGATTTATAATATATCAAAAATACGTAAATGTCTATTGGCACGATGATAAAATTCTTAACAATTTTTAATTACCGTTTCGATAATTAAAATATACCTTTGACAATTTTTGGATAAAATGATCAAAGTGTTAAGTTGATGAATGGTTTGAGGTGTGTTCGGGAATATGTGAATAAGTGTATATATATATATATATATATATATATATATATATATATATATATATATATATATATATTGTTTATATATATAAGTGTAAATGTGATTGAAAGATGGGTTGATGAGTGAGATTTGAAGGATAGTAGCGGAGATAGGATATAGTTGGCGAGAGGAGTTTGTTTCATCCATAGTGTTCACGTGCGAAGGCGTTCTTGTATTATAAAAGTCTACTTGACTCATATCCCTTCATCATCATGAGTCTCCTAAAAGAGGACTTACTAGAATAACGTGAGGGGGGGAAAGAAAGGGTTCGATAAAGAACGATTTCTTGGAGTTCTAGAAAGTCAACAAATGACGTATCTAGGTTAAGTATAAGTGAATATATATATATATATATATATATATATATATATATATATATATATATATATATATATATATATATATATATATATATATCTAATATATTACGTATAATAGTATATATATGTGTATATAAGTATATATGTGATTCTAACAAATAGAAGAGAATAACAAATTATATCTAAATAATTGACGAAATCAAACAATGCATATTTATCTAAGCATGGCAATGAGTTGTGAAAGAATGGCGTACCCGGTGGTCTTCAAAAGAAATCTTCAACATCATCAAGATGAAATATAGACTTTGAAAAAGTCTATGTTGAGAGAAAAACCAAGATTGCCTCAAGGAATGTTCGTCTAGCCATTTGATCTCCATTGTTCTTTTGGTCCAAAGGTGTTTGGTCCAAACATGTTTAACATTTGACTCGGGTGCATGAAAGGTGGTAGAATACCCCAAGGATTGTAGCTTTGTTGGTAGTTCCACATTTGATTACTATTGTTATTATAGTTTTGTCTATTTTGATTTCTTCTTGGTTGAGGTGTTTTAGACCTAGGATGAGAATTATTTGGTTTTCTAGGTGGTGGAGTTTTAGATCTTATTTTGGGTTTAGAAGATCCTACTTCGGTCTTTAAAGACGGTTTATAAAAATCTTTAACTTCTTCATCGTTGGCAAGAGGTATTTTCTTATCATTAATAAGTATATACTTAGGATTAGATTTTAAAGGTTTTTGTTTGTTGAGTTCTCTTTCAAATTTTACATTTTTAATCTCGCTTGTTGAAGCCTCATTTAAATTAAATCCTAAGCCGGTTTTGTCTCCGGATGTTCTTTGAATACTTATTATTTTACTAAGTGATTGACTACTATTTTCAAATTTGTCAAGTTTGCGAATTTCTTCCCTAAGTATTTCGTTTTCACCTTTAAGCTCTTGACATGATTTACATTCTTCAAAAATTTCTTTACCTTTTTCTAGTTGATGTATTTTAATTTTTAGTTCAAGTACTTCACTTTCTAATTGATTGTTAATGTATTTTAGTGATTTGTTTTTGGCCATTACTAGTTGTCCTAATTTGCATAGTTTAATATATTCATTATCTAGATCTTTTTCATCTAATGATATACTTTCATCACTAAAATATTCGGTTTCGGAACGTACCTCATTTGGTGTATTCGCCATGAGACATTTTTCTTCCTTTGTCGTTTCATTCTCATCATCATCACTATCACTCCAAGCACCTCCAACAAATGCTCTTTGATTTTGATCTCTTGTCATCATTGGACATTTTCCAATAAGGTGATTTGGATCTCCACACTTGAAACACTTTCTTTCAATCTTGTTGTTCTTGTCATCTTTACTCTTTTGAAATGTTTTCTTTTCATCATACGGTTGTCTTACGAATCTTCCTCGCCTTTTGAAGAATTTCTTGAAATCTCTTACGGCCATGGCTTATTCTTCGTCATCACTTTCGGAAGATGAGCTATCTTCGATACTAGATTCCTTCCTAGCTTTCAAGGCGATTGACTTGCTTTGCTCTCGTTTTTCCTTGACCATTTCGGAGTCCTTCTTAATGATGACTTCGTAGACTTTTAGATTTCCAATTAATTCGTCAAGTTGCAAAGTTGACAAATTCTTCGATTCTTCAATAGCCGTCACTTTAGCTCGCCATTTTGGATGAAGAGCCCTAAGAAACTTCCTAACAAAATTCTTACTAGAAAAATTCTCATCAAGTGCTTTTAAACTTGTGATGATAGTGTTAAGTCTAGCAAAAGCATTGTCAATTGATTCCTCTTCCGGAATCGTGAATTCTCGTATTGTTGAACAAGTAGATCTATCTTATTATCTTTGACTTGACTATTACCTTGGTGAGTTATTAGTAAAGAGTTCCAAATTTCTTTTGCGGTTTCACACATAAAGATCCTTTCGTACTCTTTACGTGGTAGCGCATTATAAATAACCATTTTTGCTTCATTATTTTTAGCAAGTTTTCTTTTTAAATCATCATTTTGTTTTTCAAAAGGTACGATTTCATCTTTCTTAGTTTCCGGGTTATTTTGAATAGGTAAAAAATCACCATTAGTAATAACATGCCAAAGATCTAGATCTTTGACTTCACATAAGTTTCGAATCGATTTTTCTAATATAAAAATCCATCACTTTCAAATAGTGGTGGTCTTTGCATAGATTGCCCTTCTAAATATTTTTCAGATTCCATAGATCATTACAAGTTTTAAAATACAATATATTTTAAAGATCTTGCTAGACGTGGCTCCTGATACCAATTGTGGAAAACTAGAAGGGGGGGGGGGGGTTGAATAGTTTTATGTCCTTTTTAAATTTATTTCAAAAATATTTTGTTGGTTATAAAAACTTTCGATTCGATCTTAAGTGAATTCAAGCAACAACCAATATAAGCAAGTCTAAACTAATATTGAAAGTATTGAAATATAATGAAGAAAAGATAGAGTTAGAAAGATCAAACCACAACACGTGAATTTATAGTGGTTCGGCTACAAGGACACCTTCCTTGCCCTACTCCACTCCCCGAGTACCACACTCGAGAGTTTTATTCACTATGTCAACAAACTCCTTATGGTGGAGAAACCTTACACACCTTGGCTTACACAAGTTAACGACACTAAGCTAAATGTCGAGTTCTAATCGTAGCTAGAACCAATCTCACACCAAATATCACACCACGTGATCTTCACACCTTAATCACACCTTCACACCTTCTTCAAGACTTCACACCGTCTTCACACCTTGTCAATCTTCACACCTTCTTCTATGCACAACTAAGTCACAACTACTAAACTAGTTTACAACACATCAAGATTCTACAATCAACAAATATACACAACACCTTAACAAATAACTATCACTAGTACTATATGAAACTAGCTATACACAACACCACTACAATAAGATGGATGTAGAGAAGTGTTCTTCTTCTTACACTTGAATGGATGAAGCTTTGGATCACTTGGAAACAAAGACTTATGAAATATATGATCAAAGGATTTTAGATCTAGAGAAGAAGATTGGATCAGAAAGTTTATAGTGCAAAAAGGTAAGAAAAATATGTGGAATGATCCAATATTTATAGGGCCAGAAAATACTGTTCGGGAGCGTGCCGGTCCCCTTAATTATAGGCCGGTCCCCTTAATGATTAAGGGGGCCGCCTAGTAAAATTAAGGGGGCCGCCCTCCTGAACGTTTGAAAAGTTTTTCTGGATAAAATTTGCCCTTTTTGGTTGGAAATTTGAAATCATATTTTTGTGGTTTAATAAAGCTTTACCAAAAATGATTTACAAATATATATAAAATGTTAAAATCAATTTATATAATGTTATGTATTAATATAAAATTTCCTTTGATCATGTAATGCATAAGTTACTAAGTTTATGCATACCTTGAGTGATATAAGATGTAGAGGTAAATATTTGTCACCAAATACTTGTTTATGTCTTATTCTTGACTTAATTTGATTTAAGTTTTGTGATTATCAAAACATAGGTTTATTGAGAAATATTAATAACATTCACAAACATTATTTATATCAACAAAGATGACTGTAGGTATGATTTTATTAAATGTTCATCAGATGTAGTTATGTGTTTTTTGAACGATTGAATCTTTACACCTTTTTTCTAAATTCAGAAACTGATGGACAAGAAAAAGATGTTGAGCCAACATATGATGCCTATGATGCGAATATATAGCCAGTGATCGAAGAAGAAGTAGGGGAGAAAAATGATCAACAAGGTATGTATTGAGACATTCTTATTGATGAACCTGTTGTAACTTATTGATGAACCTGTTGGCAAAAAGAAGTAGTTATCTAAAATAGATTTTAAAATACATTTATAAATTACCTTTTAAAATTCCAGTATATATTCTTTCATGTTATAACTTATAAAAACTTATGAAAATGGTTGATAACATGTAGAAAAAAAAAACATAAAAAGAAAAAGAGTTCACTATCTCCTGAAAACCGATATTCGATGAACATGTTCAAAAACCTTGTTGGAAACAAAAGGAGAAGAACATCAAATTCCCCCAAGACAAATCACGTTGATGAGCAAGTGACTAACAATTTTCATATAGATGATATTCAAGAGAATCAATGGGAAGATCCACAGCCAAGCGGTAAAAATCTATTCTGTATATTTCAATGTTTACATATTAGTTGAGATATATTCGAAGTTTGTATATTTGAATTTCTTATATATGGTTCATCAATTAACAGATGTTGATATACAAATGAACGAAACAAATGATGATATTCGAACAACCGGAACTGATGAAAACATTGAAATGGCTGATCAATTGACCGGAACCAATGAAACAGAAATGGCTGATCCAATGACTGGAACCGATCAAACAACTGAAAATGCAAATGATGAATCATCAACCTCAACTGAATTTCAACAGTTATCAGCAAGGATACTAGAATTTCAAGGGGAGTATTCCCAATTCAAATCCGCCGAGGTAAAAATCTTTAGTCTTACTAAAAGCAATAATAACTTTAAATAAGTTTAGATAGATTAACATCAGTTAGAATACATTAGAATGAGGTCCATCAATCATTTGGCCAGTGTTATGTATTGTTAGAATACATTAGAATGAGGTTCATCAATTATCCTTGTTAGAATACATTAGAACGACTCTATACTTATCTGATTATATTAATTACAGGAATAACATAGATTAACATCTGTTAGAATACATTAGAATGAGGTTCATCAATCATTTGGCCAGTATTATGTATTGTTAGAATACATTAGAATGAGGTTCATAAAATTATCATTGTTAGAATACATTAGAACGACTCTATACTTATCTGATTATATTAATGACAGGAATAACATAGATTAACATCTGTTAGAATACATTATAATGAGGTTCATCAATCATTTGGCCAGTGTATATGTATAGTTAGAATACATTAGAACGACTCTATACTTATTTGTTTATATTAATGACAAGAATTCAGTCACTCTCTGAGAAACATGTTGTCCTTATTCCAAGAAATGAAAATTAATATTGGTGACATGCTAAGGGCTGGATTGGAGATATACCCCCGAAATGAATCACTGTTGGAAGTACAGCACTGGATGAACAGGTTGGTTAACAAGACAACATTCGAGGCCTCACAAAGTGAAGATGAGAGCCCAATGCTGATGTTAACGATGGCTGATGATAAGGATGGCTCCGAGCCTAAGGAAACATCTAAAGAAACTGATGAACCTCAATCGGACATACCAACAGAGTCGTTAACTCAAATGTTCTTGGATCCAACGTTTATTAAAGTGGTTGAAATGATTGAACGTAAAAAACAGGTAATAAACTCATAAACAATTTTGTGCCTTATTGATGAACTTATAATTGATTTCAGAATAACACCAGAATTGCCTGATGAACCTTTACCTGAAAACAGATGCAAACACCAGAATTTTGTGACAACTGGCAAATTATGGAGCCGTTTTGAAAACCCGCATTACTTTAAAATTTATAATTTTGGAATATTTTAAAGTTTATTGTGACGAGATATTTTATGAACGTTGGAATGTGATTTTAATCGTACGTTATTTATGGAATTTGATTGTTTATTAATGATTTGGTTTGAATCATTCGTGATGATTTATTTTGAGATCATTATTTGGCACAACATTGACTCCGGCACTAGGATAACTTAACAATTTTAATTATTATAAATATTAGTTCGGATATTTATATTTTTGGAACGTATCGCGAGATTTTTGATTATTGGGAACGAGTTCGGTTCGAGAGAGTTGATTTGTTATAAAAGGTTTCGGGTTTGGTCCGTCTATTTTTCACTGGGTTACTTCACCCACTCTACCCTTAATATTATTATTATTATTATTATTATTATTATTATTATTATTATTATTATAAATAAAAATCTTTTTTTTTAAAGAGTAAGATACAAAAATCGTCCCTTGTGTGAACCTGGACCAAAAGCAACACAACCCACCATCACCCTCACCAACACTTTCACATCTCTCTCTCTCTTCTTAATACAAACACCACCGCCGCCCCTTAAACCCCCATTATCGCCGCCACCGCTCCTCCCCTAAACAAACCAACACCACCATCTTAATCACCTTTTCCCAATGGGGTTTTTGCATATATATCCTTCTGAAAATGCATAATTGCATATATATCCAGAGCATGCATAAAAACCATTGTATTGTGTGCATAAAAAACTTGTACAAAGGATATATATGTAATTATTCACTTTGGGAGGGATATATATGCAATTTTGCCTTTCCCAATCTATCTATTGGTATAAACCACACGCTCTAAAACCACCTTTAACACCACGTACGAATTTACTACCACCACCTTAACACCACTTTCTTACATTTTTCTTGTTGGGTTTTTAAAGAAATCAAGTTTGGAGCCTTTTCTGAAGGTGAGTGGCCACGAATTTCATGTCGTGTGCCTCAATTCAAGGTTAAATCCGTGTCCACATGGGTTGTTTTTGTTGGGTTTCGAAATAATAATGATGGGAATGAATATTTTTGTCACAAAAATCCGTTTGGTATCTTGGGTGGGAAGTTTGACTCGAGTTGGTGTTTGATTTGTAATATGGGTCGCGTTTGGTTTTGATTTTTGGCTCGAATGGAGCTTGGCCGAGACCTATGGTCTCGGTGTGACCCTTTTTCTTGGCTCGTTGGGAGTCTAAGAGGACTCTTGGTCCTATATTGTTTGATGTTGTGGTTGTTTGATTGATACCATGACCCTTGGGGTCGGTTTGGAGTTGTGTCGAGCTTGGGAGAGCTAGCCGAGACCATGATGGTCTCGGGTATGACCTTTTGTGGTTCATGTTTGAGCCGTGACTCCAAGGGAGTCCTTGGACTAGCGGTTTGACTTGGTAGTAGACCCGGATAACATGTATTATTTGGTGGTCTTATCTCGTTTCTTGGTATTCTTATTGTTGTCGTTGTGGTATATTATTTTTGGTATTTTGGAGATGTGTTGACGAAAAGAGTTTATGGGGACCGATTGTGAGACGGTCACTTAGAATGACGGAGATAGGATTAGTCGGGTGCCGTAGTCGGACCCTCATGTTGTAGCACGTGGAATTGGGATTGATTTGGACGGAGTTTTTTATTTATTCATGACTTGATTATTATTTGTGGACTTGGACTATGAGCCGAGAGTAATGACTCGGACATGTGACCAAATTCTTATGACTCGATAAATATTTAAAATCAAACATTAAAAATAATACTCGTAATAATATTATTGACAATATAATCGTTTATATACGTATATAGACGTGATAAACGTATATATATATATATATATATATATATATATATATATATATATATATATATATATATATATATATATATATATATATATATATATATATATATAGAATCCGGATCGATTGAGAAGAGTTTTAAATTGAGAAGAATGAGAAGGAATAGTAGCCATTGATCTCAAAAAACTAATTAAGGGTAGGATGGGAAATTACAAGTTTCATTAATTATTTTGTTTGAATCTATTTAATGTCAATGACAAACTTAAAATCCCATGTGTTATGCACTTTCCATTTTAGCATTCGTAAATTGTATTCACATTATTTCATAATCTATTCATTCGCTCAACTGTGACGCATCTATATGTGATTCAAATATAGATTACAAATGTTCAAAATTAAAATGATTCAATAAGCGACACAATGATTCAAAAATCAACACATTGATTAAGATGTTATTGATTTATATGTAATGACAATTTCATTAGTTAGTTGAATATATGTACGTACTATATATACTACTAGTATAGATCTATAGATACTAAAAACTTGACTATGATTCATAAGTTCAAACCTACTCTCTATAAAAATAACGTCAAGATTCAATTATGATAAACATATGAATTGTTTTTTAGTGAATCAAATAAAACACTAAACCTTGATCGTCAAAAAGAAAAAGAAAAAAATCCATGATTCACATATATTTATATGATTCAAATAACTAAACTATGATTCATAAATTATACAGAGTAATGCTAAACAAGAAACAAAAAATGAATCCTCAAGACCAAGTAATATGATTCACAAAAACATACAACTTTGACAAAATTGAATCATGATATATCTTGTTACGAAAATGAAAAAGTAGACGTGTGTGAATATATAAATCTTCAAAGTATAAGGTTAATCCAAAAAAAAAAAAAAAAAAAAAAAAAAAAAACGTGGCTGAAAAAAAAATGGCATTGCAATGAAGAAAAAGAGAACCTACGATCCTATCAGATTTATTCTAATTTGAAATGTTAGAATGCAAAAATAAGGTGTATTTCATTAAATGACTCTTGCATGATTCAATTACATTAATACCCTTATAAGCTTATTAATGTTTCCACAAAATAAATCAAAATTAAAAGATTTGTATGGCCAAGATTGCTTCTCATCTTTCTCAATCTAAAACCCTTCTCAATGGAACCAAATCCTATATATATATATATATATATATATATATATATATATATATATATATATATATATATATATATATATATATATATATATATATATATATATATATGCGTATATTAATAATAAAACGATCACGAGTAAACGTTATAATGATATAACGATAATTATTATACTATGCGAATAGTGCAATAAATGTCTGAGTATTATTATAAATAATAACTATAAATAATGTCGAGAACTTATACGTCGGGTAAGTAATAAATATAAACATGATGACTTTTATAAATTTGGTATACATATCGAGTTATACGAGTTGTGGTTACTTAAGTCCAAGTGGACTTTATTGTGTGACTTTTTGTTGTCACGGATATATGACGATTAATATATCCATCTTATATAACTACGTGACTTATTTAATCGACGGGTTAAATCGAGTTATTTAGCTATATACATTTAAGTATATTAATGGGAATCGTATCGTACAATGCCC
The DNA here is from genome assembly GCA_030686995.1 of Artemisia argyi. Classification (NCBI taxonomy): domain Eukaryota; kingdom Viridiplantae; phylum Streptophyta; class Magnoliopsida; order Asterales; family Asteraceae; genus Artemisia; species Artemisia argyi. Next base: position 191,580,136 of record CM060685.1, on the reverse strand, counting down.
ATAGGTTGTGGTACTTGTATTAGGATAATAAATTACTATATATCTCGTGGAATTGGCTAAATTGACGAATTTGACAAATTGGACGATATATATAGGGAATTTATTGGACTACGATATTTACCAGATAGAATTCTTTGTGCTATGTGCTTTAGGTTGGGTATAATCTTGGAGCGATATATTAGGTAAATAAATATGGGGGATTACCAAATCGACTGATTTGATAAACTTCGATGATTTATTTAAATAATATATTGGGCTAATTAGACCTATAGATGGTTTATTATTTCTTTCATTGTGGCTTCTTGGTTTGAGTTGTGTCGACCCTCCACCCATATGGATACCAAACGTCAAATTTTAAATTAATATATGAAGATAATTCGAGAAATGGATATTTTTTTGGAAAGAAAAATGGAATACGTTCGGGAATGGGAATATTTGATTTTGAAGAAATGATTTCTGAACGAGTTTGATATTATTAGGAAGTGCCGAGTCTGTAGTTGCCGTTACTTAAGTTTGCTTACGTCTTTCATCTATCGATTTCTTTTGAGGATTTTCTAGACTTGAGGTGAGTCATAGCCCCACTTTTACTCTTGAACTTTGTTTTCAATACTTGGGGTGAGAAACGTGCAAATTATTTTATATGGACTATTATCGCTTTGTTTATTTAAAACTTGCTATGCTTATAGAACTAGGTAGCATAGAGCGAGGCCTAGTCCCGAACTAGGTAAGCTATTGAATTGGTTATAGAGCGAGGCCTAGTCCCGAACTAGGTAAGCTATTGAATTGGTTATAGAGCGAGGCCTAGTCCCGAACTAGGTAAGCTATTGATTTGGTTATAGAGCTAGGCCTAGTCCCGAACTAGGTAAGCTATTGAATTGGTTATGGAGCGAGGCCTAGTCAAGAACTAGGTAAGCTATACAACGAGGCCTAGACTAGATCTAGGTAAGTTGAACATGTCGTATCCTTACGCATGTTGGGTATGTCGTATCCTTACGCATACAGATTGATTTGATTTGATTTGGTTATTGGACTATAGTGTGCACCTATAGGGTTGATTCGATTTGGTTGGATTATTTTGGTTGGATGATTGAGGCCTAGTCTAGCTAGCAAGCGTTTTGCGTATATGTCCACTATATTGAATTATAAATTTAAACCTATGATCTCACCAGCGAAAGCTGACTTTTAGCGCGTTTTCTCAGGTAATTAAGTGATGCCCTTGGATGCTTGGATTGGAGGTTTGGCAATGGCACCTGGTTATGGATCTATTTTCTGAAACTCTGATAAATAATTATGGACCTATATTTATTTCTTTTGGGCCTGACTTTGGATGATTTTGGGATAAATGTAAACTTTAAATCCCCGCGTGGTTGTATTTTTCTTATGTTTTCTTTATCTCGTTCTTTCATGACTTTGAATGGATACCAATCCGCGTAGCACCCCGAAAGCTTGTTGAGTCTTCCGCTGTACCAAATTTTAAGGGTGTTACAGATTGGTATCAGAGCCAAGGTTATAGAGAACTAGGTAAATAGACACCTAAACTATAACCGATTTTTATAGAAAATGATCCTCGACCATTGCCCGCCAGCCCGCCAAGCCGAAGTATCATTGTTATTATTGAGGTATATTGAGATGATTATTAGATATGGGATTCTTGAGATGATTTGAGGATTTGAGATTTATTGATTTAGTGATTTGATGGCGTTTTGAGGAATTATATACGTTTTGAGGAATTATATGGCTTAATTGTTTTATGAATAATTTTAGTAATGCGGTACTTTAAATCTTTCTTGATATATATGATTTGAAATTATATGATGATTTTTGGTATTTTGAGTTCGCAGTTTAGTTGTTTTGAAACACTTACACCTACCCTACGCCGTTGTCACAGACTATGGCCTCCCGTACGTTTGACGTTGTTGAGGATATTCTTACTACACCTGTACGCCCAGCACAGATCACCATGGCTCCTGATGATCCTTACAGGGTTGCCATGCATTCAGCTATTGTATCACCGACAGCTTCTACTTCTGTACCGCCTGCTGTACCTACGCAGGGACCCTCATCTTCTCTAAGGCTCCCTGGTACAACGAGGCAGCTTACTCTTCATCAGGCTTTGGCTCATGTGGCTCTACGCTTTGCCCACCGAGCTACGGCACGTATGTTGGTATGCCCTACTTCACCACCCTTACATTTGGATGCTCACACTCTCATGTCAGATGCACCACCTGCATCATTGCGTCGTCGTGCTAGATCACCTACCCCATCTCCACATGGTTCACCTGTTAGGAGACGACGGTTGATGACGTACTCTTCCGATGATGAGGAGGAGGAGTACGAGGGTGAGGATGAGGCTGATGACCCTCAGGAGGCTGAGCAGGGTGATGATGACCCTGAGGAGGAGAATGACCCTCAGGAGGAGGAGATGCCTGATGATGATGATTTGTTAGTGCTGCCAGCTCAGGCTGAGGAGCCTGATTCACCTATACATCCGATAGAGCCTGTTTCACCTGATCATCCATTTTTGTTTGAGTTGCCACCTGGTAGTCCCGTCGAGTCGGATGCACCTTCTGAGGTTTCTGCTGAGCATGTAGAGTTAGGTGAGACTGGTAGGATGTGGGCTCAAATTACTACACAGGGCGAGAGGATCTCGCAGTTATCTGATCGACTTGAGATGGTTATTGGAGAGTTTATCGCGGATCTGAGAGTTGATATGACTATGGTTGTGGGCAGGACGACTGATATGAGGAGAGGTTTGATGGAGATTCATGAGCATATTGAGGGTTTACAGCGAGGTTTTATCACAGCTCGAGAGGCTGACCGCAAGTTATGGCAGAGGAATACCGAGCTAGAGAAGGAGGTGGCTGACCTCAAGAGAGACAGCGACACCCATAGTGTGGAGTTAGGATCACTATGGAGAGAGCTTGAGGGCTTGAGGCAGGATTTGAGGAGCCTCCACCAGCAGCGTGGCTAGATGTTTGAGTTATGTTGTCTTGTCGCTTTCTACACCGAGGAGTGTTCGGTTAGAAAAGCTAGTTATCATATTTTGATGTATTTTCCATTCAGTATTCGTGTCGTTTGGAACGATATTTATCTTTTGTATTTATTTTCGGTAGTTGGAACGATGTTGGATCTCTATTGTATGGTTGATGGTTATTATTATATGGTATTATGTGGTTTTTGGATATTGTGAAAATTGAGTCCCTATTCGCTTTATTGATGTCTTGTGGTGTATTGTTGATATTCTTTCCATGACTTGGCTTCGTTAATTTAATTCTTGATGAGCATATGATAAGTTCTATCGGAGACTCATGAACCTTGTATGATGTTTCAGATCAATGGCCCCACGACGAAACCCTGTTAAAGCTACCAGAACTGGTCCTGCAATGACTACCCCTGGTCGTCGAGGACGCCGTCCTACTCGAAATGTTGAAACCCCTACTCCTGATAACCTGGACACTACTAACCGCAACAACAGGAATAAAAATGTTGATGTTCGGGGAGACAATGATCATGTTCCACTTAACGCACCTACTGTGCATCAAGCAATGATCAATCAACTTGTGGAGCAACGAGTTGCTGAGCTACTAGCTGAGTCAAATCATTCCAACAATTCTGCTGGAACATTTCCACCTGTTCGTGCTAATGGATGTAACTACAAGGAGTTTAAAATTTGTGGACCCATTGAGTTTGGTGGAACTGAAGGAGTGGTCTACTTGGTCAGGTGGATAGAGAAGACTGAGTCAGTATTTAATGTCAGTGGTTGTGCGGAGAATGCGAAGGTAAAGTTTGCTTCTTTTACTTTCAAGGATGAAGCTTTAACTTGGTGGAACAATTACCGTAATTCGGTTGGGAGTGATGTGGCTTATGCTATGACTTGGGAGCAATTTAAGTCTTTGCTGATTCAGACTTACTGCCCAAGGAATGAGATTAAGAAGCTGTAGATTGAGTTCTGGAACCATAAGGTGAAAGGTACCGATATGGCAACTTACAATCGCCGTTATCGAGAGTTAGCCTTACTTTGCCCCGATATGGTTAGGACTGAGACACAAAGGATTGAGAGGTATACCGATGGGTTGCCGGTAGCTACAAGGAACGATGTGATTTCTGCTAAGCCTGCAAACATTCATGAGGCTATCACTATTGCTCAACAATTGATGGACTTGTTGGTATTGGAAGAAGCTGAGAAAGACAAGAATGGAAAGAGGAAGAGGCATAATCATTCTAAGGGTAATGATCGTCGAAACAAGCGACAAACGACTGCTAGAGCTTATGCTATGGGAAATGGAGACAAGAAGAACTACAATGGAGATGCACCCAAGTGTAACCGATGTTATAGGAATCATTCTGGACGATGTACTGTGATGTGCAAGAATTGCTCTAGGATGGGACACATAGCTAAGGATTGTAGAGCTCGATCACTTGCTATGGTTCAAGCTACTCCTGAAACTATGAGTAAGGCAAATGTTACTTGTTATGGATGTGGAAAGAAGGGACATTATAGGAATGAGTGTAGGGAATCGTGGAACCGAGGAAATCAAGGATCGGGTGGTAATGGGTACAATCATGGAAACCGTGGAGCTGGAGGAAACCGTGGACGACAAGATAATGGGGACCAACGTGTGGAAGCTGGAGCTGCTCATGAGTGTATGCGCTTGGAAACGAGAGAGGAGAAGATCCGGACGTCGTTACTGGTACGTTCCTTCTCAATAATCGTTATGCTTCCATACTATTTGATACTGGTGCCGATAAGAATTTTGTGTCCACTAAGTTTGCACCCTTACTAGAGAAACCCCCGATGGCCATAGGAATTGGTTATGATGTAGAGTTAGCTAATGGGAACATAGAGAGGATTAGGACTATCATTCACGGTTTCACGTTAAACTTTCTGAATCGTCCTTTCAACATAGATCTTCTACCCGTCACGTTAGGAAGTTTTGATGTCATTATTGGTATGGATTGGTTGTCGAAGTATCGTGCCCACATACTTTGCGATGAAAATATCGTGCGTGTGCCTTACGAAAAGGAGATTTTAAATATACCAGGAGATCGAAAGGAATTGAGAGGCCCATCTAGATTAACGATCATATCTTGCACTAAATTACCGAAGCTAATGGAAAAAGGATGTTGCCTTTTCTAGCTCAAATTTCTGAGAAAGAAGGGAAGGATAAGAAGGAAAGATGCATTGGAGATGTGCCTATAGTTCGTGATTTTTCGGATGTATTTCCCGATGATTTGTCGGGAATCCCGCCTACTAGACAAGTGGAATTTCAAATTGAGTTGATACCTGGTGCTGCACCCGTGGCACGAGCGCCTTACCGTATTGCACCTACTGAATTGGAAGAGTTGTCGAAACAATTAGCGGAGTTAGCTGAAAAGGGATTTATAAGACCAAGTTCTTCGCCTTGGGGAGCCCCGGTCTTATTTGTGAAGAAGAAGGATGGATCGTTTCGCATGTGTATTGATTATCGAGAGTTGAACAAGTTAACGGTGAAGAATAGATACCCATTACCGAGGATCTACGACTTGTTCGATCAGCTTCAAGGATCGAGTGTGTATTCAAAGATCGATCTGAGATCGGGATATCATCAGCTTCGAGTTCGCGAGGAAGATATTCCGAAAACGGCTTTCAGAACCCGTTACGGGTATTACAAGTTTCAGATGATGCCGTTTGGGTTGACTAACGCACCGGCGGTATTCATGGATCTCATGAATCGGGTGTGTAAGCCTTACTTAGATAAGTTCGTGATTGTGTTTATCGATGACATTCTAATTTATTCGAAGAATGAGAAGGAGCATGAGGAGCATCTAAGACTTATCTTAGAATTGCTTAGGGAAGAGAAACGGTATGCTAAGTTTTCTAAATGTGAATTTTGGATTCCGACGGTACAATTTCTGGGTCATGTGATTGATAGACAAGGAGTTCATGTAGATCCTGCTAAGATTGAAGCAATTAAAGATTGGGCTGCACCGACGACCCCGACTGAAGTTCGTCAATTTTTGGGATTAGCCGGTTATTACCGAAGATTCATTGAGGGATTTTCGAAGATAGCAAAACCGTTGACCAAATTGACTCAAAAGAATGTTAAATACGAATGGGGAGATAAAGAAGAGGAAGCATTTCAACTACTTAAGGAGATGTTGTGTAGTGCTCCTATCTTAGCATTACCTGAGGGTAATGAGGACTTTTTCGTCTATTGTGACGCTTCTCATAAAGGTTTAGGAGCTGTATTAATGCAACGAGAGAAAGTGATAGCTTATGCTTCCCGACAGCTCAAGAAGCACGAGAAAAACTACACCACCCATGATTTGGAGCTAGGTGCTGTGGTTTTTGCTTTGAGAATATGGAGACTTTACTTGTATGGAACCAAGTGTGTAGTGTTTACTGACCACAAAAGTCTACAACACATCTTGAATAAAAAAGAGCTCAACATGAGACAACAACGTTGGATTGAGTTGCTAAGCGATTATGATTGTGAAAGTCGCTACCATCCTGGTAAAGCAAACGTTGTTGCTGATGCTCTTAGCCAAAAAGAGAGGATACCACCGTTATGAGTTAGGTCATTAGGAATGACTATCGTATCGCCGTACCGTTTCAAATATTAGAAGCTCAAACGGAAGCGTTGAAAGCAGAAAATAGTCCTGCTGAGAACATATTTGGGATGGCTGAAAATGAGAAGGGATTTGTTAAACGTTCTGATGGAGTATTATGTTTTGGAGAGCGAAGTTGGGTACCATTGTATGGAGGAATTCGAGAGTTGATTATGCATGAGTCGCATAAGTCAAGATACTCTATTCTTCCTGGATCTGACAAGATGTACCAGGATTTGAAAAACTTATATTGGTGGCCAAATATGAAGGCAGATATAGCATTGTATGTTAGTAAGTGTTTGACTTGCTCTAAGGTTAAAGCCGAACATCAACGACCGTCAGGATTATTGACGCAGCCAGAACTCCCGGTTTGGAAATGGGAGCGGATTACGATGGACTTTATTACCAAATTACCAAAGACAACTAGCGGTTGTGACGCTATCTGGGTAATTGTGGATCGATTGACTAAGTCTGCTCATTTCCTGGCGATTAGTGAAGATGATAGTGTTGATAAACTTGCCAGGTTGTATGTGAAGGAGATAGTTTCTCTTGATGGAGTTCCGATATTGATTATTTCTGATCGCGACAGCCGCTTTACGTCAGCGTTTTGGCGATCCCTTTAAACCGCTTTTGGGGACGAGACTTGATATGAGTACTGCATATCACCCCCAAACCGATGGTCAAAGTGAGAGAACTATTCAGACTTTGGAGGATATGCTTTGTGCATGCATAATAGACTTTGGTAAAGGTTGGGAGAAGTATCTACCCCTTGCGGAGTTTTCTTACAATAATAGCTACCACACAAGTCTTAAAGCTGCACCATTTGAAGCTTTACATGGTCGTAAATGTCGTTCGCCTATTGGTTGGGCTGAAGTTGGAGATAGCCAACTCACAAGCCCTGAACTTATTTTGGAGACTACTGAGAAAGTGACGCAAATTCGAGATCGATTGCAAGCAGCTAGAGATAGGCAGAAAAGTTACGCCGATCAGAGGCGTAAACCCCTAGAGTTCCAGGTTGGAGACAAAGTAATGCTGAAAGTCTCGCCTTGGAAGGGTGTGATACGTTTTGGGAAACGTGGGAAACTTTACCCCCGCTACATTGGACCATTTCTTATTTTGGAAAGGATTGGGCCCGTGGCTTATTGGTTGGAATTACCACAGGAACTGAATAAAGTTCATGATCTGTTTCATGTTAGCAATTTGAAGAAATGTCTTTCAGATGAAATGCCGGTTATACCAATTAAGGATATTCGTGTGGATGAAAGTTTGAATTTTGTGGAAGAGCCGATTGAGATTTTGGATCGAGAGATTAAACGACTTAAAAGAAGTCATATTCCGCTCATCAAAGTTCGTTGGAATTCGCGGCATGGACCAGAATTCACGTGGGAACGTGAGGATGAGTTTCGAAAGAGATATCCGAAGCTTTTTACTTCGTAGATGTTTTGTTCCGAGTGAAACCCAGGACGGGTTTCTTCTGTGGCTGGGAGGATGTGACAACTGACAAATTAGGGAGCCGTTTTGAAAACCCGCATTACTTTAAAATTTATAATTTTGAAATAGTTAAAAGTTTATTGTGACGAGATATTTTATGAACGTTGGAAAGTGATTTTAATCGTACGTTATTTATGGAATTTGATTGTTTATTAATGATTTGGTTCGAATCATTCGTGATGATTTATTTTGAGATCATTATTTGGTACTACATTGACTCTAGCACTAGGATAACCTAACAATTTTAATTATTTTATATATTGGTTCGGATATTTATATTTTTGGAACGTATCGCGAGATTTTTTATTATTGGGAACGAGTTCGGTTCGAGAGAATTGATTTGTTATAAAAGGTTTCGGGTTTGGTCCGTGTATTTTTCACCGGGTTACTTCACCCACCCTACCCTTAATATTATTATTATTATTATTATTATTATTATTATTATTATTATTATTATTATTATTATTATTATTATTATTATTATTATAAATAAAAATCTTTTTTTAAAAGAGTAAGATACAAAAATCATCCCTTGTGTGAACCTGGACCAAAAGCAACACAACCCACCATCACCCTCACCAACACTTTCACGTCTGTCTCTCTCTTCTTAATACAAACACCACCGCCGCCCCTTAAACCCTCATTATTGCCGCCACCGCTCCTCCCCTAAACAAACAAACACCACCATCTTAATCACCTTTTCCCGATCTATCTATTGGTATAAACCACGCGCTCTAAAACCACCTTTAACACCACGTACGAATTTACTACCACCACCTTAACACCATTTTCTGACATTTTTCTTGTTGGTTTTTAAAGAAATCAAGTTTGGACCCTTTTTGAAGGTGAGTGGCCACGAATTTCATGTCGTGTGCCTCTATTCATGGTTAAATCCGTGTGCACACGGGTTGTTTTTGTTGGGTTTCGAAATAATAATGATGGGAATGAATATTTTTGTCACAAAAATCCGTTTGGTATCTTGGGTGGGAAGTTTGACTCGAGTTGGTGTTTGATTTGTAATATGGGTCGCGTTTGGTTTTGATTTTTGGCTCGAATGGAGCTTGGCCGAGACCTATGGTCTCGGTGTGACCCTTTTTCTTGGCTCGTTGGGAGTCTAAGAGGACTCTTGGTCCTATATTGTTTGATGTTGTGGTTTTTTGATTGATACCACGACCCTTGGGGTCGGTTTGGAGTTGTGTCGAGCTCGGGAGAGCTAGCCGAGACCATGATGGTCTCGGGTATGACCTTTTGTGGTTCATGTTTGAGCCGTGACTCCAAGGGAGTCCTTGGACTAGTGGTTTGACTTGGTAGTCGACCCGGATAACATGTATTATTTGGTGGTCATATCTCGTTTCTTGGTATTCTTATTGTTTTCGTTGTGGTATATTATTTTTAGTATTTTGGAGATGTGTTGACGAAAAGAGTTTATCGGGACCGATTGTGAGACGGTCACTTAGAATGACGGAGATAGGATTAGTCGGGTGCCGTAGTCGGACCCTCATGTTGTAGCACGTGGAATTGGGATTGATTTGGACGGAGTTGTTTATTTATTCATGACTTGATTATTATTTGTGGACTTGGACTATGAGCCGAGAGTAATGACTCAGACAAGTGACCAAATTCTTATGACTCGATAAATATTTAAAATCAAACATTAAAAATAATACTCATAATAATATTATTGATTATATAATCGTTTATATACGTATATAGACGTGATAAACGTACATATATATATATATATATATATATATATATATATATATATATATATATATATATATATATATATATATATATATATATATATATATATATATATATATATATATGTAAATGCGTATATTAATAATAAAATGATCACGAGTAAACGTTATAATAATATAACGTTAATTATTATACTATGCGAATAGTGCAATAAATATCGGAGTATTATTATAAATAATAACTATAAATAATGTCGAGAACTAATACGTCGGGTAAGTAATAAATATAAACATGATGACTTTTATAAATTTGGTAAACATATCGAGTTATACGAGTTGTGGTTACTTAAGTCTAAGTGGACTTTATTGTGTGACTTTTTGTTGTCACGGATATATGACGATTAATATATCCATCTTATATAACTACGTGACTTATTTAATCGACGGGTTAAATCGAGTTATTTAGCTATATAAAATGAGTATATTAATGGGCATCGTATCCTACGACGCCCATAGGTTGTGGTACTTGTATTAGGATAATAAATTACTATATATCTCGTGGAATTGGCTAAATTGACGAATTTGGCAAATTGGACAATATATATAGGGAATTTATTGGACTACGATATTTACCAGATAGAATTATTTGTGCTATGTGCTTTAGGTTGGGTATAATCTTGGAGCGATATATTGGGTAAATAAAAATGGGGGATTACCAAATCGACGGATTTGATAAACTTCGATGATTTATTTAAATAATATATTGGGCTAATATTAAGCCTATAGATGGTTTATTATTTCTTTCGTTGTGGCTTCTTGGTTTGAGCTGTGTCGACCCTCCACCCATATGGATACCAAACATCAAATTTCAAATTAATATATGAAGATAATTCGAGAAATGGATATTTTTTTGGAAAGAAAAATGGAATACGTTCGGGAATGGGAATATTTGATTTTGAAGAAATAATTTCTGAACGAGTTTGATATTGTTAGGAACTGCCGAGTCTGTAGTTGCCATTACTTGAGTTTGCTTACGTCTTTCATCTATCGATTTCTTTTGAGGATTTTCTGGACTTGAGGTGAGTCATAGCCCCACTTTTACTCTTGAACTTTGTTTTCAATACTTGGGGTGAGAAACGTGCAAATTATTTTATGTGGACTATTATCGCTTTGTTTATTTAAAACGTGCTATGCTTATAGAACTAGGTAGGATAGAGCGAGGCCTAGTCCCGAACTAGGTAAGCTATTGAATTGGTTATAGTGCGAGGCCTAGTCCCGAACTAGGCAAGCTATTGAATTAGTTATAGAGCGAGGCCTAGTCCCGAAGTAGGTAAGTTATTGATTTGGTTATAGAGCGAGGCCAATTCCCGAACTAGGTAAGCTATTGAATTGGTTATGGAGCGAGGCCTAGTCAAGAACTAGGTAAGCTATACAACGAAGCCTAGACTAGATCTAGGTAAGTTGAACATGTCGTATCCTTACGCATGTTGGGTATGTCGTATCCTTACGCATACAGATTGATTTGATTTGATTTGGTTATTGTACTATAGTGTACACCTATAGGGTTGATTCGATTTGGTTGGATTATTTTGGTTGGATGATTGAGGCCTAGTCTAGCTAGCAAGCGTTTTGCGTATATGTCCACTATATTGAATTATAAATTTAAACCTATGATCTCACCATCGAAAGCTGACTTTTAGCGCGTTTTCTCAGGTAATTAAGTGATGCCCTTGGATGCTTGGATTAGAGGTTTGGCAATGGCACCTGGTTATGGATCTATTTTCTGAAACTCTGATAAATAATTGTGGACCTATATTTATTTCTTTTGGGCCTGACTTTGGATGATTTTGGGATAAATGTAAACTTTAAATCCCCGCGTGGTTGTATTTTTCTTATGTTTACTTTATCTCGTTCTTTCATGACTTTGAATGGATACCAATCCCCGTAGCACCCCGAAAGCTTGTTGAGTCTTCCGCTGTACCAAATTTTGGGGGTGTTACAAATTCCCAATATTCGAGCAATTTCAAAATAAGGATTTGGTTTTGTTTGAAGAGAAGAAAGACCCCGAGCAGATATTGGATGAGTTGTTCAAAAAGACACATTTCTTGCATACATCGTCAGAATTATTGAGCGAGAAAATTGAAGGCGGTGTTTGGCAAAAAATTCAAGAGGAAGCTTTAAAATCGAATAAAACAGGAACAAAATCGACAAAGTATTCCCAACAAGATAAAGAACAACCAAAGATGATAACACCCATATCATTTGTTCCCCCATCACCAGAAGAAAAATTAAGAATGAATGAAACAGTAGATGAAGATTTTACAACGCCATTAAATTCTTTCAACACAATCGCTCAAAAGCTTAAAATACCCGAACAGATGAAGAAAAAGAAAGAAGGTGAAGAAGGCTTAGAAGATTTAAAATAAAAGAGAAAAGTCAAGCCTACTGAATCACTAAAATCTCTGTATGTACAAAGAGTTGTTGTAATGAAAAACAAAGTACAGGAGATAGAAAAAGGGTGGCTGATACAATTTTCTCTGCAAGAGGAGATCTTGAGTAAGTAAATATGTATTAGGTTCATCAATTAAAAAAAATCATATTTCTTAAACCAATAGTATTATTTTTTTTCTAATATATTATCTTAAAAATGAAATTGCAGTGATGTGTCATTTCATTCATTCTTTGTTGATGGTGAAAGAATCCACTTTGAGAGCTTAAAAGAAGGATTTGAAATCAGTTCAGGAGTGATAGATATGTGGGCGTATTTACTTAACATCGCAGAAGAGAAAAGGAGCTCAGGATCATTGAGGAAGCTATATTGCCATACATCAGCTATTGTAAGTTACAAAAAAATTTATCAATTATGATTCAATAATTAAAATCAATTTACGTTTGCTTTGACTAATATTGATGAACCACAGACATAAGACATAGAGAACATGGCTCTAAACTCGAAGCAAATCAAAACAATGTTTAACGAAACCATGACAAATCTTCTCTTTGTGTCTACTTCTTATCAATCTATCAGAGATATTGACCTTGTAAGGACTTCTATTTAACTATGTTTAACAGATGCTTATTAGATCCTTAACAATATTTTTAACTTATAGATAATTGTAAATTTTAACACTATGTTTAACAGATGTTTTTCCCGATGATGCTCGCTGAAGAACACTTCTATTTGGTCTGTTTCAACTTGAAAGAAGCTCAAGTCCATATTCTTGACAACATGGATCACAATATATCAGTCAAGCAAAGATACAAGAAAAAAATTATTGCTTTGGTAAGAGTTTTATATATATTAAATGTATGTTCATCAATGTAGTTAAATTGAAGCTCATTGTTATTAATTTGTTATTACAGAGATATCTCTTTTTAAAGTACTTGAAAGAAAATGGGTATCCACATGTTGCAGCACTGAACGATTACATAATATGTAATGTGAAAATGTCATGGCAAACCAAAAACAATTACATTGATTGTGGAATTTTCACTATGAGGCACATGGAAACCTACTTAGGAAACAAGCTCTTTGATGCTGGGTTTGAAAAAGAAGGAAAAGAACAAGACAAACAGATAGAAGACTAGAAAAAGAAATACCTGGCAAAGATTCTGTTGTCCGACTCCAATTTGAACAAAAAAGTAGTGGAGAGCGAGATGCAAGAATATCAAAACTTAAGCCTGAAGGAAAAGAGAATACTTCAAAACATATCAGCAAAGACTATTTCAGAACGTGCCAACGAATATTTCGATAGAGAAGCTAGTGCTCTTCTTCGACAGAAGTGAAAACAATCTAATATATCAGTTTATTTATGTTTAAAATGTTTCCAGTAGTTATTAGATCTAATTGATGAATGTTTGGAATCTTTACTTGCTTGGTATACTTAAATAGTTTGAAGTAGTAACAGTTTTTGTTTGTTGGAATAGGCAAGTAATTTTGGATTTCCAGAATAATCTAATGTAATTGGTGAATGTTTTAGTATAAATATTAGTTTTTTTAAGTTCATAACAAGTTATTTTTGTTGGTTGGTATTTTAGGTTAACAGAACTATCAGTTTTATGTTAAATAAAATTGATGAACCTAAAAAATAACTTTTATAAATTTGATGAACCTGAAAAAGAACTTTGTTCAATTTGATGAACCTGACTAGACATGATGAACCTTAATAAAAAAAAAGAACTTGTTTTTAAGTTAAATATATAATTAAGAAAAAAAAACTATTAACTTGATGAACCTGAAAAAATTTGATGAACTTGAAAATTTGATGAACATATCTTAAAAAATGATGAACCTGAAAAACTGATGAACCTAAACAAACTTCACATTTATTTATCTAATAGAAGAAACAAACTTACTTCACATTATGAAAAAAAGGAAACTTTTATAAGTAAAATTTGATGAACATATCTTAAAAAATGATGAACCTAAAAAACTGATGAACCTAAAAACTGATGAACCTAAACAAACTTACTTCACATTATGAAAAAAAGGAGACTTTTATAAGTAAAATTTGATGAACCTGAAAAAAAACTTTGTTTAATTCGATGAACCTGAAAAAATTGCTCATTATGCAAAAGAGAAAACTTTTATAAGTAAAATTTGATGAACATATCTTAAAAAAATGATGAACCTGAAAAACTGATGAACCTTAAAACTGATGAACCTAAACAAACTGCACATTTATTTATATAACAGAAAAATCAAACTTACTTCACATTTATTTATCTCAAGCAAAAAAAAAAAAAAAAAAAAAAAAAAAAAAAAAAAAGCATTCTTCTCAACCAAACTTCACATTATATTTATGTAACAGAAAACTAACTAACTACACAAGCGTTCTTCTCAACCAATCTCGCCTTCTTAGCAGCCAATACACCAACATTCTTCTCAGCCAATTTCGCCTTCTTAGCATCCAATCTCGCCTTATGCTTCATCTCCCTCACAACAGCCTTATCACTAGCCTTCTTAGCAGCAATTTGAGCCTTCATGGCATTGCACTTCGCCTGATTATGATCATTCATGCTACATTTGCATAATCTACAGTTCTTCCTGCGCTTCCCACTTGGATTAATTGAACGCTCAATACTGCTCTTAATTCTTTTTCGCGAACCCTTAGTACTAACCTGTTTGGGATCAAAAAACAAGACAATATTGGATTATCAAAAAAGATGTTGAACAATTGGATGATCAAAACAGCATAACACATGACTATATTTGATGAACCTATGATAACAGATAACTATATTTGATGAACCAACGATAATTGATAAACCAATCTTAAAAACATAAATAGATTAACATCTGATAAAAAATAAGTACTAACCTGCTTTGGAACATTCACAATAATCTCATTCGGTTGCGACACACCAAAATAGAAGCAATCCTATCCCGTTTATTAGTCTTTGGAGGTATAGGAACATCAGCATCTGCCTTCGCCATTAACTGAACCTGATGATCTCTAAACTGTTGCAGTAGCTCGGGATCATTAGCATAACGATTCACACAATACTCAACTGATTTGAATATCTCACGCAAGATCATATCAGGACTGTCACCGGTGGCTTGAATGACTGATGGAGGTGGTAATGAATCTTTTGACCAACGCCTAAGCACGTACTTCTTGGGAAAGTTTTTAACATTTGAAAACCGAATAACATAAAAGATATGACGACATAACAGTCCATATGACTCAAAACGTTTGCACGTACACTGATAAAACTCTTCAGCTGGTTTACACATAACCTGAAAAAAAGGGTAGTACATACAGTGTTCGAGTACAAAAAACATGATAAAATGCAATGATGAACCTCATTCTTATCTAAAATGACTGATGAACCTCATTCTAATCTACAATGACTGATGAACTTGATGAACCTCATTCTTATCTACAATGACTGATGAACCTCATTATTATCTACATGCATTATCTGAGTACAAAAAACATGATAAAAAGCAACAATGAACCTCATTCTAATCTACAATGACTGATGAACCTCATTCTTATATACAATGACTGATGAACCTCATTATTATCTACAATGACTGATGAACCTGATGAACCTCATTCTTATCTACAATGACTGATGAACCTCATTCTTATCTAATAAAAAAAAATAATGAAACAAAACCGTATGTATAAAAAGATGTTACCTCATAAAAAACATCATACTGTGGTTTCCCTTTCACTATACAATGTCGCCTAGAAATCTGGTCATCATCGCTAGTATCTTTTATAACAAATTTTTTGCCAGAATCAACATCCAAAACACTAACCGACATACATGAAATCACAGAAGCATAAATCTCAGTTTGAACATCAAAGAAAATGGACCGAGTGTATAATTCTGATGCCTCCTTCTCTATTTGAAGTTCTGTGTGCATATCTGGAATAGTATACCGACTGTCATGATCATTTTTACGTTGAGCAAAACTTTGACAACCTACCACACTATCAAAATGATTATAAAATTCCCATAAAGTCAAATCAATACTCGTCAAGTGACCGTACGCATTGTTTTCACTCTCAGACCTAGAAGAAGTACGCATCAAACCCGACATCAACTCATCCCTGTAATAGGCTGGAATCCATTTATACCTCAAATCATACATATCAGAAAGCCATTTGTGACTCTTCAAATCGAAATCAACTAATAATTTCTCCCACAAAGCTTCAAACTCTTCAGGCTCAATTTTATTAGTCCAAACAATATATGATATTCTTCGTTTAAAAGTTTCATCTTTAGCTAGATCAGGACCAACCTACAAAAATCAAGATGAACATTATTCTATAAAACTAACTGATGAACATTATTATATAAAAAAACTAACTGATGAACATTATTATATAAATGATGAACATTATTCTATCAGTCCAAAACAATATCCCATAAATGATGAATATTATACTGTAAAACTATCTGATGAACCTTTAAAATATAAGTAACTGATAAACAAAAATAATTAAAAAAAACACATTGATGAACATACCTTTGAAGTCAACTTCTGCATGATATGCCACATGCATAATCTATGACGAGGTAACGGGAAAACTGTCTCTATAGCAACTTTCATTGATGCGTCTTGATCAGTAACAATAACATTTGGTGCTCGCACGAAGGCTCTTTGAAAACATTCAAGCAACCAAATGTAAGATTCTTTAGTCTCCGACGACAGCAAGGCAACTCCAAATGTAATACAATTATTATGATTGTCGATCCCAGTAAATGGTACAAAAACCATTTTGTACCTATCAAAAATAAATGATAAACATTATTATAAACCGATGAACCATTATAATATAATTTATGAACCATCTAAATTCAATACCTTTCAATAACATCAGTTTATAACAATCAAATACAGCAGCTTTATAATACTGATGAACTTATTTACACCATCTTTAAAAAATTTTGTTTAAAAAATACTGATGAACCATATCTTAAAATACTGATGAACCATTTAAATTCAACTGCATCAGCTTATAACAATCAAATACAGCAACTTTAAAAAAATTAAATGTTTCTAGCTTCAAATGTTTCCCCAGAAATGGTCGCCGGTGACTCTGCGTAGGCTTTGAAACTCATTGATAATCTCAAACACACATAAACTGCCAGAACAAGATGATGGGCAACGCGAATTAACTTTTATACTGTTGACCATCATCTTGTTACAGCAAAGTTTTTGTGTGTTTGAGCTTATCAATGAGTTTCAAAAGCTACTCACACTCACCCAACGACCACTCCAGGGAAACAATTCAAGCTAGAAACATGACCTATTACACTCATTTCATCAGTATTTAAAGATATGAAAGAGATAAAGAGATAGGATATGTGGGTAGAGGAAAAAATATAGGATAGTTGGGATGGAGGATTTTCTGAAAAAGAGATAAGATATGTGGGGTAGAGAGATAAGAAAAGTGGATTTTTTGATAAATAGATAAGATAGGTGGGGTACAACCAAATAAAAATATCTATCTTATCTTAAAATACAGATGAACTTATTAATTAAAAGATGTTCATCAATTGAAAAATAAAAACATATATAAAATGAACTTACTTATTAGTCTTGAATCTAGCATCAAATGACATAACATCGCCAAAAGCATAACAATTCCTTTTTGCGTACTCATCGGCCCAAAAAAGATTTGTCAACGCGTTATTCTCACCAGTTTGATACTCAAATGAAAAATTAGGAAGAAAATCCTTCTTGTTCAATAACATCTCAACTAACATCTGAGCATCATTCTTACCAATGAAATCAAGCACATCTCTACTATAGTTTTTACAATCAACCGAACTAACCCCAACAAAATCGTAGTCCCCATAAATCTGCCTAAGTAAATGAAAGCCCTTCACTGGACCAAGATTCACTTGCGATGCTTGATATAGAAAAACTTGCTGAGTATAAGAAACATCACGAGACGAAACCAGAAAAACGCTATCTTCCTGACTAACTAGGCTACGGTTACGACCCTCAACAAATTCATAACAACAATATCCTCTTCCTTCAACATACCTCACACGTAAAACAGCCTTACAATCAGTACGCTTAGACGGATGTTTCCTATGTTTTCTCTTTCATCCAACTTTCTTTGGGGCAGGATTTATACCTTCTTTACTACAAACAAAATATTGCAAATCAGGATTATTGTCCTTATTCTTCGTAGATTTATAATGTTGACCTAAACGAATCTCAAAACCAGCTCTTTTTGCATAATCTTTGTAATACTCGTAAGCCTGCTCCAGAGAATGATACATCATACCATAAGCCGGCTTCTCACCATCAGGAATATCAGGAATCCATAACTTCTCACCCCCTCCTCAGAAACAATACCAACAGAATATGGAACAAGTTCGTAATCATCATCTGAAAAAAGAATATATACAATGAATGACTGATGAACCAAAAACACTTTATCACTGATGAACCTCATTATTATATATTATTACAATCAATAATTGATGAACCAAGACAAATAAAATTGATAACATTTTATCACTGATGAACCTCATTTTAATCTATTCTAATAAGTTATTCTAATGAATCCGCAGCATCTAATTAAATAACAATAACTAGCAATTACTGATGAACCTCATTTTAATATACTCTAACAAGTTATTCTAATGAATCCGCAACCTCTAATTAAACCACAATAAATAGCAATTACTGATGAACCTCATTTTAATCTATTCTAACAAGTTATTCTAATGAATCCGCAACCTCTAATTAAACCACGATAACTAACAATTACTGATGAACCTCGTTTTAATCCGTTCTAAAAAGTTATTCTAATGAATCCGCAACCTCTAATTAAACCATCATAACAAGCAATCACTGATGAACCTCATTTTAATCCGTTCTAAAAAGTTATTCTAATGAATCCGCAACCTCTAATTAAACACAATAACTAGCAATTACTGATGAACCTCATTTTAATCCGTTCTAAAAAGTTATTCTAATGAATCCGCAACCTCTAATTAAACCACAATAACTAGCAATTACTGATGAACCTCGTTTTAATCCGTTCTAAAAAGTTATTCTAATGAATCCGCAACCTCTAATTAAACCATCATAACAAGCAATTACTAATGAACCTCATTTTAATCCGTTCTAACAAGTTATTCTAATGAATCCGCAACATCTAATTAAACCACAATAACTAGTAATTATTGATGAATCTCATTCTAATATGTTCTAACAAGTTATTCTAATGAATCCGAACCTCTAATTAATCCAGAATAACAAGAAATAACTAATGAACCTCATTCTAATATGTTCTAATGAATCCACATCATACTAAGCAAACAATGCAGACATAATATCTTCAACAACTAATTGATGAACCTAATAAAACATAAATGACTGATGAATATATAACAAAAAATGAAATTACCTTGATTAAACACATGAGTATCACTCTCAGCCATCAGAAATTGATTTAACGATCAAAATCCCCAAATTTGAACGGTTAAAACCCTAATTTTCTTCCAATAGACCGATTGAATACTCAAAACCCCCAATTTTCTTCCAATTAACCAATTGAATGATAAAAAAAAACCCTAATTCTATTGCAATTAAGCAATCCAACGGCTAATTCGAAGCTGATATGAACAATTAACACGATTTGAAGAAATATTAACGATTCAAATAAAGGAATATGAATTGAGAACAAAAAAGCCCTAATTTTGCAAAATATGAACAAATGAAAGAATAAAAAAAATGTAAAATTGAATGAATGAATGAATGAATGAATTGAATCGAAATCATTATGTAAATTCGTTTATATATAGCCGAAAAATTGAAAGAAATCAAAGAAGAGATATCGGAAAAAGGAAAGGATATCAGATAAGAGAAAGAGAAAGAGGGAAAGAGAGAAAAAAACGGGAAGAAGTGAATTTACAATCATGCCCTTGAGTGAAAAAGGGACGGGGGACGCGTGTCATCACCAGAAATCTTTTTAGACTTTTTAAAATTACTCCCCTTTGCAAGGGATCCGGCATCTATTTATTGTAAAGTGCAAATTATTATTGAGGTGTTTTTGGCTTGAATGACATGTATACCCTCGTTTATTAACACAACACACATCTCACCTTCACCATCTAAACGCGCGACCACCAGATCCGCTTATCACCACCGACAGATGCGTCCAATAACATTGAGGTACCAAGATCCCGGGTTGCCAAAGATACCGACTACAACAAACTGTCCCATCCTCCTCAACATACAATAGTTAAGAACAACAAACCTTTTTTATTGATCGTTTGACAAAAGAGCGATGAGCTTTAGCTAATTTTTGGAAAAACTAATTTTTTAATGCTTATTTAAGAAATAGTGAGCTGTGGTTACTGCTCACAACTACTTTTAACAAATACACCCTAAAAGTCAGTTAAGCCAGGTTAGAGAACCTCATTTTTTAAGCAAGTGGTACAAGTAGCAAATCATAAGTACAAGTAGCTAATTTTACAAGTGAAGTAAGTGTGTAGTATAAGATGGTATCTTTGTAATTTGTAATATGACAATAAAAAAAAAAAATAAATAAATAAAAAATAATAATAATAAATCTAACACTAGTACTATTATAATAATAAAAAAAAGACACACCTCGCACGATTCTAATATAGTCGCACGTTTGATAGGTCGACCATGACAATTTTGAGAAGATTTTTTTTTTCTTCTAGATCCTGAACCATTGGTCCCATTCGATCTACTTAAATTTTCACTTAAAATAATTTTCACCAATAAAAACATATACTAATAAATTTTGATAGTTTAACATATGACATTATTTGAAATTATTATTACAAACTTTGAAAACATATTAATTAATTTGTTAATGTTAAATTGTTATTCTACAATAAATAAATAAGTAAATAAACATGACTACAACTTTTTAAGCAATATATTTTCTTTTTCGAAAAGATATTAGTTTAGGACTGATAGAATAATCTCTCGCTACACTAAGAAATACTAGCAGGGTTTTCGCGCGATACAGCTGCGAGCACCTTTTAATTTAATTTTTTCGGCCAATAATTTATTTTATTTGTACATTTTTTAGCAATAGTTTTGCTAATTAGTTTTTTATGTCAAAAGTTTGATAAAATTTTGCTTAGTTTGTATTATTTTATTTCTTATTATTATTTTTTTTTTTTGTTTAGTAGTTTGTTTGGTTTGTACAATATGTGAACATATTTTAGTTTATTATGTTCTTTTTGACAATAAATTTATGGATATCAAAAATTTCGTTTAGCTCGTGTCCGTTCGGGCTCGAGCCCGTTTGACCTGTGCCCATTCAGGCTCGAGCCCATTTGGCCCATTGCCCGTTCGGGCTTGAATATTTGTATAATATGCTTTATTATTTGTATTACTGACATTTAATGCAGGAATTGTATTTAAGTTGGTTGTACAATATGCTTGATAATTTGTATTTTTTATGTAAGGGGTGTTTTAATAAATGTATTAATTATATTTATTGACAAGTTAATTAATTGTATTTAATATACATAATGATTTATTTATTGTATTTAATGTTAGTATTAATTGTATGTTAGAATTAAATATAAGGGGAATTTTTATAAGTAGCATTTGTTGTTGTAATTATAATTTTAGAAGTTGTATTGCTTAATTTTAACTATTTTTATTAATAGTAAGCCTTAATGCTTTATAATATAGTATGATTGTGATTTTGCTATTGCAACTACTTAATAATATATACTAGATTTGATCATACAAAAAACCAAATCTAGTCTAAATAATAATAATGAAAAGGATAATAATTTTGTCTGCTTTGAAACTTATTTTAGATGTATCTGAATTATTCAAAATTTACGATTATATGAAAGCTCTCCTACCAATTATGGCATGAAATGTTGAGTTCACACATCGATGTTCCATGTATCAAATCATGCTCCTTTGTTTATTATTGACTTATTGTATGTACTAATAGTAGATAACCAAAACATTACTATATTTTGGTCAATATTGTCACCTAGTTCTGGATAATTAATCTTTGGATCTGCTTCACCGTTCATTCAAGGCTGTGTTGTGTGTTGTGGCTTGTGTTATTTTGATCTTGTACAATGTATATACGTAATACAAATGGCAAATCAATTCCCTGTATAAGACCTTTGGAAATGCTTTAAACTGATTTTTGCACAACAAATGAATCGAGTGTACATTTTCTATATATGTAACTATGGTATTGATCATAACAGCAACGATAGAAGTTACAACTGAATAATGATGAACAGATGGCTTTATAATTTCGATTTACACTAGATTAGTAGTTCATGAAACAACATCAACACGGCAAAGTTACGATTATCTTTACTTATTTTTTCATAAAACAAAGGGTTAATAGCCTGAAAATTTATCTAACTTATCATCTTTTATAGTTCCATGCGTTGGATTTTTTTTTTCCTATTAAATAAAAAAACTTTTAAGTTCGTGTTTTTAAGTGTATCATGTGACCGGCTCGGGGATTAACGAGTCACAGGGTACTTAAAAACACGAATTCAAAAGTTTGTTGATTTAATAAGAAAAAAAAAAAAAAAAAAAAAAAAAAAAAAAAAAAAAAAAGTTCAGTACATAGAACTATAAAAAATAACAATTAGCATTGTTGGATAACTTTTGTTAATATATAAGAGTGGACAAGATGTAGGCCGGCTACATAAACGATAACTCGAGATTGCAGCTTTATATATTTGTAGGATTATGTGCATGATATAACGTAATTAAATAATTCCATTAATATATGATTCCATAAGGTCGCACACAATAGCTCAACATCGCAACTTTATATATTTATTGGAACATATAAATGATCTAAGAATACAAAATAATATTGGGCTAATTTAGATGGACTTAATTAACTAACGAACGTTAAGAAACAACACCAACATGGGCGAAGCCCATATGGGGCCCACATACTCCGGTCGCCCCATGGGTGTGTCGAGTCGGGCTTGTTGTTAGACTTTGTTTAAAAATACATTTATCCTTTTAAACTTGGTTATTATCTCAATATATTTTTGCTGATTATCTTGTTTTGAATTTGGTGATTATCTATTAAAGGAAATATAAATACAAGATATAATTAGGGTTTTAGTAATTAATTGTTAACTAGCAAAATCCCTAATCCCTCTCTCAGTCTCTCCTCCCCTTGTTCGGTCGTGGCACATAACACAACATATTCTGTGTGTTAGAATGTGTTGTGTTCTACACTATTGAATCGTGTTCTTGTTGCTATGAATTGAAGATCAACTGCTAGCACACTGTCGCAATCGCTTGAGAGATAGCGTGCACAACTGTGAGGAGTCTTTACTTAGATCTTTATACGTCCGTACGTGTTGATCTCCCCCTCCAAGCAAAAAGGCACACAATGTTTATTGTGTTTGTTTGATTAGTCTTGTAACTGTATATGGATCACTAGCTCATTGGAAAAGCCGGAAGGATTTTAATTAATCTTTCACTGCATGTTGTTTGGTAATATTTTTAAAATTGTCCCCTATACGTTTTACATCAAGTTTTGTCCACTCTTATCAACAAAAAATTTATCCAAAAATGGTAACTCTTTTCTTTTATAGTTTCGTGTACTGAACTTTTTTCCCTATTAAATCAATAAACTTTTGAATTAGTGCTTTTAAATGTACCCTTGTCCCATGGTACAATTAAAAGCACAGATTCAAAAGTTTTTTGATTTATTAAGAAAAAAAATAACTAAAAAAATGGTAAGTTAAATATATTCTCAAGCTATTTATAACCCTAAAACACACTCACATTCATAACTCATAAGTAATAACTATACATTTTCACACATTCACATAAATCACGAACATTTGTCCCCGTGACTTAAACCCACAACTATTTGATCACGGACATGCTTTGGCAAAGGCCTTTTATTATATATTTGCATGTGTTATAAACTTCCTCATTATGTTTTACCCCAAAGGGATTCGATGAAACTTCCTTCAATTGAAGACTGGTTCTTCTGATAGGAGGTCATTTGATATTGCATACTGATGTGGTGAAAGAAGATCAAATTTTGAGCAAATGAACCGTATTATCTCTCCAGTCAAGCCACCAGAAGAATACCTGTTTAGTGTCGCACTAATTGCAAAATGGTTGTCTATGTCACCGAATCCTATAGCTCCACCTAAGTCCATGTGACCAAAACAAGTTCACTTATCAAACCATCAGTTGTGAAAATTTTGTGAAACTCGAACCCAAATGACCCCTTTGGAAGGATTAAATCCTTATAATCTTCTCTTTTCATTATGGCATCATGAATTTTTTTCCTTCGGGTTGGTAAAGATACAAGGGTCCACTTCATTAGTGTTAGCCAGGATCACACCACCGTCCATGAGGGTGGCGTAGTAGTGGGCTAATGCACTTGCAGATATGAGTGCACTGGCAGCTGGTTGTATTGCACAACGAAATTCGAGCGTGTTGGATAATGGAATGATGCTTTCAAGCATGCTGAATGTGAATGATG
Organism: Artemisia argyi; assembly: GCA_030686995.1. Taxonomy (NCBI): domain Eukaryota; kingdom Viridiplantae; phylum Streptophyta; class Magnoliopsida; order Asterales; family Asteraceae; genus Artemisia; species Artemisia argyi. Next base: position 191,555,367 of record CM060685.1, on the reverse strand, counting down.
AAGGCATTCTGATGATGCCACAGGTTTTATTGCTTGTTTCATAAATTTGGCCAACTTACTGAAATTGATTGTATCGACTGTGAGAGTTGCTAGATGAGATTCTTAATTTAATGCCTGAAAAATCACGATGTAAAACTTAGCTTCAGTGTTTAGTGGGCGAATGAAAGCATCTTCAATAACTTCATGAAATTTCTTCCCGGAGGCGTGCAGTACATTTAAAAGTCTATAGTCATTAATAGAATTCAGATAATGAATACACGTCACCGTTCACCTCTTGTTCGAAATCAAGCAGACAGCAAATAGTCTTGCAAATAAGTGATCTCTTATTAAAATCAAGTAAAAGGAACGCGTCTGAAACAAATTTATTTGAATTTATACTGCACTCGCCTCCTAGATATCACATGACAGGTTTTATGGTATAAGTTTAAACGACAGTAATGCGTTGAAAGGGTATGCGTGTGCCTTTTTTTTTTTTTTTTTTTTTCCTTTTTATTATTATTAATATTAGTTTTTCTCTTTAAAAAAAAAAAAAAAAAAAAAGTGGACAGTTGTAAGATGAAACCAATAGGGGACATTGTTGATGGTGCACACACAAGGTTCTCTTACCACCGATCATGTCTACCCCGCAAACCTTTTTTATATTGATTAAGACGGGTGATCAGGTAGAGAAAAAGATAGATTTATACTTAAAAATAAATTTGATGCACAACAGAGATTAGCAGTTGTTTAAGCAGTTTCAGCTCAAATTGGCTACAAAGCTGCAAGTATATATGGCATAAGTTTACCACATACATATGTGATTATTTGATCTGTTTTAAATCAAACTTAACACCCTTTAATTGATCTTTGGATTCTGAGTGAAGTCCCTTGATTCTGCATAATCTTCAGGTACGGGAAGATTAAGTTCGGAGCAAATAAAGCGTATTATCTCCCCTGTCAAGGCCCCCGAAGATGCCAGGTTTAGCGTCACACTAATAGCAAACCTGTTATTTATATCAGCATACCCTGTAGATCCACCAAATCCCGCATGACCAAATCCTAGTACACCACCTTCGGCTGCTTCAAGCCTTGCAAACCCGAGCCCGATTTTACCATTTTGTAAGATTAGATGCTTACAATCTCCACTTCCCACGAATGCATCATGAATTTTTTCTTTATTGTTTGTAAAAATATTGGTATCAACATCAACGAGGGCAGCATAGTAGCGAGTCAATGCACGAGCTGAGGCGTGCAGATTTAAAGCAGGTATTATGGCCCGCCGGACATCGAGTATATTGATCATGGGTATTAAGATATCAAGTAAGCTAAAAGTTAAAGTAGACGGTTGCTTGGTAGTGGCAGTGCCACGAACCTTGTTGGGATCAGTGTTTTGGCTTGCTTTAGTAAATTCATTTGTATCTACAGTAATAGTTGCTAGACGAGATTCAACACCTGCAATGAGTGTCCCATATAAAAAATCAGCTTTTTTTTTTTTTTTTTTTTTTTTTTAATAATTTTACTTGGTAAGGTTTGAAAAGTGAAACTTAAATATGGAGAATCATATTCATACCAGGAGGAATCCCGATGTAAAGCTCGCCCTCTATTTGAAGTGGACGAACAAAAGCTTCCTCAAGAACGTCCTGAAACTTCTTCCCCGATGCCCGCTGTACATTTAAAAGTGTATAAAATAAAGATGAAACAGATAATGCTTAGTGACCGTGCTTTTAAGGACTCTTCTGAACCTTTAGAGGGTAGTATAGAGGTCTTGGGTTCGATTCCTGTATTTTTGTAGGGCTCAGTTAAAGAGGTATGTAATGGTACCTCAATGATTCCACCACAGAGCCAACCATACGATAGATAATGATAAAACTGTTCACAGCCAGGTTCTGTCTCGGGTTCAGCCACAGCAATGCGTTTTAGACACTCGTCAAAATCAGAAATTATCATAGGATCTTCCTCAAAAATGTCAGCAAGCGCATTGTGTAGACCAGATGTGTGATTAAGTATATGACTAACCTGCAGGAGAAGAGGAATATTGACTTAGTTTCAAAATTCATATCCAAACACCCTTTAAGAATACTTGAAATAGAATAATTAAGCTTAGGAGCTTTTAAGTAATCAGAAGCACAATATGGCAATCTATGCTCTATGCATCAAGAACTAAATGATGTGTCTACATGTTGCAATAATTCGATAAAAAGTTTCAAAATGCAAATCCAAACATCCCCTTAGAAGACGAGAAATATAAGAACCCATGATTAGAAGTACCTTTATTTGCTCTTTTCCGTTTGTACCAAACTCAGGCCAAAAGTTTGCAACGTTTTCATCAAGCTTCAGTTTCCTACAACGAAGATACATATTATTAAAGCCTTCCATAAAAATACATACAAGTATACAACTTCTTGAATCATTTTATTCTACAAAATAACTTACTATACCAAGTATTGCTATGTTTTATGATCATCATAATTAACATACTAAAATCTTATAAGCAACCAGTTCTTGGATAATACTGCAAAGTATTTCATGTCGACCCAACTTAACCAACACAGAATTACCCGCTTTAGACATGAACAAGTTTTGACATGAGAGCCAAATAGTATTTGACACAAACAAAAACATACCCTTTATCCGCCAACCAGTGTACCATTCCTGCAGCGACACCCTTAGTTACAGAGAAAAGTGGAAATAAGCTATCAGGCTGAACGGGTCGAGGATCTTCTTTTCCTAGCACCCCAGCTGCAGTATCAATGATCACTTCCCCGTCTTTGTATGCACATACCTAAGAAACACAATAACGAGAGCTTGTGTAACATACAACCACAAAATCTAGAACTTAATTAGACTCCAATAAATAAATAGAATTTTGGTAACTATGGTATCCGAGCTTCTTGCTGACTAATCCATTATCTGACCGATAATGACACAAAACGTACGTACTAACGAGATAATCATTTTAAAAACGTACAAACCTGGATTCCAAGGATTCTATCATCATTTCGTAGTTTAACCAAGAAATTTCTCAGCTTTGCCTCTACATCAGAATGGACTGGACTATCCTCAAACCAATTATCATGCGACGATGGTCCGTCGTTCATGTTGCTCCTTACGATTCGGTTTTCAAGTTGCTGATGCTCGATTTTTTCTATGTCAAAGGCTATTGCTGTGCAAAATTTGGTTCTGTCTGTTTTTTAGTCTTGCAAGTGTTTTATTTGTTCCATACAAAATTATTGGACTTTTTTATTTTTATTTTTATTTATTTATTCTTATATTAATGTCAAAGGATTGCTGCCCACCGGTCAATTTCTAACCACCAAATATTAATTAAACTTATACATATTTTGTGTTACCCTTTTTTTCCCTCCTATTTGACCAAGTGTTGCAAGAGTTGTTATATTAACTATCGTCTTTTATATGATAAGGGGTTAATATATGTTTAGAAATTGCTAACCGAACATTGTATAGCGAATTCCTAAATCCTAATGTTAAAAAAGTTGCGTTAATGCTACCCATGTCGGCCCAATGATTGACTAACTTGATTCCTTATTCTATAATGATAGTGTCATTATACTTTATTCCTTTTAAAATAACTGTGCAACTCTCTTTTTTATAATGATTGTGTCGTTATATATTTCACCAGCAAAAATAAATAATACTCGTAAATTTTGATAGTTTATCCTATTACGTCATTTAAAGTTATTATTACAAAATTTGAAAAAAAAAACATTAATAATTAGTCAAATAATAATGTTAAACTGCAGTTAGAAAGATAAAAAAGGAAAAACAACATGACTATAACTTTAAAAAAAAAAATTGTTTATTTATTTATTTATTTATTTATTTATTTATTTCGTTCGAAAAGATATCAGCCGATATAGAATAATCTTTCACTACTTTAAGAAATACTTGTGGTGTTGCTTTTGCAACTAGCCAACTACTTAATAATATATATACTTGATTTGGAAGTTCTACAAATAATGGCATGAAATGTTGACTTCACGTATCGACGCTGCATGTATTAAATTTTATTAGTATTTGTTTATTATTGGCTTATTGTATGTACGAGTAGTAGATAACCTAACCACTACGGGGTCCTCTATATTTTGGTCATTATTGGCACTTACTTCTCTGGATAATAAATCTGCGGATCTGCTTCATTGACACGTTATTTTCATCTTTTAACTGATCAAGATGTTTGGAAATATGCATGGTATTTGAATCAAGACGGTTGTCCAAATCTAGCTCTAAATCACAAAATAAATGTTCATATTTTAATTTAGGGAATAATATAGAAAAGCACAAAACTTGTCACTTTTTATTATTTTCTATATAATACAGTACTTCTAATTTTCCTATTAAAACATTTAAAACTCTAATTTTTTTTTCGGTTGTTGGCATCGTCAGTGTGGAAAAATATACAAAGATCATTAAAAACACTTTGATTGAATTCAACCAACCTCTCACTTATTTTATTCACAATATCAGACTATCACTTCAAATGTGATAATTGGTTTTGAGTTCAAAACAATTAAAAAGAAAGAAAGAATAAATTATAACGATTGCTAACAACTCCTCAACTCAGAGAAGTTTTACGACTATACAAAGAGAGATAAGAGAACAACGACTAACTAAAACCCTAAGCTAATGCGAAGTATATATAGCTTCCAAAATGAATTTCCATACTTGGACACATTAACTCCTTAAACTTTAGCTTAGCTTCACTTCCGGTCCCTGCACATACAAAACAAAGAAATAACTTTGCTTTAGTTAATAAATAAACCCTGCACTTGGTCAAACACCAAGTCAAACTTACAAGGCTTAGATTAGTCTTTTGAACAATCACGAAGAAGCTTTGACCGTGATATTTGTTATTATATTTGATTTAGTTATATGGGGTACGTGCACTGAAACAGTTAAATTGAGAATGATGAGCTTTAAAGTGAAAGATTCAAAGGCTGTAATTAAAGAAGAAGTGAAACAAAAGTAGAATGTGCAGCTGCCGAGATTAAATAATTTGTAGTGTTTGAGTATAATGTCAAACTGTGTCCAGTTTAGTATAATGCATAGGCTGATTTGTATTTTTTTAGTATAGTACAGCTAGCTGAATGCTTTGAAAGTAAGTAGTTTTTATGTTTTTAGCTCATTGAAAGTTAGTACGGGGGTGTTCATGGCTAACTGACTATCTTTTGTAAAAGTGTTGTGATTATATATATAATTTTCCATTCCAAAAAAAAAAAAAAAAAAAAAAAAAAAAACTATATATAAACTGTTAAAAGTGTAAACTAATATTACTAGATATGTTACTTGGTTAGTTAAATAGTTAAGTAATCAACTAATCAAGTAAACGGTAACAACATCAAGTACAAGGAACGAGTCTGAAACAAGTTTATTTGAATTTAAACCGCTCTCGCCTCCTAGCTAGTATGTGTGTACTTTTTTTCTAATTATAAATCTTGAAAAAGTGGAAAGTTGTAAGATGAAACCAAAAGGGACATTGTTGATGGTGTCTACACACGGTGCTCTTGCCACCGATCAAATCTAACGCGCAAACCTTTTTTATATTGATTAACACGGGTCAGGTAGTGAAAAAGATAGATTTATACATAAATAAATTTGATGCACAACAGAAAGATTAGCAGTTGTATAAGCAGTTTCTGCGCATAATGGCTACAAAGCTACAAATATATCATAAGTTTACCACATACATATTTGATTATATGATCTGTTTTAGATAAAACTTAACACCCTTTAATTGATCTCTGAATTCTCAGTGAAGTCCCTTGATTCTGCATAATCTTCAGGTACAGGAAGATTAAGTTCGGAGCAAATAAAGCGTATTATCTCCCCTGTCAAAGCCCCTGAAGATTCCAGGTTTAGCGTTACACTAATCGCAAACCTATTATTTATATCAGCATACGCAGTAGATCCACCATATCCCCAATGACCAAACCCAAGTACACCACCTTCAGTTGCTTCAAGCCTTGCAAACCCGAGCCCAAATTTACCATTTTTTAAAATTAGATCCTTACAATCTCCACTTCCCATGAATGCATCATGAATTTTTGCTTTAGTATTTGTAAAAATATTGGTATCAACATCAACAAGGGCAGCATAGTAGCGAGTCAATGCACGAGCTGAGGCATGTAGATTGAAAGCAGGTATTATTGCCCGCCGGACATTGAGTATATTGATCATGGGTATTAACATATCAGTTAAGCTTGAAGTTACAGAAGACGGGTTCTTGGTAGTGGCAGTGCCGCGAACCTTGTTGGGGTCGGTGTTTTGGCTTGCTTTAGTAATTTCATTTGTATCTACAGTAATAGTTGCTAGACGAGATTCAACACCTGCAATGAGTGTCCCAAATACCAAATCAATTTTTTTTTTTTTTAGTTGGTGAGGTGTGAAAAGTGAAACTTTTGGGGAATCATATTCCTACCCGGAGGAATCCCAATATAAAGCTCGCCCTCTATTTGAAGTGGACAAACAAAAGCTTCCTCAAGAACGTCCTGAAACTTCTTCCCCGATGCATGCTGTACATTTAAGAATGTATTTATTACGGACGAAACATATGATCCTTAGATCTCGAGCTTATTAGGACTCTATTTCCATTTTAAAAGCTAGCATAGAGGACTTGTGTTCAAATCCTATAGGTTAATAATTCTCTAATGAGAATAAAGGTAGAGGTATGTAATGGTACCTCAATGATCCCACCACATAGCCAACCATACGATAGATAATGATAAAACTGTTCACGGCCAGGCTCTGTCTCGGGTGCAACCAGTGTGATGCGTTTTAGACACTCGTCAAAATCCGAAATTATCATCGGATCTTCCTCAAAAATGTCGGCAAGGGCATTGTGTAGACCAGATGTGTGATTGAGTATTTGACTAACCTGCAGGAGAAGAGGACAATATGGTAATCTAATATCTATACATTAAGAACTAAATGATGCGACTACATGTTGCAATAATCTGATAAATAGTTCAAAATAAAAATCCATGCATCTCCTTAGAAGACGAGAAATATTAGAAGCCATGATTAGAAGTACCTTTATTTGCTCTTTTCCGTTTGTACAAAACTCAGGCCAAAAGTTTGCAACGTTTTCATCAAGCTTCAGTTTCCTACAACGAAAATACAAATTATTAAGGCCTTCCATAAAAATACATATTGGAAATACATACAACCTCTTGAATCCTTTTATTCTACAAAACTAACTATACTAAGTATTGCTATGTTTTATGATCATAATAGTTAGAAAAATACTAGATCCACCTACACTTTACAAAAATTTTCCCACACGCTGACGTGGCGGAGTGTTGATTGGTTGGTTTTCTGTGGGCCACAGAAAACCAACCAATCAACACTCCGCCACGTCAGCGTGTGGGAAAAATTTTGTAAAGTGTAGGTGGGTGTAGCACACCTCTAATAGTTAACTTTCTAAAATATTATAAGGAACAAATTCTTGAATATATATATTGCAAACTAATGCATAGTATTTCAGGTCTACCCAACTCAACCAGCACAATATTACCCGCTTTAGATACGAACCATTTTTGACATGATAGCCAAATAGTACTTGACCAACACAAAAACATACCCTTTATCAGCCAACCAGTGTACCATTCCTGCCACAATGCCCTTAGTTACAGAGAAAAGTGGAAATAAGCTATCAGGCTGAACTGGTCGAGGATCTTCTTTTCCTAGCACGCCAGCTGCAGTATCAATGATCACTTTCCCGTCTTTGTATGCACATATCTAAGAAACACAATACCCAGAGCTTTGGTAACATATGACAACAAAGTCTAGAACTTAATTACACTCCAATTGATTTTTTTTTTTTTTTTTTTTTTTAACATATGACACAAAACGTACGTACTAACAAGATAATCATTTAAAAAACGTACAAACCTGGATTCCAAGGATTCTATCATCAGTTCGTAACTCAACCAAGAAATTTCTCAGCTTTGCCTCTACATCAGAATGGACTGGACTGTCGTAAAGCCAGTTCTCATGCGACGATGCTCCATGGTTCATGTTCTTCCTTAATAATATTTCACTACATTACTTGTGGTGTTGCTTTTGCAACTTCTTAATAATATACTAGATTTGATTCTACAAAAAAACAAATTTAATCTATATAATAATAAGGGCAAAGGTAACCTATGTTGCACGGAAACGCCGTCGGGGTGCCGTCTCCCGTACTGGAAACGTTTCGGAAACGGGAAACGGCTAGTAACGCCTGGAAACGCGCCGGAAACGATTCCGGAAAAAAGGAAACGTTTCATGTTGACTGGCAATGCGAGGTGTTGAGCAGGAAACATTTGGGAAACGTTTATGGGCCTTTTAAACGCGTTTCTTGGCCTGGTGTTGACGTATACAGTAAACATTTTATGAATATGGATCGATGGTTTATTTGTCTGGTGTGGTAAAGAAGAAGGATCGGAAGAAGAAGATAGGTAAAGTTCATATAGTACAAGAAAAGTGTTAAAAAAAACCCAAGTAAACACATTATCTTTTATTTTATAGTGAAAGAGCAGCTAGGTGAGACTACGAGAAAGTAGGGTGTCCTTTTTTTATTTGATAATTTTATCTTATAATTTGGATGAAAATTATTTAGTTAAATCAATTACTCGTAGTTACATCTTTTATATAATACAATAAAACCTTTATTGGGAATTTTTCATTTCAAAAAATGCATTCATACCTTATTTAGTAATAATTTTATTTAAAAAAAAGTTATTTTCTTATTAGGTAATATTTTATATTTATCCATAACACAAGTAGAAGATAAATACAAAAAATATAGATAAGATACAATTAATATTAGTATTAAAATTTTTAAATAATTATATTTAATAATAAAAAATTATAATTAAACATTATAAATCAAACAAAACAAAGATTAAATTATTTGTTTTTTAATAAATAAAAATATATGATTCAAAAAATTTTAAAAAAACCCGCGCGTGCGCTGGCATTATAACTAGTAGTTATGATGCAATAAAAGAATGAGATCATGCAATTAGTTATTACTATAAGCTTTTTTTAATGACAATTTTAAGGTTGACAAATCTTTTGCAATTAATTATATTTTACTATTTTAGTGATAACAATTTGATGTTAGATATTTGATGTTTATATATTTTATTAATAATTATATATAAATTTATATAAAATACATAAATGTTTTTGGCCTTACCCGTTTCTTAAATTTTGGGACAATGACATTTCTAAGTACCCGTTTCCGTCCTCGTCCCCGTTTCCGTATCCGTCCCCGTGCAACATAGAAGGTAACTAATGTACTTATCAAAATATACCGAAATTTCTAGTGAACTTTAAAATGGTCTATTATAACCGGTATACATTCAAATTTTAAATAAAATAAATAACTGATTAAGTGATTTGACTAAAATACCCTTTTGTTCTTCTATCTTCATCTTTCTCATATTTAATCTTTTTTCCTGCTACCAACACTAGAATACATTCAAATTTAAAACTAAATGAATAACTTTTTAAGTGATTTGACTAAAATACCCTTTTGTTCTTTGATTTCTCATCTTCAAATCCGGATTGCAGCGACTTTCTCAGGCTACCAACCATCAACTCCGGCACCAATTTCTCATAATTAAGAACGATTTGTTAGTCGAAGTTGATGGTTGGTAGCAGGAAAAGTCATCGAAGTATAGGATTGAAGATGTGAAAAAAAAAGTTTAAAAAGTTATTCATTTTGTTTTAAGGGAGATTTACGTTTATATCCTTGCAAAACTTTGAAATTATGCCAATATCCTTGTAAATTTTATAATTACTTCAATATCCTTCCAAACCTATGTAATACACATATTTATCCAAAATCACATTTTTATCATATCTTTTTGGATATGATATTGAAAACTCTTACATAAATGTTGTTTGAAATGTAAAATTACTTCCTTACCCTTATCTCCAAGTTAAAGAATTGAAGAGGCCAACATATAATTATTCCACTCGTGTATGAATGAATTACTGAGTATGATTAAAACTCTATTTCATCAATTATAGTTTGCCTCCGATCAATTATTTCACAATCATATCTACCATTTGCATTTAATCAACACACATGACAGTAGTAGCCTAATGTCATATATGTTTCACTTTCTTGCTGTTAGCTTTCATGTTGCTTCGAAATTCATTCATGGTAATCACCATCATGAACAAGGGATTTTAACAGTTTTTAGAGATTGGTTTTATTTGATTGTAATCTCATCTGCTGTAAACCTTTTGCTATTTGTAATTGTTTGGGAAGACATGGGTAAATAGGTAATATGATATATTAAATAATATTTATTAAAAGCTTTTAATATCTAAAGATAATAAAATGTGGTTTTGGATATACATGTGTATTAAGAAGTTTTGAAAGGATATTGAAGTAATTATGCATTTTACAAGGATATTGATGTAAATTTTAATTTACACTAATCATACCGGATCTTTTTAAAATTCACTAGGAATTTCGATACATTTTGATAATTGCAATAGTTTTCTTTAGCCTTTGGCTTAATAATAATGAAAAGGATAATTTTATCTGCTTTGAAACTTATTTTAGGTGTATATGAATTATTCAAAATTTACGATTATATGAACATTCTCATGCCAATTGTTGCATGAAATGTTGAGTTCACAGATTGACGTTGCATGTATCAAAATTTATATTGGTTTATTATTGACTAATAGTAGATAACCTAAACATAGTACTATATTTTGGTCAATATTGCCACCTAGTTCTGGATAATATATCTGTGGATCTGCTTCACCGTTCATTCAGATTAATCCTCGTTACCCCACATCTATAGATCCTGGCCTGCAGGTCATTGACACGGTATTTTCATATTTTAACTGATCAAGACGTTTTAAAATATGCCTTGTATTTGAATCAAGTTGTTTCACTAAATCTCAAAATAAATTATTGCCTGTATTTTGTAACAATCTTTTATATAATAAAAAAAATTATATCATTTCGGAGTATTTTTGCAAATCCCTTCTTATTAAAAAAAAAATTGGACCAATAGCAGAGCTCGATTTTGCCACGTATGCAAAATCGAGCAACGTGATTGGTTAATAGAAATTCAAAATTAAATTGATTTTGGTCAAACCTAATAAATTTGGTGGAGAAATTTGGTTAAAAAAATGCATAAAAATATAGGTGTTAAATTTATGAAAACAAAAATTTTTAAAAAGATGAAATAATCAATAAAACTTTAGTGATTGAATTTTAAATAATTTATATAGAGTAAAATGTAAAATTACAAGTTTTCATATTTTTTAATAACTTTATAAAAAACACAAATAACCCCTTACACTTTATATCCCATATACTTTATAATATTAACTTTGTTTAAAATTACAAGAGTATTAGTATTAGTTTTTAGACTTTAATCCATTAAAATTACAAAATTTGATAAATATGCAAATTAGTTTTAATATACGTTAAATATTTTTTTAAACTAATGTTAGTTTTAAACTTTCATCCATTAGAATATTTTTTTAAATAAGGACTCATGTTACTGTTTAAAAGTTTAATTTATGCGTACACGGGTTTAAAATACGGGTAAATTATTAGTAACTGGAATATAAATATCAAATGGTAAGCACGATACTGTGATATGAAAATAAATATACGCGATTCTACTTATAACAATGACTTATGAAATTGTTATTTAAAATTTATATATCAATATCCATAAAAACATTTTAAAAACTTTACGGAGCATATTTTAACTATATCAACGCTCATTATGTGCTATTAAATTCACACATTTTGTACAACATGATATCAATAGTTAAAGTTAAACAACAAAATCAACCTCAACCTCAACATGTCTATCAGTTAAAAACGTTATACAAAGCTAATTATTATTAAAAAAAAATGGGTTAGATAGTCATTGTTTAAAATAGAAGGTCTTTTCTTCAATTATATAAAAAAAAATGCACGTATCACAATCCTTATTTGATAACAATTACCTTAAATAAAATAAATTAAAAAAAAAAAAAAAAAAAAAAAAAAAAAAAAAACTGCGTAGGTGATAACCTAACTTTATTCATTGACGTGATGTTTTATCAAAAAAAAAAAAAAAAAAAAAAAAGAAAAAAAACCCGTAATAGTTAGCCGTTGTAAACGAATTAAAAGTATGTACATGAGAATTATTCAGCAAGAATATATAAGTGAAAGAAATACCACAATTACAAAACACATCGTAAATTGATAGCACGGGTTTGCAAAACTAAAAACATATATCACTAACATCTCATGCAAGTCAATCAAGTAAAACTATTTGAAACATGTTAAGTGGTTCATTTCTTAATCGATAATAATACATAGTTAAAACGAAAATTTAAAAACCCAGTGCGTACACAGGTATTGTAACTAGTTCTACTATATGTAAGATGACTATTTTACCTTTCAAAATTTGAAAACGTAAAGGTAAAATAGCCACAAAAACACACAATAATCGAAATTTGAAAGTTTAGTACACACAATTAAAAAATTAATAAAAATAAGATCAGTACACACAATAACAAAATATGGCAAGTATGAAAATTATTAACCATTTAATATAAGAATAATGATATAGAAAAGCACAAATTGTCAATCTATACTACATTATAATGCATTTGTTTTTTTTGGTAAAAGGTCAACGACCCGGTAAATATATTATCCAAAAAAACGTTTAAGTACAAATGAAATGTGGCTGAAGTACCACATTAACCTCAAGCACAGGCGCTTGATAAACAAGTGTTTATGACAGGCCATAAACACAAACCAAACCTAGCTAATAACAAAGTATCAAACTAGGTATAATAACAAGACAAACATGAGATGCGGACATCCCACATCCACCCAGCAACACGAAACGTTGAAGTACATAGGAAGAGGGTGAGATCCCTCCCCTCAATAGACATCCAAAGTAACCATTATGCCATGATCCGAGAGAAATACACGAATCCAGCAACCACCACAAAACATCCATAAGTAGCAAAGATCCATAACAAACCCATGTGAAAAAACCCAAGATCACCACGACTTCCAGCATAAACAATCAACAGCAGCTGATAGTAATGTAATACGATCATGTTTACAGCAGCAATATCACGCTTAAGCAAAAACCTAGGGTTAACGAACCCTAATAAACAGCAGTATTACGTACATGTCTCCCATAAACCCACTAACAAACACCAATCGATCCAACGAGCAGATACTCAAAACCCTAACAAGGGTTAACATCCAATTGAAACTAATAAAACCTAACGAAGGTTTTATAGGCATTGAGCACAAACCAAACAACCAATCGCCCCAAGAATATGTGATTCAATATATGATTAAAGGGACAAAAACTGCAAATCAATAAAACCAAAACCCTAAAAGGGTTTCGATTTAGCTTCAAATAATATAGCAGCAGCACAAACCAACACACTGGTCGAAAATATGGATTATCGACCATGTACCAAAACCGAACAGAAAACCCTAGAAAACCGTTTACAAAAAACGATTTAGGGTTGAGAAGTCGGCAAACCTAGGGGCGATTAAAGGATAGATAAGAGATAAATCACAGCACACCACTTCACTGAATCCACAACTAAACAATCCAATTGCATACCCAGAGGTAGAGAGACGGATTGAGTGATTGATTTGGCCGGAAAATAAGTTAGAAGTGGCGGCCAGAATCGCCCCTAGGGGGAGAGAGCGTCTAGGGTTTTTTACATTATAATGCATTTGAGACTATTTTATAATTGGAAATACTTAAAATTCAGATTTTTTTTCTTGCTTATTATTGAAAGATTTTAAAATTAATTTGTTAGGAAACAAGTTGGTTGAGAAGTTTGTTAGGAAGCGGTTGGTTATTCAAATTACTAAAATTATTTAGTTTAACCATCTATAATATCTCTGATTATAAAGCATGAAAACAACTAAATGTGTAACCGAATAACGGAAGATATAATCACAGGGTACCCGCCGCCGCATTGCGCTGGTACCGTTCTATTATAATATAATACTCTTAATATTCCGATTAAAACACTTAAACTCTCTAATTTTTCCGATTGTTTGCATCATTAGGGAGAAGCTTTGACGTGACATTTGTTAATTATATTTGATTTATTTATATGGGGTATTATTGGCTTTTAATGTGTTTAGATTAATGTATTATTATATTGATCTTTCCCGTTATAAAAACACATTCCAAACACTTAGGGGACGTTTGGTACGACTAAATCGTTGAGAATGGAAATGTAGTGGGGAATGGAATGCAGAGAAAAGGAATAGTTTTGAGAAAAGAGAAAGGATTACACTGTTTGAAAAGAGTAAGGAATGGAATGCTCAAATAGACGAAAGAATCAACTCCTTTGTTTGGTACGCTGTGAGAATGAAACTTTGTTATGAAAATCGCAAACAACCCCAACACTGTTTATCATTGATCACTAATTATTTTAGATATCAAATTAACACAAAACCAAACAATCACGTCTTAATAAACGAATAATTCAGTAGCTTTACATATGAATGTTATAGCAAAAATACAATCCTAACTATATGGCTTGATCAAGTATATTATCTTCAAGCATCCTTGGTACTTTGTTACAAACAACATTCCACGTCATTCTAGTTGATTTAATTCCTACCACTCGTGTATATGGACCTCATAACTGAAAAGATCCTTGCTTTTGCTGGCCTAATAACGCTTTTTGCTAAGCTCGATTTATCAGCAGCCACGACAGTTTGTAGAATAAAACGCAAGACTTGGAACATGTTGAGATCCACTATAGGCAATGATTCCACCCACAGAACATACTTAGCTAATTGATTAGAATAATAAAGGATGAGCCGAACAACTTAACAACTTAACGAATCAACATGTGTAGATAAAATGTTGATTATGCATGTTATTATTGCCAGAAAATAAGTTAGAATTCTTTCTGATATAATTCATATGTTAACAAAAAAAATATGATCATCAACTCGACATTGATGAATAGTTTTAATTTTGCTGAGTAAATCCTAACAAAAAAGGTGTTTCAAGGGGTTAAAACAAGTCATACAATTAGGTCATCAGAGTCCAAATTGGCCAAATCGTGTAGGGTTGGATAATAATTATGGATTTGTATAGAAGAAACATAAAAGAATATGAAATAAGTTAACTGGGGATTCAAAACGACTTTGAAATATGATGATGACGATGACACAAATTTCAGAAATTGTAGTCGCCAAAAGGGTTGTGTTTATGAATTTCTTATAATTTGTGATTGAATGTGAGTTGCACGTGGTATAAGGTATATATACCGTTTAGTTTTTATTCGGTCCTGTTAGGTCACCATTTATGTAAACACAAGCATAATAATGATAGAAATAAGATGAGAAAAGAGATTGGTTGATTATAAGAAATGAGAGAAAAGTAAGAACAAGAGTTTCACTAAGATATTCAAATAACCAACCAATAAAGATGTTACATTAGCTTAGTATTTATAGGAGGAGGAGTAGGGCAACACTCCCTTCCTCCCTCCTTTCATTAAGACGTGGGCTTTAAGGCCCATGGACTTACATTCTAAAGCCTAGTAACATAAACTAAGTAGAATTGATAACTAAGCAACCTATTACAAAAGGTAATGACCGAGACTTGACTTAAATACAAAAGTATGATCCCAACAATCTCCCCCTAAGGGTCGGTCATCACGGTTGCTTGACGTCTTCATCTTTGTCGTTGACATGTGACATGTGAAACTCTAGACGTCTTCAAAATGGTTGACTGATAATGAATGTACTTTGCCCTTTGTCTTTGTTCTTTGGTGATGATGTAGTGATTGTATCACGAAGTAGTCTGCCATTCGTCACTCCTGCGTTTGTGGTGGTTGAACGACATTCCAACATACTCATACATCTTCGAACTTTGACATGCACGAAGTTCCTTATCATACTATGAGATCTTTAGTCTTTAAACTATGTAGATTCTTCTTTATTGACGTAGAATCATTCTTTGAACTTTGTGGTGTTAAGATCTTTGGGGGAGCTTTCTTTGACTTCAAGATGTATGTATGAGCATGTTGGAATCTACCATCATGGAAGTGAGGTACCTGCGAGTAAACAGTTAGCAATAAAACAACCGGTACTTACGGATAAGGAATTAGAGTTCATCAACAGCATATTGTGAAGACTCCCTCTAGTCCTTATCCTGGCCGTTCCCATATCAGATACTCCCGAATGAGCTTACGAGACCTACTAAGTAGCTCAATGACTGGGTGAGTCGCTGGGGATCACTCCACGACTGTAGACCGCTATGGAACCACCGCAAACACTAAGCGTAACCCATGTAGGGTTACCGAAGTGACCTGCTGTCATGGCTGTTTGATGTTGACCCTGGCAGGATTTCCGTTCAATCATTGAGAAATACTTACGTAATCCTCTCATAAACGTTCTCGGCAGATTGCTAAGATCTGCGAAGGACTCGATAGTTTACAACTGATGCCCATCAATGTAGAACACCAGTCGTAGAAATACTAAGTATTCCTAAGAGATCTTTGGTGTATCTCAAGGCTCTAGACTCTATAAGTGAACTCCTAGGTTTCCTATGCGAAGACTAGGGAGGGGTCTCCTGCTTCAATATCAACCGTCTCTAAGAGATAGGTCGATAGATTATGCTGGTTCCCTGTGAGAATGAAACAAGTCCTTTTAAGAGAACTTGAGTGGTTAAGAAGGTTTAGTGCATCACGTCACTGGGTCCATGACGGCTTAATCTTCAAT
The DNA here is from genome assembly GCA_030686995.1 of Artemisia argyi. NCBI lineage: Eukaryota > Viridiplantae > Streptophyta > Magnoliopsida > Asterales > Asteraceae > Artemisia > Artemisia argyi. Next base: position 191,538,623 of record CM060685.1, on the reverse strand, counting down.
ACCGATGTTGTCTTTAGCAACAGCCAGTAGCATATGTATTGAACCCGGTGTCTGCCCTAAGGTTGAATCATCTGGAGAGCTATTTCTTTTCACCCTTTTCTTTACTTTTCTTTTTAATTCTTCAACTCCTTCTTTCCCTTTCATTCATTTCTCCTTTTTTCGTATCATACCTAAGGACTTCTAATTCTAACTATGGGAGTTGTCCTTGGGTAGATCCCTCCGGCTCTGGCGGATCATAGGACGGATATTCCTATCTTAATCACCTTATAACTCCGACAGTAGCCAAGAAACCTTTTATAGAAAATCTCTCAAAGTGTTTGTGATAATCAAATAATTTGGTTAACACTTTGAGAGTTTTATGTACACTTTTGAAGGGCTCCCCCTGCACATGTGCTCATAAGTATTTAATAAATTTGCACATGCGGGAGGAGCAAGCACTTTTGAATTGATCCACTTTCCGTGAACAGGACCGATTCGAGACACGCTTACATCACTAGTTAGACTAGCTTGAAGTTATTACCCGGCCTGGTCAAGTCCATAGAAAGTTTCTCGAGACAGTACATTTCTACTAAGACATATCATTTTCGAGACACGCTTACGTGGTTAGTTAAAGAGATACATTGTCAGCTTTTAGGTGACAACTAGCTCTAGTAACTAACTTGATGTTATTACCCGTCGAGGATAAGTCTTTTCGATATTACTGACATTTATTGTCTCGTCAATTCGTGGGTCAATAGTGAGTCTAGCTCGCACATGATACAACTTTTAAGCTTTGACTTCGTATATTTTAATCACTTTTTTATTTTCTCCCCCTCAAAAATAGCATATAAAATGATGTTTTTGACAAACTTTTATATTAAAATATGCCTTTTGAGTCTTACGGGGAGATTTACCAAGAACTTTTGATTTAGAGCAAAGTATTTTGTTTTGACAAGTGCTCCCCCTCAACAAGTGATTAGGTCTTATTGAGGTGAAATACTTGTCCTTTTTAGCAGAATTGTGAAAATTCATAAATGTTTGATTAATTCTACTCAAAAGTAAGAAGCCTTCGCTCCTTATATTTAGGATTGAGGCACTGAAGCGTACCTCAGGGTCCTTTCTTTACAAGTTCGGGTTGTGCACTGTAATACGTGCACAAGCCATTATGAAGTATAAAAAATTGACAAATCAAATCAAATTCTTACAATGATCTACCAATCAGGTCTCTGAAACGTCAACACCGAAAATTTCTGTTTGCCTCCCACATAACTTTCCAACCTTCGAAACTGATCCCTACGCCTCAATCGGTTCTCGATCCTTGAGATGAATCTGCGGGCATCCCTGACCTCAGTCGTATTCCACTTTTTCGATTTACCCAAAGCAATGTCATCTACTCTGCTTTTGATTCCATCTCTGACGAACTTCAATGTTTCATCACAGAACTTCTGAATTTCGGTGTAAGCCATGAAACAGTTGCGACCATTAACACTGCGGTAGGTGAACCCAAATGGATGCTTGATCAGGGTGTATTGAGGCAGATGTTGAAGGTCGGGGATGTCGAACATGTTGGGTTTGGTGAGATTGAGCTTCTTCTGATAACTTTCCACTCCTAATTGAAGATCTTTGACTCTTTCTCTGATGACTATTTGCCGGATAAAGATTAGGAGAGCTTGGATGAAGGCAAGTTGTATGTCTTTCGGTAAGCCACAGAGTTTTCCTTGCACTTTGAGCAGGTACAGGTCTTCGATATCATTGAGAAGTAGGCGTGGAAAGTCTGACTCGGAAATATCGTACTCCTTTTCATCAAGTCTTTTCAGTGTGATTTTGTTGAGGAAGGGGTACCCAAAGTGAGTGACAGTTGAGATGAACTGAATAGAGACTATCTTCAAATCACTTGTCACATCGCCCATCGTCTGATTAAGTCTGCTGCTTCGATAGTATTGTGCCCGGTTGTCTGGCCAATGATGAATACCGTAAAATGCGGTCCGGTCATATTCAACAATTTTATCAACGAATAATGCTGAAGCTTCTTCTTCGATGGCATTGTTGAGATATCGAGCTGCAGGGAGAAAGGCGAGTGAGGTAACGTACTTCTTCTCAATCGCACTGCCAAGTTTCAGAAATTCCAGGTCTGTGTTGAAGAAGAACATGTATGGGATCTTTGGTTCCTTAGGCCTCCCAATCATTGGTAGTGGTTTCGACCAGTCAGTAATGTAAGGTGCGGATTTCTTTGTGACCGGATCGACAAAAGATTCAGGATTAATCCAGTCAATATCGCTTGACATGGCTCGAGCAATATTTTCCAGATGATACTCAAGCTCGATTGAGTTTGCAGACCGATCTTTGAGAAGATTAAACGCTTCATTCTTAATTCTTCGCAACTCTTTCTTATTCATCTTCTTCATATGAAACCTGTGCTGAATTAATTGAGCGTATTCCACTGTTCGACCATCTTGAGGTTCTTGATTGTCTTCCAGTGGTGGTTGTGAATTGATCATCTTCTCAAACCAGGAGTATTCAGCAGTCTCAACATTTTCTAGCCATTTAAGGACGGTTTTAGGTTTCTTCGGTTCCTTTCCCTTTGATGAGGTGTCTGGTTTGGGTTGATGATGCTTTCCTTTCCTTTCTTTCTTCTTCTTCTTGGATGACGGTTCTGGAACTTCATCGGGTTGAGGAATCTCGTCACCACCGGTGTATTTGAAGTGGTTGTGTGCTTTGGGAGCAGAACCTGATGCCTTCGGTTGTTGTGAGGAAGTTGTTGTTGTTGGGGGGATGACCGGTGTTTGAGATGAGGGTCCTTCGGCTTGTTTTTGTTTCTTTGCCTGAGAATTGGGATCCCTGTCTTCATCATCTCTTTGACGCTTTAGTTTATCGGCCTCTGTGCTGCAAGACTCTTTGTTCATCTTTTCTTTCAATGCTTCCAGGACTTTGGCTTCTTCAGGAGTCAAGGTGAACTTGCTTGCTAGCTTGTCCAAGAGTTGAGCTTCCAAATCATCCAGAGATAGTCCTGGTAGAGGAGCAGTTGTCTTGTCGGCTCGAAGAGTAAAGGTTGTTGATCGGATTACTTTCTTGACCGCTTGCTCAGCGAACTTGGTGAGTTCTTCTCTCATGGGTGCCAGCAGATCTTTCAACTCAGCAACTAAGTGTTGTGCCATGTATTCTTGTGCTTGAGCTGCTAATGTGGCTTCCAAGTTCTCTTGTACGTCTTTAGCTAAGAAAATATCAACTTTATCTTGTAGCTCTTGGACATTCGAGTTCAGCTTTGTCAATTTAGCAACTTGGGTTGCAAGTGTTGCAACCTGATCTTCCAATCTGCTTCTCTTCTTCTCATGTATTCTTTTGAAAGCTGACTTGAGTAACTTTGATGCAGCAGAGGCTTTGGTGCTTGGTTTCTTGACTGATTTGTCATGTGTCGATTCGGATGCAGGAGGTGATGACTGTGAGGATTCAATGATGGTGGTTGAGTCTTTGTCATCTCCTTTCTGTGATTCGGGTTGTTCAACTTTCTTTTCTTTGGCTGCTTCTTCTTTCAACCTTAATTCTTCAGCCAGTTTATCAGCTTCGGCTTTAAGTTTTAGTTCTTCAGCAAGTTTATCAGTTTCAGCCTTAAGTCTTAGTTCTTCAGCAAGCCTGGCTTCTTCTTCCTTTTTCAACTTTTCTTCAGCCAGCTTGGCTGCCTCTTCAGCTTTCCTGCTCTCTTCCATTCGGATAGTTTCTTCCAGTTTAGCTTGAGCGAGCTCTTCAAGCCTGGCCTCTTCTGCTTCCTGTTTCTTCTTCAATTCTTCTTCCTGAGCCCTTTCTCTGAGCTCCATTTCTTCCATAGGCATAAGCCTTGGAGCATCAGTGTCCATGGGATCTTCCTCTTCTTCCTCTCCCATTGCTGTAGTCATTTCAATGTCTGTGGGAGATACTGAGGGATTGTCATAAGCAATTAAGTCTGTGTTGATCCCTGTGGTAGGCTCAGGAATGCTGCTTGATCCGCCAGCTTCGGTGGTCTGAGAGAACACTGGAGGTGGTGGTAGATCAGCATTGAATGTATCAATTCGGCTGTGGAGGAGACCCAGGTTGAGAGCCCTTTCATTTTCTTCTTCAACTGAAAGGCCTTCAGTCTCTTATTCAGCTGTTACTGGTTCCTTCATCTTTTCTCTTCTAATCCTTTCTTCTTCCAAAATCGTCTGAGCTTCGGTGAATGGTCGTTGATTGAGATATGCGGGGTATTCAGCATGATCATCAAATTCGTCAATATCCTTTTCCCAATCTTCGAACGTCAAATCCTTGTCGTCAATGTCATCAATATTCACATCCTTATCGATGTTAGAATAAGCTTGTCTATACACTGGACCTTCGTCGGATTCGGTTTGCTCAGAGTCAGACGGTTTCGGAGAGGACTGTGGTGACGGAAACCACCCAGGTTCTGGAATAGATGCAGGCTTCTCGGTAGGAGTCCTTCTCTTGAGAGTACCCTTCTTCTTCTTAGACTGAGTGGAACTGCCGGAGCTCCCAGTCTTACTGCCTTTCTTACCCTTCTTTTGCATGAAGGAGGGTAGAACAACTTCGTCAAAGAATCCCACTTTTTCAGCTTCTAGAGCTTGTTCATAATACTTGTAGTTCTTGCAAGCCTTGACTTTGGCATTCAAGAGACAATCGGGAAGTTTCTTCCCCTGCTTGCGTGTGCTGGTGTCCATTCTCTTGATGACTCTGAGAGTATGTTCATTTCTGAACGTGTTCTTATCTTGGTCATCGAGTCTCTGTGGGATATCATCGTACTCACGAAGGAAGCTTTCGATGAGTAGTTTTGTGAAGCGGACAAACGGAATGTTGGTTGTCTTGTGTTGAATGTGCCACACCAGGTCTTCCCAAATGATGCTGGCATAATCAACTTTCTTCACATTAGCCACACCCCAGAAGAGTTTGAGGTGTTGGAGCTTTGGGTGTTCGTGGCCAGTATCTCTGCCAGATAAGGACTTGGCAATCAGAATGTATAGGGTTCTCCATGGTTGTGGAAGATATCTAATGTTGATCCTAGAATGTCTGGTAATAACCTCTTCTGATTCGTCACACCCAATATCCCTTAACCACATTATCAACTCTTCTTCAGTGGGGACTGGATCATACTCTTCATCTGGGCCGAGTTCTGGTAACCCAAGTACATTCCTGAGCACATCAATGTCCATAGTGACCTGACGGTTATGAAGCGTACAGGTGAAAGAAGCCTCCCCAAGATCTAGCTGTAGTGTATGCCAAAACTGGTGGATGTAGAAGCAGGAAACTGAGGCAGACTTGGTGAATAACAGCTTATTCGGGTGGTAAAGAAGAGCATCTACAGCAACAATACAAGAGGACTCGTTGCAAGTCATTTTGTTGAAGTTGATACGGAGGTTGTTCTTCCAATCTTCCTGGTGTAATCATCTGGGAATGTCTCTTCCCATGAAAGCTTAGGTTCGGGTTCAGGGCCGTATGGAATGTCGTTGTGTTCTGCCATCTGAATTGATCATAAACAAACACAAACATGGCAATTGTTGACTGTGTTAGCAAAGACATTCAATTATGATGTTCACTTTTAGATTTGCATGTTATACATTAATCAGTGGGGGTTTGTGTGTGTGAAAACTTTTGATATATGACAAACTTGAGTTATATTACATGGTAGAAACTTATAACAAATCAGTTACAACATAAGTTTATCATTACAAGAAGTTACTCTTTGGAAAAAAATTCACAACACTTAGAAAAATTTAGATTTTGACAAGTTTACGCGTAAGTGGGTAACTTTACGCGTAACCTGACTTAAGCGTAAGAGTAGAATTTATGCGTAAGGGCAAAAGCTACGCGTAAGTTAGAATATTACGTGTAAGGTGAATCTTATGCGTAAGGTCAATTTTATGCGTAAGATAAATCTTAGGCGTAGGAATTGAAATTATGCATAGGATTACCCTTAAGCATAAGGTATAACTTATGCGTAGGTAATGACTTATGCGTAAGTTCCAGACTTATGCGTAAGGTCAGAACTTATGCGTAAGAATTACATTTAAGCGTAAACTTTGTCTTATCCAAGACAAAGTTTGTCCACCTGTCGAATCTTACGCGTAAGACTCAATCTTACGCGTAGGATGAACAAGTTGTGCATAAATTTGCCTTTTTCCAGAAAAATCACCTTTCGTAACAAGATTGGTTTGATTCCTGAAAGTGTAACACACAACCACTGATCAATAATCATTTTAACACACTTAAATACACATTTTTATGCGTAAACATGCTTTAATGTGAGTTACGCGTAAACCCGTATAAACACTCAATCACAAACACAATCAAACATGAATCTGGGTAGGTATTAGCATGGGGCAAGTCTATCTAATATCCTAAGGATCATATGGTCCAATTTATAACACGAATTAACCACAAAATCGAATGATCATAACTGCTAGTGTCATTCGAACCCTAAATCATTCATACATGATCAAGAGATGTTTCTGAAACAATTAAACCATAACAACTTGATCCTAGGCCTACAAGAACATTATCCCCATCACGAATTTCAATCCTAACGTCTAAAATCAAAAACCCCCAAATCCTTAGTATGAACCCTAAAATCAAACTAGACGATTTGGTGTTTCTGGGTGCAATTAGAGTATGAAAACATGTTTATAATCAACCTTTGACCATTTCCCAACAATAATTTTAACCATAACATAACCTATTTCTGGGTTTAATTATTACGCACAACCCTAAGAATAGATTAAACGATTGACATAAATTGAGCCGTTGGATCGTTATGAAATTAAAAACCTTTGTTTGAAATAATAATCAAAACATGTTAACACTTACGGATTCGAAGATTGATGATTAGGTCAAGCAAATGATTGTGGATCGTTAGATTGAGTAGTTGAAGTGAGTAAATATGTTTGCAGAGGTAGTAAATGTGTGGTCAAGCTATGTTTTGACTGAGGTTAATTCATTTTATGCAAATTGACATTATTAGTCCCTTAACCTCAAGTTTCATGCAAGCCTAGTACCCAAACATATTTATTTTAATTAACATTCATTAATAACACCAAGTTATGGTAAGAACAGCTTGTGATACTCCCCCTCGACCTTAGACCGTAGTAAAAGTATTACTTAAAAAATTTATAATTTTGGTCAAGGAGAGTAACCCGAAACACTTTTGAATCAACATTATTGATAAAACGTATTTGTTTTTGGTAAAATGCAAGTATAAAAGTCAATATAATTTTGAGAATTTTGAAAAAAAACATTACTTTTCCTCCCCCTCAACACTTGTTTTAATAATTGTTGTCTTTTTATAAAATAGTGTTGAAAGAGGTGGTTTATACTTGCATTTTTTTTAATAAGAATAAGAACCAAAAATCTTTTTGTGTTTTGATTGTTTTTCTATTTTTGTATTTTGTTTTTGAAAAATATATATATACAAAGATAGTTTTGATGTTTGACGATCAATTGTGTTTTAAAAACTTTTCCAGATCCTTTGGAGTCAAACATCGCATACCAATTTGGTGAACTAAACTAGCAAACCTTGAGGGTGCCAAGGATTTGGTAAGTAAGTCAACTAATTGGTATTCAGTCCCAACAAAATAAAGTTCAATGGTACCCTTTTCCACATGCTCTTTGATGAAGTGATATCGGAGATCGATGTGTTTAGATTTGCAATGATGTACTGTATTGCAGGAGATGGCAATTGCACTATTTGAATCACAGTAGATAGGAATCTTGTTGAATAGGTAGCCATAAACCTTAAGTTGTGATCTCATCCAAATGACTTGAGCACAACAAGCAGACATGGCTACGTATTCAGATTCTGTAGACGACAGTGATGTGCAGTCCTGCTTCTTAGATTGCCATGACACAAGTTTGTCTCCGAGAAATTGTAATCCACCAGATTTACTTTTGCGTGTGTCTAAACATCCTGCATGGTCAGCATCTGAAAAAGCAATTAGTTCAAAACCAGAATCCTTCGGATACCAGATTCCCAAGTTAATGGTTCCCTTTATGTATCGAAGGATTCTCTTGACCTCACTGAGGTGTTTTTCAGTTGGTTTGGACTGATAGCAAGAGCACATGTAGACAGCAAATACTATATCAGGTCTACTAGCTGTGAGATACATGAGGGACCCAATCATACTTCGGTATTTGGTAGGGTCAACTGGAGTCCCATGTAAATCAGCATCTAGTTTTGTGGTATAGCCCATTGGTGTATTGTAAGTATCACAAGACATCATTCCATGTTTCTTTAAAATTTTAAGAGCATATTTGGACTGATTTATAAAAATTCCACGGGGTGATTGATGAACTTGTAGTCCTAGAAAGAACAAAAGTTCACCCATCATGGACATTTCAAAATTATCTTTCATTAATTTTGCAAAATCATTAGAGTGACTTCTCTTTGTTGAGGCAAAAATAATGTCATCGACATATATTTGAACAACAAGTAAGTCCTCCCCGTAGGTTTTTGTAAATAGTGTTGGATCCACCGATCCTTTAGAAAATTTATTGGCCAGCAAGAAGGTGGACAGTTTATCATACCACGCCCGTGGGGCTTGCTTAAGTCCGTAGAGTGCCTTTTTGAGTCGGTAAACGTGATTAGGATGCTCAGGATCAACGAAGCCTTCAGGTTGGCTAACATAAACTTCTTCACGGAGTTCTCCATTAAGAAATGCTGTTTTCACATCCATTTGGTAAACCACCATGTTCCTGTGTGCAGCATAAGCCAAAAATATCCGAACAGCTTCATGTCTAGCCACTGGAGCAAAAGATTCAGCAAAATCAAGTCCTTCAAGTTGGGAGTATCCTTTCGCTACCAGACGTGATTTGTTACGTATGACAGTTCCTTCTGCATCAAGCTTATTCTTCCAGATCCATTTTAACCCGATGACAAAGACTCCGTCAGGTCTTTCAACTAATTCCCAAACTTCTAATCTTATGAATTGCTGAAATTCCTCTTGCATAGATTCAATCCAGTTGTCATAAGTCATTGCTTCTTTAATGTTCTTAGGTTCTTCGTGACAAACTGTGAGTGCATATATACAAGTTTCTCCATCAGTGTGAAGTCGTTGTCTTGTCATTACAGGTGCATCTGGATGGCCAATAATATGAACTAGTGGATGGTCTCGAGTCCATTTGTGTGTTGAAGGGTGTAGTTGATAAGTATCTCGCATGTTAGCAGGATCCAAATTGCTTGTTGACGACTCAGCTATATCAGGAACTGTAGGAGCTGGTGCAAACGGATTAAAGAACGCATCAGGATCATGCTCTACGGGTTGTGGAACTGATAGTGGTGTTGGATCTTAAGCTGGATGGCGGGAGTTAGAACCAGTTTGTTCTTCTGTAGATGGTGATACAATTGGAGGACCGTCTCTCTCAACACTTGTAGTGGTTTGTTGAGGTGAGTCAGGTACTAGAATGTTATCAGGTTGAGCAGCAGAATTGGGTGAGACCTCAGTAGGACGGTATTCAATTGTGTCATCAAATAGTGGAGCAAACAAGGTTTCTAATTCTTTGCGGTTAAGTGGCAATGGTTCAGCCGAAGATTCCGGAGAGTTAAGACGGTTGAATTCGGGTCCTAAGCTGTGTTGCTCAGAAGCCATTTGTGTGAGTTCATCAAAATTAGCGTGAAAGGTTTCTTGAATTTCTCTTGTACGACGATTCCAGATCCGAAAACCTTTGGAATTTTCACAGTATCCAACGAACACTCCGATGTCAGCCTTTGCTTTAAGTTTACCTAAATCATCACGATCATTTTTCGGATAACAAAGTGCTCCAAAAACATGAAAGTAATCGATGTTCGGTTTCCTTTTGTGAACAATTTGATAAGGTGTTTTGCGATGACGTTTTGTGATCATGCAACGATTTTGGGTATAACATGCAGTTGAAACAGCTTCAGCCCACAAGTAATCTGGTAATTGAGCATTAATCAACATAGTTCTAGCAGCTTCCACTAACGTCCTGTTGCGTCTTTCAACAACTCCATTCTGTTCAGGGCTTCTAGGAATAGATGTTTGATGTTCAATTCCCACTTTCTCAAAGTATGACTTAAGTGTCTGATTCTTAAATTCAGTACCATTGTCAGTTCTGACGATTCGTACCGTGTTGCGTAGTTGAACTTGAATTTTAGTGAGAAAGGTGATGATCATTGAAGGAGCCTGATCTTTACTTCGTAGAAAATAAACCCAAGTTCATCTGGAATAATCATCCACAATTACAAGAATGTAGCGTTTACCGTTGATACTTTGAACGCGCATCGGTCCACACAAATCCATATGAAGCAGTTGCAGAACATGATTCGTACTATGCTCTGGTTTATTCAGAAAATGAGCACGAGTACTTTTTCCTTGTTCACAGGCTGGACATAAGTGATCTTTGGTAAAGAGGAATCTTGGAAATCCATCAACAAGTTTATAACGAGCAAGGTCAGTCATGGTTTTGAAATTCAAGTGCGAAAGACGTTTGTGCCATAACCAAGATTTAGTCGATTCTGCTTTGGAGAGAAGACATATCGGAGATGTTGCAATCATATCTGACATTGATATTGTATATAGATTGGAGCCACGTGAGCCAGACATTAGATCGTTTCCTTGTAAGTCACGAACAAAGCAAGTTTTCTCACGAAATGCAACTTCGAGATCCCCATCACAGAATTGACCAACAGAGAAAAGGTTGTGTCCAAGGCCTTCCACATAGTAAACACGGCTGATTTCGATGTTTCCACTTACATAGTCACCATATCCCATTATTAAAGCGTAATGATCATTCCCGAATCTGACAGTACCAATGAACTTTGAGACAAAGTTTTTCAATAGTTTGAGATTGCCTGTCATATGTCGGGTGCATCCGCTATCAACAATCCAGAGAACAATCTGTACCACCTGCATCACAAGAAGAGGACACGGATGGAACAGAAGTAAGGGTGGAACCCAAAGAAACTGCGGGTTCCTGTTGGTTAGAATCACATTTATTCAATAATTTAGGAATCCATTTAAAGTCTGGTTTGTATTGTAACCAACGTTGCCAATTCCAACTAGTTCGTGCTTTCTTAATTGTGAATTCACTAGTGTTTGGCTGATTCCTAGACTTGTTCTCTGCTCTTATGGGGGTGACATCAACATCATTAGAAACCATAGGAGGCGGCTTTCCTAAGATAGACTTAGAGGCAGTAGTGGGCCTAAGAGGAATGCTTGTCCTACGTTTCTTATGACGATTAAGTAGAGAATTAGCAATACATTTTGTATGATCACCAGATGATACACTTTTAAGACAAAACACACAAGATGCATTAATATTCAAAACATTCAAAGGTTCATCATTCGTTACATTTAGATTTTGATTACAATTTGCCAGATTAGAATCTAAATCTGATGCAACATGAGTTTTATTCAAAATCCTAAGTTGGTCTTCTACTTCTTGAGCTTCTAGTGATCCTCTTTTACGTTGCCAGAGCCTATTCTTCTTTTTACTTTTTCTCTTGGGTCTGCTAACGCTACTAGTGGAGACTAGTCCTGTAGAAGTGGAGTTATCAACATTAGTGTTTTGAATAACATTTCCTTTATCAGTTTTGTCTAATTGATACATTCCTGGTGCTATTACCGTGGTGTCAACAAACTTTCCTTTTTGGAGTATCTTAATTTTCTCTTTCAAATCAATGATGATGTGATTCTTATCCTGAATATTTGACTCAAGTATGCCATTGCAATATTTAATGTCTATGTGGTTTTGTAGAAATGCGTCATTTTCAATTTTTAAATCCGCAATCTCTTGCTCGTATTTGAGACACAAACTTTTGAAAGACTCATTGTTTTTGCAAAGCTGACAAGAGTTTGAAATATTTTGATTTTGAAGTTTTAATTCCCGTTCAAGACTTTGAGCTTGACACCATTCAATCCTCTGTTTGAGTAGACAAATTTCTTTTGAAAACTGTTTTGTCACATCATCATTTGTAATTTTCAACTTATCATTTTCCTATTTGAGTGTCTCAATTTCCTCATTCAACAAGTTATTATCAACACAAAGATCATCCATAAGCATAGAAGTACCAGATTTATAGAGATCATTCATGATAACAGACAAAATATCAGCATTGAGAACTTGTTCCAAGAGTCGATCAGCATCATTTTTTAAAACTCTATTTCTTTGCTTTTGAACCAAAATGTCATTTTCAGTTGCGTTGAAAACGTTTATCATATTTTTGACCTCCTTTTGAAGTTCCTGATCCCAACGTGTAGCACAGAGACGGAGGTGTTTGACAATTGGCAACATTTGTTTTTGAAAAATATCTCTCTTTTCGCGCTCGTAAGCGGATTGAAAAGTTTCAACTTTTATTATAGAATTTCTTTCAATTGTTTCCTCCAAAATTTCGATGTCGTCCATAAAAGTTTTGAAATAATTTAAGACACAACAACTTTTCGGTAAAGGTGAAAGTTCACCGGATGATGGTAAATGACCATTTATTTGTGCTACATTTTGGACAGGGGCCGCATTAGAAGATGAAACATCTGACTCTTCGACAAACCATGATTTCTCAGGTACGTCCTTTTGAGTAACAAAAGATTTAGAAAGAGGTGGAGCTTTTGAATAGTCATATGGTGTCCAATATTGAACATAACTCATTTTTGATCGACTCTCTTCTTCAAGTTCTTCTTCTTCCTCAGTATAAAAAACAACAGCACGCACAATTGTATTATCAAACATGTGGTCCGTACTGTAAATCTTAGGATTTTCTTTGAATGCTTTGTGAAGAAACATTGATTTAAAATCGCAAAGTGCAAATCCTTTATCGGGTCTCGGTTTTAAAGCAAATTTCTGAATTGTTGTGACAGAGTTCCCGTGTTTGTAAACAATGCGACGAAATTCTTTGAGTTGTTTTTCAAGATCAACAATATCACCGAGTAAGTCATCTATATACTTCCTTTTTCGTTTTTTATGTTCACAAAACTCCTTTTTGCAGTTTGACAATTCTGTTTCTGTTTTTGAAAGAACTGTTTGAAGACGTACAACTTGCATTTTCAATTCACACTTTTCACTTTCGAGTTTCGAAATCAACTTTCCGTTTGATTCAATTAAATCTTGCATTTTGCGTTGAAGATCTTGTTCTTTATTGTAAGAATCTTGAAAAGCTTTTTCAAAACTTTGTGCATTTTTAATCTTGTCTTCCTGATTTGAAAGTTGAAATTTATAGCATTCAATATCTCTTGCAAGTGACGCATTTTTCTCTTTTAAAACTTTGTTTTTCTTATTGCATTTTATGATTTGCAATTGTTGAGCATCCAGTTGTTTAGATAACAATATGAGGTCAGGGTCTGGATCAAATGATGGTTCATGTTGTTCTAAATGATCATTTTTATCATGCTCAATAAGATCATCAAATGAAACAACTGTGTCATCATCAAATATGACAACTGTGCTCATTTGTTCATCTGTTTGAGAGGATGAAGATGATTTAGATGGAACAACTTGCGCCATATCTGATTCAGAACCAGAATGTGAGGCTATTTCATGTATTAGGCATGCTTTTTGGTCATGTACCTGAGACAAGCCGTCAGTGTCATACACTGGACCTGAATCATTAAGCTGAAGTTTCTGCATGTTGGCCATAAGCATCACAGCTGCATTAGCTTCCAGATCTTCCATGTCATCATCATTGTGCACATTTGCCATGAAGTTGTTATCTTGTTCAGGGAAATGTCCATCTTTTTCATCTTGAAGAGTCATGAGTAATGCTTGCTTGTGAAACTTACTACCCCGAGTTCTCGGTTTGGGACATGTTGTAGCTATATGACCTTGTTCATTACAATTATAGCACCATACTGCATTCCCTGAGTTGGAGTTCCTTGTTGCAACTGGTTCAGACCTTTGCTGAGAAGACCCTGAGTTGTTCATGAACCCCGCATTGTTACTAAACCTCTGACCATTCCCATAATTTCCTGAAGAGCTTCCTGAACCAGATCGACCATAGTTACGATTCTGAATTTCCACTCTTCCATCATTGACAACAGCTTGATTCCTTGTGTTAGAAGATAAACGTTGACGGTTGTTTGTTTTGTTGGAGAATTTGCTAAAAGCACGAGCAATAAGAGCAAGTCCCTGATTCAACGTATTAAAGTTATCATCGTCATCGTCATTGGAGTTGGAGTAGTACACAACATCATTGTTGTTTAACGGAACAAGTTGAGTAGAAGCATACTGTGGAGATGAATCATAAGGGACCATTTGGTTCGAGGTGGAAGATTGTGGATAACTGAAGTAGTTTTGCTCTGGAACATATGCATGATTTGACATTGGTGGTGGAGCATAAGGAGACTGAGCTACGAGAGCCAAAGAATTTGGTGTAGAAGTTGGTGTGTATCCTCCTCGTAGAGCTCGATCTTTTTCCACTTCAGGTTCATGGTGTTTCAGAAAATCATACAACAAACCATATGGAGCATCATGAAGATTCTTTGTTTGACGGACAAATGTCACATATTTATGCCAATCAGGGCCAAGACTACCAACAAATTTGGAGTTCACAGCGATCCTTGGTACTGTGATTTTGTGATGTTCCAGATCATTCACCACATTTGTTAAACGATGATAGTAGGATTCAAGGGACTCTCCTGGTTCAATTGTGATGTCAGTGTATTCCATGTAGAGTTTGGGTTCCATATCATCTTTGTTCAATTAAGTGCCTTCCATAAGGAGATGAACATGTTCCCACATAGCTTTGGCTGTTTTCTGAGCATTGACACTTCGATAAATTGGATTTGGTATTCCTTGAAGTATATAAGCCATTGCATACTCATCAGCTTCACGATGTAATTTCTGTTCTTCTGTGAGTTGAGATTCTGGAAGAGGTCGATCACCAGGAGGACGTGGAGGATCAGCAGTTGGATCACCAATTTCAAATCTTGTTGGCCACTCAAATGGTCCTTCAAGTATCACTTGCTTCAAGAATTTCCCATGAGGTTTCTTTAATTCAAGAAATCGTAAGAATCGACTTGACCATTGAACATAGTTCCCAGGTGTTAGCATTGGAGATGTTTCAAGTGATCCTGCCTCATGTCGGGATTGTTGAGTTGTAATAACTTCAGACATTCTTTCAAACCAGTGAGGATGTTTGGAGGAAAACTGAGTGTTTTGTTGTGGCACTTGATATGGTTGTTGTTGAGGAATGATCTGATGTTGTTGCATCATTAGGTAATGATGTAGTGAATTATACATTTGTTTTTGAACGTGTGATTGAGCTAGAAGGTTGTTGATACAGTTGTTGCTGATGGTATTGTTGTTGCTGATACTGCTGATGTTGATGTTGCTGAGTATGAGGGAAGTAGTGATTAGGTGGTTGAGACATCTTAGAATACTTGTGTGGAAATGGATCTTTGTAGAAGATTGAAATGCACGTTCCTTTGATTAAGTCCAAAATCCTTGGGGTAAGTAGAATTCTTACGCGTAACTATAATCTTACGCGTAACCTTTTAGTTTATGCGTAAAGAGTTTAGTTATGCGTAAACAATAAGTTTAGGCATAAGTTTACTCTTTACGCGTAAGCTTTGGCTTATGCGTAAGTTTAGACTTATGCGTAAGGTTAAACAACCAAACAAATCTTCCAAACTTATCCAAGCTTGAAAGATATTCGAAGTCGAAGTATTCCACTAACTTATCCAAGCTAGGGAAGTACTGAGTCACCGGAACAGAAGGAGAAGATCTTTGTTGAAGGTTAAGCGTAGATTCTGAAACTTACGCGTAAGATAGACTTATGCGTAAAGTTTAGGCGTAGGATCTGTCTTGTGCGTAGGAATTCACACTTACGCGTAGAAAGTGAATTTACTCGTAGGTTTTTAGTCGTAGACTTCCAAATTACGCGTAGGATCAGGGTTTTGACCTTAGTTACGCGTAAAAAGAGGGTTTTAGCCAAAAGTTACTCGTAGAAAGGATAAAAAGTACTGTTTACAGCTTTATAATTGTACTGTTCACCAAAGTTACGCGTAAACTGGTCAGAAACTTGAAAAATCTCAATTTTTTGAAGAAAAATGCTTAGAAATAAGGTACTTTTGATCAAATAACTTCACCAATACTTAGAAAAACACTAACTATTGAAACTTTTGCTACCAAAACTAGTTTTCCAATATCAAAGAAGCTATAAAACCTTAAAAAAAAAACCTTAAAAAATCACAACTTTATGCAACAACTAAGTTTTAAATCACTATATCAACCTTGAAACTTATCTAAGCTTCAAGATTTGAGTGAAAGAAACCAAGAAAAATGCAAAAAAGATGAAGATTAAGCACCAACTACCCACGTTAAGACCAAGAAACACACTTCAATCTCTATTTGGCAAATGATACCACTTGTTAGGTCACCATTTATGTAAACACAAGCATAATAATGATAGAAATAAGATGAGAAAAGAGATTGGTTGATTATAAGAAATGAGAGAAAAGTAAGAACAAGAGTTTCACTAAGATATTCAAATAACCAACCAATAAAGATGTTACATAAGCTTAGTATTTATAGGAGGAGGAGTAGGGCAACACTCCCTTCCTCCCTCCTTTCATTAAGACGTGGGCTTTAAGGCCCATGGACTTACATTCTAAAGCCTAGTAACATAAACTAAGTATAATTGATAACTAAGCAACCTATTACAAAAGGTAATGACCGAGACTTGACTTAAATACAAAAGTATGATCCCAACAATCTCCCCCTAAGGGTCGGTCATCACGGTTGCTTGACGTCTTCATCTTTGTCGTTGACATGTGACATGTGAAACTCTAGACGTCTTCAAAATGGTTGACTGATACTGAATGTACTTTGCCCTTTGTCTTTGTTCTTTGGTGATGATGTAGTGATTGTATCACGAAGTAGTCTGCCATTCGTCACTCCTGCGTTTGTGGTGGTTGAACGACATTCCAACATACTCATACATCTTCGAACTTTGACATGCACGAAGTTCCTTATCATACTATGAGATATTTAGTCTTTAAACTATGTAGATTCTTCTTTATTGACGTAGAATCATTCTTTGAACTTTGTGGTGTTAAGATCTTTGGGGGAGCTTTCTTTGACTTCAAGATGTATGTATGAGCATGTTGGAATCTACCATCATGGAAGTGAGGTACCTGCGAGTAAATAGTTAGCAATAAAACAACCGGTACTTACGGATAAGGAATTAGAGTTCATCAACAGCATATTGTGAAGACTCCCTCTAGTCCTTATCCTGGCCGTTCCTATATCAGATACTCCTGAAGGAGCTTACGAGACCTACTAAGTAGCTCAATGACTGGGTGAGTCGCTGGGGATCACTCCATGACTGTAGACCGCTATGGAACCACCGCAAACACTAAGTGTCCTTGTTTCCTTTCTTTGGTTTCCTTTCCACTCTACCAAACATGCCCTTATATCATCAAGCCCCTTCATTCATCATCTTACCACATTGTTGCCGCTTCCCTCCATCATTTCACTCACTCACTGGATACCTACAAGTTAGATACTTCTTTTATGCCTCTATTCCTTTAATTTATTTCGAATTGAGTGTCTTTTCTCAACTTTATGCGTAGCAATTTTTTATTACTACACATAATTGTTGAGTGATCCCAAGAAAAAAAAAGTATAATCCATATTTGATTTACAAAAGCAATACGTTAAATACGTATATGAGCATATGACTCTGATACCAATGATGGATTAAATCAATCAAAAAATGTTTATACTTTATATTGGATAGCCGCACATCATGAATATGCATTATTAGGCCATCAGGTCTTACATGAAGAACCAATTAAAGTCATTAATTAATGCTAGCTTTTCTATCTTTAGATAACATCAAAGGGTTGCAACTTAATTTATTTTCTGCACTACATTTTGGGTAGTCGGGCTAAAATTTTATGTAAGAAAATGTCTAGAAGAACCAAACATTTGACATAACGCAATCACCAAGGCCATGGCTATGTTGGGATCCACTAGAGGCTGTACAACCAGATTAAAAACATCTCCCCCAAGTGAAACTCCAGTCTTGGCTTCTTTCCTCCGTATCTCAGCAACACAGCGTCGCTTGTCATCATACAAGACACAAATTTTTTGAGTGTATAAGTGTTCAATCTCATATATGATATTTCTATTATTGATAACGTTGTTATATGCAGATGATCCTGTTAGGCTCACATACGCGAGGGACTTGGTATTAAGACGGTTCAGATGTTTCTTCACTAAAAACCGTGGTTTTACCAATGTTTCTCCGTCATACACCATCCAGCTATCCGATAGGCTTAACTTCTGTTCATTACAGTAATCACCTTATTAATAACTATGTAATACAATTCAAAACATGATTAGTACTCCATATATATAAATATTTATATACCTTGCGACAGATGGTGTAGAGAGCGCGGCCTGAGGCATTCATTAGAACAATCTCACCATTTCCTCCTGCGACGTAGTTGTCTACTCGAAATACAAGATTACCTTTAGAATCATACACTGTGAACCCATCGCAATTAAACACGAGTGACTTCTTCCAAACTGTAAAGACAACAGGGTTCTTACATGTAGATGAAGATCCATGAACAGGAATAATGGTCTCTGGGTACACTTTTGTCATGACGAACTATAAAGAAATTATGTAAAACATATATGCTGAGATTAAAATACTTGAGAATGTTTAAGGTTGTTGATGAGAGAAGGGAGAGTCTTTGCATTCTTATATCTATCTATACTATCTAAAAAACGTGAATACTGTACAAGCCCCCTAAAGCACACTTTGCATTTAATTATCTGATGTGTCACGCTTCCTATTGGCTGGGATTTTAATGCGTACAACCCCTATTATGCACCCCATTTAGTCAAATTTGAGAGGAAGCAAATTTGATAACTAATTAAATCGATCAATTCTTTAGTTAACTAAATCAATTCACTTTTAATAAGGTTTTGTAACCGAATCTCCAGTTTCATACTTTCATTTGAGCAATTAATGTTGATTTGTTGACAACCATTCACACAAAAATTCTTCTATACGTTTCTTCTTTACTCATTCCCTACTCAATTAATTGAGTGATGTGTCTTGCACCACATTGGACACTATTTTTGTTAAGTACATCCCCTACTCATTATTCATTCCAGCAACGTCTTTACAAAACCTCCTCACACAACCAAATCCTTTCCAAAATGGTTCTATGGCATATGGATTCAAAGTAAATCAAGTAAACGCTTCGGGTACATCAATGTGCCACTATCAACATGGAACATTTGGTGAGTACCGATTCAATTACAATTGTTTTTATTCGAATTATTTATGGTTTACAATTATTATTCCCATATTACAATGATTTGTATTCATTCAGTTATAAGATATTTTCCATTCATTATGTTCAATTTAATTTTGTTTTACCAGACCCATAGAAAAAGTTTGGAGGATTAACATCCTTAATCACATTAAACAAGAACTGATTCGTAAGTTTTTCAATCATGTAATTTGTTTAGTTTTTGTATACAATTTGTAAGTGTAGACTTATTTCATGTTATAATTCTCTTATGTTATGTTTTGTGTTTAGCTGGTCTAAGGCAGGCATTTTAAAAAGATTCGTATGGGATTTTAGTAACTGGGTGCAAGGTGTTTGATAAAAAGTTTGTGAACAATTATAAGGAAGCTAGGTGTGTGATAAAAAGTCTCATTTAATTTTTATTGCAATATTTTATGCTTCCACTGAACAATTATAAGGAATGCATTTGTATCAATTTTTTCATCATATTAGAAAATCAGTGTAAGCTTTCGAGAGGCATAAAGATTTACTTACTTTACAGATGGAGTATATTTCTAATTTCAATCATTTTTTTTTTTTATAATAACAGGATTTTTTTAGGTGGATCATTTATAATGGGCATTTAAATGGCAACCATAATGTTCGCTACCATTTACGGTCAGTTAAAAGAAACTCAGGGTGAGCAAATAAACTTTATAATTATGTCTATTGTTTGTTATAAGCATAACTAATACGAATACAGTTGGTGTAGTATACTTTTTGATGAATTTATTTTGTGTGTGTGCTTTGTCCAATGATATGTACCTATTATTTTTTGTCATTAGAAATATGGTGTATAACTTAAGGAACCCTTTGGCTTACTGCTTCATGGAGCAATGTGACATATCTACAACATTTTAGGTTACTACATTACTTTTTTTACTCATTTACTCAACGATTATGTTTAATGATTTCAGGTTATTTGTGATTCTGCAAGAGGCAGTGTCCTATTGAGTCCAAATGAAAACGAAACAAAGTTCATTGGATGAAAGGTAACGAGTGATTTGACAGAAGTTATAGTGTGGGGTTACACACACTCAACTTGCTCAGGTTAGTATTTGTTTCTCTAAACCAAACTTACATGCTTTCAAGTGAATGAGGAGTTGCATGTTATATATTAAATCCAAACATGTCACAAATAGGACATTTGGGCTACAAACGAAAAAAATTGTCAAATTGGTCGAACTCAAAGCTACATAATAAGTGCATTTTATTGCATACAATCTCCTAAATAATCTTGAATTGTAAGCATGTTTTATTAAATTAGGTTGGGTTTCAATGGTCATGCGATAGGAAACAAGATATTTCATGCAAACACCACCATATTCGTTTCTCACTTTCCATGCGGACACCACCACCATATTTCATACTTAATATGTGTAGTTTTTATGTTGCAAAATGTTGGTGATTTTTATTGTTATGTTACAGGTCTTAGATAAATATATCACTTAATTGATTGTTTGTGGAAGGGAGAAGTTGTCTTTGGTTTTGTTTGGTGATGGCGTTCTTTCAATAGCTCTTGAAACCGTGATAGTGATGCGTTGCTGCTGATCCAAGAAAGGTGGATAGAATCAATGAGAAACAAGAGTGTGTTGATGTAAGTTTTTTGATAGTCTCAAAATATGTTTAGAATATGAAGCTGCGCCTTATAATCGATTGGAAAATATAACGCTCACTTAGTGTATATAAGCACACGTATGATAGACTCTTCTATCAAACGTCTTTTATCAGTTAGAACTAAGAACTTATACTTTTGGCATCACTTAGTTTTCGAATTAGTACGATACACTTACCTTTGGTGTTCTTCTTTTAACCCCATAATACTCATTATAATCAGTTTTATAAATTGTGACCCATGAAACTGATGAGAGTGAAAAAAATTGGACTGAAATCTTGATTCTTAAACATTAGAAACTGATTGCCTTAATGGCTTAATCTCTGTATGATAAATTTTAAAATTTCTTTTTTCAGTTCATTCACTTTTGGGTTATGGCTGATGGATAGCATGGTTGGCTACAAAATATTAAACGGACTATTAAGTGTAAATTATAGGGTTAAAAGAAGAACGTGTTCTAATAAGGGCTTTTACAATGGCTTTACAATCTTCATCCTATACACAATTTTCATTAAAATGAAACTGAACTACATTTTGTACTTTATTCACATTATGATGGGCTTATGTTTACTTATTTGAAATGATATTGAAATGATCATATATATGAGTTTGCCATAAATGCTATTTATTTAATATTTATTTTTTATCGAAGTTTACCTTTTTTCAAAGTCTCATCCATAAGTTATTCATACTCGCTTCTGTTAAATCTAGATTTAAATATTGATTTTGATGGAGAAACGAGTATCACCCTAAAGAAGCTAAATTATCGAATACTTTTGCATATAAACTCTGTCTAATAAAAGTTGCTCTTGCTATGGAGGCATCACATGACTTTCTTAATCATTTTTGCTCTGCCATAGTATTGTTTCTTTTATTTCTAAAATTTTGTTGCTCTGTAATGTTGTGTAGGATGAAAAAGGCAATAAGAGGAAGTATGCGACTATAGATAGAATGAAACTCTAATCTTGCATGGTAAGCTGATGTCATTGTTTAATTTGGAATTCTAGAATTCATCACGGGTTCTATCCATAATCTGGAATCCATGAAATTTAAATTTGGCCATTCAGGTTCAGGTTGAACGGGTTAAAATTTGACCCATATGTGAAAAGTGTTCAAACAAGTCTTATCCATGCTAAAAAGGCTAAGGGTATGATGTATTTGAGAACTCTTATATCATTACGTTAATACAGAATTCTTATATGCTAAGCATTATGCAAAATGATCTTGAAAATTTGAGCAGTTTCACTTTATTATAAATACATAATCACTGACATTTCTTGAATGCAAACAACCACTAATGGCTTCTAATCAAATCCTTAACGACCGTAAAACTGGTGCACTATGCTTTTAGAATCTTGGTTGGCCCTCACATGCTACTTTTAGTTATTCACTTTTGTTAGGAATCTTTAGCCTCCCTAATACAACTTTAAAGCAGTTACTTAAAGTAGCACCATTCATGTTGCAAACAGTTGAATTTGCGAAGTATATGAAATATATGTGAAGAGTTGATTTTGAGTTTGAGTATATATTGTCTCCAATTGATAAGGTTTTTATATTTACCTTTTCGTTGTAGAGTGCTATTAATAAACCAATTCATGGGCGTTAGTAAATGTTGGTGGCGAGATATCAAAGATGGTGCATATTCGTGTTGGGGTTTGTCATGTAAAGGTCACGAAAGTAATTGGTTGGTGTTGAATATATGCGTACTAAATGTAAGTGTTGAAGAATGAAATGAATCTGTTTGAAATGTAAGAGGCCGGTGGAGAGGCTATTATAAATCAATTAAGTAAATGGTTTTCCATTTAATAAATTTATCAGTTAATAAACTTTACATAATACATTTTTTTAAAACAATTTAACGGTTTTCCATTTGGTCCCGTGAATTCACGGGTCATTAACTACTATATAATCAATATCTCGTGTATGTTTCATTTGTTATTACAATAAACATGACCTAGGATCAATCACTTTCAAAGGTTGGTTTGTATTTGTCACATCCATTTTCACACATTGACGACTATACGTTGCCGTTTCCAGGGTCAAAAGCAAACAAAGATTGGAGTTTGTCATACCGAAAAGTACCACAAACATTATATACAAAGAAGTAATTCAAGGTTTATGATCAATGTTTGATAGGTATATACATATACAAATATATAAAAGACGTATTTTATACCATTTTTTAACTTTACATATATTTTTTTTTATCAACAACATCCTTTTAGTTTGACTTTTTTCCCCTTCATATTTAGGTGTTCACGGAATGAACATTGATTACTCAAGTGTTTGACGTTAACTGCATAGTTTTGCTCTCCAAAACTATCTACCAATTGAAAAATACAATACATGCACGTTTATTTTCTCAATAATTACAACCCATATTTATTGTTTATCGTATTATTGACACATTACTTATTATTCCCTTAAAAAATAATGAATCATTTCTTTAAAAACCCGTGAATTTCACGGGTCTATAAGCTAGCAGTAATGAATATATTCCATCCAATGAACTTACCTTATTTGTTGACAAATATAATCACGTTTTTATGTCTTTCAACACTACTTATATTAATTTAAAATATTGTAGCAAGAAGATTGAATGATATGCTATCAAAATATCAACCACATTTCCTTCTTTGAAAGATGAATTTTATTTGATTTATTCATATCAACAAAAAGTATACGTGCTGCGTGCACCTGATAATGTTAAATCATGTATTGTTATTAAATTTTAATTTTATATTTTACTAAGTTACATTTTGTTTCTATTATCATATAGTTGTAACAAAAACAAGAAACATTAATTGATATTTCACCGTTCGAAAATGAATACTATTTATAGGACAAGGTAGAGTACGTCTTCTATTATAGCCTCAAGTTATAAAGTGTTGTTGCCTTAGCTTTTTCCCCTATAACTCAAAACATATAACTTAACAAAAAAAAACAGACTCCTTCATTACTAAAATTATAGGACACCCCCGGGCTCCATTGATTTTTTTTTTTTTTTTTTTTCAAATAAAACAACACATCTCATTAAAATAAAAATAACGATACACTAAAAATACGAAATTGAAAAAAATACTATTCGGTGATTATGGTTCCATTGATGCTCCACAAGATCTTGTGGAATGTTGTTGTGTACTTTCCTATCCCGGAATTTTTTGTTTTTCTTTAGATTTATGTCGCATCTTTCAACCCAAGTAAGTTGAAAATTCGATTGTGGAAAAACATACAATTCGTTAAACTCACTAACTGCGAATTCTTGATCTTCAATATCATGTTATGTAACATGATGCAACAATAGATGATTCTTCGTACCTTGTTGATTTGGTAAACATGTGCGGGTTGTTGTAAAATTCCCCAACGACCTTTCACTTTCTTGAACACTTTTAAACTTTTTTGTTTTTTCACCCT
The DNA here is from genome assembly GCA_030686995.1 of Artemisia argyi. Classification (NCBI taxonomy): domain Eukaryota; kingdom Viridiplantae; phylum Streptophyta; class Magnoliopsida; order Asterales; family Asteraceae; genus Artemisia; species Artemisia argyi. The sequence goes on along the minus strand of CM060685.1, from coordinate 191,514,344 downwards.
TTGAAATAGAAAATATTTTGATTGACGTAGCCCATTAAGGATAAATTTCATCCGCTAAATAGTAACTTTTTTTCGTATTTTTCCCCGTTTACTACAAATAGAGTTTCAAGAGTATTATCGTTAACATGGTCATCAAATAAGTTTGAAGTATATAGTATATTGAGGTCGTTATTTGAGCCCGCAACACCAAAATATGCATGACAAATCCACAAAGATATATAGTGCAGCGGCTTTAAGCATTAGAGTTGGGTATTTATGATCACACATATTTTATTGCACGTGTAATGACGTCAAACATTCTACCCATTCCCAATGCTTACAATCAATGCTTCCGAGCATTCTCGAAATCCATGTTTTTCTTCGTGAAATGCATATATTTGTTGGATGTCATTAAAATCGGGTGTTCTTAATTACTCATAAAGTATATATGTGTTTAGTGAAGTTTTGTAAATAATCATGTGAAAAATGTTCACCAATTTGAAAGTACTCGTCAAACGCACCGGTGCTGTGTTGTAAGCCAGGTTGGCGTATGGTCGATGTGCATTTCGTGATAGCACTAATACTCAAATGACCAAACAATCCGGTCATTGTTTAAAAAAAATTCGGGAAGAGGTTCAACATTGTAATTGGTAAAATCACTAACTATTTGTTTACAATGTTTTGAACTCATACGATACATTCGCTTAAAATTCCTCTTCGGGCATTTAAGTGAATTGTTTTCATCGCGAAAATAATCTTTCAAAAGCCGTTGTTCCGCAACCTCTCATTCGCATGATATCGGTGTCCTTGTGTGAGGACCCAATTCTCTGCTTGATAATTACTCAAAGCTTGAAATTGTTCATAAGCTTGAAAATCCGTGTATACTTACTCAAATTGTTCATAAGCTTGATAATTACTCAAAGCTTTAATGTAAACATCGTAATGATCATAGTTGGGATCTGTAATTCTTTTTCGAAGGTAACAAAGAGAAGTTTCATTTTATAGCTCGAAGTATGTGTTAAAAATTAATGATTTAAAAGGTATTTATAGAATTTTTAAATGGTAAAAAAATTGGTAAAAAGAGCGTTTGTTTTCAACTAGACGAATACCCGTGCATAGCAACGGTTCCTAGCGGCAGATAATTAACGATTTGTGATATTGTGGTGAGTGTTTTGTGTAGCGTTCAAAATAGAACGTGAACATATGATAATGTAATTGCAAACGGTTGTACTACACGATAGCTAAAGTCTAAGAAAAATTCTTAACATCTATCAAACAACATATAAAAACATTTATAGTTGCGATATTGTGATAAGTGTTTCGTGTAATGTTTAACATGAACATGAAAATATCAAAATAAACTAAAACAATAATAAAAAAAAAAGTTGTAATATATTGTCTAATCATAGCTTAATCATAGTACTTTTATAGTTTGAATGAGTGGTTCGCCCGCGTTGCAACGGCGGGTACCCTGTAAATAAATTTTTCTGCGATAATGTATAATTATATGTTTACAGCGAGGAATGATGATAATATTACTGAGTTAAGAGGTGCTCGTCCATTGTTTCTTATGACGATGAATATAACAAGGGGCGTTTGATCAAAAGAAAACATGAAATAGGAAAGTCGACATAGCGACCAATGTTTTAAAAACCGGACTGGACCGTCGGTTGAACCAGAAACCGGTTTGCCCGGAACCGTCAGGCTGAACCGGACAAAACCACAAAAAGCACTAAAAAATGTGAAACATTTGAAAAACTGCTCGCTCGCTGTCTACTAAATGAGCCTTTATTGCCCGCCCGACCCCTCTCTTTAATCTTAAGTAAAGTGAAGTCAAATCGGTTCGGTGTTCGATCTAGTTTAAAAAAAAATCATGTGTACAACAATAAAAAAAAATATTATATAAATTGTATAAAGATTTTTTTTTTTTTTTTTTTTTTTTTTTTTTTTTTTTTGATTAACCTGTGTAACATGTATAATTCACATATACATGTGACAATGAAAGTATATATGAATAGGATATCCAATGTACATTTGCTTCGAGCCCATCAAAGTATACATGTACTATCACACAAATTCCAACAATATTGAAGTGAGAATTGCAACAATTAATTTAATTGTTTATAAAGAGACTTTAGTTTAGGCGTGCGTGATATCTTGCAAATGTCAATAATATTGATGAGTGATAGGTAACTATCAATTTCATTGTTTGTAAAGAAATGGTAACATTTTGTAAACGATAAATCTTTTTGTAAAATTCAACAAACATTAGCATGCACTATTGGTAGTTTTCACAAGATGACTTTTTTAATTAATATAGAGCATAAATATTGAATTATTGGTAGTCACACAAGATGCAAAGTTACCTATGATCTAGGAAGTAGCTCAAGTCTCCATTTTTCAAATTAAAGTGGTAATGGAATCTGACAATCTGACCCACACTTTTTATATTGTGTGTTCCTATTATGTCGTTATCTACTACCTAGCTAGGGTGTCTACAATTTTATTCTCTTCACAATATGAACTTCATTTTGAAACTTCTAACTACATGCATAGAACCACTGTATACAAACATCTTTTCAAGATTAAAATTCAGAAACATTTGAACTTTAGATAAGCACACGCCTCTTTCGAGGCAACCACTGTATACAAACAACTTTTGAGACAAAAATTGTGTTTGTTCCCGAGGTTAATTCTTTCGAGACTCATTTTGTTCTTTTGACCCATTCATTTATTTGCTTGTTCCCTGTGTTTCATGTTAACCATGGACAAAACCCCACTTTGTTCCTTCATGGTTTGGATTTTCGATGCTCATTTTGTTCTTTGACCCATTCATTTGCTTATTCCCAATATTTCATGTTAACCATGTACTGTACAAAACCACTAATGTTGGTCAAGAACTTAAAATACCATAAGACATTGTAACCTCTTAATTACGCCAGCCTAAAATCACAACAGCCCAAAATACATTGTAATAACTAAAAAGCTACACCAGAAATAATCACAACCTCTTAATTCCGCCAATTTAATTACATCAACAAAAGCTAAAAGTATCTAAAAATAAAGTTCATACACAAATTACAAGAAAATACTCCAATTAAAATTTAGCATTAGCCTTATTAGTAAGGTCATCCGGTGAGACAACCGGCAGCGGTAGGCGGCGAAAAGCAGTAGCAAGCGGCGGCAGGCCATGGCAAATGGCGGCTTGAACTCCGGAAAATATGTCGGCGCCGGTGAAAGATTATGGCAACTCATATCTACAAAAACAATATAGATCCATAAAATAAACTTTCAAAACTTGTTAAATACAATGTAAAAAAAATTATATCAACACAAATATATGTGAAAAAACACTCAAAAGCACCAAATAACATAGATCTAGTAAAAATAACAAAGAAAACCTCAAAAACAATTTATGGTGGTCTTCTCGTCACTGGTGGTCTTCGGCTGTCGGATAGTGGTCGGCTCGTGGTTATGGTGGTGGGCTGGGGAGCATGGTGGTGGTCAGATAAGCGGCAGCAGCTGCGCATGAGACAAAAAATAAGAAAAAAGTTATAAAAACTTAGATCTACAAACAAATTTCTCGATCTATAAAAAGAACCTTTCAAACTTAATTAATATGCATATAGATCTATTAAAAAAATCTTCGAAAAAACCTACCAATTTCTGGCAATAGCGACAGTGGCAGCGGCAACTTTTCCAGCGAGATAGCGATGGTAGCAGCTAGTCAGCTACGTCAAACGGTGACTGTAAATATATAAAAAATGTTAGATCTACAAGTAAAAATGTTAGATCTACAAGTAAAAATTATAGATCTAATTATAAAAACTATATATCAATAAAAAAATCCTAAAAACATGAAAAACACTTATGGTGGTGGTGGGTCTTTGTGTGCCTCTCGGTCGTCGTGGTCCTGTTGTGGTCATGGGTTAGCTATAATCGTGGTGGTCTGAGGTCGTGGTGGAGTGTTAAGATGGCGGTGGGTGTTTCGATAGTGGTAGAGTTCGGTGGGGGGGGGGGGGGGTGGTGGTTTTCTGGTGGTGGTGGAGTTTGGCGGTAGAGGGAGAAGGTTGTATGAAAGGTGAAAGTATTTTGTTAAATGTGAGGGTTTTTTTAGTGTGTGTGTGTTTTTTTAGGTGTGTGTGGTAAAAGATGAGAGAGGTTCTTTTTAGTGTGTGTTTTTTAAATGAAAGAGAAGCAGGTTTCAACATGATTTAATTAAATGAAAAAAGTTGGTTGTGGGTATAAGCAGTTTTCACTTTCCACTTTGACCAAATCTCCATTATAAGTAGTATAGATAAAAGGGCTATATAGAATTTATATATAAATTTAAATACAACGGCTACTTTTTTTTTAAACACAAAACTATCTATTGGGAATAAATAAAAAATGAACTTACGCATAATTCGGCTGGCAACCACGGTTCAAGATCTTATAAAGCAAGGATCGGGGAATAAATAAAAATTGAACTTACGCATAATTCGGCTGGCAACCACGGTTCAAGATCTTATAAAGCGAGGATCGGTATGGTTCGCTTGTGCCATAGGTAAAAAAACATGGGCGATAACGCTCCGCACCATGAGCTCTTAGTGTCTAACTGGTTCAAACTAAAGTTCGAGTCTGCGTTCTAGAGTGCGTATACTTTTTAATAAACTACAACTTTATCTAATACATGTAATATTAGCTTCACATGGAACGACGTCAAAGAGAATAGAAGGTTCAAACCGGCCAGGTTGAGGAATAGCAATTTTGGCATCAAATCTTAAATAAAATGATATTATGCTTGGCTTAGATAAATTGTTTTTGGTTAAAGTTCACTCTAAAATATTATAAATCTACACTTTCAAAGAGGCTATTCTTCCTCAACATTTGATAAATATAATAATGGGAACACATTGTTTTCAGTCTTTCTGATAATTTATTCAAACTTTTTTATTAAATACTAGTCATTGTAACCCACAACAATAGCTGCAACAATAACAAAGTAACAAGCAGATTATTAGTAACGAAACTCTTGCGCTATAAATTCAATTTACATGCACATATCACATATGCATGCATGTATACACCATAAAAGTATTTCTTTAAGTAGTTTCAACTCAAAAGTTAAAACGCCTTGTTCTACTTCAAATATTGCTCAATGATCGAGTAGTTTAGATAAAACCCCCTCTAATTGATCTTGGGATTCTCAGTGAATCCTTGATTTGGCATAGTCTTCCGGTACACGAAGATCTAGTTCTTAGCAAATAAAATGGATTATCTCCCCAGGCAAAGCCCCGGAAGAGACTTGGTTAATTTAAACTGAAATGCTTAATTACGGTTGGCCTTGTGAAAATCATAAATGTTTTAAACTAAAATGCTTAATCTAAATTATTGAAACTAAGTTGCTTAATTAGTTTGAAGCTAAAAGATAAATATAGATCCCTAAGAATCTATTTTATAAAGTGTTAATCCTATTAAGCATATGCGTTCAACTAAGCAATGCGCATGTTTAAAGAAGGTTCACTCATTGGCTACATGTAAGCTAAACAAACTACATGCATGCATGCATCCTCGGTAAGAGAATCCCACCTTCGCAAATAAATTTTGTTATCCATCTCAGATGCATCATGTATGCATGGACGGACCTACATGTATGCCGGGTGTGGCACGGGCTACACCCAATTTTATGTCATGAAGTGCAAAAAGATTTCAAAACTGCCGTTTATGTGGTATGTGCAACCCCCCAAATTTTTTTTGCTACTTTCATTTTTTACGGTGTAACTTTCGTTAACCTAACATTTCTTTTGTGCAACACCCTCTTAAAAATCCTAGGTCCGTCCCTGCATGTTTGTATGTCTAGTAAGCTACACAATATAATGTTGGAAAATGAGTTTTGCAAAGTTAGTTTTTGCAAACTTTGGACATAATTTAATGTATGTATATGTTACATATATTTGTGTTTCTTGAGGGCGTTTTGTTCTCCTCCAAGAGAGCTTCGCAACAAGCTAAAGTATGTCCAAAATATAGCTAAGCTGAATGAGATATCGTGTCTCAAAGTGAGGCATTTGAAACACAAAACTTGGAAACAAAAACACATCTCACATCGCCTAGTGAGGAAGTGAAGACTAGTTTACAAGGATTTCCTTGTACTAGCTTTCAAATTCCTTTAGATGAGCTATGCTCACACTCCTACGCATGCAGGGGTGTAGATTGTGAGATTTCTGGGCCAAAATGAGTTCGAAGCTTCTGAACTCATGCGCGACCTGCGGACACGAATGAAGCTCCGAAACCTCGCCTACGTGCGAAAATTTTTGCTGCTAGTTCGGGCAGTTTTTTCCAAGACAAGTTTTTGCAGAATAATGTTTGTGTAATACATTATACTAGTTCGGGTCAGTTTTTCCCAAGACAAGTTTTTGCAGAATAATGCTTGTGTAATACATTATACGAAAATCTGGTTTTATTATAGATTTCGTTTATTATGACTTTTATTTAGTCTTGGAGGACAAGACTGTCATTTATTAAATGTTATCCAATATCATCCATCGCAAAGCGAAGGCAATTTCTTATTACAACACGTAATTGTTGTGTGATCGCAAGAAAAAATAGACAATCTATATTAGACTGATAAAAGCAATACGTTAAATATGTATATGAGCATATGCCTGTGATACCAAATGATGGATTAAATCGATCAAAAAAATGTTTATACTTCATAGAATTAGATAGCCGCACATCATGAATATGCATTATTAGGCCATCAAGTCTAACATGAAGAACAAACTAAGTCATGAATTAATGTTAACTTTTTCAACCTTTAGATAACATCAAAGGGTTGTAACTTAATTTATTTTCTGCACTACATTTTGGGTAGTCGGGTTGAATTTTATGTAAGAAAATGTCTAGAAGAACCAAACATTTGATATAACGCAATCACCAAGGCCATGGCTATGTTGGGATCCACTAGAGGCTGTACAACCAGATTAAAAACATCTCCCCCAAGTGAAACTCCAGTCTTGGCTTCTTTCCTCCGTATCTCAGCAACACAGCGTCGCTTGTCATCATACACGACACAACATTTTTGAGTGTATGAGCGTTCAATTTCATATATTATATTTCTGTGATTGCTAACGTTGTTATATTCAAATGATCCAGTTAGGCTGACATACGCGAGGGACTTGGTATTGAGACGGTTCAGATGTTTCTTCACTAAAAACTGTGGTTTTACCAACGTTTCTCCGTCATACACCATCCAGCAATCCGATAGGCTTAACTTCTGTTCATTACAGTAATAACCTTATTAATAACTATCCAATACAATTCAAAACATGATTAGTATATATAAATATTATGAAATGTTTATATACCTTGCGACAAATGGTGTAGAGAGCACGGCCTGAGGCATTCATGAGAACAATCTCACCATTTCCTCCTGCGACATAGTTGTCTACTCGATATATACAAGATTACCTTTAGAATCATACACTGTGAACCCATCGCAATTAAACACGAGAGACTTCTTCCAAACTGTAAAGACAAGAGGGTTCTTACATGTAGATGAAGATCCATGAACAGGAATAATGGTCTCTGGGTACACTTTTGTCATGACGATTGACGAACTATAAAGAAATTATGTAAAACGTATATGCTGAGATTAAAATACTTGAGAATGTTTAAGGTTGTTGATGAGAGAAGGGAGAGTCTTTGCATTCTTATAGTAAGCACTCAAGTAATGAATATATTCCATCCAATGAACATTACTCAAGTTGTAAAATAGCACACGTGATACCTATTTCTTATATCTATATATCGATTAATAGAACTTACCTTATTTGTTGACAAATATAATCATGTTTTTATGTCTTTTAACATTACTTACATTAATTTAAAATATTGTAGAAAGAAGGTTGAATGATATCCTATCAAAATCTTAACCACATTTCCCTCTTTGAAAGATGAATTTTATTTGATTTATTCATATCAACAAAAAGTATATGTGCACCTGATAATGTTAAATCATGTATTGTTATTAAATTTTAGTTTTATATTTTACTAAGTTAAATTTTGTTTCTATTATCATATAGTTGTAACAAAAACAAGAAATATCAATTGGATATTTCACCGTTAAGAAAATGAATACTATTTGTAGTAGGTACAGTCGTCTATTATAGCCTCAAGTTATAAAGGGATGTTGTGTTAACTTTTTCCCCCATAACTCAGAACGTATAATTTAAAAAAAAAAACAAACTCCTTCACAACTAAAGTTATAAGAAAGCCCCGACTCCATTGATTGTTATTTTTATTTTTATTTTATTTTTTTCAAAAAAAACAACACATCTCGTTAAATTAATAATAACGTACTATACTTGTCAAGAAAATCACTTTTGAGCAGCGAACAAAAAAAAAATACTAATCTGAGCACTAATGTTGATACTTTTGTCTTTCATTGAGTATTATGACAATTTTACCCTTCATTATTACATAAATGGTCCCTGTTGGTTTGTGAAAATTGCATCCACCGTCCATAGGCTAAATTACATAAATGGTCCATGTCGTTTGGAGAAAATTGCATCCACCGTCCCTATTTTTTTTTTCCAAATTATTTTTTTTGAAATTCTTATTTTTCTGATTTTTTCTAATTCTTTTTTTTTTTCAATTTTATTTAAATGATTTTGAAAAAAAATCGTAAATATTTCCAAAAAAATCAAAAAAAATATATATTTTCGAAAAAAAAATTGGAAAACAATATATTTTCGAAAAAAAATATTTTTTCAAAAAAATATTTATGGAAAAAAATATTTTTTCAAAAAAAATATTTTCGAAAAAATGAAATATTTTCGAAAAAAAAATATTTTTGAAACAAAGTTATTTTCGAAAAAAATAATACTTATCGAAAAAAATATGTTTTCAAAAAAAATTTGGAAAAAAAAAATATTTTTCCAAAAAAAAGTATTTATGGAAAAAATATATTTTAGAAAAAAAGGTATTTTTGAAAAAACAAAATATTTACGAAAATAAATATTCTGGAAAATTTTTTTTTTTATATATTTTCAAAAAAAATATTCTTGAAAAAAAATATTTTCAAAAAAAAATGGACGTTGGATGCAAATTACAAAAATTCAAGGATAAAATGGTTATTACAAAAAAATTTATCTTTAATACTCACATAAGGACAAAAATGTCAACATTAGTGCTCAGATAAGTATTTTTTTTTGTACAATGTGCTGAAGTGATTTTCTTGATAAGTATAGTTCGTTTTGACAGAATTAACCCTAATAATAACGATACATTAAAAATACAAAATTGAAAAAAATACTATTCGATGATTAAGGTTCCACGTATGTTCCACAAGATCTTGTGGAATGTCGATGTGTACTTTCTTATCCCAAAATTCTTTGTTTTTCTTCAGATTTATGTCGCATCTTTCAACCCATGTACGTTGAAAATTCGGTTGTGGAGAAACATACAATTCGCTAAACTCACTAACAGCGAATTCTTGATCTTCAATATTATGTTATGTAATACTATGCAACAATAGATGATTCTTCGTAGCTTGTTGATTTGGTAAGCACGTGCGGGTTGTTGTAAAATTCCCCAACGACCTTGCACTTTCTTGAACTCCTTTAAACTTCTTTGTTTTTTCACCCCTTGCAATAGAAAACATTTTTATTAACGTAGCCCATTAAGGATAAGTTTCATCCGCTAAATAGTAATCCTTTTCGTATCTTTTTTCGTTTACTACAATGGAGCTTCCGAAGTAATATCGTCAATATGGTCATCAAATAAGTTTGAAGTATATAGTACATTGAGGTCATTATTTGAGCCTGCAATACCAAAATATGCATGGCAAATCCACAAATCATGTAATGCAACGGCTTCAAGCATTAGAGTTGCGTATTTATGATCACATATATTTTATTGCCTGTGTAATGACTTCAGACATTCTAGGGCCATTCCCAATGCTTACAATCAATGCTCCCGAGCATTCTCGAGAGTCCACGTTTTTCTTCGTGGAATGCATATATATGTTGGATGTTATTAAAATCAGGTGTTTTTAAATACTCATAAAGTATATATGTGTTTAGTGAAGTTTTGTAGACAATAATGTGAAAAATGTTCACCAAATTTGCAAGTACTCGTCAAACGCACCGATGTTGTGTTGTATGCCAAGTTGGTGTATGGCTGATGTGCATTTCATGATAGTTCTAATACTCAAACGACCATACAATCCGGTCGTTGTTTAAAATAAAAATTTGGGAAGAGATTCAAGATTGTAATTGGTAATATCACTAACTATTTGTTTATAAAGTTTTGAACTCATATGATATATTCATCTAAAATTCCTCTTTGGGCATTTAAGTGGATTGTTTTCATTGCCAAAATAAAATTTCAAAAGCCATTGTTCCGCAACCTCTCATTCGCATGATATCGGTGTCCTTGTGTGAGGACTCGAATTCTCGGCTTGATGATTACCCACAGCTTGAAATTTTGATAAGCTTGAAAAATCCGCGTATATTTACTCGGGCCGTCTTTAATGTAAACATCGTAATGATCATAGTTGGGATCCGTAATATTTTTCCGAAGGTGATAAAGAGAAGCATCATTTTATAGCCGGAAGTGTGTGTTAAAAACTAATAATTTAAAAGGTATTTATAGAATTTTTAAAGAGTAAAAAAAAAATGAGTAAAAGGAGTATTTTTTTCTAAAGAATGGCTATAAATTTAAATACAGCAGCTACTTTTTTTAAAACACAAAACTATATATCGGAGATGAATGAAAAAGGAAATTACGGATAATTCAGCTGGCGACCACGGCGCAAGATCCAATAAAGCGAGAACCGGTATGGGTCGCTTGCGTCAGAGGTAAAAAACACGGGCTATAACGCACCGTACCATGAGCTCTTAGTGTCTAACTGATTCAAACTAAAGTTGGAGTCTACGTTCTAGAGTGTGGATACTTTTTAATAAACTACAACTTTATCTAATATTATGGTAATATTAGCTTCACATGGAACGACGTCAAAGAGAATAGAAGGTTCAAACCGGCCAGGTTGACGAATAACAATTTTGGCATCAAATCTTAAATAAAATGATATTATGCTTTGCTTATATATAAATTGTTTTTTATTAAAGTTCACTCTAAAATATTACGTATAAATTTACACTTTCAAAGAGGCTGTTATTCCTCAATATTTGATAAATTTAATCGTGGAGAACACATTGTTTTCAGTCTTTCTGATCATATTTATTCCAACATGCATGTTTATTAAATACTAGTCTTTTTAACTCACAACAATAGCTGCAACAATAACAAAGTAACAAGCAGATTATTATTAACGAAACTCTTGCTCTATACATTCAATTTACATGCACAAATGCATGCATGTATAAACCATAAAAGTATTTATTTAAGTAGTTTCAACTCAAAAGTTTAAACGCCTTGTTCTACTTCAAATATTGCATAAATGATTGAGTAGTTTTATATAAAACCCCCTCTAATTGATCTTAGTATTCTCAGTGAACCCTTGATTCGATTATCTCCCCTGGCAAAGCCCCGGAAGGTTAATTTAAATTGAAATGCTTAATTACGGTTGGCCTTGTGAAAACATAAATATTTTAAACTAATAAGCTTAATTTAAATTATTGAAACTAAAAATTGCTTAATTAGTTTGAAGCTAAAAGATAAATATAGATCCCTAAGAATCTATTTTATAAAGTGTTAATCCTATTAAGCATATGCGTTCAACTAAGCAATGCGCATGTTAAAAGAAGGTTCAATCATTGGCTACAGGTACGCTAAACAAACTACATGCATGCATGCATCCTCTGTAAGAGAATCCCACCTTCACAAATAAATTTTGTGATCAATCTCAGATGTATCATGTATGTGCCACTTAGGCTTAACAAGATGGGGTTCGGATGGAAACGAATCTCGCTAATCCAGTCGATTATATTTTATCTAGTCTATTCTAGTCTAGTAAGGTACGTACACAATATAATACACGCCATAAACACACACATTTCACAATGCAATAACAAATTCGGAAAACTACAAATCACCTTTTGAAGCCCACGCACATATGTTGAAAAAGTGAACGTTACCGCGTTAGTGCGTTTTGCCCTTCTGCAAGATCAAAGAATCTAACTGCTCAGCAGTTGGAGCAAGCGTCCATGGTTTGCGTCTTATCCAACTTTTGTGTTATTTTTCTCCATCTATCTATGGTACAATATCAACTACCTCCAGCACCATCAACTATTTCGAAAGGATAGGCCATAAAAGGGATATTTATTAGACCAAGAAAAGTCTTCCCTTTTGAGATGCTTCGATACGTTTTCTCCACTTTATGATAGTTATTTCTCTAAACATTTTTGATCCTTGAAGCATCTTTCCATATAAAATCCCAATTTGAGGATCCATTATGCCAACAGGCAAATGAAACTGTGGTTCCTCGTAATTATCTGCTTATAGAATTATAGGCATGTCTATACTCTGTATTACTATTGTATTATTCTTTTGTGAGTAATAATATAAGTTCACCTTTTCAAAAAAAAAAAAAAAAAAAATCTGGAAACATGTCATCAAAATGAGACCAGGCATTGGGTCGGAATTTTGAATACCGAAGAACATTCTATTCTGTTATTTCATAACTCGTGCGGATATCCACATATGTTTTACACCTTCTTTTAGTATTAACATTAAGCCCATCTGACTTCAGGTCATTCTTGATCGATGTGTTCGGACTGGAGGTGGATCTGGACAGTATATCACAGTTGTTGTCTCCTTTTTTTTGTGCAATATTCTTGATACATGGTTTTGTTTATATGGTGAAGTTATAAGTTATTTGATCTAGTTTTAAGTCAATAAACCATGTAAGTGAACAACTGAACCCACAATGTCATTTATTAAATGTTATCGAATATCATCCGTTGCAAAGCGAAGGCACTCTGCTAGTTAAGTATAACTGGAACATGCTAATTGCAATTTCTTATTACAACGCGTAATTGTTGGGTGATCGCAAGAAAAAATATGTATAATCTATATTAAAAGCAATACGTTAAATACGTATATGAGCATAAGCCTGTGATACCAAATGACGGATTAAATCGATCCAAAAATGTTTATACTTCATAGAATTAGATAGCCACACATCATGAATACGCAATACTAGGCCATCAAGTCTAACATGAAGAACCAACTAAGTCATGAATTGACGTTAACTGTTTCTATCTTTAGATAACATCAAAGGGTTGCAACTTAATTTATTTTCTGCACTACATTTTGGGTAGTCGGGCTGAAATTTTATGTAAGAAAATGTCTAGAAGAACCAAACATTTGATATAACGCAATCACCAAGGCCATGGCTATGTTGGGATCGACTAGAGGCTGTACAACCAGATTAAAAACATCTCCCCCAAGTGAAACTCCAGTCTTGGCTTCTTTCCGCCTTATCTCAGCAACACAGCGTCGCTTGTCATCATACACGACGACACAACATTTTTGAGTGTATGAGCGTTCAACCTCATATATGATATTTCTATTATTGCTAACGTTGTTATATTCAGATGATCCTGTTAGGCTCACATACGCGAGGGACTTGGTATTGAGACGGTTCAGATGTTTCTTCACTAAAAACCGTGGTTTTACCAACGTTTCTCCGTTATACACCGTCCAGCAATCCGATAGGCTTAACTTCTGTTCATTACAGTAATCACCTTATTAATAACTATCAAATACAATTCAAAACATGATTAGTATATATAAATATTATGAAATGTTTATATACCTTGCGACAAATGGTGTAGAGAGCACGGCCTGAGGCATTCATGAGAACAATCTCACCATTTCCTCCTGCGACATAGTTGTCTACTCGATATACAAGATTACCTTTAGAATCATACACTGTGAAGCCATCGCAATTAAACAAGAGAGACTTCTTCCAAACTGTAAAGACAACAGGGTTCTTACATGTAGATGAGGATCCATGAACAGGAATAATGGTTTCTGGGTACACTTTTGTCATGACGAACTATAAAGAAATTATGTAAAACGTATATGCTGAGATTAAAATACTTGAGAATGTTTAAGGTTGTTGATGAGAGAAGGGAGAGTCTTTGCGTTCTTATATAGTAAGCACTCAAGTAATGAATATATTCCATCCAATGAACTTACCTTATTTGTTGACAAATATAATCACGTTTTTATGTCTTTCAACATTACTTATATTAATTTAAAATATTGTAGCCAGAAGATTTAATGATATGCTATCAAAATATCAACCACATTTCTTCCTTCTTTGAAAGATGATTTTTATTTGATTTATTCATATCAAGTATCAACAGAAAGTATATGTGCACCTGATAATGTTAAATCATGTATTGTTATTAAGTTTTAATTTTATATTTTACTAAGTTACATTTTGTTTCTATTATCATATAGTTGTAACAAAAACCAGAAACATCAATTGGATATTTCAACGTTCGAAAATGATACTATTTATAGCACAAGGTAGAGCCTTCTATTATAGCCTCATGTTATAAAGTGATGTTGCGTTAGCCAGAGGCGGAGCTAGGGGGCCGGGTGGGCACGTGCCCCCTCACCCAAAAAAATTGTAGTGTAAATTTCTTGTATATTTGAGATATTCTTGTAATTTGCCCTCCTAGAAAAGCATCTGTAGTACGTATTTTAATTGAAAGTCAAAATCAGTTTTTAGGCATTTTTCTGAACGTGGATCTGGTTTTATTTGTCGGAATGGTGAAGAAGAAGAAAGAAGCCATGGAAGTCTAATACATTAGCAGTAGCACAGTAAACGAAAAAGAAAAGAGTATAGCATTTTTTGGCTTTGTTTATACGAGTAATAAATTGCAATCATGTGAATATTAGGGTGACAAGTACAAAAAGAGTATAAAAAAAAGCAATTTTTGCTTTGTCCTTTCTCTAGTTTTTATTTTATGTGGGTTGCACAGTAAAGCCTTTTTATATTTTAGCTTACTTTGTGTTTGTAAATTATTTTGTTACTTTTGTTTAACACAGACATATAAATATGGTGTTGGCACATGAATATTCAAAGATGGTTATTGGCACATGAGAATATTAAATGACCCACTTCATGCGCTATGTCGTTGCACAAGTTTTTTTTTTTCCTCCTCCTTACAATATTTATTTGGACAAGCTAATTATTTGAATCGAACACTTAAATTTTTCAGTGCCAACCTTGTTTTTTTAAGTCTATTTTCGATGTCATAAGAAATTTTTTTTTTGCCACCTCTCAATTTTTTTTCTGGCTCTGCCCCTGGCGTTAGCTCTTTCCCCTATAACTCAAAACGTATAACTTAACGAAAAACCAAACACCTTCATCACTAAAATTATAAGACACCCCCGGGCTCCATTGATTTTTATTTTATTTTTCAAATAAAACAATACATCTCATTAAATTAAAAATAACGATACACGAAAAATACGAAATTGAAAAAAAATACAATTCAGTGATTAAGGTTCCATTGATGCTCCACAAGATCTTGTGGAATGTCGTTGTGTACTTTCCTATCTCGAAATTCTTTGTTTTACTTTAGATTTATGTCGCATCTTTCTACCCAAGTACGTTGAAAATTCGATTGTGGAGAAACATACAATTCGTTAAACTCACTAACTGCGGCGAATTCTTGATCTTCAATATCATATTATGTAACATGATGTAACAATAGATGATTTTTCATACTTTGTTGATTTGGTAAGCACGTGCGGGTTGTTGTAAAATTCCCCAACGACCTTGCACTTTCTTGAACTCTTTTGAAGTTTTTTGTTTTTTCACCCTTTACAATAGAAATCATTTTGATTAACGTAACCCATTAAGAATAAATTTCATCAGCTAAATAGTAACCTTTTTCGTATGTTTTCCCATTTACTACAAATAGAGCTTCCAGAGTATTATCGTCAATATGGTCATCAAATAAGTTTGAAGTATATAGTATATTGAGGTCGTTATTTAAGCCCGCAACACCAAAATATGCATGACAGATCCACAAAGATATATAGTGCGACGGCTTTAAGCATTAGAGTTGTGTATTTATGATCACACATATTTTATTGCACGTTAATCATGTCAAACATTCTACTCATTCCCAATGCTTACAATCAATGCTTCCGAGCATGACCGAAATCCAGGTTTTTCTTCGTGAAATGCATATGTTTGTTGGATGTCATTAAAATCGGGTGTTTTTAAATATTCATAAAGTATATATGCGTTTAGCGAAGTTTTATAAATAATCATGTGAAAAATGCTCATCAATTTGCAAGTACTCGTCAAACGCACTGGTGCTGTGTTGTAAGCCATGTTGGCGTATGGCCGATGTGCATTTCGTGATAGCATTAATACTCAAATGACCAAACAATCCGGTCGTTGTATAAAAAAAATCGTGAAGAGGTTCAACATTGTAATTGGTAAAATCACTGACTATTTGTTTACAAAGTTTGAACTCATACGATACATTCGCCTAAAATTCCTCTTCGGGCATTTAAGTGAATTGTTTTCATCGCCAAAATAATCTTTCAAAAGCCATTGCTCCGCAACCTCTCATTCGCATGATATCGATGTCCTTGTGTGAGGACCCAATTCTCGGCTTGATAATTACCCAAAGCTTGAAATTGTTCATAAGCTTGAAAAATCCGCGTATACTTACTCGGGTCGTCTTTAATGTAAACATCGTAATGATCATAGTTGGGATTTGTAATTCTTTTTCGAAGGTAATAAAGAGAAGTATCATTTTATAGCTCGAAGTATGTTTAATGATTTAAAAGGTATTTATAGAATTTTTAAATGGTAAATAAAAAATTGGTAAAAGGAGTGTTTGTTTCAATAAAAGGGCTATAAATTTAAATACAACGGCTACTTTTTTTTAAAAAAACACAGAACTATCCGATGGAAATCCGCGTATACTTACTCGGGTCGTCTTTAATGTAAACACCGTAATGATCATAGTTGGGATTTGTAATTCTTTTTTGAAGGTAATAAAGAGAAGTATCATTTTATAGCTCGAAGTATGTTTAATGATTTTAAAGGTATTTATAGAATTTTTAAATGGTAAATAAAAAATTGGTAAAAGGAGTGTTTGTTTCAATAAAAGGGCTATAAATTTAAATACAATGGCTAATTTTTTTTAAAACACAAAACTATCCGATGGAAATGAATAAAAAAATAAAAGTACGTATAATTCGGCTGGCAACCATGGCGCAAGATCTTATAAAGCGAGGACTGGTATTGTTCGCTTGCGCCATAGGTAAGAAAACATGGGCGATAACGCCTCCCGTACCGTGAGCTCTTAGTGTCTAACTGGTTCAAACTAAAGTTGGAGTCTACGTTCTAGGGTGCGTATACTTTTTAATAAACTACAACTTAATCTAATATATGTAATATTAGCTTCACATGGAACGACGTCTAAAAGGTTCAAACCGGCCAGGTTGACGAATAGCAATTTTGGCATCAAATCTTAAATAAAATGATATTATGCTTTGCTTAGATAAATTGTTTTTGGGTAAAGTTCACTCTAAAATATTATAAATCTACACTTTCAAAGAGGCTATTATTCATAATAATGGGGAACACACTGTTTTCAGTCTCTCTGATCATTTATTCCTACATTTTTATTAAATACTAGTCATTTTAACCCACAACAATAGCTGCAACAATAACAAGGTAACAAGCAGATTATTATTAACGAAACTCTTGCTCTATACATTCAATTTACTTGCACAAATGCATGCATGCATAAACCATAAAAGTATTTCTTTAAGTAGTTTCAACTCAAAAGTTAAAACGCCTTGTTCTACTTCAAATATTGCATAAATGAGTAGTTTTAGATAAAACACCCTCTAATTTATCTTGGGATTCTCAGTGAACCCTTGATTCGGCATAGGCTTCGGGTACCGGAAGATCTAGTTCTGAGCAAATAAAACGGATTATCTACCCTTGCAAAGCCCCGGAAGAGACTTGGTTAATTTAAACTGAAATGCTTAATTACGGTTGGCCTTGGGAAAATCATAAATATTTTAAACTAATAAGCTTAATTTAAATTATTGAAACTAATTACTCCCTCCGTCCCAAAATATAAGTCCATGTTTGACTTTTCAAAGTCTTTTTTTTTCAGAATTTGACCGTAATTATTTTTTCTCGTGTTACATAATACTTGATGGAAAATATATAAATAGATTTGTGTTTCAAATGTATGTTCCTTGGTATACTTTTCATCAAGAAGTATATAACACGAAAAAAAAATAATTACGGTCAAAGTCAGAAGAAAAAGACTTTGAAAATTGAAACATGGACTTATATTTTGGGACGGAGGTAGTAAATTGCTTAATTAGTTTGAAACTAAAAGATAAATATAGATCCCTAAGAATCTATTTTATAAAGTGTTAATCCTATTAAGCATATGCGTTCAACTAAGCAATGCGCATGTTAAAAGAAGGTTTAATCATTGGCTACATGTAAGCTAAACAAACTACATGCATGCATGCATCCTCTGTAAGAGAATCCCACCTTCACAAATAAATATTGTGATCCATCTCAGATGTATCATACTATCATGTGTGTATGTCTAGTAAGCTACGTACACAATATAACACACGCCAATAAATACACACATTTCACAATGCAATAACAAATTCGGAAAGCTACAAATCACCTTTTGAAGCCCACGCACATATGTTGAAAAAGTGAACGTTACTGCTTTAGTGCGTTTTGCCCTTCTGCAAGATCAAAGAATCTAACTGCTCAGCAGTTGGAGCAAGCGTCCATGTGTGCGTCTTATCCAACTTTTGTGTTATTTTTCTCCATCTATCTATGGTACAATATCAACAACCTCCAGCACCATCAACTATTTCGAAAGGATAGGCCATAAAAGGGCTATTTATTAGAGCAAGAAAAGTCTTCCCTTTTGAGATCCTTCGATACGTTTTCTCCACTTTGTGATAGTTATTTCTCTAATCATTGTTTATCCTTGAAGCAAGTGAAACTGTGGTTCTCACAATTATCTGGATACATGTCATCAAAATGAGACCGAGCATTGAGTAGGAATTTTGAATACCGAAGTACATTCTATTCTGTTATTTCATAACTCGTGTGAATATCCACATATGTTGGACACCTTCTTTTAGTATTAACATTAAGCCCATCTGACTTCAGGTCATTCTTGATCGATGTGTTCTGACTGGAGGTGGATCTGGACAGTATATCACAGTTGTTGTCTCCTTTTTTTGTGCAATATTCTTGATACATGGTTTTGTTTACATGGTGAACCATCACAATTTCATTTATTAAATGTTATTGAATATCATCCGTCGCAAAGCGAAGGCACTTTGCTAGTCAAGTATAACTGGAACATGCTAATTGCAATTTCTTGTTACAACACGTAATTGTTGTGTGATCGCAAGAAAAAAAAAAAAAAAAAAAAAAAAAAACTGTATTAAAAGCAATACGTTAAATATGTATATGAGCATATGCCTGTGATACCAAATGATGGATTAAATCGATAAAAAAATGTTTATAATTCATAGAATTAGATAGCCGAACATCATGAATACGCATTATTAGGCCATCAAGTCTAACATGAAGAACCAACTTAATCATGAATTAATGTTAACTTTTCTATCTTTAGACAACATCAAAGGGTTGTATCTTAATTTATTTTCTGCACTACATTTTGGGTAGTCGGGATGAATTTTATGTAAGAAAATGTCTAGAAGAACCAAACATTCGATATAATGCAATCACCAAGGCCATGGCCATGTTGGGATCGACTAGAGGCTGTACAACCAAATTAAAAACATCTCCCCCGAGTGAAACTCCTGTCTTGGCTTCTTTCCGTCGTATCTCTGCAACACAACGTCGCTTGTCATCATACACGACACAGCATTTCTGAGTGTATGATCGTTCAATCTCATATATGACATTTCTATTATTGCTAACATTGTTATATTCAGATGATCCTGTTTGGGTCACATACGCGAGGGACTTGGTATTAAGACGGTTCAGATGTTTCTTCACTAAAAACTGTGGTTTTACCAATGTTTCTCCGTCATACACCATCCAGCTATCTGATAGGCTTAACCTCTGTTCATTACAGTAATCACCTTATTAATATACAACATGATTAGTACATATAAATATTTTTGTACCTTGCGACAGATGGTGTAGAGAGCGCGACCTGAGGCATTCATGAGAACAATCTCACCATTTCCTCCTGCGACATAGTTGTCTACTCGATATACAAGATTACCTTTAGAATCATACACTGTGAACCCATCGCAATTAAACACGAGAGACTTCTGCCAAACTGTAAAGACAACAGGGTTCTTACATGTAGATGAGGATCCATGAACAGGAATATTGGTCTCTGGGTACACTTTTGTCATGACGAACTATAAAGAAATTTTTTAAAACGTATTTGCCGAGATTAAAGTACTCGAGAATGTTTTTGGTTGGTGATGACAGAATAGAGAAGTCTTTGCGTTCTTATATAGTAAGCACGCAAGTAATGAATATATTCCATCCGATGAACATTACTCAAGTTGTAAAATATAGCACACGTGATACTTATTTCTTATATCTATATATCGATTAATAGAACTTACCTTATTTGTTGACAAGTATAATCACGTTTTTATGTCTTTTAACATTACTTACATTAATTTAAAATATTGTAGCAAGAAGATTGAATGATATGCTATCAAAATATTAACCACGCACATTTCCTTCTTTGAAAGATGAATTTTATTTGATTTATTCATATCAACAAAAAGTATATGTGCACCTGATAATGTTAAATCATGTATTGTTATTAAATTTTAATTGTATATTTTACTAAGTTAAATTTTGTTTCTATTATCATATAGTTGTAACAAAAACAAAAAACATCACCGTTAAGAAAATGAATACTATTTATAGCACAGGGTAGTCATATTGTGCTAACTTTTTCCCAAAAAACTCATAACGTATAATTTAACCAAAAAACAAACTCCTTTATAACTAAAGTTATAAAACACCCCCGGCTCCATTGATTGTTATTTTTATTTATATTTTATTTTTTTCAAATAAAACAACACATCTCATTAAATTAAAAATAGCGATACATTAAAAATACGAAATTGAAAAAAATACAATTTGGTGACTAAGGTTCCACGTATGTTCCACAGATCTTGTGGAATGTCGATATGTACTTTCTTATCCCGAAATTATTTGTTTTTCTTTAGATTTATGTCGCATCTTTCAACTCAAGTACGTTGAAAATTCGATTGTGGAGAAACATACAATTCGTTAAACTCACTAACAGCTAATTCTTGATCTATTCTTCAATATTATGTTATGTAATATTATGCAACAATAGATGATTCTTCGTTGCTTGTTGATTTGGAAAGCATGTGCGGGTTGTTGTAAAATTCCCCAACGACCTTGCACTTTCTTGAACTCCACTAAACTTCTTTGTTTTTTCACCCTTCGCAATAGAAAACATTTTGATTAACGTAGCCCATTAAGGAAAAATTACACCCGCTAAATAGTAATCTTTTTCGTATGTTTTTACGTTTACTACAAATGGAGCTTCCGGAGTAATATCGTCAATATGGTCATCAAATAAGTTTGAAGTATATAGTACATTGAGGTCATTATTTGAGTCCGTGACACCAAAATATGCATGGCAAATCCACAAATCATGTAAATGCAACGGCTTCAAGCATTAGAGTTGGGTATTTATGATCACATATATTTTATTGCCCGTGTAATGACTTCGGACATTTTACCCATTCCCAATGCTTACAATCAATGCTCCCGAGCTTTCTCGAAAGTCCATGTTTTTCTTCGTGGAATGCATATATATGTTGGATGTTATTAAAATAAGGTGTTTTTAAATACTCATAAAGTATATATGTGTTTAGTGAAGTTTTGTAGACAATCATGTGAAAAATGTCTACCAAATTTGCAAGTACCCGTCAAACGCACCGGTGTTGTGTTGTATGCCAAGTTAGTGTATGGCCGATGTGCATTTCATGATAGTTCTAATACTCAAACAACCATACAATCCGGTTGTTGTTTAAAATAAAAATCCGGGAAGAGGTTTAACATTGTAATTGGTAATATCACTGACTATTTGTTTACAAAGTTTTGAACTCATATGATATATTCGCCTAAAATTCCTCCTCGGGCATTTAAGTGGATTGTTTTCATCGCCAAAATAATATTTCAAAAGCCGTTGTTCCGCAATCTCTCATTCGCATGATATCGGTGTCCTTGTATGAGGACTCGAATTCGCGGCTTGATGATTACCCAAAGCTTGAAATTTTCATAAGCTTGAAAAATCCGCGTATACTTACTCAGGCTGTCTTTAATGTAAACATCGTAATGATCATAGTTGGGATCTGTAATATTTTTCCGAAGGTGATAAAGAGAAGCATCATTTTATAGCCGGAAGTGTGTGTTAAAAATTAATAATTTAAAAGGTATTTATAGAATTTTTAAAGGGTACAAAATGGGGAAACGGAGTTTTTTTTTTCTTCTAAAGAATGACTATAAATTTAAATACAACGGCTACTTTTTTGTAAAACACAAAACTATATATCAGAAATGAATGAAAAAAGGAAATTACGCATAATTCAGCTGCCGACCACTGCGCAAGATCCTATAAAGCGAGAACCGGTATGGGTCGCTTGCGTCAGAGGTCAAAAACACGGGCTATAACGCACCGTACCATGAGCTCTTAGTGTCTAACTGATTCAAACTAAAGTTGGAGTCTACGTTCTAGAGTGTGGATACTTTTTAATAAACTACAACTTTATCTAATATTATGGTAATATTAGCTTCACATGGAACGACGTCAAAGAGAATAGAAGGTTCAAACCGGCCAGGTTGACGAATAACAATTTTGGCATCAAATCTTAAATAAAATGATATTATGCTTTGCTTATATATAAATTGTTTTTTATTAAAGTTCACTCTAAAATATTACGTATAAATTTACACTTTCAAAGAGGCTGTTATTCCTCAATATTTGATAAATTTAATCGTGGAGAACACATTGTTTTCAGTCTTTCTGATCATATTTATTCCAACATGCATGTTTATTAAATACTAGTCTTTTTAACTCACAACAATAGCTGCAACAATAACAAAGTAACAAGCAGATTATTATTAACGAAACTCTTGCTCTATACATTCAATTTACATGCACAAATGCATGCATGTATAAACCATAAAAGTATTTATTTAAGTAGTTTCAACTCAAAAGTTTAAACGCCTTGTTCTACTTCAAATATTGCATAAATGATTGAGTAGTTTTATATAAAACCCCCTCTAATTGATCTTAGTATTCTCAGTGAACCCTTGATTCGATTATCTCCCCTGGCAAAGCCCCGGAAGGTTAATTTAAATTGAAATGCTTAATTACGGTTGGCCTTGTGAAAACATAAATATTTTAAACTAATAAGCTTAATTTAAATTATTGAAACTAAAAATTGCTTAATTAGTTTGAAGCTAAAAGATAAATATAGATCCCTAAGAATCTATTTTATAAAGTGTTAATCCTATTAAGCATATGCGTTCAACTAAGCAATGCGCATGTTAAAAGAAGGTTCAATCATTGGCTACAGGTACGCTAAACAAACTACATGCATGCATGCATCCTCTGTAAGAGAATCCCACCTTCACAAATAAATTTTGTGATCAATCTCAGATGTATCATGTATGTGCCACTTAGGCTTAACAAGATGGGGTTCGGATGGAAACGAATCTCGCTAATCCAGTCGATTATATTTTATCTAGTCTATTCTAGTCTAGTAAGGTACGTACACAATATAATACACGCCATAAACACACACATTTCACAATGCAATAACAAATTCGGAAAACTACAAATCACCTTTTGAAGCCCACGCACATATGTTGAAAAAGTGAACGTTACCGCGTTAGTGCGTTTTGCCCTTCTGCAAGATCAAAGAATCTAACTGCTCAGCAGTTGGAGCAAGCGTCCATGGTTTGCGTCTTATCCAACTTTTGTGTTATTTTTCTCCATCTATCTATGGTACAATATCAACTACCTCCAGCACCATCAACTATTTCGAAAGGATAAGCCATAAAAGGGATATTTATTAGACCAAGAAAAGTCTTCCCTTTTGAGATGCTTCGATACGTTTTCTCCACTTTATGATAGTTATTTCTCTAAACATTTTTGATCCTTGAAGCATCTTTCCATATAAAATCCCAATTTGAGGATCCATTATGCCAACAGGCAAATGAAACTGTGGTTCCTCGTAATTATCTGCTTATAGAATTATAGGCATGTCTATACTCTGTATTACTATTGTATTATTCTTTTGTGAGTAATAATATAAGTTCACCTTTTCAAAAAAAAAAAAAAAAAAAAAATCTGGAAACATGTCATCAAAATGAGACCAGGCATTGGGTCGGAATTTTGAATACCGAAGAACATTCTATTCTGTTATTTCATAACTCGTGCGGATATCCACATATGTTTTACACCTTCTTTTAGTATTAACATTAAGCCCATCTGACTTCAGGTCATTCTTGATCGATGTGTTCGGACTGGAGGTGGATCTGGACAGTATATCACAGTTGTTGTCTCCTTTTTTTTGTGCAATATTCTTGATACATGGTTTTGTTTATATGGTGAAGTTATAAGTTATTTGATCTAGTTTTAAGTCAATAAACCATGTAAGTGAACAACTGAACCATCACAATGTCATTTATTAAATGTTATCGAATATCATCCGTTGCAAAGCGAAGGCACTCTGCTAGTTAAGTATAACTGGAACATGCTAATTGCAATTTCTTATTACAACGCGTAATTGTTGGGTGATCGCAAGAAAAAATATGTATAATCTATATTAAAAGCAATACGTTAAATACGTATATGAGCATAAGCCTGTGATACCAAATGACGGATTAAATCGATCCAAAAATGTTTATACTTCATAGAATTAGATAGCCACACATCATGAATACGCAATACTAGGCCATCAAGTCTAACATGAAGAACCAACTAAGTCATGAATTGACGTTAACTGTTTCTATCTTTAGATAACATCAAAGGGTTGCAACTTAATTTATTTTCTGCACTACATTTTGGGTAGTCGGGCTGAAATTTTATGTAAGAAAATGTCTAGAAGAACCAAACATTTGATATAACGCAATCACCAAGGCCATGGCTATGTTGGGATCGACTAGAGGCTGTACAACCAGATTAAAAACATCTCCCCCAAGTGAAACTCCAGTCTTGGCTTCTTTCCGCCTTATCTCAGCAACACAGCGTCGCTTGTCATCATACACGACGACACAACATTTTTGAGTGTATGAGCGTTCAACCTCATATATGATATTTCTATTATTGCTAACGTTGTTATATTCAGATGATCCTGTTAGGCTCACATACGCGAGGGACTTGGTATTGAGACGGTTCAGATGTTTCTTCACTAAAAACCGTGGTTTTACCAACGTTTCTCCGTTATACACCGTCCAGCAATCCGATAGGCTTAACTTCTGTTCATTACAGTAATCACCTTATTAATAACTATCAAATACAATTCAAAACATGATTAGTATATATAAATATTATGAAATGTTTATATACCTTGCGACAAATGGTGTAGAGAGCACGGCCTGAGGCATTCATGAGAACAATCTCACCATTTCCTCCTGCGACATAGTTGTCTACTCGATATACAAGATTACCTTTAGAATCATACACTGTGAAGCCATCGCAATTAAACAAGAGAGACTTCTTCCAAACTGTAAAGACAACAGGGTTCTTACATGTAGATGAGGATCCATGAACAGGAATAATGGTTTCTGGGTACACTTTTGTCATGACGAACTATAAAGAAATTATGTAAAACGTATATGCTGAGATTAAAATACTTGAGAATGTTTAAGGTTGTTGATGAGAGAAGGGAGAGTCTTTGCGTTCTTATATAGTAAGCACTCAAGTAATGAATATATTCCATCCAATGAACTTACCTTATTTGTTGACAAATATAATCACGTTTTTATGTCTTTCAACATTACTTATATTAATTTAAAATATTGTAGCCAGAAGATTTAATGATATGCTATCAAAATATCAACCACATTTCTTCCTTCTTTGAAAGATGATTTTTATTTGATTTATTCATATCAAGTATCAACAGAAAGTATATGTGCACCTGATAATGTTAAATCATGTATTGTTATTAAGTTTTAATTTTATATTTTACTAAGTTACATTTTGTTTCTATTATCATATAGTTGTAACAAAAACCAGAAACATCAATTGGATATTTCAACGTTCGAAAATGATACTATTTATAGCACAAGGTAGAGCCTTCTATTATAGCCTCATGTTATAAAGTGATGTTGCGTTAGCCAGAGGCGGAGCTAGGGGGCCGGGTGGGCACGTGCCCCCTCACCCAAAAAAATTGTAGTGTAAATTTCTTGTATATTTGAGATATTCTTGTAATTTGCCCTCCTAGAAAAGCATCTGTAGTACGTATTTTAATTGAAAGTCAAAATCAGTTTTTAGGCATTTTTCTGAACGTGGATCTGGTTTTATTTGTCGGAATGGTGAAGAAGAAGAAAGAAGCCATGGAAGTCTAATACATTAGCAGTAGCACAGTAAACGAAAAAGAAAAGAGTATAGCATTTTTTGGCTTTGTTTATACGAGTAATAAATTGCAATCATGTGAATATTAGGGTGACAAGTACAAAAAGAGTATAAAAAAAAGCAATTTTTGCTTTGTCCTTTCTCTAGTTTTTATTTTATGTGGGTTGCACAGTAAAGCCTTTTTATATTTTAGCTTACTTTGTGTTTGTAAATTATTTTGTTACTTTTGTTTAACACAGACATATAAATATGGTGTTGGCACATGAATATTCAAAGATGGTTATTGGCACATGAGAATATTAAATGACCCACTTCATGCGCTATGTCGTTGCACAAGTTTTTTTTTTTCCTCCTCCTTACAATATTTATTTGGACAAGCTAATTATTTGAATCGAACACTTAAATTTTTCAGTGCCAACCTTGTTTTTTTAAGTCTATTTTCGATGTCATAAGAAATTTTTTTTTTGCCACCTCTCAATTTTTTTTCTGGCTCTGCCCCTGGCGTTAGCTCTTTCCCCTATAACTCAAAACGTATAACTTAACGAAAAACCAAACACCTTCATCACTAAAATTATAAGACACCCCCGGGCTCCATTGATTTTTATTTTATTTTTCAAATAAAACAATACATCTCATTAAATTAAAAATAACGATACACGAAAAATACGAAATTGAAAAAAAATACAATTCAGTGATTAAGGTTCCATTGATGCTCCACAAGATCTTGTGGAATGTCGTTGTGTACTTTCCTATCTCGAAATTCTTTGTTTTACTTTAGATTTATGTCGCATCTTTCAACCCAAGTACGTTGAAAATTCGATTGTGGAGAAACATACAATTCGTTAAACTCACTAACTGCGGCGAATTCTTGATCTTCAATATCATATTATGTAACATGATGTAACAATAGATGATTTTTCATACTTTGTTGATTTGGTAAGCACGTGCGGGTTGTTGTAAAATTCCCCAACGACCTTGCACTTTCTTGAACTCTTTTGAAGTTTTTTGTTTTTTCACCCTTTACAATAGAAATCATTTTGATTAACGTAACCCATTAAGAATAAATTTCATCAGCTAAATAGTAACCTTTTTCGTATGTTTTCCCATTTACTACAAATAGAGCTTCCAGAGTATTATCGTCAATATGGTCATCAAATAAGTTTGAAGTATATAGTATATTGAGGTCGTTATTTAAGCCCGCAACACCAAAATATGCATGACAGATCCACAAAGATATATAGTGCGACGGCTTTAAGCATTAGAGTTGTGTATTTATGATCACACATATTTTATTGCACGTTAATCATGTCAAACATTCTACTCATTCCCAATGCTTACAATCAATGCTTCCGAGCATGACCGAAATCCAGGTTTTTCTTCGTGAAATGCATATGTTTGTTGGATGTCATTAAAATCGGGTGTTTTTAAATATTCATAAAGTATATATGCGTTTAGCGAAGTTTTATAAATAATCATGTGAAAAATGCTCATCAATTTGCAAGTACTCGTCAAACGCACTGGTGCTGTGTTGTAAGCCATGTTGGCGTATGGCCGATGTGCATTTCGTGATAGCATTAATACTCAAATGACCAAACAATCCGGTCGTTGTATAAAAAAAATCGTGAAGAGGTTCAACATTGTAATTGGTAAAATCACTGACTATTTGTTTACAAAGTTTGAACTCATACGATACATTCGCCTAAAATTCCTCTTCGGGCATTTAAGTGAATTGTTTTCATCGCCAAAATAATCTTTCAAAAGCCATTGCTCCGCAACCTCTCATTCGCATGATATCGATGTCCTTGTGTGAGGACCCAATTCTCGGCTTGATAATTACCCAAAGCTTGAAATTGTTCATAAGCTTGAAAAATCCGCGTATACTTACTCGGGTCGTCTTTAATGTAAACATCGTAATGATCATAGTTGGGATTTGTAATTCTTTTTCGAAGGTAATAAAGAGAAGTATCATTTTATAGCTCGAAGTATGTTTAATGATTTAAAAGGTATTTATAGAATTTTTAAATGGTAAATAAAAAATTGGTAAAAGGAGTGTTTGTTTCAATAAAAGGGCTATAAATTTAAATACAACGGCTACTTTTTTTTAAAAAAACACAGAACTATCCGATGGAAATCCGCGTATACTTACTCGGGTCGTCTTTAATGTAAACACCGTAATGATCATAGTTGGGATTTGTAATTCTTTTTTGAAGGTAATAAAGAGAAGTATCATTTTATAGCTCGAAGTATGTTTAATGATTTTAAAGGTATTTATAGAATTTTTAAATGGTAAATAAAAAATTGGTAAAAGGAGTGTTTGTTTCAATAAAAGGGCTATAAATTTAAATACAATGGCTAATTTTTTTTAAAACACAAAACTATCCGATGGAAATGAATAAAAAAATAAAAGTACGTATAATTCGGCTGGCAACCATGGCGCAAGATCTTATAAAGCGAGGACTGGTATTGTTCGCTTGCGCCATAGGTAAGAAAACATGGGCGATAACGCCTCCCGTACCGTGAGCTCTTAGTGTCTAACTGGTTCAAACTAAAGTTGGAGTCTACGTTCTAGGGTGCGTATACTTTTTAATAAACTACAACTTAATCTAATATATGTAATATTAGCTTCACATGGAACGACGTCTAAAAGGTTCAAACCGGCCAGGTTGACGAATAGCAATTTTGGCATCAAATCTTAAATAAAATGATATTATGCTTTGCTTAGATAAATTGTTTTTGGGTAAAGTTCACTCTAAAATATTATAAATCTACACTTTCAAAGAGGCTATTATTCATAATAATGGGGAACACACTGTTTTCAGTCTCTCTGATCATTTATTCCTACATTTTTATTAAATACTAGTCATTTTAACCCACAACAATAGCTGCAACAATAACAAGGTAACAAGCAGATTATTATTAACGAAACTCTTGCTCTATACATTCAATTTACTTGCACAAATGCATGCATGCATAAACCATAAAAGTATTTCTTTAAGTAGTTTCAACTCAAAAGTTAAAACGCCTTGTTCTACTTCAAATATTGCATAAATGAGTAGTTTTAGATAAAACACCCTCTAATTTATCTTGGGATTCTCAGTGAACCCTTGATTCGGCATAGGCTTCGGGTACCGGAAGATCTAGTTCTGAGCAAATAAAACGGATTATCTACCCTTGCAAAGCCCCGGAAGAGACTTGGTTAATTTAAACTGAAATGCTTAATTACGGTTGGCCTTGGGAAAATCATAAATATTTTAAACTAATAAGCTTAATTTAAATTATTGAAACTAATTAAATTGCTTAATTAGTTTGAAACTAAAAGATAAATATAGATCCCTAAGAATCTATTTTATAAAGTGTTAATCCTATTAAGCATATGCGTTCAACTAAGCAATGCGCATGTTAAAAGAAGGTTTAATCATTGGCTACATGTAAGCTAAACAAACTACATGCATGCATGCATCCTCTGTAAGAGAATCCCACCTTCACAAATAAATATTGTGATCCATCTCAGATGTATCATACTATCATGTGTGTATGTCTAGTAAGCTACGTACACAATATAACACACGCCAATAAATACACACATTTCACAATGCAATAACAAATTCGGAAAGCTACAAATCACCTTTTGAAGCCCACGCACATATGTTGAAAAAGTGAACGTTACTGCTTTAGTGCGTTTTGCCCTTCTGCAAGATCAAAGAATCTAACTGCTCAGCAGTTGGAGCAAGCGTCCATGTGTGCGTCTTATCCAACTTTTGTGTTATTTTTCTCCATCTATCTATGGTACAATATCAACAACCTCCAGCACCATCAACTATTTCGAAAGGATAGGCCATAAAAGGGCTATTTATTAGAGCAAGAAAAGTCTTCCCTTTTGAGATCCTTCGATACGTTTTCTCCACTTTGTGATAGTTATTTCTCTAATCATTGTTTATCCTTGAAGCAAGTGAAACTGTGGTTCTCACAATTATCTGGATACATGTCATCAAAATGAGACCGAGCATTGAGTAGGAATTTTGAATACCGAAGTACATTCTATTCTGTTATTTCATAACTCGTGTGAATATCCACATATGTTGGACACCTTCTTTTAGTATTAACATTAAGCCCATCTGACTTCAGGTCATTCTTGATCGATGTGTTCTGACTGGAGGTGGATCTGGACAGTATATCACAGTTGTTGTCTCCTTTTTTTGTGCAATATTCTTGATACATGGTTTTGTTTACATGGTGAACCATCACAATTTCATTTATTAAATGTTATTGAATATCATCCGTCGCAAAGCGAAGGCACTTTGCTAGTCAAGTATAACTGGAACATGCTAATTGCAATTTCTTGTTACAACACGTAATTGTTGTGTGATCGCAAGAAAAAAAAAAAAAAAAAAAAAAAACTGTATTAAAAGCAATACGTTAAATATGTATATGAGCATATGCCTGTGATACCAAATGATGGATTAAATCGATAAAAAAATGTTTATAATTCATAGAATTAGATAGCCGAACATCATGAATACGCATTATTAGGCCATCAAGTCTAACATGAAGAACCAACTTAATCATGAATTAATGTTAACTTTTCTATCTTTAGACAACATCAAAGGGTTGTATCTTAATTTATTTTCTGCACTACATTTTGGGTAGTCGGGATGAATTTTATGTAAGAAAATGTCTAGAAGAACCAAACATTCGATATAATGCAATCACCAAGGCCATGGCCATGTTGGGATCGACTAGAGGCTGTACAACCAAATTAAAAACATCTCCCCCGAGTGAAACTCCTGTCTTGGCTTCTTTCCGTCGTATCTCTGCAACACAACGTCGCTTGTCATCATACACGACACAGCATTTCTGAGTGTATGATCGTTCAATCTCATATATGACATTTCTATTATTGCTAACATTGTTATATTCAGATGATCCTGTTTGGGTCACATACGCGAGGGACTTGGTATTAAGACGGTTCAGATGTTTCTTCACTAAAAACTGTGGTTTTACCAATGTTTCTCCGTCATACACCATCCAGCTATCTGATAGGCTTAACCTCTGTTCATTACAGTAATCACCTTATTAATATACAACATGATTAGTACATATAAATATTTTTGTACCTTGCGACAGATGGTGTAGAGAGCGCGACCTGAGGCATTCATGAGAACAATCTCACCATTTCCTCCTGCGACATAGTTGTCTACTCGATATACAAGATTACCTTTAGAATCATACACTGTGAACCCATCGCAATTAAACACGAGAGACTTCTGCCAAACTGTAAAGACAACAGGGTTCTTACATGTAGATGAGGATCCATGAACAGGAATATTGGTCTCTGGGTACACTTTTGTCATGACGAACTATAAAGAAATTTTTTAAAACGTATTTGCCGAGATTAAAGTACTCGAGAATGTTTTTGGTTGGTGATGACAGAATAGAGAAGTCTTTGCGTTCTTATATAGTAAGCACGCAAGTAATGAATATATTCCATCCGATGAACATTACTCAAGTTGTAAAATATAGCACACGTGATACTTATTTCTTATATCTATATATCGATTAATAGAACTTACCTTATTTGTTGACAAGTATAATCACGTTTTTATGTCTTTTAACATTACTTACATTAATTTAAAATATTGTAGCAAGAAGATTGAATGATATGCTATCAAAATATTAACCACGCACATTTCCTTCTTTGAAAGATGAATTTTATTTGATTTATTCATATCAACAAAAAGTATATGTGCACCTGATAATGTTAAATCATGTATTGTTATTAAATTTTAATTGTATATTTTACTAAGTTAAATTTTGTTTCTATTATCATATAGTTGTAACAAAAACAAAAAACATCACCATTAAGAAAATGAATACTATTTATAGCACAGGGTAGTCATATTGTGCTAACTTTTTCCCAAAAAACTCATAACGTATAATTTAACCAAAAAACAAACTCCTTTATAACTAAAGTTATAAAACACCCCCGGCTCCATTGATTGTTATTTTTATTTATATTTTATTTTTTTCAAATAAAACAACACATCTCATTAAATTAAAAATAGCGATACATTAAAAATACGAAATTGAAAAAAATACAATTTGGTGACTAAGGTTCCACGTATGTTCCACAGATCTTGTGGAATGTCGATATGTACTTTCTTATCCCGAAATTATTTGTTTTTCTTTAGATTTATGTCGCATCTTTCAACTCAAGTACGTTGAAAATTCGATTGTGGAGAAACATACAATTCGTTAAACTCACTAACAGCTAATTCTTGATCTATTCTTCAATATTATGTTATGTAATATTATGCAACAATAGATGATTCTTCGTTGCTTGTTGATTTGGAAAGCATGTGCGGGTTGTTGTAAAATTCCCCAACGACCTTGCACTTTCTTGAACTCCACTAAACTTCTTTGTTTTTTCACCCTTCGCAATAGAAAACATTTTGATTAACGTAGCCCATTAAGGAAAAATTACACCCGCTAAATAGTAATCTTTTTCGTATGTTTTTACGTTTACTACAAATGGAGCTTCCGGAGTAATATCGTCAATATGGTCATCAAATAAGTTTGAAGTATATAGTACATTGAGGTCATTATTTGAGTCCGTGACACCAAAATATGCATGGCAAATCCACAAATCATGTAAATGCAACGGCTTCAAGCATTAGAGTTGGGTATTTATGATCACATATATTTTATTGCCCGTGTAATGACTTCGGACATTTTACCCATTCCCAATGCTTACAATCAATGCTCCCGAGCTTTCTCGAAAGTCCATGTTTTTCTTCGTGGAATGCATATATATGTTGGATGTTATTAAAATAAGGTGTTTTTAAATACTCATAAAGTATATATGTGTTTAGTGAAGTTTTGTAGACAATCATGTGAAAAATGTCTACCAAATTTGCAAGTACCCGTCAAACGCACCGGTGTTGTGTTGTATGCCAAGTTAGTGTATGGCCGATGTGCATTTCATGATAGTTCTAATACTCAAACAACCATACAATCCGGTTGTTGTTTAAAATAAAAATCCGGGAAGAGGTTTAACATTGTAATTGGTAATATCACTGACTATTTGTTTACAAAGTTTTGAACTCATATGATATATTCGCCTAAAATTCCTCCTCGGGCATTTAAGTGGATTGTTTTCATCGCCAAAATAATATTTCAAAAGCCGTTGTTCCGCAATCTCTCATTCGCATGATATCGGTGTCCTTGTATGAGGACTCGAATTCGCGGCTTGATGATTACCCAAAGCTTGAAATTTTCATAAGCTTGAAAAATCCGCGTATACTTACTCAGGCTGTCTTTAATGTAAACATCGTAATGATCATAGTTGGGATCTGTAATATTTTTCCGAAGGTGATAAAGAGAAGCATCATTTTATAGCCGGAAGTGTGTGTTAAAAATTAATAATTTAAAAGGTATTTATAGAATTTTTAAAGGGTACAAAATGGGGAAACGGAGTTTTTTTTTTTCTTCTAAAGAATGACTATAAATTTAAATACAACGGCTACTTTTTTGTAAAACACAAAACTATATATCAGAAATGAATGAAAAAAGGAAATTACGCATAATTCAGCTGCCGACCACTGCGCAAGATCCTATAAAGCGAGAACCGGTATGGGTCGCTTGCGTCAGAGGTCAAAAACACGGGCTATAACGCACCGTACCATGAGCTCTTAGTGTCTAACTGATTCAAACTAAAGTTGGAGTCTACGTTCTAGAGTGTGGATACTTTTTAATAAACTACAACTTTATCTAATATTATGGTAATATTAGCTTCACATGGAACGACGTCAAAGAGAATAGAAGGTTCAAACCGGCCAGGTTGACGAATAACAATTTTGGCATCAAATCTTAAATAAAATGATATTATGCTTTGCTTATATATAAATTGTTTTTTATTAAAGTTCACTCTAAAATATTACGTATAAATTTACACTTTCAAAGAGGCTGTTATTCCTCAATATTTGATAAATTTAATCGTGGAGAACACATTGTTTTCAGTCTTTCTGATCATATTTATTCCAACATGCATGTTTATTAAATACTAGTCTTTTTAACTCACAACAATAGCTGCAACAATAACAAAGTAACAAGCAGATTATTATTAACGAAACTCTTGCTCTATACATTCAATTTACATGCACAAATGCATGCATGTATAAACCATAAAAGTATTTATTTAAGTAGTTTCAACTCAAAAGTTTAAACGCCTTGTTCTACTTCAAATATTGCATAAATGATTGAGTAGTTTTATATAAAACCCCCTCTAATTGATCTTAGTATTCTCAGTGAACCCTTGATTCGATTATCTCCCCTGGCAAAGCCCCGGAAGGTTAATTTAAATTGAAATGCTTAATTACGGTTGGCCTTGTGAAAACATAAATATTTTAAACTAATAAGCTTAATTTAAATTATTGAAACTAAAAATTGCTTAATTAGTTTGAAGCTAAAAGATAAATATAGATCCCTAAGAATCTATTTTATAAAGTGTTAATCCTATTAAGCATATGCGTTCAACTAAGCAATGCGCATGTTAAAAGAAGGTTCAATCATTGGCTACAGGTACGCTAAACAAACTACATGCATGCATGCATCCTCTGTAAGAGAATCCCACCTTCACAAATAAATTTTGTGATCAATCTCAGATGTATCATGTATGTGCCACTTAGGCTTAACAAGATGGGGTTCGGATGGAAACGAATCTCGCTAATCCAGTCGATTATATTTTATCTAGTCTATTCTAGTCTAGTAAGGTACGTACACAATATAATACACGCCATAAACACACACATTTCACAATGCAATAACAAATTCGGAAAACTACAAATCACCTTTTGAAGCCCACGCACATATGTTGAAAAAGTGAACGTTACCGCGTTAGTGCGTTTTGCCCTTCTGCAAGATCAAAGAATCTAACTGCTCAGCAGTTGGAGCAAGCGTCCATGGTTTGCGTCTTATCCAACTTTTGTGTTATTTTTCTCCATCTATCTATGGTACAATATCAACTACCTCCAGCACCATCAACTATTTCGAAAGGATAAGCCATAAAAGGGATATTTATTAGACCAAGAAAAGTCTTCCCTTTTGAGATGCTTCGATACGTTTTCTCCACTTTATGATAGTTATTTCTCTAAACATTTTTGATCCTTGAAGCATCTTTCCATATAAAATCCCAATTTGAGGATCCATTATGCCAACAGGCAAATGAAACTGTGGTTCCTCGTAATTATCTGCTTATAGAATTATAGGCATGTCTATACTCTGTATTACTATTGTATTATTCTTTTGTGAGTAATAATATAAGTTCACCTTTTCAAAAAAAAAAAAAAAAAAAAATCTGGAAACATGTCATCAAAATGAGACCAGGCATTGGGTCGGAATTTTGAATACCGAAGAACATTCTATTCTGTTATTTCATAACTCGTGCGGATATCCACATATGTTTTACACCTTCTTTTAGTATTAACATTAAGCCCATCTGACTTCAGGTCATTCTTGATCGATGTGTTCGGACTGGAGGTGGATCTGGACAGTATATCACAGTTGTTGTCTCCTTTTTTTTGTGCAATATTCTTGATACATGGTTTTGTTTATATGGTGAAGTTATAAGTTATTTGATCTAGTTTTAAGTCAATAAACCATGTAAGTGAACAACTGAACCATCACAATGTCATTTATTAAATGTTATCGAATATCATCCGTTGCAAAGCGAAGGCACTCTGCTAGTTAAGTATAACTGGAACATGCTAATTGCAATTTCTTATTACAACGCGTAATTGTTGGGTGATCGCAAGAAAAAATATGTATAATCTATATTAAAAGCAATACGTTAAATACGTATATGAGCATAAGCCTGTGATACCAAATGACGGATTAAATCGATCCAAAAATGTTTATACTTCATAGAATTAGATAGCCACACATCATGAATACGCAATACTAGGCCATCAAGTCTAACATGAAGAACCAACTAAGTCATGAATTGACGTTAACTGTTTCTATCTTTAGATAACATCAAAGGGTTGCAACTTAATTTATTTTCTGCACTACATTTTGGGTAGTCGGGCTGAAATTTTATGTAAGAAAATGTCTAGAAGAACCAAACATTTGATATAACGCAATCACCAAGGCCATGGCTATGTTGGGATCGACTAGAGGCTGTACAACCAGATTAAAAACATCTCCCCCAAGTGAAACTCCAGTCTTGGCTTCTTTCCGCCTTATCTCAGCAACACAGCGTCGCTTGTCATCATACACGACGACACAACATTTTTGAGTGTATGAGCGTTCAACCTCATATATGATATTTCTATTATTGCTAACGTTGTTATATTCAGATGATCCTGTTAGGCTCACATACGCGAGGGACTTGGTATTGAGACGGTTCAGATGTTTCTTCACTAAAAACCGTGGTTTTACCAACGTTTCTCCGTTATACACCGTCCAGCAATCCGATAGGCTTAACTTCTGTTCATTACAGTAATCACCTTATTAATAACTATCAAATACAATTCAAAACATGATTAGTATATATAAATATTATGAAATGTTTATATACCTTGCGACAAATGGTGTAGAGAGCACGGCCTGAGGCATTCATGAGAACAATCTCACCATTTCCTCCTGCGACATAGTTGTCTACTCGATATACAAGATTACCTTTAGAATCATACACTGTGAAGCCATCGCAATTAAACAAGAGAGACTTCTTCCAAACTGTAAAGACAACAGGGTTCTTACATGTAGATGAGGATCCATGAACAGGAATAATGGTTTCTGGGTACACTTTTGTCATGACGAACTATAAAGAAATTATGTAAAACGTATATGCTGAGATTAAAATACTTGAGAATGTTTAAGGTTGTTGATGAGAGAAGGGAGAGTCTTTGCGTTCTTATATAGTAAGCACTCAAGTAATGAATATATTCCATCCAATGAACTTACCTTATTTGTTGACAAATATAATCACGTTTTTATGTCTTTCAACATTACTTATATTAATTTAAAATATTGTAGCCAGAAGATTTAATGATATGCTATCAAAATATCAACCACATTTCTTCCTTCTTTGAAAGATGATTTTTATTTGATTTATTCATATCAAGTATCAACAGAAAGTATATGTGCACCTGATAATGTTAAATCATGTATTGTTATTAAGTTTTAATTTTATATTTTACTAAGTTACATTTTGTTTCTATTATCATATAGTTGTAACAAAAACCAGAAACATCAATTGGATATTTCAACGTTCGAAAATGATACTATTTATAGCACAAGGTAGAGCCTTCTATTATAGCCTCATGTTATAAAGTGATGTTGCGTTAGCCAGAGGCGGAGCTAGGGGGCCGGGTGGGCACGTGCCCCCTCACCCAAAAAAATTGTAGTGTAAATTTCTTGTATATTTGAGATATTCTTGTAATTTGCCCTCCTAGAAAAGCATCTGTAGTACGTATTTTAATTGAAAGTCAAAATCAGTTTTTAGGCATTTTTCTGAACGTGGATCTGGTTTTATTTGTCGGAATGGTGAAGAAGAAGAAAGAAGCCATGGAAGTCTAATACATTAGCAGTAGCACAGTAAACGAAAAAGAAAAGAGTATAGCATTTTTTTGGCTTTGTTTATACGAGTAATAAATTGCAATCATGTGAATATTAGGGTGACAAGTACAAAAAGAGTATAAAAAAAAGCAATTTTTGCTTTGTCCTTTCTCTAGTTTTTATTTTATGTGGGTTGCAGAGTAAAGCCTTTTTATATTTTAGCTTACTTTGTGTTTGTAAATTATTTTGTTACTTTTGTTTAACACAGACATATAAATATGGTGTTGGCACATGAATATTCAAAGATGGTTATTGGCACATGAGAATATTAAATGACCCACTTCATGCGCTATGTCGTTGCACAAGTTTTTTTTTTCCCTCCTCCTTACAATATTTATTTGGACAAGCTAATTATTTGAATCGAACACTTAAATTTTTCAGTGCCAACCTTGTTTTTTTAAGTCTATTTTCGATGTCATAAGAAATTTTTTTTTTGCCACCTCTCAATTTTTTTTCTGGCTCTGCCCCTGGCGTTAGCTCTTTCCCCTATAACTCAAAACGTATAACTTAACGAAAAACCAAACACCTTCATCACTAAAATTATAAGACACCCCCGGGCTCCATTGATTTTTATTTTATTTTTCAAATAAAACAATACATCTCATTAAATTAAAAATAACGATACACGAAAAATACGAAATTGAAAAAAAATACAATTCAGTGATTAAGGTTCCATTGATGCTCCACAAGATCTTGTGGAATGTCGTTGTGTACTTTCCTATCTCGAAATTCTTTGTTTTACTTTAGATTTATGTCGCATCTTTCAACCCAAGTACGTTGAAAATTCGATTGTGGAGAAACATACAATTCGTTAAACTCACTAACTGCGGCGAATTCTTGATCTTCAATATCATATTATGTAACATGATGTAACAATAGATGATTTTTCATACTTTGTTGATTTGGTAAGCACGTGCGGGTTGTTGTAAAATTCCCCAACGACCTTGCACTTTCTTGAACTCTTTTGAAGTTTTTTGTTTTTTCACCCTTTACAATAGAAATCATTTTGATTAACGTAACCCATTAAGAATAAATTTCATCAGCTAAATAGTAACCTTTTTCGTATGTTTTCCCATTTACTACAAATAGAGCTTCCAGAGTATTATCGTCAATATGGTCATCAAATAAGTTTGAAGTATATAGTATATTGAGGTCGTTATTTAAGCCCGCAACACCAAAATATGCATGACAGATCCACAAAGATATATAGTGCGACGGCTTTAAGCATTAGAGTTGTGTATTTATGATCACACATATTTTATTGCACGTTAATCATGTCAAACATTCTACTCATTCCCAATGCTTACAATCAATGCTTCCGAGCATGACCGAAATCCAGGTTTTTCTTCGTGAAATGCATATGTTTGTTGGATGTCATTAAAATCGGGTGTTTTTAAATATTCATAAAGTATATATGCGTTTAGCGAAGTTTTATAAATAATCATGTGAAAAATGCTCATCAATTTGCAAGTACTCGTCAAACGCACTGGTGCTGTGTTGTAAGCCATGTTGGCGTATGGCCGATGTGCATTTCGTGATAGCATTAATACTCAAATGACCAAACAATCCGGTCGTTGTATAAAAAAAATCGTGAAGAGGTTCAACATTGTAATTGGTAAAATCACTGACTATTTGTTTACAAAGTTTGAACTCATACGATACATTCGCCTAAAATTCCTCTTCGGGCATTTAAGTGAATTGTTTTCATCGCCAAAATAATCTTTCAAAAGCCATTGCTCCGCAACCTCTCATTCGCATGATATCGATGTCCTTGTGTGAGGACCCAATTCTCGGCTTGATAATTACCCAAAGCTTGAAATTGTTCATAAGCTTGAAAAATCCGCGTATACTTACTCGGGTCGTCTTTAATGTAAACATCGTAATGATCATAGTTGGGATTTGTAATTCTTTTTCGAAGGTAATAAAGAGAAGTATCATTTTATAGCTCGAAGTATGTTTAATGATTTAAAAGGTATTTATAGAATTTTTAAATGGTAAATAAAAAATTGGTAAAAGGAGTGTTTGTTTCAATAAAAGGGCTATAAATTTAAATACAACGGCTACTTTTTTTTAAAAAAACACAGAACTATCCGATGGAAATCCGCGTATACTTACTCGGGTCGTCTTTAATGTAAACACCGTAATGATCATAGTTGGGATTTGTAATTCTTTTTTGAAGGTAATAAAGAGAAGTATCATTTTATAGCTCGAAGTATGTTTAATGATTTAAAAGGTATTTATAGAATTTTTAAATGGTAAATAAAAAATTGGTAAAAGGAGTGTTTGTTTCAATAAAAGGGCTATAAATTTAAATACAATGGCTAATTTTTTTTAAAACACAAAACTATCCGATGGAAATGAATAAAAAAATAAAAGTACGTATAATTCGGCTGGCAACCATGGCGCAAGATCTTATAAAGCGAGGACTGGTATTGTTCGCTTGCGCCATAGGTAAGAAAACATGGGCGATAACGCCTCCCGTACCGTGAGCTCTTAGTGTCTAACTGGTTCAAACTAAAGTTGGAGTCTACGTTCTAGGGTGCGTATACTTTTTAATAAACTACAACTTAATCTAATATATGTAATATTAGCTTCACATGGAACGACGTCTAAAAGGTTCAAACCGGCCAGGTTGACGAATAGCAATTTTGGCATCAAATCTTAAATAAAATGATATTATGCTTTGCTTAGATAAATTGTTTTTGGGTAAAGTTCACTCTAAAATATTATAAATCTACACTTTCAAAGAGGCTATTATTCATAATAATGGGGAACACACTGTTTTCAGTCTCTCTGATCATTTATTCCTACATTTTTATTAAATACTAGTCATTTTAACCCACAACAATAGCTGCAACAATAACAAGGTAACAAGCAGATTATTATTAACGAAACTCTTGCTCTATACATTCAATTTACTTGCACAAATGCATGCATGCATAAACCATAAAAGTATTTCTTTAAGTAGTTTCAACTCAAAA
Organism: Artemisia argyi; assembly: GCA_030686995.1. Taxonomy (NCBI): domain Eukaryota; kingdom Viridiplantae; phylum Streptophyta; class Magnoliopsida; order Asterales; family Asteraceae; genus Artemisia; species Artemisia argyi. The sequence goes on along the minus strand of CM060685.1, from coordinate 191,473,156 downwards.
GTTAAAACGCCTTGTTCTACTTCAAATATTGCATAAATGAGTAGTTTTAGATAAAACGCCCTCTAATTTATCTTGGGATTCTCAGTGAACCCTTGATTCGGCATAGGCTTCGGGTACCGGAAGATCTAGTTCTGAGCAAATAAAACGGATTATCTACCCTTGCAAAGCCCCGGAAGAGACTTGGTTAATTTAAACTGAAATGCTTAATTACGGTTGGCCTTGGGAAAATCATAAATATTTTAAACTAATAAGCTTAATTTAAATTATTGAAACTAATTAAATTGCTTAATTAGTTTGAAACTAAAAGATAAATATAGATCCCTAAGAATCTATTTTATAAAGTGTTAATCCTATTAAGCATATGCGTTCAACTAAGCAATGCGCATGTTAAAAGAAGGTTTAATCATTGGCTACATGTAAGCTAAACAAACTACATGCATGCATGCATCCTCTGTAAGAGAATCCCACCTTCACAAATAAATATTGTGATCCATCTCAGATGTATCATACTATCATGTGTGTATGTCTAGTAAGCTACGTACACAATATAACACACGCCAATAAATACACACATTTCACAATGCAATAACAAATTCGGAAAGCTACAAATCACCTTTTGAAGCCCACGCACATATGTTGAAAAAGTGAACGTTACTGCTTTAGTGCGTTTTGCCCTTCTGCAAGATCAAAGAATCTAACTGCTCAGCAGTTGGAGCAAGCGTCCATGTGTGCGTCTTATCCAACTTTTGTGTTATTTTTCTCCATCTATCTATGGTACAATATCAACAACCTCCAGCACCATCAACTATTTCGAAAGGATAGGCCATAAAAGGGCTATTTATTAGAGCAAGAAAAGTCTTCCCTTTTGAGATCCTTCGATACGTTTTCTCCACTTTGTGATAGTTATTTCTCTAATCATTGTTTATCCTTGAAGCAAGTGAAACTGTGGTTCTCACAATTATCTGGATACATGTCATCAAAATGAGACCGAGCATTGAGTAGGAATTTTGAATACCGAAGTACATTCTATTCTGTTATTTCATAACTCGTGTGAATATCCACATATGTTGGACACCTTCTTTTAGTATTAACATTAAGCCCATCTGACTTCAGGTCATTCTTGATCGATGTGTTCTGACTGGAGGTGGATCTGGACAGTATATCACAGTTGTTGTCTCCTTTTTTTGTGCAATATTCTTGATACATGGTTTTGTTTACATGGTGAACCATCACAATTTCATTTATTAAATGTTATTGAATATCATCCGTCGCAAAGCGAAGGCACTTTGCTAGTCAAGTATAACTGGAACATGCTAATTGCAATTTCTTGTTACAACACGTAATTGTTGTGTGATCGCAAGAAAAAAAAAAAAAAAAAAAAAAAAACTGTATTAAAAGCAATACGTTAAATATGTATATGAGCATATGCCTGTGATACCAAATGATGGATTAAATCGATAAAAAAATGTTTATAATTCATAGAATTAGATAGCCGAACATCATGAATACGCATTATTAGGCCATCAAGTCTAACATGAAGAACCAACTTAATCATGAATTAATGTTAACTTTTCTATCTTTAGACAACATCAAAGGGTTGTATCTTAATTTATTTTCTGCACTACATTTTGGGTAGTCGGGATGAATTTTATGTAAGAAAATGTCTAGAAGAACCAAACATTCGATATAATGCAATCACCAAGGCCATGGCCATGTTGGGATCGACTAGAGGCTGTACAACCAAATTAAAAACATCTCCCCCGAGTGAAACTCCTGTCTTGGCTTCTTTCCGTCGTATCTCTGCAACACAACGTCGCTTGTCATCATACACGACACAGCATTTCTGAGTGTATGATCGTTCAATCTCATATATGACATTTCTATTATTGCTAACATTGTTATATTCAGATGATCCTGTTTGGGTCACATACGCGAGGGACTTGGTATTAAGACGGTTCAGATGTTTCTTCACTAAAAACTGTGGTTTTACCAATGTTTCTCCGTCATACACCATCCAGCTATCTGATAGGCTTAACCTCTGTTCATTACAGTAATCACCTTATTAATATACAACATGATTAGTACATATAAATATTTTTGTACCTTGAGACAGATGGTGTAGAGAGCGCGACCTGAGGCATTCATGAGAACAATCTCACCATTTCCTCCTGCGACATAGTTGTCTACTCGATATACAAGATTACCTTTAGAATCATACACTGTGAACCCATCGCAATTAAACACGAGAGACTTCTGCCAAACTGTAAAGACAACAGGGTTCTTACATGTAGATGAGGATCCATGAACAGGAATATTGGTCTCTGGGTACACTTTTGTCATGACGAACTATAAAGAAATTTTTTAAAACGTATTTGCCGAGATTAAAGTACTCGAGAATGTTTTTGGTTGGTGATGACAGAATAGAGAAGTCTTTGCGTTCTTATATAGTAAGCACGCAAGTAATGAATATATTCCATCCGATGAACATTACTCAAGTTGTAAAATATAGCACACGTGATACTTATTTCTTATATCTATATATCGATTAATAGAACTTACCTTATTTGTTGACAAGTATAATCACGTTTTTATGTCTTTTAACATTACTTACATTAATTTAAAATATTGTAGCAAGAAGATTGAATGATATGCTATCAAAATATTAACCACGCACATTTCCTTCTTTGAAAGATGAATTTTATTTGATTTATTCATATCAACAAAAAGTATATGTGCACCTGATAATGTTAAATCATGTATTGTTATTAAATTTTAATTGTATATTTTACTAAGTTAAATTTTGTTTCTATTATCATATAGTTGTAACAAAAACAAAAAACATCACCGTTAAGAAAATGAATACTATTTATAGCACAGGGTAGTCATATTGTGCTAACTTTTTCCCAAAAAACTCATAACGTATAATTTAACCAAAAAACAAACTCCTTTATAACTAAAGTTATAAAACACCCCCGGCTCCATTGATTGTTATTTTTATTTATATTTTATTTTTTTCAAATAAAACAACACATCTCATTAAATTAAAAATAGCGATACATTAAAAATACGAAATTGAAAAAAATACAATTTGGTGACTAAGGTTCCACGTATGTTCCACAGATCTTGTGGAATGTCGATATGTACTTTCTTATCCCGAAATTATTTGTTTTTCTTTAGATTTATGTCGCATCTTTCAACTCAAGTACGTTGAAAATTCGATTGTGGAGAAACATACAATTCGTTAAACTCACTAACAGCTAATTCTTGATCTATTCTTCAATATTATGTTATGTAATATTATGCAACAATAGATGATTCTTCGTTGCTTGTTGATTTGGAAAGCATGTGCGGGTTGTTGTAAAATTCCCCAACGACCTTGCACTTTCTTGAACTCCACTAAACTTCTTTGTTTTTTCACCCTTCGCAATAGAAAACATTTTGATTAACGTAGCCCATTAAGGAAAAATTACACCCGCTAAATAGTAATCTTTTTCGTATGTTTTTACGTTTACTACAAATGGAGCTTCCGGAGTAATATCGTCAATATGGTCATCAAATAAGTTTGAAGTATATAGTACATTGAGGTCATTATTTGAGTCCGTGACACCAAAATATGCATGGCAAATCCACAAATCATGTAAATGCAACGGCTTCAAGCATTAGAGTTGGGTATTTATGATCACATATTTTATTGCCCGTGTAATGACTTCGGACATTTTACCCATTCCCAATGCTTACAATCAATGCTCCCGAGCTTTCTCGAAAGTCCATGTTTTTCTTCGTGGAATGCATATATATGTTGGATGTTATTAAAATAAGGTGTTTTTAAATACTCATAAAGTATATATGTGTTTAGTGAAGTTTTGTAGACAATCATGTGAAAAATGTCTACCAAATTTGCAAGTACCCGTCAAACGCACCGGTGTTGTGTTGTATGCCAAGTTAGTGTATGGCCGATGTGCATTTCATGATAGTTCTAATACTCAAACAACCATACAATCCGGTTGTTGTTTAAAATAAAAATCCGGGAAGAGGTTTAACATTGTAATTGGTAATATCACTGACTATTTGTTTACAAAGTTTTGAACTCATATGATATATTCGCCTAAAATTCCTCCTCGGGCATTTAAGTGGATTGTTTTCATCGCCAAAATAATATTTCAAAAGCCGTTGTTCCGCAATCTCTCATTCGCATGATATCGGTGTCCTTGTATGAGGACTCGAATTCGCGGCTTGATGATTACCCAAAGCTTGAAATTTTCATAAGCTTGAAAAATCCGCGTATACTTACTCAGGCTGTCTTTAATGTAAACATCGTAATGATCATAGTTGGGATCTGTAATATTTTTCCGAAGGTGATAAAGAGAAGCATCATTTTATAGCCGGAAGTGTGTGTTAAAAATTAATAATTTAAAAGGTATTTATAGAATTTTTAAAGGGTACAAAATGGGGAAACGGAGTTTTTTTTTTCTTCTAAAGAATGACTATAAATTTAAATACAACGGCTACTTTTTTGTAAAACACAAAACTATATATCAGAAATGAATGAAAAAAGGAAATTACGCATAATTCAGCTGCCGACCACTGCGCAAGATCCTATAAAGCGAGAACCGGTATGGTTCACTTGCGTCATAGGTCAAAAACACGGGCTATAACGCACCGTACTATGAGCTCTTAGAGCATTAGGTGTAGTTGACAAGCAACACCTCTTCATTCGGGCCCCACGTGTGCAATATCACCCAACACTTTTTCACAACTACCCCCTCCTCACCAAGCAACAAACCTTAACTTTTTCATTTGGGACCCACCACTTACAACTTTATTTTTTATTCATTTCATTAAATAAATTAAATTCATTTTACAAAGACTTAAAAATAACACAATATACTAATTTTATTTCATCAAATAAAATAGTTACAATAAGAAAAAAAATACAATACGAAAAAGAAAACATACGATACTAATATGAAAATTAAACATTTTATGCGTCATCTTCGACGTCGAGACTTTGGTATTTCTGAGTTATTCTTGCTTGTCTCTTGCGAATGATTTCGGCTATAACCGGGTCAGTAACCAAGCTGGGATCGAGCATTAGCATCTGCATCTCCTGTCACTCCAACGCCCTAGCTTCTTTCTCGAACGCTTTTTCTTCCCTCTTCCTCCGCGCCTCGTAACAAGCTGTTTGAGCGTCTTTTGCTTGCGTATACTTTTCGGATAATTGTCCCGAAAAAGTACTCATTTGACTCCCACCGGAGCTCACCGCACTCGACGTTTCCGTCGACTTTTGTTTCATTCCAGCTCGTTTGTTGTTTGTTTCGGGACGAGGTCGTTTTTCCGGACCGAATATATCCTCAAGACATGTAATGTCTAGAGGTTCTTCAGCATCCCATTTCGGGTAGCGTTTGAAGATCTCCCAAACGTGAACATAAGTGAAACCCCTTGAACCAAAGCGTTCTTCGAAGCTCGTTTTGGCATTCTCGATATGATCATGCTCAGTTTCACCACTGCGACGCTCTAAATGTTTATAAATAGCGTGGAATTTTTTGCAGTGGCCATTAAGCCTTGACCATTTACCAGATAGGATGTTTTTGGTACGAGGGTCATCAGTAGTCCGCTCGTTGAACACTTCATGAATTTCATTCCAAAAGTAGGCATTCTCTTTGTCATTTCACATCTCTTGGTCTCGGGAAATTTCTATCCATGTTTCCGTAAGAAGCTTTTCTTCTTCCTTGGACCACAACTTTCGAGCACGCATTTGACCAGCTTCTTCCAAGTCATCGTCATCGTCAGCGTCTAAATTTACGACGTTTTTTGCTTTTTGGCTTTTGGTTTTTTTCTCTACCTTTGGCTGGTGATCGTACCTTAGGTACTTTAAACGTTTGTTGAGATGGTTGTGATGGAGGAAATGTGGGTGGTTGATTTGGATTACAAAATTGTGGTGCCGGATTGAAGTGGGCTTGATTTGCAAATCCTTGTTAAAACGCATATTGTTGGTTAAGGTAAATTTCTTTTGGATTGAATGGTTGTGAACCGTATGGCGACGAAGGGTTTGAATTTTGCAATGATGGATTAGAAGAGTTTGAGGTTCCCCCGTATTGATGTTGGTTTTACGTTAAGAGGTTCGTGAAAATAGCCTCATTCATTCGGGTTTTGAGATATTTTTGTGTTTATTTGGAGAAGAGATATAAAAGTTTTTATTTTAGTTGGTTGAAATGTAGTGAAGAGAAATGAAAATGGGTTTAGTATTTATAGAGTTTATGTGTATAAAAAGAGAGAAGGAAAAAAAATAATAATAACAAAAACTCAACCGTTTGTAATACAAACGGTAATATATCCGTTTTTATTGCTGCAAACCTAACGTCCATATCCACTTTTTGTCAGACAATTCCCTCGCCATGCTCACGAAGAAGTAGCAAACGAAGACCAACGGCGAGCCTCACATGGTGCAGTTGCGAGGAACGGCTCGCCGTTGAGCCTCCACATGTGAACGAAGACGGGGAACGAAGAGCCTACACCGTGTGCTCTTAGTGTCTAACAGATTCAAACTAAAGTTGGAGTCTACATTCCAGAGTGTGGATACTTTTTAATAAACTACAACTTTATCTAATATTATGTAATATTAGCTTCACATGGAACGACGTCAAAGAGAATAGAAGGTTCAAACCGGCCAGATTGACGAATAGCAATTTTGGCATCAAATCTTTTTTTGGGTAAAAGGTCAACGACCCGGTAAATATATTACTCCAAAAACATTTAAGTACAACGGATATGAGTGATTCTCATATCTCAGCCCGTTACATAGGCGAAAGGCTTACATAACAAGATACTTCCAATTTTCTAGACAAGAAAACAAACCATTTAAAGACTCGGACAAAAATATAACCTACTTCCTACGACCTTGGAGATTAAAGCCATAAATGGCGTTAAGAGCATCCAATTCCCCTGGAAGATCATAAATTTGCTTCGAGTAATCATCATAGTCATCCAACTCATCTTCACGCTCATGACCTCCACCAAAAAGATTTGCTGATTCGTCGAACGTGTTAAGAACCTCCTCCTCATCACTATCAGTAACCACAATATCACCCACCTTAGAGAATGGGTTAGCCCTCTTATTGGCATATGCAGACGGAATAGGAACACCTTTATCATCCAAAAGGGTAGCTTTCCCATCGATAAGTAGCTTTTCAAGCTTACTAATTTTCACAACTATAGGAGTAGAACCACCTTCCTTAGTTCCCATTAAATCACTCACAAGGGGTTCTTGTGATGTAGTACCAATCTTAACCAACGCATCCTCATTAACTTCCATTGTACAGCCATCATCCACATCCATGTTGGTGTCATCAGTAGGAACACCAAACGTATCCGTATCATCCATATTAAGAGCATCAAACTGGTTAGATGTAGAGATCGTTGTACCACTAGAACTAGCCACATCAGGAGTCTTCTTCTTATTGCCACCAACATTCTTGGGTTCAGGAGGAGTCTGTTTGGGTTGATACTGAAACTTCTTACCCACAACAGGTTTAGTAAACCCTCATTTACCCAGAATTGTAGAACCACCTTGTTTTCCTTTCTTCCTGTTATTGAAAGTCGTGAAACTATCATTAACAGGCTTAGTAGGCTGAACAGGAGGTATAACAACCTTAGGGCGGTCAGTCAGAGTATGTCCAAATACCTTGCATTTATCACAGCGATGCGGTTTCCACTCATATTCAACCCTGATCTTTTCAATAGTCGAACCCGTACCATCAAGTAGAGGAATCTCAACAATGAGACAGTCCTTTAATACCTCGTCCGACTTTACTTCAATCATACACCTAGCAAAACTACTCCGGCCCCAAGATTCCTTGCACATTTGACTAGTAAAGGCATCTAACCTTTTGGGCGTCCCAATCACTGTAGCAAGTAGGCTAAGCCCGTCATCGGAGAACATAGCTAAAGGAACATCATGGAATTTAACCCACACCGGAATGTTAGTCAAATCCTCTTTAAGCAAGTTGGTGTTCAGTGTCCATGGTTTAAGGATAATAGGAACATTACGAATCAACCAAGGACCATTATCAAGGACATCATCGACACCTTTCTTCGAAGTAAACTTGAAGAAAAAGAAACCCTTAGCATTCATCATAACCTTTTGTAAACCATACTTAGCCCACGCATTGCGAACATAATAATCAACAACAGGAAAAGCAAGGCGTTGACCAAGGATGTATCCGTAGAGAGTATTCTCGAACCTCATGTTAACCTCTTGCACTACATTCATTGGGACTGATAAATCGACATCAGCCTTCTTCTTGCTACATTCCAACCTACGAAAGTTTGAAACATGTTTCAGAGGTTCATTAGAAGTAGCACCCGCGTAAGAAACCAACTTCACTCCCGTACCATTAGTAGTATCATCCTTGTGAGAATTAGGACCAGAAGTAAAAGGAGGAGTACTAGTAATATTAACTTCATTAGCTCCAATCTCACTTTGGATTTTATTCATGGCATCATCAAACATCTGATGCGCATTATCAATCAAATGTTTCACAGATTCGGCACTAGTAACCCGCTCCAAATCGTCACCAAGTGATGTATCTTTTGTAAGTGGAATCGGCTCCACTTTTTGAGTACCATTCTTAGAACAATTACTAGTATCATCCACATTCAAACTAGAACTCGTCACATCAGGAAGATTCTTCTTGACAACCGATTCCTTACACACACTCTTAGGACTCAAGAAACCCTTATTCATCTCTCACTACCAATAAACAACTCAAGCGTAACAGACACAATTACCCAGCAGCAAGCAAAACCAATTAAGAAAGAACCCTAATCGCTTAGGGTTTAATCATGACGCCACAAAACCTAACCAGCACCCATGATCCAATCAATATGATACAGTGGATAGAGTATAGGATCAAGATCGACTAAGGAGTGGGAACCCAACAGTCGATTAAGAAAAAAAACGATAATACAGAAACCCTAATAATGCGATTAAACAAACTCACCAAATCGTTAGATACCAAGCGTTAATATAATTAGAAGCAATAGATAAGAGTGTTAAATCACAGGTATATGCAAGGAATCAAAGAGGTTTGGAAGAGTTTGATGAATCGAGAGTTGTAGGTTGTTAGGGTTTGTCGCCAGAGAAAATCGAGAGTTGTAGGTTTTTGGCATCAAATCTTAAATAAAATATATTATGCTTTTTTTTTGGGTAAAAGGTCAACGACCCGGTAAATATATTACTCCAAAAACATTTAAGTACAACGGATATGAGTGATTCTCATATCTCAGCCCGTTACATAGGCGAAAGGCTTACATAACAAGATAATTCCAATTTTCTAGACAAGAAAACAAACCATTTAAAGACTCGGACAAAAATATAACCTACTTCCTACGACCTTGGAGATTAAAGCCATAAATGGCGTTAAGAGCATCCAGTTCCCCAGGAAGATCATAAATTTGCTTCGAGTAATCATCATAGTCATCCAACTCATCTTCACACTCATGACCTCCACCAAAAAGATTTGCAGATTCGTCGAACGTGTTAAGAACCTCCTCCTCATCACTATCAGTAACCACAATATCACCCACCTTAGAGAATGGGTTAGCCCTCTTATTTGCAGATGCAGACGGAATAGGAACACCTTTATCATCCAAAAGGGTAGCTTTCCCATCGATAAGTAGCTTTTCAAGCTTATTAATTTTCTCAACTATAGGAGTAGAACCACCTTCCTTAGTTCCCATTAAATCACTCACAAGGGGTTCTTGTGATGTAGTACCAGTCTTAACCAACTCATCCTCATTAACTTCCATTGTACAGCTAGCATCCACATCCATGTTTGTGTCATCAGTAGGAATACCAAACGTATCCGTATCATCCATATTAAGAGCATCAAACTGGTTAGATGTAGAGATCGTTTTACCACTAGAACTAGCCACATCAAGAGTCTTCTTCTTATTGCCACCAACATTCTTGGGTTCAGGAGGAGTCTGTTTGGGTTGATACTGAAACTTCTTACCCACAACAGGTTTAGTAAACCCTCCTTTACCCGGAATTGTAGAACCACCTTGCTTTCCTTTCTTCCTGTTATTGACAGTCTTGAAACTATCATTAACAGGCTTAGTAGGCTGAATAGGAGGTATAACAACCTTAGGGCAGTCAGTCAGAGTATGTCCAAATACCTTGCATTTATCACAGCGAGGTGGTTTCCACTCATATTCAACCCGGATCTTTTCAATAGTCAAACCCGTACCATCAAGTAGAGGAATCTCAACAGTGAGACTGTCCTTTAATACCTCGTCCGACTTTACTTCAATCATACACCTAGCAAAGCTACTCCGGCCCCAAGATTCCTTGCACATTTGACTAGTAAAGGCATCTAACCTTTTGGGCGTCCCAATCACAGTAGCAAGCAGGCTAAGTCCGTCATCGGAGAACATAGCTAATGGAACATCATGGAATTTAACCCACACCGGAATGTTAGTCAAATCCTCTTTAAGCAAGTTGGTGTTCAATGTCCATGGTTTAAGTATAATAGGAACATTACGAATCAACCAAGGACCATTATCAAGGACATCATCGACACCTTTCTTCGAAGAAAACTTGAAGAAAAAGAAACCCTTAGCATTCATCATAACCTTTTGCAAACCATACTTAGCCCACGCATTGCGAACATAATAATCAACAACAGGAAAAGCAAGGCGTTGACCAAGGAAGTATCCATAGAGAGTATTCTCGAACCTCATGTTAACCTCTTGCACAACATTCATTGGGACTGATAAATCAACATCAGCCTTCGTCTTGCTACATTCCAACCTACGAAAGTTTGAAACATGTTTCAGAGGTTCATTAGAAGTAGCACCCGCGTAAGAAGTCAACTTCACTCCCATACCATTAGTAGTATCAACCTTGTGAGCATTAGGGCCAGAAGTTACACTCTTATTCATAGTCTCATTAATCCCATGCGAAGGAGGATTAACTTCATTAGCTCCAATCTCACTTTGAATTTTATTCATGACATCATCAAAATTCTGATGCGCATTATCAATCAAGTGCTTGACATTATCAGCACTTGTAATTCGCACCAAGTCGTCACCATGTGATGTATCTTTCGTAAGTGGAATCGGCTCCACATACTGATCAGGTACATCATCCACATTCAAACTAACACTACTAGGGTTCATCATTGAGGGTGAACTCAACTCCCCAAAGCTAGTTGTGTCCTTTTGCATATTCCCAAGTGAAACCGGCTCAACATCAACATTAATACTCCCTTTAGACTTGGAAGCAGCAGTTGTACCCTTCGAATTCAAAAAACCCTTATTAATCATCTCTCAACAACCCACGAACAGAAACCCTAATAACAACTAGCACGCATGCAAACAGGATCTAAGAATAAAAACCCTAATCGCTTAGGGTTTTGAGGTTAAACGCCCAAAAAACTAACCACCCTCCATGCAATTCGATCAAGTTATGTGATAATACGACAAGTACAGGACCTGATCGAAGTAATAAACCGACTCTCCTAGTCGATTAGTAACAAGAGGTTAGATCGAATAATAGAGTAATGAATGATAGAATCGATGTAACCTTATAAGCAGCACCACGATTCAAAGAAAAACCCTTATAGAACAATCACACAAAGATCAAGAATCAAAGATGCAGGATCGATTGGATGAATGATTGAATGAATGAGAAGTCGATTTAGTGATGTAAGGGTTTTTTGAACTTGATGTGATGCTTGTTGCAAAACATAAAAAAAAATATAAAATATATTATGCTTTGCTTATATATAAATTGTTTTTGATTAAAGTTCACTCTAAAATATTATAAATTAAGTTACACTTTCAAAGAGGCTATTATTCCTCAATATTTGATAAATATAATCGTGGGGAACACATTGTTTTCAGTCTTTCTGATCATTTATTCCAACATGTTTATTAAATACTAGTCATTTTAACCCACAACAATAGCTGCAACAATAACAAAGTAACAGGCAGATTATTATTAACGAAACTCTTGCTCTATACATTCAATTTACATGCACAAATGCATGCATGTATAAACCATAAAAGTGTTTATTTAAGTAGTTTCAACTCAAAAGATAAAACGCCTTGTTCTACTTAAAATATTGCATAAATGATAGAGTAGTTTTAGATAAAACCCCCTCTAATTGATCTTGGGATTCTCAGTTAACCCTCGATTCGATTATCTCCCCTGGCAAAGCCTCGGAAGGTTAATTTAAATTGAAATGCTTAATTACGGTTGGCCTTGTGAAAATCATAAATATTTTAAACTAAAGAGGTATGCTACATCCACATAAAATTCTTACAAAAAACTCTCACTCGCTGACGTGTCAGCGGCTGATTGGTTTTTAGTGGGATGTGGAACCCACTAAAAACCAATCATCCGATGACACGTCAGCGAGTGGGAGGTTTTTGTGGGGATTCTATGTGGATGTAGCAAAATCCTAAACTAAAATACTTAATTTAAATTATTGAAACTAAATTGCTTAATTAGTTTGAAGCTAAAAGATAAATATAGATCCCTAAGAATCTATTTTATAAAGTGTTAATCCTATTAAGCATATGCGTTCAACTAAGCAATGCGCATGTTAAAAGAAGGTTCAATCATTGGCTACATGTAAGCTAAACAAACTACATGCATGCATCCTCTGCAAGAGAATCCCACCTTCACAAATAAATTTTGTGATCCATCTCAGATGTATCATGTATGTATGTCTAGTAACCTACGTACACAATATAACACACGCCATAAACACACACATTTCACAATGCAATAACATATTCAGGAAACTACAAATCACCTTTTGAGGCCCACGCACATATGTTGAAAAAGTGAACGTTACTGCGTTAGTGCGTTTTGCCCTTCTGCAAGATCAAAGAAGCTAACTGCTCAGCAGTTGGAGCAAGCGTCCGTGTTTGCGTCTTATCCAACTTTTGTGTTATTTTTCTCCATCTATCTATGGTACAATATCAACTACCTGCAGCACCATAAAAGGGCTATTTATTAACCCAATAAGTGAGCATGGACTGTAAAAAATACAAAAAAGAAAAATAAAAATAAATGCTGCCATCTTTTCTTTTAGGTAATTATGGTCTAGACCTTTTGGTCGACAAATCCATGGGGTTTAAACCCACCACTATATAGACTTAGACCGAGAAAAGTCCTCCCTTTTGAGATTCTTCGATACGTTATCTCCACTTTATGATAGTTATTTCTCTAAACATTTTTGATCCTTGAAGCATCTTTCCATATCAAATCCCAATTTGAGAATCTATTTTGCCAACAGGCAAATGAAACTGTGGTTCCTCGTAATTATCTGGAAACATGTCATCAAAATGAGACCGGGCATTGGGTAGGAATTTTGAATACCAAAGAACATTCTATTCGATCTGTTATTTCATAACTTGTGCGAATATCCACATATGTTGGACACCTTCTTTTAGTATTAACATTAAGCCCATCTGACTTCAGGTCATTCTTGATCGATGCATGTGTTCTGACTGGAGGTGGATCTGGACAGTATATCACAGTTGTTGTCTCCTTTTTTTGTGCAATATTCTTGATACATGGTTTTGTTTATAGGGGAAATGATATTAAAAGGTATTATACTTTGCACAAATTTATCGAATGGGTAGTGAACTATTTTTTTTTTTTATATTGATGGTAATTTTCTTTCAAAATCATCATCTTTAGAGTATTTTGTAAAAATTTTGTACAATTTTGCCCCTCATAGCTAATACAAAATTTTTTTTCCCGAAGGGTAAAATTGTCCAAAATTTTTGCAAAATACCCTAAAGATGATGAATTTGAAAGAAAATTACCCTTAAAATGAAAAAAAATAGTTCACTACCCATTCGATGAATTTGTGGCAAGTATATTACCTTTTAATATCATTTGCCCTTGTTTATATGGTGAAGTTATAAGTTATTTGAACTAGTTTTAAGTCAATAAACCATGTAAGTAAACAACTGAACCATCACAATGTCATTTATTAAATGTTATCGAATATCATCCGTCGCAGAGCGAAGGCACTCTGCTATTTAAGTATAACTGGAACATGCTAATTGCAATTTCTTATTACAACGCGTAATTGTTGTGTGATCACGAGAAAATATATATATATATATATATATATATATATATATATATATATATATATATATATATATATATATATATATATAGTGTAACTTTCAAACGAGAACCATTTTAACTGCGAGAACTGAGAGAACCATCAAAAACATACATGCACGCCTTCAATAATTGTGTTTTTGCACATATGTTTTAAAAACAACACATATGTTTTAAAAAAAAACATAGTTCTAAAAAATTTGATAAGAAATTGAAAATACAAAATTTTTCTTTGAAGGTGTGCATATATGTTCTTATAAGACGTGCAACGACAATATTGCCGCCGTGGGTAAGGTTTTTGTGAAAAAAGATGATGAGTTCATAATGATATTGAAGAACATAGGTGGATGCTTACGATTATTGATGATTTGCATGTATTTTTATTTTATTTTAAAAGGCGTGCATGCATGTTTTTGGTGGTTCTCTCAGTTCTCGCAGATAAAATGGTTCTCGTAAGAAAGTCCCCCTATATATATATATATATATATATATATATATATATATATATATATAATCTATATTAAAAGCAATAAGTTAAATACGTATATGAGCATATGCCTGTGATACCAAATGATGGATTAAATCGATCAAAAAATGTTTATACTTCATAGAACTAGATAGCCGCACATCATGAATACGCATTACTAGGCCATCAAGTCTAACATGAAGAACCAAGTCATGAATTGAGGTTAACTTTTTCTATCTTTAGATAACATCAAAGGGTTGTAACTTAATTTATTTTCTGCACTACATTTTGGGTAGTCGGGATGAATTTAATGTAAGAAAATGTCTAGAAGAACCAAACATTTGATATAACGCAATCACCAATGCCATGGCTACGTTGGGATCGACTAGAGGCTGTACAACCAAATTAAAAACATCTCCCCCAAGTGAAACTCCAGTCTTGGCTTCTTTCCTCCGTATCTCAGCAACACAGCGTCGCTTGTCATCATACACGACACAACATTTTTGAGTGTATGAGTGTTCAATCTCATATATGATATTTCTATTATTGCTAATGTTGTTATAATCAGATGATCCTGTTAGGCTCACATACGCGAGGGACTTGGTATTAAGACGGTTCAGATGTTTCTTCACTAAAAACCGTGGTTTTACCAATGTTTCTCCGTCATACACCATCCAGCTATCTGATAGGCTTAACCTCTGTTCATTACAGTAAAATCACCTTATTAATAACTATGCAATACAATTCAAAACATGATTAGTACATATAAATATTTGTGTACCTTGCGACAGATGGTGTAGAGAGCGCGACCTGAGGCATTCATGAGAACAATTTCACCATTTCCTCCTGCGACATAGTTGTCTACTCGATATACAAGATTACCTTTAGAATCATACATTGTGAACCCATCGCAATTAAACACGAGTGACTTCTTCCAAACTGTAAAGACAACAGGATTCTTACATCTAGATGAGGATCCATGAACAGGAATAATGGTCTCTGGGTACACTTTTGTCATGACAAACGATAACGAAATTATGTAAAACGTATATGCTGAGATTAAAATACTTGAGAGAATGTTTAAGGTTGTTGATGAGAGAAGGGAGGGTCTTTGCATTCTTATAGTAAGCACTCAAGTAATGAATATATTCCATCCGATGAACATTACTCAAGTTGTAAAGTAGCACACGTGATACTTATTTCTTTTATCTATATAGATTAATAGAACTTACCTTATTTGTTGACAAATATAATCACGTTTTCATGTCTTTTAACATTACTTACATTCATTTAAAATATTTTAGCAAGAACATTGAATGATATGCTAATATCAACCACATTTCCTTCTTTGAAAGATGAATTTTATTTGATTTATTCATCTCAACAAAAAGTATATGTGCACCTGATTATGTTAAATCATGTATTGTTATTAAATTTTAATTTTAGATTTTACTTGGTTAATTTTTTTTTCTATTATCATATAGTTGTAAAAAATAAATAAGGAAATAAAAAATACAAATCAATTGGATATTTCACCGTTTGAAAAAGAATACTATTTATAGCTCAAGGTACGGTCTTCTATTAAGGTAGCCTCAAGTTATAAAGTGATTAGACTCCTTCATCACTAAAGTTATAGGACACCCTCGAGCTCCATTGATTTTTATTATTATTTATTTTATTTTCAAACGGTGAAATATCCAATTGATGTTTCTTGTTTTTTTTACAAGTATATGATAATACAAACAAAATTTAACCTAGAAAATATAAAATTAAAATTTAATAACAATACATGATTTAACATAATCAGGTGCACATATACTTTTTGTTGATATGAATATATCAAATAAAATTCATCTTTCAAAGAGGGAAATGTGGTTGATATTTTTATAGCATATCATTCACCCTTTGCAATAGAAAACATTTAGATTAACGTAGCCCATTAAGAATAAATTTCATCTGCTAAATAGTAACCCTTTCATACGTTTTTTCATTTACTACAAATAGAGCTTCCAAAGTAATATCGTCAATATGGTAATCAAATAAGTTTGAAATATATACTACACTAAGGTCGTTATTTGAGCCCGCAACACCAAAATATGCATGAACAAATTCACAAGTCATATAATGCAATAGTTGTAAGCATTAGAGTTGGGTATTTATGATTATACATATTTTATTGCATGTATAATGACTTCAGACATTCTACCCATTCCTAATGCTTATAATCAATGCTTCCGAGCATTCCTGAAAGTCCATGTTTTTCTTCGTGGAATGCATATATATGTTGGATGTCATTAAAATCGGGTGGTTTTAAATACTCATAAAGTATATATGCATTTAGTGAAGTTTTGTAAACAATAAAGTGAACAATGTTCACCAATTTGCAAGTACTCGTCAAACACACCGGTACCGTGTTGTATGCCAGGTTGGCGTATGGCCGATGTGCAATTCATGATAGCACTAATACTTAAACAATTATATAATCCGGTTCTTGTTTTAAAAAAATTCGAAAAGATGTTCAACATTGTAATTGGTAAAATCACTGAATATTTGTTTACAAAGTTTTGAACTCATACGATACATTCGCCTAAAATTCCTCTTCCGACATTTAAGTGAATTGTTTTCATCGCCAAAATAATCTTTCAAATGCCATTGTTTCACAACCTCTCATTCACATGATATCGGTGTCCTTGTGTGTGGACCCGAATTCTCGCTTGATGATTACCCAAAACTTGAAATTATTTATAAGCTTGAAAATCCGCGTATACTTACTCGGGTTGTCTTTAATGTAACCATCATAATGACCATAGTTGGGATCTGTAATATTTTTTCGAAGGTAATAAAGAGAAGTATCATATTATAGCTGGAAGTGTGTGTTAAAAATTAGTGATTTAAAAGGTATTTACAAAATTTTTAAAAACTAGAAAAATGAGTAAAAGGAGTGTTTAAAAAAAGAAAAAAGAAAAAAAAAAACTGCTAAAAATTAAAATTGATGAGGCGAAAAATGAACAACTTTTAAAGGGTCATTGAAGCCCGAATTCGAATTTATTTGATCAAATATTGCCCTAAATTGTTCCTTTTGTGATTTTAGGTACTTTGGGAGAGAAATCTGAAAAAGGAAGCAATTCGGACGTTTTTGGAGCATAAAAGTGAAGAAAACGCCAAAGTCTTAATTTTTCTTGCTGGGAACAGTAGGTGACGGCGTCAAGAAGAAAATCCTGACGGCGTTAAGAGTATTTTTCATGACGATCCAGTACAGAAATGACGGCGTCACAAGGTAGGGCGTCAAGAGTAAAATGCATGACGGCCTGGAAACACATAACACATGACGGCGTCAAAAGTAGATCAAGGCAATCCGAGAAGTATTTTGGCGGCGAGATGACGGAGTCACAAATTTGGTCTTGACGCCGTCAGACCCTATTTCGTATATATAGTTTTCTAATTTTTACACATAAAAGAGAGAAGTTTTGGAGAAACCCTAAGGCCGAACTTAGTACGAATTTTACAGGTTTTTCAAGGGTTCTTAGCCCTTGAACCCTTTCATGTGTAATTAAGATAAGTGTTTTTTTAATTCAATCAATATGTCTATGTGTTAGTTGTCTATATCTTGTTCTTGTCTTAATTCCATCATGCTAGGCTAGATCTATCTTGTGTTTGCTTGGATCTAATGAAACCTAGATGTTAATTATGTGTTGATTACTTGTTTATGGTTGTATTGGATGAATGATTTCGATGTTAGGCTTAAGAAAACTGACAGATCTCCAAATGGTAACATGCTTGAACGTCTTAGGAAACATGAACTGACGTGCATTAGGTTTTATTGGTTGTATTTAATGCATGAGTAAATTCTAATAATCCCATGTTAGGAGCTTCTTAGCCGGCTCGACATAGGAGTGAAGTAGGCACTCATAGGATTGGAGAATTAAGTGCGCCACCCCATGAATGGTATTAAGGAATACAATCTGTCATCCACGCAACTATAACAAGTAATTAACGTGTAAAAAATATCTAGGGAGTAGTGAAATCTAAGTAAACACAACTTCTTCACTTATTGCTCACAACCTTAGTTAATTTAGTTTATTTTCATTTCTAGTATTTTATTTTGATTGCATCTTTAGTATTGGGTTAGTTGACTAGCAACTAATTCCGCCCAAATCCTTCAAACCCGAGATATTTACTTGCTTTTTAAAAAATATAAAAATACAAAAATAATCATCCCTCATCTTTAGAACTAGTATTTAAGTTTTCTAATCCTAGCGACACTATTCCTAACTGAACGATCAATCCCCCGGTACTTGTCACTATACTATACTACAACGATCAGGTACACTGCCTGGTGGGGGTTGTAAGCTTCTCAAGATCCCTTGAGAGGTAAAGCCTGGTATCAAAAATATAACAGCACTCTTTTTTTTTTTTTTTTTTTTTTTTTTTTTTTTTTTTTTTTTTTTTTTTTATCACAAAACCATCCATCGGAAATGAAAAGAAAAAAGGGAATTACGCATAATTCGGCTGGCGACCACGGAGCAAGATCCTATAAAGCGAGAACCGGTATGGTTCGCTTGAGCCATAGGTCAAAACACGGGCTATAACGCCCCGTACCATGAGCTCTTAGTGTCTAACTGATTCAAACTAAAGTTGGAGTCTACGTTCTAGAGTGCGTATACTTTTTAATAAACTACAACTTTATCTAATACTATGTAATGTTAGCTTCACATGGAACGACGTCAAAGAGAATAGAAAGTTCAAACCGGCCAGGTTGACGAATAGCAATTTTGGCATCAAATCTTAAATAAAATGATATCATGCTTTGCTTATATATAAATTGTTTTTTTATTAAAGTTCACTCTAAAAATAAATTTACACTTTCAAAGAGGCTATTATTCCTCAATATTTGATTGATTTAATCGTGGGGAACGCATTGTTTTCAGTCTTCCACTCTTTCTGATCATTTATTCCAACATGTTTATTAAATACTAGTCATTTTAACCCACAACAATAGCTGCAACAATAACAAAGTAACAAGCAGATTATTATTAACGAAACTCTTGCTCTATACATTCAATTTACATGCACAAATGCATGCATGTATAAACCATAAAAGTATTTATTTAATTAAGTAGTTCCAACTCAAAAATTAAAACGCCTTGTTCTACTTCAAATATTGCATAAATGATAGAGTAGTTTTAGATAAAACCCCGTCTAATTGATCTTGGGAGTCTCAGTGAACCCTTGACTCGGCATAGTCAAGGGTTCACTGAGAATCCCAAGATCAATTGGAAGAGGTTTTATCTAAAACTACTCTATCATTTATGCAATATTTGAATTAGAACAAGGCGTTAGTTCTGAGCAAATAAAACAGATTATCTCCCCTGGCAAAGCCCCGGAAGAGACTTGGTTAATTTAAATTGAAATGCTTAATTACGATTGGCCTTGTGAAAATCATAAATATTTTAAACTAAAATACTTAATTTAAATTATTGAAACTAAATTGCTTAATTAGTTTGAAGCTAAAAGATAAATATAGATCCCTAAGAATCTATTTTATAAAGTGTTAATCCTATTAAGCATATGAGTTCAACTAAGCAATGCGCATGTTAAAAGAAGGTTCAATCATTGGCTACATGTAAGCTAAACAAACTACATGCATGCACGCATCCTCTGTAAGAGAATCCCACCTTCACAAATAAATTTTGTGACCCATCTCAGATGTATCATGTATGTATGTCTAGTAATCTACGTACACATACAATATAACACACGCCATAAACACACACATTTCACAATGCAATAACAAATTCGGAAAACTACAAATCACTTTTTGAGGCCCACGCACATATGTTGAAAAAGTGAACGTTACTGCGTTATTGCGTTTATCAAAGAAGCTAACTGCTCAGCAGTTGGAGCAAGCGTCCATGTGTGCGTCTTATCCAACTTTTGTGTTATTTTTCTCCATCTATCTATGATACAATCTCAACTACGTCTAGCACCATCAACTATTTCGATAGGATAGGCCATAAAAGGGCTATTTATTAACCCAATAAGTGAGCATGGACTGTAAAAATACAAAAAAAAAAAAAAAAAAAATGCTGCCATCTTTTCTTTTAGGTAATTATGGTCTAGAACTTTTGGTCAACTAATCCACGAGGTTCAAACCCACCACCATATAGACTTAGACCGAGAAAAGTCCTCCCTTTTGAGATCCTTTGATACATTATCTCCACTTTATGATAGTTATTTCTCTAAACATTTTTTATCCTTGAAGCATCTTTCCATGTCAAATCCCAATTTGAGGATCTATTTTGCCAACAGGCAAATGAAACTGTGGTTCCTCATAATTATCTGGAAACATGTCATCAAAATGAGACCGGGCATTGGGTAGGAATTTTGAATACCGAAGAACATTCTATTCTGTTATTTCATACCTCGTGCGAATATCCACATATGTTGGACACCTTCTTTTAGTATTAACATTAAGCCCATCTGACTTCAGGTCATTCTTGATCGATATGTTCTGACTGGAGGTGGATCTGGACAGTATATCACAGTTGTCGTCTCCAATTTTTGTGCAATATTCTTGATACATTGTTTTGTTTACATGGTGAACCATCACAATTTCATTTATTAAATGTTATTGAATATCATCCGTCGCAAAGCGAAGGCACTTTGCTAGTCAAGTGTAACTGGAACATGCTGATTGCAATTTCTTGTTACAACACGTAATTGTTGTGTGATCACAAGAAAAAAAAAAATCTATATTAAAAGCAATACGTTAAATATGTATATGAGCATATATACCTGTGATACCAAATGATGGATTAAATCGATAAAAAAATGTTTATAATTCATAGAATTAGATAGCCGCACATCATGAACACGCATTATTAGGCCATCAAGTCTAACATGAAGAACCAACTAAATCATGAATTAATGTTAACTTTTCTATCTTTAGACAACATCAAAGGGTTGTATCTTAATTTATTTTCTACACTACATTTTGGGTTGTCTGGTTGAATTTTATGTAAGAAAATGTCTACAAGAACCAAACATTTGATATAAGGCAATCAGCAAGGCCATGGCTGTGTTGGGATCGACTAGAGGCTGTACAACAAAATTAAAAACATCTCCCCCAAGTGAAACACCAGTCTTGGCTTCTTTCCGCCGTATCTCAGCAACACAGCGTCGCTTGTCATCATACACGACACAACATTTTTTAGTGTATGAGCGTTCAATCTCATATATGATATTTCTATTAGTGCTAACGTTGTTATATTCAAATGATCCAGTTAGGCTCACATACGCGAGGGACTTGGTATTGAAACGGTTCAGATGTTTCTTCACTAAAAACTGTGGTTTTACCAATGTTTCTCCGTCATACACCATCCAGCTATCCGATAGGCTTAACTTCTGTTCATTACATGTAATCACCTTATTAATAACAATCAAATAAAATTCAAAACATGATTAGTATATATAAATATTATGAAATGTTTATATACCTTGCGACAAATGGTGTAGAGAGCACGGCCTGAGGCATTCATGAGAACAATCTCACCATTTCCTCCTGCGACATAGTTGTCTACTCGATATACAAGATTACCTTTAGAATCATACACTGTGAACCCATCACAATTATACACGAGAGACTTCTTCCAAACTGTAAAGACAACAGGGTTCTTACATGTAGATGAGGATCCATGAATAGGAATAAAGGTCTCTGCGTACACTTTTGTCATGACGAACTATAAAGAAATTATGTGAAACTTATATGCCGAGATTAAAATACTTGAGAATGTTTTAGGCTGTTGATGAGAGAATGAAGAGTCTTTCTGTTATTATATAGTAAGCACTCAAGTAATGAACATATTCCATCCGATGAACGTTACTCAAGTTGTAAAATAGCACACGTGATACTTATTTGTTATATCTATATATCGATTAATAGAACTTACCTTATTTGTTGACTTATAATTTGAGTATATATGTAAACCGAAACCATTGTCAAATATAAGGTAAAATGCAAAAGAATGCAACTAATTACTTGTCATTTTTTATTTTGTGTTATATTCATTTTTTCTTATTACATACATCTTGCTTTTCAATTTTGCGTATTGTGTATATCTAATATCATTTTACCCCTCCCCATTAATATATAGGAGTTTTGATAGATAAAAGGGTAAAATAGTCACAAACACACAATACGAAATTTAAAAAATATGATGTGTATAATAAATAATAATAATAATAATAACTATACAACAAAGTAAAAAATGACAATCTAGTTATATTTTCGTGCCTTTTGCCCACAATTATAACCACGTTTTTATGTTTTTTAATTCTAATTGTAACAAGAAGATCGAATGATATGCTACCAAAATTTCAACCTCATTTCCTTCTTTACAAGATGAATTTTATTTGATTTATACATGTCAGCAAAAAGTATGTTAACTCGTATTATTATTAAATTGTTATTTTATAATTTACCAAGTTAATTTTTGTTTCTTTTATCGTATATATAACAAAAACAAATTATCACCGTTCGAAAAGGAATACTATTTGGTATCTAACTGATTCAAACTATATAAAGTTGGAGTCGACATTCTAGAGACTCTAGAGTGTCTATACTTTTCAATAAATTAAACTAAGACGTACGTCAAAGAGAATATATATAAGGTTCAAACCCGCAGGTATTTTGGCATCAAATCTTAAATAAAATGATATTATGCTTGGATTAGAAAAATTGCTTTTGGGTAAAGTTCACTCTAAAATATGATAAATTTTACAATTTCAAAGAGGCTATTATTCCTCAACTTTTGATTAATATTACATCCGTCTCAAAATATAAGTCTATTTCTGATTTTTCAAAGTTTATTCATTTCAATTTTGACCATAATTATTTTTTTTCATGTTATATAATACTTGATGAAAAATATACCAATGCAAATGCATTTAAAACACAAATCCATTTATATATTTTGCCTCAAGTATTATATAACACGACAAAAAATAATTAAGGTCAAAGTTGGAATAAAAAGACTTTGAAAATGTCAAAATGGACTTATATTTTGGGACAGAGGGAGTATAATAATGGGAAACACATTGTTATCTCTCTTTCTATCATTCATTCCAACATTTTTATAAATTACTAGTCATTTTAATCCGCAACAATAGCTGTAACAATAACAAAAGTAACAAGCATATCATTTTTAATGATACTCTTGCTCTGTTTTAATTTGCATGCATGTAAAACTAAAAGCAGTTCTTTAAGTAGTTTCAACTCAAAACTTAAAACGTCATTCATAAATATTAAAACGGTACCCGGCAATGCAGCGGCGGGTACCTGTAACTATATTTTGTGTTATTCGGTTATTCGGTTACACATTTAGTTGTTTTTATGCTTTATAAGTAGAGATGGTTATGCCAAATAATTTTAGTTTGAACAACCAACCTGCTTCCTAACAAACTTTCTAATCAACTTGTTTCCTAATCAATTAATTTTAAAATCCTTCCATAATAAGCAAGTAAAAGTCTGAAATTTAAGCCTTTCTAATTATATAATACTCCCAAATGCATTATATAGTAGTATAGATATGAGTAGTTTCATATAACACCCCCTCTAATTGATCTGAAAATATCCAATTGATCTTTGGATTCTCATGGAAGTCCCTTGATTCGGCATAGTCTTCGGGTATAGGAAGATCTAGTTCTGAGCAAATAAAACAGATTATCTCCCTTCGCAAAGCCCCAGAAGAGACTTGATTTAGTGCCACACTAATCGAAAACCTGTTATTTATGCCACAATACGCTGTAGATCCACCTAAACCCGCTTGACCAAACCCAATAATCCTGCCATCAGTTGCTTTAAGCCTAAAAAAACCCGAGCCCGAATTGCGCATTTTGTAGGATTAAATCCTTATGATCTCCCCTTCCCAAACAAGCATCATGAATGTTTTCTTTTGTGTTTGTAAAGATTTTAGTATCGACGTCAACGAGAGCAGCATAGAAGCAAGCTAAAGCATGATCTGAGGAGTGTAAGTTTACGGCAGGTATTATTGCACGACGGACGTTAAGGTTATTGATTAACGGAATAAAAGCTAGTTTGGGCGTGAATGAAGACGGAAATCCTATGGTAGCACTGCCAGTTTTCTTAGTTGTGGGTTAACCGTTTTACCTTCATTTGTGTCAACTATTATAGTTGCAACACGAGATTCAGCACCTGAAATGAGTGTAAGGAACAATTTTCTCGATGATGGGCATTTTGGATTTGTTTTTTTAAGCGCTTATTTCATTTTCCTATAGCTGATAAGCAATCATGAAAACTGCTTCTTATCTGCTTAGTTTCAAAGCATATTTAGCACTTTAAAATAAGCAATCCAAAACACCCTTTCTCTCGGAGAGATGTTTTGTTTATTAAATATTTGGATCAGTGAGCAGTGAAAGCGAAAATCTAGGAAATTGTACAAGGAGGAATCCCAATATAAAGCTCATGTTCAATATTAAGTGGCTGAAGGAATGCATCCGCCAAAACATCCTAAAACTTCTTCATGATGCATGTTGGGCATATAGAGTATATTTAGTGTAGCTCAAGATAATCAAGAGATCAAGAGTTCAAATCCTGTATCAGTGTAGAGCATAGAGTCCATTAACGGGCTGAGGTGGTTGAGGGGATGTTAGGGAAAATAAAATAGATCTAAAGCCTATGTAATGGTACCTCAATGATTCCACTACATAGCCAACCATATGATAGATATGGGGTTTTCATTGTCTAATACTTTCATCTATCTTCTTCCTCAAAAACTCAAAAACTTTTTCTTTCAAACAATTCTTCCTCAAACCTTCAAATCTTTTTCTCAATTGTATTGACGATGGAACTGAGTGTTTCACAAATATTTGAAACTATTGAAATACATACTCGAGAAATTAAGAAAATGAAGAAAATGGGCAAACGGTGGCTTAGAGCATCGATTGCAGAAAACGATTATCATCTGAATAGTGTAATGACAATTTGTATGTTTAGATATCAGATATTGGGAGAGGCTAGATTAAAGTGCTCAAAAAACGTTAACATGAAACCAAGCTACACGCTGAGATAGTTGGGCCGTTGGGGGTGGCCGAGCACCCCCTAGCCACCCTACTGGCTCTGCCTCTGAATAAGAACTGTTGAGGGTCGATTACACGGTAAGGTGGTTAAACCTTCGTTCTTTGTGTATGAGATATGTTTGTGTGAATATGATTAAGTATGCGGAATCTACTTAACCACACTTAGAAGATTTATGTTTATTGTTATGGAAATGGAATAGTTAACACCAAACGATTCAATATTATTCAAAAATAATACGAGTGATCTTTAGCTTATCACTAGGGTTACAAAGACCTTGAATCTTATGTTTTTTCTTTCTATTGGCTGTATATGAGAGTTGTATATGGCATTGTCACTCTTGTCACACTTATCTACATATCTAAGATTTTCCTTTTATAGTCTAAGGAAATATCTTTTACAAACTACATGACTCAACAAATAACTAGCTTATGACTAATCACTATTCTAGCTTAGTCATACAAGATACATCATGTATCTAGGATAAACAACTCACTTGGAGTGTTCAATTTGATGACTAGAACTAAGATATTATCTTCTTATGCAAGTGATGAATAAGTCATTCTTATCGACACAGCTGTTTGTTATGAGTCATAGCTGCTGATTCATAGCAGCAGCAGAATCAAGCAGCAGTATTCATCAGTAGTGAGATTCAGCAGCAGAATCACCTTCAGTGGAAATAGTCTTCAGCAGAATCTCCTTCAGAGGAAACTCGCTTTGTGCTTTATCAGCAGAATCATACTTGTCGTATTTCTATTAAACCTTTATGCTGAATCTTCTGATTCTTGTGCTTATTTAATTCCTAACAATCCTCCCCTAAACATGTGAATTACATTCAAACATGTTTTTCTGAATTAAATGAGGACTTTGTGAAGATCTTTCAAACACTTCATTGTCAGATTTGGTTGATCTGAACTTTCTTCTCTTCTGAGTGAATGAACTTATCTTTCTCTGGAATTTATCTGTTTTCTGATCTTTCAACAAGAGATGAACAAACGTAGTGAACTGAAATTGAATGTTTTCAACTTTTTGACCTAGATAGAACTTTCTCCTTTGAAATGCTTCATCCTTTCTGAATACAATATTTAAGAATGTTCTTGTCATTTTCAACCTCTATGTCATCATCTTGAATGATCTTGTCTTTTCTTTTGGTTAATCTTCCTTAAACTGGGCTTGAATTTCCTCCCCTGAGATTCAAATATCATCTTATATTGATATCCTCCCCTTGTTTGAAAGATTTTCTCATAATCATAACATCATCATCTGATCTAGCATTTTTCCATGTTTTCAGACAATTTGTACATGAAGCCATCAATTCCTTAAGAGTTTAAGATTCTGTCCTCATCACTTCTAGGTGTGTTAACTCCTATGAGAGGTGATTCAATGGACATTTTTTAACTTATGGTCCATCATTTGATGGTTTTTAAAGTCATCTTTTGAAAATCCTTTTAAGAAACTTTTGCCTTAGCAGTATGTATATGATTTTATTATGAAAAATCATACTGCTTACAACCATTTTGAAAGGATTAAGTGTGTAACAGACACTTAGTCAAAATTTCGGTTTAAAACAACCTTTGGTTGTGTGAGAACCAATGTTTTCAGTTATAAATAACCGCCTGTGTATAGATAAACCTATTCAAAAGGCTTTCTTTACAGGGTTTCCAGCTCGTGGCATTTGTTACCTCTAACACAAGTGTTAGATTCACTGTTGCTCGCTGTTCTTTCTATCAGATATCCGTAGATTAGTCACATTATACTTGAGAGTATAAAATGATAGAAAGTGAGTTGTATCAGTTATTAACCGATCAACTAATTTATCAATTCGAAGTGAAATATCATAATCAGATTCCAAGAAAGAAGTTTTAAGGAGTTTTGAAGTCCCAAACTTTTTCTATCATGAACCTATTATATCAGCAGAAATGATCCGCAGCAATGATCAGCTTTCAGTAGCAATGATCAGCAGCTTTGATCAACAAATTTCACTTGAAATAGCTTTTCAGCTCAAACATTCATACCTGAAACTGTTAGTCTAAAACCAAAAGAACAAAGTACAAAGTACTTGCCTTGAATTAGAATAATCATAGAACTAACTGTATGAATAACTTCAAATATTGTTAATAGTAGTCTTAAATAACAAAGTTAGATGCATTAACAAAATCTATATACAAAAACACATTATATTGAAAAATTTAAAGATTAAGCATTCCAATACTTGCTACCAAGTACTGAAATCTTCCAACATCAAAAGCTTTGGTAAGAAGATCTGCAAAGTTTTGTTCTGAAGCAATTTTCATTACTTGAATTAACCTTTTTTCATTGCAATCTCTTATAAAATGATGTCTTATTTCAATGTGTTTTGTTTTAGAATGTTGCACTGGATTTTTAATAATGCAAATTGTACTACTATTATCAATATGTATTATGGTATGTAAGAAATTGTACCCATAATCAAGAAGTTGGTTTTGAAGCCATAGAACTTGACCACAGCAACTTGCAGCAGCTACATATTCAGCTTCAGTTGTTGAATTTGCCACAATTGTTTGCTTCTTACACTGCCATGAGATAAGTCTGCATCCAAGGAATTGACATCCTCCGGTTGTTGACTTTCTGTCTAAGCTAGCACCAGCATAGTCACTGTCTGAGAATGCTATCAAGTCAAATGGTGATTCTCTAGAATACCATAAACCCAACCTTGGTTGACCTTTTAGATATCTAAAAATTCTTTTGACTGCTGTTAAATGAGAAACCTTTGGAGTTACTTGAAATCTTGCACAAGCACAAACAGAAAACATGATATCAGGTCTTGATGATGTAAGATACATCAAAGAACCTATCATAGATCTGTATGTATGTACATCCACATTTTCTCCATCTGCATCTTTAAGAAGTGGCTTCTCAGGATCTATTGGGGTGCTTGCTATTTTTGAATCAGCAAATTGAAATTTTCTAAGTATCTCTGCAACATATTTGTCTTGACTTATAAATATGCCTTCAGATGATTGCTTAACTTGCAGACCCAAAAAGAATGTAAGTTCTCCCATAGAACTCATCTGAAACTTATCTTTCATAAGTTTTTCAAAGTCTAAACACATCTCCTTCCTTGTAGATCCAAAGATAATGTCATCCACATACACCTGTACTAACAGAAGATCTTTCTTGTGTTGTTTGATGAAAAGTGTCTGATCAATCTTTCCTCTTTGAAATCCATTCTCTAATAAATAGGAAGCTAGTGTTGCATACCAAGCTCTTGGTGCCTGATGTAGGCCATATAGAGCTTTAACTACCTTGTACACTTTGTCTGGATGGTCAGGGTCAGTGAAGCCTGGAGGTTGTGTAACATACACCTCTTCTTCAATTGAACCATATAAAAATGCACTCTTGACATCCATTTGGTAAACTGTGAAGTTCATAAATGAAGCATAAGCTAAGAAAAGCCTAATTGCCTCAATTCGAGCTACTGGAGCATAAACCTCATCATAGTCTATCCCTTCTTCTTGTGTGTACCCTTGTGCTACTAATCTAGCCTTATTCTTAATCACTATGCCTCTTTCATCCCTTTTATTTCTAAAAACCCATCTAGTGCCAATTACCCTTACACCACTTGGTAAATCAACTAGCACCCAGACCTTTTGAATCTTGAACTGAAGAAGCTCCTCTTGCATAGCCTCTAACCAGCTTGAATTCTCTAGGGCTTTATGAATATTCTTTGGTTCATCTTGTGAGAGAAAACATACAAATAAGCAAGAGTTTGAAAACTCATGCTGCTTTGAAGCATAAAGGGCATCAAGAATCCCTTTTTGATCTGAAGACATCAATTGTTGTCTTGTCTTCACACCAGATTGTACATCTCCAATCACATTTTCTAGGGAGTGGACTTTGTGAATTCGTGTTTGTGGAGTGGAAGGTACTTGATAATCAGATGGAATATTGCACAAATCCACCTCATCTTCTGAAAAGTCTGATTTTGTTTCTTCTGAAGGACTATCAGCATAAACAATTTGCTTATCAGCAGGAACTGTTTGATCATCAGCGGGAACATTTTGCTCATCAGCAGGAACATTTTGCTGTTCTTCTGTTCTTCCTTCTCTGATTTTATCTTCAACATCTTCTTTAGCTTTGGCAGAAGAAGATTCTCCATTGGTTGAAGTTGATTCCACATTGGTATTTGACCATATTGGCATCATCACATAATCTTGATGTGTCTTCTTGTCTAACCTTGCCTCATCTGTTGCTTGTGAACCTGAAAAATCATTAGTTTCTGCAACAACAGGCACATAATTCATTGAATGGGTTAGAGATTCAAGATCAAATAGCCATTTTGGTCCTTGACCTTCTACATTAGACTTGTTCTCTAAGAACTCTATATGTAGACTCTCTTCTACTTTCTTAGTTCTTATGTTGTATACTCTAAAAGCTTTGCTATTGAGAGAATATCCAACAAAGAAACCTTCATCTGCTTTACCATCAAATTTTCTCAAATGGTCTAAGGTATTCAGAATTGTCACATGACATCCAAAAGGTCTAAGAAATCCTATTGCAGGAGTTCTACCTCTAAAAAGCTCATATGATGTCTTATTGTGAGGCTGTACTATTAAAACTCTGTTCTGAACATAACAAGCAGTGTTGACTGCTTCAGCCCAAAAAGTTATAGGCAACTTTGAATCAGCTAACATAGTTCTAGCAGCTTCTATTAGTGTTCTATTCTTTCTTTCAGCTACTCCATTCTGTTGAGGAGTTCTAGCAACACTAAATTCTCTTTTAATACCTTTTTCTTTGCAGAAATCATCCATAACTCTATTTTTGAATTCTGTTCCATTATCACATCTAATGACTTTTACTCTTTTGCTTACTAGGTTTTCTATCTCTGTAATGAAGGTTTTAAGGATGCTAGAAGTCTCATCCTTAGTTCCTAAAAAGAATACCCATGTAAATCTACTATAGTCATCAGTAACAACTAGACAAAATTTCTTATGCATTATACTACTTACTGAAACAGGTCCAAATAAGTCCATATGAAGCATAAACAATGATTGATTGATAGAGTTAAAAATCTTGGGCTTACAAGTGGCTTTGTGTTGTTTGCCTTTAAGACAAGCAATGCATGTTTGATCATTTTCAAAACGTTTTTGAGGTAAACCTCTTACCAAACCATTCTTAACAATCTTATTTATGGTTTTGAAGTTAATATGACCAAGCCTCCTATGCCATAACATAGATTCATCTAATGTGGCCTTTGCAACAAGACAAGTTAAAGCATCTTTAGAAACAATGTTATTCATATCAACACTGTACATATTGCCCTTTCTAGGAATTTTAAGAAGTACTTGATTTTCATCAGGCATCTTAAAATCAGGAGAAAGTACAAGACATTCAGTCTCAGTAAAAAGAACATTATTCTTTCTGTCACACATCTGTGAGACACTAAAGAGATTATACTTAAGCTCTTGCACATAAAACACATCTTCAAAATCTAATTTACTGGTTTTGATAGTACCTTTACCAGTAATCTTTCCACCAATTCCTCCTCCAAAGGTAACATATCCACCATCAATTGATTGAAAGTTGGAAAGATAAGACATGTTGCCTGTCATGTGCCTTGAACACCCACTATCTGAATATCCTTGATCTTCATGATCTGTTGGAGAATGTCCCTGCACAAAATAAAAGAATTAGTTTTCTTTGGGGATCCAAGCCAACACTGACTTGGATCTGCCTCTTGCATTAATGAAATGTAATCTCTTGAGGACTGTTGATGCAACATTGGATTTAAGAATCCAACATGCTGAGGCCTTAACAGCATTTGCCCTATTACCCTTAGCAGCAATATGCTTAGCAGAAGAAACTGCTAGCTTTGTAGTTGTACCCTTTGGTCTCCAAACTTGTTTTTGGACCACTGCTTTTGCTTGAATGGGCCTTTGAACAATATTAGATGCATGTTTGAAAGTTGTTTTTGCACCCTTAATTGTTGATTTTGGGTAAACAGTCATATATGGTTTTTCAGCAGAAACCATTTTCCTTTCAGTAGGAACAGTTTTTGCTCTATCAGCAGGAACTGCTTTTGTAACTGTTTTGGGTTTTGATCTTTTAGAATTAGAGTGAAAAAGAGATTTAGGTGTTTGCCTTTTGTAGTTCACTCTATTACTTTCATACCCAGATACCCATTGGTTACAGAAAGCTGCAAGATGGTCAAAACTACCACAAATGAAACAAGCTTTATTGTAAAAAGCAAAGTCATCACCTAGTTGGTAAGACTTGAGGTTATTCCAATTTCTTTGGTTACCTCTAGGCTTGTTTGTGGTTCTATATTGTTCACAATATCTAACTGGTTGCCTAACATATTTTTTATTGGTCTTAGGCCTATCAGTATTGTGTTTGACTATCTTAGGAACTCTTGTTCTTGCTTTCTTAACCACTTCAGGTTTAGACATAACCTATTGATTTACAAAGGACACCTTGTCCTGAAAAAGTAATGTTTTACATGAACATTTACTTTCTTTCTTAGGCTCACCAGCTACTATGTTAGAGTTTGGTTGAACTCCATATTGTAACTTAGGTAGCTGAAATTCAGGCAATCCTGAATGTTCTAGGTCGATCCCTGGGGGTTTTGGGATACCTCTATAAGGGGGTGGGGCTGCATTATATCCTAATCCTGACTTAACTTTATTATTCACTTGACTGTCTATTATTTTGTTTACATTTTTAGAAGCATGTTCAAGCTTCTCTTTAGTCAATTGAATGTTTTCTTTCTCAGTCTTAACCCTATCCAATGCTTCTCTTAAAGCCTCAATGATTTGATCTTTAAATTGATTATCATTTTCAAGTAAAGTTTTAGCATCAGTAAAGGTAAGTTCATTCCTTTTATAGTGTAGGATTTGCCTCTCTGCAGATTCTAAACCACTTTTATAATTGAAACAATCTAGATCAGATTTGGTGTATCGAACCTTTTGGTCATCATACTGTTTAATTAAGATTTTTAAGTCTTTAAGAGCAGTACAAGTATTTGAACAGGTTTTATGATCATGTACCTCAGGTGCAGTAAATGCCATAAGAGCCATCTGTGAAGAACCTATTTCTTCATCATCCATGAAGCTCCAATCAAAACCTAACCCATCAATTGCTACCATAGCTTTTGGTTCAGACATCTCCCCTGTATTGGGTTTTCTTCCAACATCTCTATTTCTGCTATCTTGCTGTCTTGGCCTTCTACATTCTCTTGAGAAGTGTCCCATTTTGTGACAGTTGTAGCATTCTATCTTTGACTTGTCATAACCAGCAGAATCATTGCTAGTGATTGTGATCTTCTTCCCCGTCCTTTGATAGAATTTCTTAGCTCTCATGCTAAGAAGAGAAATTTGCCATTTTAGATCCATTTCCTCCAGATCATCATCATTGATCTCTTGGAGGTCTTCATGAGTTAACATGGATCCATTATGCTTGCTTGTGAAAAAAGCACAACATGTTTTCTCATCCAAAATTCCAAAAGTACTGCTTGATGAACTTGCAGCACTTACACCATCATGAACTTTTTCATTAGTAACTGGAACTGAATTACTAGGAGATGACATAAATGCCATGTTCCCAGTGCTTGAACTAGTACCTCCAGTTTTCTTCAAATCTTGCTCAACAATCTTAAAGTTGCTATACAGATCCATAAGATCCATGGTGTCAATGTCTGACTTGTTCTTCCAGACAACAACATGCATAGCCCATTCTTCAGGTAAGCTTCTCAGAAATTTTGAGTTTAAATCTTCTTGAGGTATCTCAACTCCAAGAATAGCAAGTTGACTCACAATATTCTGTAGCCTGTTGAACATATGGTCTAAAGATTCATGGTTGGTTGATGTGAAATTTTCAAACTGTTGCTTAAGAAGAGTTTTCTGGGTCTTCTTGGTGGCTTCATTCCCACCATACCTTGCAATAATGGCCTCAAATAGTGACTTTGCATCTTTGAATTTGCTGAAGTTTATAAGTTGATCATTTGGAATGGTCATCATCAGCATGCTTCTGGCCTTTAGGTCATTCTTCTTCTTAATTCTGTCTTCTGCAGTTTGTGGCTTGGTTTGCAGCTTATCAACTTCCTTACCATCAACTGTTGATGTAGTGGTTATAGGCTTGTAAGAATCTCCATCTTCAATGATTTCCCACAGTGCATAATCTTGCACTTGAAAATATTGTTCTATTCTTAACCTCCACATCTCAAACTCATTCTGTTTGAGCATTGGTAACTTAGCAGCAACATTTGTTTGAATAGACTCAACATCCATTTCTAACTT
Organism: Artemisia argyi; assembly: GCA_030686995.1. Classification (NCBI taxonomy): domain Eukaryota; kingdom Viridiplantae; phylum Streptophyta; class Magnoliopsida; order Asterales; family Asteraceae; genus Artemisia; species Artemisia argyi. Next base: position 191,439,170 of record CM060685.1, on the reverse strand, counting down.
CTTCTTCTAAAACAAAAATATCAACCTGTAGCTCTGATACCACTTGTTGAGGGTCGATTACACGGTAAGGTGGTTAAACCTTCGTTCTTTGTGTATGAGATATGTTTGTGTGAATATGATTAAGTATGCGGAATCTACTTAACCACACTTAGAAGATTTATGTTTATTGTTATGGAAATGGAATAGTTAACACCAAACGATTCAATATTATTCAAAAATAATACGAGTGATCTTTAGCTTATCACTAGGGTTACAAAGACCTTGAATCTTATGTTTTTTCTTTCTATTGGCTGTATATGAGAGTTGTATATGGCATTGTCACTCTTGTCACACTTATCTACATATCTAAGATTTTCCTTTTATAGTCTAAGGAAATATCTTTTACAAACTACATGACTCAACAAATAACTAGCTTATGACTAATCACTATTCTAGCTTAGTCATACAAGATACATCATGTATCTAGGATAAACAACTCACTTGGAGTGTTCAATTTGATGACTAGAACTAAGATATTATCTTCTTATGCAAGTGATGAATAAGTCATTCTTATCGACACAGCTGTTTGTTATGAGTCATAGCTGCTGATTCATAGCAGCAGCAGAATCAAGCGGCAGTATTCATCAGTAGTGAGATTCAGCAGCAGAATCACCTTCAGTGGAAATAGTCTTCAGCAGAATCTCCTTCAGAGGAAACTCGCTTTGTGCTTTATCAGCAGAATCATACTTGTCGTATTTCTATTAAACCTTTATGCTGAATCTTCTGATTCTTGTGCTTATTTAATTCCTAACAAGAACATATTGAACAAGAACATACGTACCCTTTATCAGCCAGCCAATGAACCATTCCGGCAGTGACACCCTTAGTTACAGATAAAAGAGGAAATAAGTTATTCAGCTGAACAAGTCGAGAATCATCTTGTTCTAGCACTCCATTTGCAGTATCTATGATCACTTCCCCAACTTTGTAAGCACGAAAACACAATAATGAAAACTTAAATATAACAATCCAATTAATTTTTTTTATATGACCAAAATAAATAAACATATATTCAAGATTTTTTCATTATGCCTTATTAAATTATACACTTTAGCAAAATTATAGAACTCTAAGGGTTAATATGTAACTTCTCTTAGTCTATTTTCTTCTAATGTAACTTTCAGCTGTGATTGTCTAATTTGTGATAGTGCAGGGTGTAATGTGCAACTTTGGGCTATATAAGGAATGATACGAGCTAGGGTTTCATTATTGGTTCATGAAAATGATACTCGGAAAGAAACTGATCTACTAGTTGGTAGAAAACTCATTGGTAGTAACTGGGTGATGCAGGATTTCTGACCAAGTTTTACTATTTATAAAAATCTCGTTTTTACCCTAGGTCTACTGATGAGGCGAAAAGTGTACCGCTTTTAAGGGGTCATTTAAGCTCGAATTCGAGATTATTTTATCTATTATTGCCCTAAATCGTTCCTTTTGTCATTTTAGGTACTTTTGGAGAGAAATCTGGAAAAAGAAGTATTTTGGACGTTTTTTGAGCATAAAAGTGAAGAAAACGGCAAAATCTCAATTTCCTTGCTGGGAACAGTACCTGACGGCGTCAAGATTCTACAACTGACGGCGTCAAGAGTTACAAAAGAGGTGGATGTGGAACTTATAACTTGACGGCCCAGAGAGTTTTCAAGCTTATTAGCCTTACGGCGTCACCAAGGCTGTCAGGGTCCAATTACACATGACGACCCAGAGTAATTTCCTACATGACGGCGTCACAAATGGATCTAGGCAATACGATTTTTATCATGGCGGCGAGTTGACGGCGTCACGAGCTAATACATGACGCCGTCAAGATGTAAACTCTATATATAGTTTTTCAAATTTCATTCTTTAGTGTGCAACTTTGTGGGAATAAACCCTAAGACGAATTTCCAGCTTTTTCAAGGGTTTTCAACCCCTTGATTCTTCCATGTTCAATTGAAGATAAGTATTCATTCAAATAATTCAATATGTCTATGTGTTGTGTGATTATATCTTACGCTTGTCTTCTCTTTAACATGCTAGGCTAGATTTTCATTGTGTTTGCTTAGATGTAGTGAAACCTAGATATTGATTATGGGTTGATTGTTTGTTTATAATTGTTACGGATGATTGTATTCGATGTTAGGCTTAAGAAAACTGGCAGACTTCCATTGGTAACTTGTTTGAACGTATTAAGAAACATGATCGGAGGTGTACTATGATTTTTGGTTGTAATAAAGAATGAGTTCCATGTTAATGTAAGCATTATCATCATAAAATGGTAATCCGTATAATACATATCAACTGAAACACAGCGAGCCTCTTAATATACAATTAAAGCTTTTTAAAGAGCTCTTACAAACCACAATAAATAAATAAATAAATAAATAAATAAAAGAATATAAAACGTATGCACCCCTGTTCATATTGAAGCCTCATTATTCCATTGAATTTTAAGAATTTCTATAGGCATACCATACAAAGCATATTTTCATGTTGAATTCTCATTACTCCATTAAATTTTAAGAATTTCTATAGTCATAATATACAAATCATATTTATTGTTTAACTCTTTCAGCTTCTTTTTTTAAGTATTTATACTCCCTTATAAACAAACTCCGAAGCCACAACTCACCCACAAAACAGGTCACACCCACCACCTCCAGTAAAGCAGATTCTTTTGCAGCCATAACGACTGGAACCGCTGCCAATATCAACTGCTTCCGCCGCCAACACTACCAAATATTAATTCAATAGGTGGTGTTTTGAGCTTGGGTGGTTTCGTTGTTGTTTTAGTGGTTCCGCCGGCGACATGCCCACCTTGAAATCTCAAACAATTTTCTTATAACCAATTAAACAATTAAAGTGTACAAACCCAAAAGTCACACAACTCGGCCACAAATCACACAACTCCATTAAAGTACCCTTATCGGCCAAATATGAAGATTAGCACTTGAAGTAAATGAGAAGTAAACATCCGTTTAAAATCCTTGCATTTACATCAAACCGGTTCATAAACGAACGACAAATCTTACCTATTCAGATCTTCAACAAGCCACAACAAGACACGAAATACTAAAAAAAGATCTCAGTGTGTTGATTATTTCAAAAGTGACCGATCATTAAAGATCTTACAAAACCCATCACGGATCTTTAACCAAAAAAAAAAAAAAAAGGGAAAAAGGAAAAAAAAATGAAACACATATCAAACCTATCCGAGACCTACAACGAGATCTTGAAGCTGAGAATCAACATCAACAAGACTCATATAATCTCCGGTTAAGCTTTGTATAAGACTCAAAGGTCCGCCTTAAGTTTCGGTTGTGAGATATTGGAAGAGTTTGTTTGATGTTTGTGTTTGATCAGAAATAATAGTATGGGTTTGTGTTTATAGTCTGGTTTCACTATAGTCAAATGAAGGGTTTCCTTTTATGATTACTGCATTTTGTTTATTGTTTTGAGAGAAAAGATAAAGTGGTGGTTGTGTGAGTAAGGAATAAATGGGATTAGGGTTAGTGGTGCAAAATATTAGGAGGTATTTAAGCTTCGATGTAAAAAGATATGAGCTAGCCATGTCTCAATTAAATAATAGAATTGCATAAGATCAATAGAATTGATCAAGTCGTAAATCAAGAACGAAAATACCAAAACACATAAGTATTTTTAATTTATCATGTTCGGTCATCTTTCTCTTTCTTTTAATCTGGCATGATTGATTGTTTTATAAACGTAGTAAATTAAATATCGTAGAATAATTTAGACTCTTTATAGTATGATTTAAATATCTATAATACTATAAGATTCAGTCCCTAAATTTAATGTGGAGTTATGATGATAGAGTTGTTAGAGTTAGAAACAAGTTGGAGTCGTTTAGTAGTTGCGTAGAGTACAAGATAGCTAATGCTCGGAATTCAATGCAGCCTCATAATAACTATACAATCATGAAAGGAGATGAAGTGCAAGGGTTGCCGGAATTGATCACATGACATTTAGTATAGAATTAAAAGTCAGTTAGATGAAGTGCAAGGGTTGCCCGAATTGATCACATGACATTTAATATAGAATTAAAAGTCGGTTAGATGTACATTTGAAGATGATTCACACATCTTTTAGATCTTTGATTGTTGGTAGCGGTATGTAAATTATCTTTTGCAACATTTTGTAGATGATTCAAACATCTTTTAGATCTTTGTAATTAACTTGGTCTTCTTTTTTTTTTCTTAATTTAGTTATCATATGCAGGTACCATGAAAATCACACAAGCTCATGCATGCTCAGATAAATGGAACCAAAGATTGAGATACCAACTATCTTCTTTGTTTCTTACATATTTAGGTGATTGTTATAGATAAGCATATATATAGATATATGTATTATGTTAATGCATTTTCATATACAAGTAATTTATGTGCGTTTTCTATTGATGTAGCTCACATGTCCGAATTGATTCAAGAAAATGTGCACGAGCATGCATGTAAAGCAACATTTAAATAGTTAAATGATACTTTTTAGCTTGATTAGTTTATGTAAGTAGTTCCTTTCGAATGCTTTTTGAGAAATATTAGAATGAATTTATCGTGTGCAATTGAATTATTATTGAAAAAAGAAGGGTCGCGTCGCAAAGTGTTTTCTTTTTCTATATGTAGAATTATTAGTGAGAAACTAATATTTACGCCAATTAAATGAGTTTGCCATAATAGCAAAATACGACATATTAAAAATATCACATTGAGTAATTAATAGAAAGGAAAAAAATACATAATTTTGACTTAAATCCGTTTGTAAATTGTAATATCAAATAAAAAAGTTGAGTTTTAAACATAAGCAAAAGTTCAAACTTTTATCGAAAAACAAAACCGGTGCATTTAATGTGAAGTATATACAACATCGAGATGGAAGTGCAAGGCTTGCTGAAATTTATCACATGATATTTAGTAATTAGTATATAATAAAATTCGGTTATGGATCGAGATGAAGTTGAAAAGGTTGCAAGAATAATTGATGATTTAACCTAATGTAATATATATAGATATATGTATTATGTTAATGCATTTTCATATACAAGTAATTTATGTGTATTTTCTATTGATGTAGCTCACATGTGCGAATTGATTAAAGAAAATGTGCACGAGCATGTATGTAAAGCAACATTTAAATGGTTAAATGATACTTTTTAGCATGATTAGTTTACGTAAGCATGCAACTTGAATAATGAATATAAAAGAAAAAGTATATAATTTTTGCTCAAACCCATTTGTAAATTAAAAAAAATTATGTTTAAGATATGATAGTGGAGTCCAAAGGTTTTAGGAATTATTAATAATGTGTTAATTAATATTCATTTAGTTAGCTATTTAGAATCGAATTTATTGATAAGATTTATTAATATTAGTTAGACTTTATAATGTTAATTTTCAATAAAATTAGTTGTACATTAAAATGAGATGAAGCTAAAAAGGTTTGTAACGATTTTTATACAGTTTATGTGTCATTATTATATATACATTATTACACAAACTTTAACTTACAAAATTAATAAAGAAAATATTTAACGCACATTAAACTATAACAAATTAGATAAACCCCGTGTGCTTCATATCATCATGCAAAAACTATCTAATAGACAAGTATTGTAGGGCTAAGTAAATAAGTAATAGACCAAAAGAAACAAAACCATTTTTTTATCATGCAAATAAGTAATAGGCCAAAAGAAACAAACCCATCACAACTTAATAACCAAAAGCCCATATATATAATACAACACCACAAAACCAAAACAACATCAAACACCTTTCAATTTTTATACAAGAAAGTTAAAACATTTCATATGATATACTAAACCATAATTAAGTATACACTCGCCAATATACAGAAAGAATACACGATTAACAATTAGATTATTAGCCCGTGCGTAGCACGGGTTCTGCATGTCTCGTACTAATTATAGTTCTCTTTTCTTATTAAAAAGGCGAATGCATATCATCATTTTAAAGTCTCTTACGCAAAAAAACAAAAGAACCTTTAGATTTATGGGAAATTATGATTTAAAAGAAAGATGTAAGTTTACTTACTAAATAATATTGGCGTATACTCATTTCTATTTTATTTATCTAATTAAAAAGTTTAAGTTAAGAATAGTAACTAACACATGATTAACTTGAGAGTAAAAGTTGCATAGAATAATAAAATTAAAAATTTGAGAGTAAAAACTATTAATTATTGGAGAGTTAGACCATAATAGCATATCAATATCAATGTAATTGTTTTTAGAACCGGAATGGTTTAAACCAGTTTCAAACCGGACGACCTTTGAAATATGCAAACCGGTTTCAATTTGGCCATTTTTTTTTTAGAAAACCGGTTTTAAGGAAACCACTTTTTGGTTTTTTAGCCAAATAGGATCGTATTTTTTTTATATGCTCACTTGCCTTAGTGTGAAGAGCCCTTTTAATGATATTTTAAAAATTTACGTTTCATGCTTAGTAAATGGATTCCACGAATTTTTTCCTAGTTGATTTATGTTGAAGTGACTTCCATGGAAATTCTTCCGGTTTATAATTTGGTTATATAAGTGAATTCGAAGATTGGAAATTGTTTCATAATGTCCTCAAGAGTTTATGATGTTAAATGAAATTTTTTTAGATTATCTAACTAATATAAAAGAACAACAATAATGAATCACTGCTTAAACCAAATTTTTATTATTTCCAAACTCATACTCATAGTTATTTGTTTTATTTGATTATACAATAATTAACTCTAATGTATATTAACGTAATTAAAATGCATTTGAAAGTTGATTTTATATATACTTCCAAATCCTTATCTATCTTATGTATTAAAAGTTACATTTAAAAGTTGTATAAATATATTTTTTTTAATAACTTGATAAAAATGTTTTTGTGCTTTTTGTTTTTATACTTTATAAGACAAACTAAGTTGTTACGGTCTTCATATTATATCATTTAGGTTTACATTTAAAGTAAAAGTTGATCATAAGTTTGACTTATTGTCAAAATATTTCCAATATATATATATATATATATATTTTTGTTTAGCAAAACTATATGACGTGCTATTATTAGTGATATATTTGATACTATGCATTACGCTCTATTGTTTTTAGAATACCGGAGTAGCTTTATTTATACTCACGGTTAAAATACTATATAACCGAAGAAAATTTGTTAACTATCCAGGGTGCATGGGTTCAACGTTAGCACGGGATTATTTTCGCTTTACTTTCATGAATGTTCGTGACCAGGTGTCGTTCGCACGGAGATTCATATTGTAAATGACACGCTGAACTTTATAGCAATAAAAGAAATTACTTAAAATCTCGCACTACACAATTCATGGCAACGGGAATGGGAATTAGCGTAAACGGAAGAGCAACGTCAACAATTTAATGGTACACGTGATGAGTGAATATTAAGAGTATATACTGAAAAAATCAACGCGTCAACATAACCCGGACACTTTTTACCCAAAATACAAGTATGATTTAATTATGATGAACAAAGCCCGTGCATCGCACGGGCCATGATGTCTCGTATAAAAAGAATAAATGCGCATAATAGGGGGAAATTGATACTTAAATATCAAGATTATTTGACATCATCACTGGGTTTTATAGATCAAGTATAAGTCAACTGGTGAAGTTGAAAGATATAAGGTTAGGCTTGTTGCTCAAGGTTTTAATCAAAAAGAATGTATTGATTATGATAAAACCTTTAGTCCTATTGTTAGGATGGGTACTTTTAGGTGTTTGTTAAGTGTTGTTGTTAAACATGATTGGAAAGTTTATCAAATGGATGTTAATAATTCATTTCTATATGGTGACCTTAATGAAGAGGTTTATATGCTTCCTCCCTCTGGGTATTCTACTAAGGGTAGTAACAAAGTGTGTAGGTTGAAGAAGTCTTTGTGTGGGCTTAAACAAGCTCCTAGACAGTGGAATCGCAAGTTGTCTGAATCCTTGTTTGAAGGAGGGTTTATTCAGTCTAAGAATGATCACTCTTTCTTTATTAAGAGAAGCGATAAGACTGTTGTGTTCCTTTTGGTTTATATGGATGATTTAATCATCACTGGAAACTGTGAGAAGGAAATCGAAAGAGTTAAACAATTTTTTAAAAACCAAGTTTAAAATAAAGGACTTGGGAGAATTGAAATTCTTCCTTGGAATTGAAGTTTTAAAAACTAAAACTGTTTTGTGTTTGAACCAAAGGAAATACTGTCTTGAGTTATTGCATGATTATGGTTTGCTTGCTTGTAGGCCTTTTATGACTCTCTTACTTGAAAATTATGTTTTTGGCTCATAAAAAAACTGATGATGATAAGTTGTTGAAAAACTTTACTAGTTATCAAAAGTTGGTAGGAAAGTTTATCTACCTTACTATGACCAGACCTGATATTTTATATGATATAGACTGTTTGAGTCAATTCATGCATGCTCCATTACAGTCTCATTTAAATCTTGGTTTGAGAGTTTTAAAGTATTTAAAACTTGCACCTAGAAGTGGTATTGGGTTTGATAGAACTCAAAAGTGGTTTTGGTGTTGTTGCATATTAATCTGATTATGAATGGGCTAAATGTCCTTTAACAAGAAGGTCAGTCTCAGGATATTGTGTTTTTGTTAATGGCAATCTTGTTTCTAGGAAAAGCAAGAAGCAAGCCACACTTTCTAAGTCTTCTACTGAAGCAGAATATAGAAGTATGGCCTCTACTACTTGTGTGGTAATGTGGATTTTGAAAGTGTCGGAGGATTTGGGTGAAACTGGGTTGATTCCAGTTGTGTTGTGACAATAGGTATGCAATACAGATTGCTGCAAATCCTGTTATGCATGAGAAGACTAAGCACTTTGATATTGATGTGCATTTGGTGAGAGAAAAGGTTGCTTTAGGATTGATTAAAACTGTGCATGTTGAGTCCAAAAATCAGGTTGCTGATATTTTGACTAAGGGTCTTGGTTCAGTATAGCATGCTTTTTTAGTTAAGAAACTTGGCATGTTTAACTTATTTGTTTTATAAGTTTGAGGAAGGGTATTAAATTATGTAACTTCTCTTAGTCTATTTTCTTCTAATGTAACTTTCAGCTGTATTTGTTTAGTTTGTGATAGTGCAGGGTGTAATGTGCAAATTTGGGCTATATAAGGAATGATACAAGCTAGGGTTTCATTATTGGTTCATTCTCACAGTTCACATACCCAAAGTTTCTCTCTCTCTCAAAGTTGATCATCATCTATGGGTCTGGGTTTTTAATATTAGCTTGTTTAGATAGTTTACATCAAGATCTTCTTGATCTTGACTGTTAATTTGGTTTTTCTCATTGTTTAATTTCTGGGTTTGGTTTAGTGAGTGAGTTGTTGTAGACAACACCTAATAGAGGGATTGTCATCTTTCTTTTGTATTGTAAGGCACGCACTCATTTGAGTACTTGTCAACTGTGTTTATTGTTATAATAAAATAATCACCAATAGGTGGTTGGTTGGGTGATTAGATCCGTGTGTTTTGGTACCATTTTTACATACCTAAACGTATAACTTGTCACGTTAATGTACAAACCATATAATCATTTAAGCAGCATACGAACCTGGATTCCAAGTATCTTATCCTCATTTCGTAATTTAACCAAAAAACCTCTCAGCTTTGCCTCGACATCAGAATGGATTGGGCTGTCTTTTGCCCAATTCGCACGGGAGGCTGCTCCATCATTCATCTTACTGCTTACAATGAGCGTATGCTTTTCACTAACAGGCTGTTGTAAGTTGTTGCACAGAAACCTGGTTTAGTTTTCTAGTCTTGGTTGCCAAAACAAACAAACGTGTTACTTTCTGTCTTTAATAATCAATGTTACAATCAATCACCCAATAAATATACAGATCAAGTTTACTTTATAGAATGAAAAGGACCGATCATTTTATCTGTATCTTCCAAAATTTTGAAATTTTATAATATATCTACAACATTTTTGTAACAACGACTCGTCAGAATTTGAGCTTCCTAAAAATCGATCTTCTTGTAAGTCTAAAGTATTGGCTGCTAGTATCCTTTCACCTTGATTTTAGTTGAATCCAAAGGATGTCCTAGTAGTCCATTGTTTTCGTATTTGGGAGGTGTTACAACTATTTTTGTTACTTAAGAGTATTTACATCTAATGCATTAAAATTAAATTTTGAAGTATGTGTATTTTTCCATGTTTAGAAAAATATATATGAGATTTTTCCTACCAATAACAGGATTTTAAGAATAATTAAGTTAACAAAAATCTTCTGTTTTGTTAAAAACAAGTTTGTAATTTGCTTCTATTTAATGTATTACTTCACCTAAGTAACAGGTCAGTGTTCCCTCTTTTTGAATATCATCATTTTTATTGGTCGACAATGGCAAACACTTTTGTTAGATGTCATCACTACTAAATTGGGCAGAAAGGGACCCAACTATGACTAGTGTACAAAATATTTTGTATGTATACTAACTAAATAATACTAAAAACATATAATATTTTGTAATTATACTAACTAAATAATACTAGAAACACATTTTGATTGACCGGGTGCATTTTTTTTTCTTTCGAAAATTAACACTATATCAAAAAAATTCATAGTTGTCCTGGGACCCCGCGGGAACCCCTAGTTCCATCATGGGGGCAGAGCAGTCTTTTTGTCGATTGGTTTAAAACTAAAATTAGTAATGTTCGTATACAAAATCATTGGGATAAAAAAAAAAAAAAAAAAAAAAAAAAAAAAAAAAAAAAAAATAAATAAATAAAAAATAAAAATGTGCACTAAAGTTGTAAACAAGATATCCTTAATTGTTCAATGGGTTCTGTTGAACCCGCTAGACTTTATGTAGCTCCGGCTCTGCCAGGAGATATCAAAGTGTATATAAGGTGTTACCAAACCATTTTGCAATCATTTCTAATCACAATAACAACTAAAGTAACAAGCAGGTAGTGAAGAACATATAGCTTTATACATTCAATTTACGTCCGCACATGTCGTCAAATTGAGTAATATAGCCTACCGGACGTCCAGATTATATAAATTAGCGATGTGGATACCCTTAAGCCTTCGGCCTACTTTGTCTACTTATTCCATTGAAAGTCCACACCAACCCATGCTCCCATGTTCATAGTACATTGCGTGGTAACTCCATTCATATAACTCAAAGTTACACTATAACAAAATATAAGCAGTTCTTTAACTAGTTTCAATACATAATGTCTGCAAAGTAACACAGATTATTGAACTCTACCTTCAATATTTTTTACTTATAGAATTTAGTTATAGAGGAAATTAACCTCGTCTAGTTGATCTTTGGCTTTGCAATGAAGTCCCTTGATGCAGCATAATCTTCAGGTACAGGAAGATCAAGTTCCTCGCAAATAAAACGGATTATCTCCCCTGTCAAAGCCCCCGAAGATGCCAGGTTTAGCGTCACACTAATCGCAAATCTGTTATTTATATCACAATATGCCGTAGAACCACCAAGTCCCCCATGACCAAATCCAATTACAGAACCATCAGTTGCTTGAAGCCTTAAAAATCCGAGCCCCATTTTACCATTTTGTAGTCCTAAATCTTTATAATCTCCACTAGCCAAAATGGCATCATGAATTTTTTCTTTAGTATTTGTAAATATTTTATCATCCACATCAACGAGGGCCGCATAGTAGCGAGCCAAAGCACGAGCCGAGGCGTGTAAGTTGTATGCAGGTATTATGGCACGACGGACATCGAGGGTATTGATTAGCAGAATTAAACTAAAACGTAAGCTTAAAGTTAATGAAGACGGCACTAGGGTGGTGGCAGAGCCACTCTTGTTGGTTTCGGTGTGTTGGCTTGATCTATTTTGTTCATTTGTATCAACTGTAACTGTTGCAAGACGAGATTCGACACCTGAAATACATGTAAAGAAAAAAACTTGTTTAATTGTTGAGTTGTGAGAAGTGATAATTCTGGGAAGTTACAATCATACCAGAAGGAATCCCGATATAAAGCTCGCCTTCAATGTTAAGTGGACGAAGAAAAGCTTCAGCAAGAACGTCCATTAACTTCTTCCCTGATGCATGCTGTACATTCAAGAATGTATATGTAAAGGACGAAACATATAATATATGTAGATCGATCTCGAGCATAGATGGACTTGATTTGAATCGTGATGAGTTTTGTAAGCCTTGAGGAGTAATATCTAAGTGATAATACCTTGTTAGGGTGGCTAATTAGCCCACATCGCAACCAAATAAGCTCTCATTTAAGGAAGTAACCTGTGAAGCTTATATGTTGACATGTATTTTATTCTTATTCTGAAGTTTGATACCATTTCCACCGAAAAATATAATATTTATGCTTATTTTGAGTGAATCAGTTGGGACTAGATCAATATATCTAGAAGTCCCGAGTTTGAATACTGCATTTGTGCAGAGCCCATAGCCCATCAATGGGCTGAGGTGGTTCACGGGTATTTAAAAAAAGAAAAGTAAAAGGTATATATGTAACGGTACCTCTATAATTCCACCACATAGCCAACCATATGATAGATAATGATAAAACTGTTCACGACCAGGTACTGTCTCAGGTGCAACCTTAGCTATGCTTTCCAGACACTTGTCAAAATCACAAAATAACGTAGGATCTTCTTCAGAAATACCAGCGAGAGCATTGTGCAAACCAGATGTGTGATTAAGTATATGATTAACCTGCGGGAGAAGATGACAAGAGGAAATGTAACATAGCAGATGCGTTGTAAAAGATGCCAGTTGAATGTGCTTATCTTCTTTAAATGCAATAATCATCTAGCTGAATTGCACACTCTATCATATAAATAGTTAACAGAACGAATTGCATTCTTGCAAGAAAAAGAAACTTGTCTGAGTTAGTTCTCTAAACTCTCAACATGTGGGTACTTAATTAGATTTTGTTCCAGCTAGTGTGACACATTGACACTGCTAATTATCCAAAACTAAGTATTGAAGAAATCACATCGCAGACTATGATTATCAAACTTATATATGCAATATTGTGACTACAAGTAGCATAAATGGAATATGGCGAAACACCCTTCAAGAAGACGGGAAACAAAAGAAATTACTTGGCTTGGGAGTTTTAAAGTAATCTGAATTACAATAGTCAATATGGTAGTCTATTATCTATAAATTTTAAAGCTTGTTAATGCAACTACATGTTTTAATTATCGGATAATAAGTTTCAAAATGCAAATCCAAACACCCGCTGAGAAGATGAAAAATGAAAAAACTAAGATTAGGAGTACCTTTATATGTTCTTTCCCATTTGTACCAAACTCAGGCCAAATGTTTGCAACGTTGTCGTCAAGCTTCAATTTCCTACAATGAATATACATATTGTATGTTGTTCTTTTAAAATCTTCCCTATATTGAAAATAAATACAACCTCTATATGTATTCTTGTACATTTAAAAAACAGTTTAGATGATAATGTATTTCGGGTCAAACCAAGATTATCACAAAATTACCCATTTTAGACACAAACCAGTTTTGACATGATAACCAAATTGTACTCAACCCACAATTTTTTCCCCTGATAAGCACCTCTTATAACAGGAGAACATACCCTTTATCTGCCAGCCAATGAACCATTCCTGCCACGACACCCTTAGTAACAGAGAAAAGAGGAAATAAGCTATCCAACTTAACCGGATGAGGGTCATCTTTTCCCAGCACCCCAGCTGCAGTATCTATGATCACTTCCCCGTCTTTGTAAGCACATATCTAAGAAACACAATAACGAGAACTTAAGTAGAGTCCTATATAGTTTTCATATCGCCAATAAATAAACATATAAAACAATTCATCATTTGTGCGATAAAAACATACTACAGATAATCGTTCAACTTTAAGAAATTTACGAACCTGGATTCCAAGTATTTTATCCTCTTTTCGTAATTCAACCAAGAAACTTCTCAGCTTTGCCTCTACATCAGAATGGACTGGACTGTCGTATACCCAATTTGCATGGGAAGCTGCTCCTTCGTTCATCTTGCTGCTTACAGTACGATATGTTTCTCAAGTAACTAATATGAGGTGACAAGTATGTGATTTTAGCTATGCCACAGGCTGCTGTTGTACAGAAATAAAGTTCAGTTTTATAGTCTCTTAATGAGACTAATGCTAAATCGGTCAGTGTTGCAGGGTTGCTTTTTGTTTGATAGCACTTTTTATGCCACTTATAGTCATTCTACTAGGTGGTTAATGGCACAACATCCAAGAAATGGAAAATGATTCAGCGTTGGTTTTTGTTTGATAGCTTTGGTCTTTGAAGATCTTTTACTCATATTATAATAACTTTATAGTTTATATAGTCATATATTATTATTCATTCACTGTAACATTTTAATATCAAACTTTTGGCACCTAATTTGAACACATTAATAATCACATATGTATATATAAAATTTGCAACAATAAACGTATTGATTTTGAACAATTAGTTTAGAGACACATCAAAATGGTAATAATTGTTGTTTTTTTTTTTTTTTTTTTTTTTTTTTTTTTTTTTTTTTTAAGAAAAAACTGATAATAATTAAAAAAATATATATATATTTTTCTATCCAAAACGTTAAAATAGTAAATTTAGCTGATAAAATATATTTTCAGGACACTTGTCAAACATCATGTTATCATTCAGAAATATTCTGGTTCAGAGTCTTTTAATCATTCAGAGTAAATAATAATTCAGCACTAAATCACATAGTTTTATCAAACAGTTAATGCTAGTTGAATCAGACAAAATTATTGAAACTTACTTTATTCTTTATATCAACGTCAGATAAGTCCCATGATAACACGTTACTTTTTTTATTGAATGTACGTGTTATAATGAATCACCACTATAAAAAGTGATTGTGATGTTGCTTTTGCAACGACTGCATATAACTAGTAAATAAAGACAAAGAAAATGTGATTGTGATGTTCCTTTTATTAATGGTTGTTATGTACTATTATATAGTATCTACATCATGACAGTTAAATAAATTCTATTTAACGAAAAACCCATGAAATTCTATTTAACGAAACGCATGGGCGGAGATAAGGGGGTCCGGGGTCATGGGATCCCCGGGCTAAAAAAGTTGTAGTATAAATTTTCGAAATTTTTCAAGTATTTTTGTAATTTGCCCCCCTAACGTACCAATTTTTAGTGTAGTTTCTAAAAATTATCATATTTTGCCCCCTCGACAAAAAAGTTTTGGCTTCGCCCCTGCGTGCACGTTATTATAACTAGTAAATAAAGACAAAGACACACTCTATTAAATATTTATTTTTTTGACTTCATTTCAAAATGTTCAATAAAAGATGATAATTATTTAAGAAATAATAGTGCCTCATTTTCTGAGTAAACTTATAATTTGTACGTAGGGAATGTTTAGCAAAAGTAGCTGTTGCTGGAGATGGTGTTGATGGTGCTAGAGATTATAAAAAGATATTATTTTTATAAACTACATGAAGTAACTTTTGGTTTTAAGAGATTATGGAAGATTATTTTTTTTATAATCTCTTATAAGTTATGTCTGCCAAACAAAGATTATTTTTTTAGTAGCTTATTTTTTGAAAAAATAAGTATAATCTTTCAACAATCTTGTGTGCCAAATATACCTGTTTTTTGTTAATACTTAAGACCAATGCTCCACAACTATTCATTTGAATCAATGCTGCTTTTGTTTGGTGGGTTTGGCCATAGGTTTCAAAAGCAAAAGATTAAAATGTTCTTTGTTTAAGGATTTTGTTCGGAAATTGAGTGCTACACCTTAAAATAGTACTTTCTCCTAAACCACTCAAGCTGATAATGTTGGAAAATAGTTGAGAATGGGTTGAACATGAGTTGATGCATTAGAGCCAAAAGTTAAAAATAACTTATTTGATCAATAGGTTGAAATTGCTTAACCTATATATTGATATATTGTCCTGTGTGCATGTGTTAAGAATAGTTTAAGAACTAGCTGAAGACATAAAATGGTTGAAACTTGCAAAGTTACATACATTATAACGTTTAACCTTAACTTATTATATGACATGTTTTAGATCAAACCCCCTCTAATTGATCTTTGGATTCCCAGTGAAGTCCCTTGATTCTGCATAATCTTCTGGTACAGGAAGATCAAGTTCCGAGCAAATAAAACGGATTATCTCCCCTGTCAAAGCCCCCGAAGATGCAAGGTTTAGCGTCACACTAATCGCAAACCTATTGTTTATGTCACAATATGCTGTAGATCCACCTACCCCGGCGTGACCAAACCCAATAACACTGCCATCAGTTGCTTTAAGCCTTATAAACCCGAGCCCAAATTGTCCATTTTGTAGAATTAAATCCTCATAATCTCCACTTCCCAAAAAAGCATCATGAAGTTTTGCTTTAGTGTTTCTAAAGATTTCAGTATCAGCATCAACAAGAGCAGCATAGAAGCGAGCTAGAGCACGAGCTGAGGAGTGTAAGTTGAAGGCAGGCATTATGGCACGACGAACATTAAGGCCATTGATTAACGGGAAAAAGCCAGCAACTACTTTGGGTGTTAATGAGGACGGAAATTTCATAGCAGCACTCCCAGTTTTCTTTGTTTCAGCTTGTTGGTTAGCCTTTTTAAGTTCGTTAGTATCAACTGTTATAGTTGCAGCACGAGACTCGGCCCCTGAAATGAGGGTAAGGAACAATTTTCTTATTTAAGCGGTGTTCAGGATGTTTTTTATTTAAGTGATTATCTATACATTGTATGGTTTTAATGCACGTAAGCAATCCCAAACACCTATTCAAAAGTATGTATCTGCTTATTTCTTAAGCACTTAAATATAAGCAATTAGTTAATTATGTGCTAAATTCAGATCAGACAAGCACTTTAGCGCACTTTAGCATAACCCATCCCAAAAACCCCTACACTTGATAAAGATTTTCTTATTGGATTCGGGCTTGTGTTTAAGTGTTATTTTTGGAATCTTACCAGCAGGAATCCCGATATAAAGCTCGCCATCGAGGTTAAGTGGGCGAATGAAGGCTTCCTCAAGAACATCCTGAAACTTCTTTCCAGACGCATGCTGCACATACAAACATTGTGTGTGTCAATGTTAAATTATTAAATAGTAGAGCTCAAGATTACAAAGAGGCCATGAGTTTGTAGCCTGCTTTGTATAGTGTCTGAAGTCCATCAATGGGCTTGTCTACAAGCTTTTAGAGAAAATTAATAGAAGGTTTATGTAATGGTACCTCAATGATTCCACCACATAGCCATCCATATGATAGATAATGATACAACTGTTGACTACCAGGTTCGGTCTCGGGTGCTACCATTGCAATGCGTTTTAGACACTTGTCAAAATCACAAAGTAATGTTTGATCTTCTTCAGAGATTCCTGCGAGAGCATTGTGTAGACCCGATGTATGGTTGAGTACATGATGAACCTGCACGAGGAGAGAAAATGTAACAACGTTCTTTTGTAGAAATATGTTTTGAAAGTAATTATGTGGTTTTCACTTATTAAATCGTGTAATATGAGTTCTAGAAGATGTTGCTTGAATGTGTTTCTATTGGTTAAAATTGTTAATATTCAGCTGAGTTATTGGGTGCTTCACAAACTCAGATAAAAAGAAGAAAAGTCTTGTAAAATGGTAACAGATTCTCTTCAATTAGGATAAAAGCTTATAACTTATTAATGCGATTGTAAGTAGAGGTAATCAAAATTTTAAACCCAAACACCTTCAAGACATCGGGAAATAGAAGAGTTAAAATTACTAGTTTTCAAGTAAACGAAAGCAGAATATATGTGGTAAATGGTAATCTTAGACATTGAGAAAACTTATTAATACGTCTGTAGGTTGCAATAATCATATGATAAGATTCAAAACGCGTATCCAAACACCCTCTCAAAACACAGGACATCCAATAAATATTAGGAGTACCTTTACTTGCTCTTTTCCATTTGTACCAAACTCCGGCCAAATATTTGCAACATTTTCGTCAAGCTTCAGTTTCCTTCAATACAAAGACATAAGGTTATTATTATTAGAGGAGTTCATGATAACACATATCAGAAATACATCAACTTCGTAAATCCTTTTACTCAAAATGAAGTTATCATTGAACTAATATTTGTTAAATAATCGTAGTTAACATACTAATCTATATGAAAATATTTTTTTGGATAAAAGTGAAATGTTTTGGGTCAACCTACACATGTTATCCCAAGAATTATACCCTTTATCAGCCAACCAATGTACCATTCCCGCAGTGACACCCTTGGTTACAGAGAAAAGAGGAAATAAGCTACTGGGCTGAACGGGTCGAGGATCATCTTTTCCTAGCACTCCAGCTGCAGTATCAATAATCACTTGCCCGTCCATGTAGGCAGATACCTAAGTAACACAATAACAAGAGTTTGAGTGAGATACAACCCCAACCATAAAACTGATGTACCAATTAGGCACATCTGACCCTAGAAACTTACAACTACGCTAGGTACCAATTAGGCACATCTGAATGTTTTAGTCTAGGGAATTAGTTGTAATTTTCAAAGTAAAGGATGTTGTCATTAGCTTGCCTTACAAGACAAGAAAATCTCCACCTCCTCAATGTATAAGATGGTTCCAAGTCCTATTAGGTTTAGGTTTGTTTACCACAAGTTGTAACTTTCATTTCCGGCCTCACCTTTTTTTATAAAAAATAAAATAAAATAAAATAAAAAAAGTTCGAGTGCATTTGTGTATGAGTTGGTGCCTATTAAACTCAGGGGTTTCTAACCCTTGGTCGATTTCTTGTTGGCGTTATTCTTAATTCTTGTATACAATAGACTAAGCTAAAACACTAAAACACCAACCTTCAACCGAGGGAACACATTATCAACAGGGCAGAGCCAGAAAGTTATCAACAGGGCAGAGCCAGAAAGTTAAAACGGATGGGCAAAATTTGATAATTTTTCAAACTACATTACAAATCTTGTGGTCAGATGGGCAAATTACAAACATAATTATAAATTTCAGAATATTTACACCCTCCTATGAGTCCTATCTTCGCCCATGAATATCAGTATCACTAAGTGCAATCACCCGACAGTATAAATAAAATAGAAAACAACTTGAAAACCGAACATCGACCCTAACACATCATAAACTTTAAATCAAACAGTTCCTACCACATAATCTAATAGAGTAGGGCCATTGTGAACCTAACACCAATTATTGACAACATATATAGAAAAACGTACAAACCTGGATTCCAAGTATTTTATCATCATTTCCTAATTCAACCAAGAAACTTCTTAGCTTGGCCTCGACATCAGAATTGATTGGACTATCATACACCCATTTCGCATTCGATGCTACTCCTTCACTCATGTTGCTATATTCGATATCGACTAGTTTTTCCTTTTTCGGGCAGTTAAACAAAGCTTATGCTGATTTCTGGGCAGCTGACCGTCTGACTTTTGCTACGTTACATGTGGTTGTTATAATTACACAGGCACCACAAAAAAGTTATTTTATGTTTTTTTCTTAACAAAAACACGTGCACATTTTGTATTTTTGTATGTAATGATATGCATGTGGGCTTGTGGGCCCCAGAATTGGACCTACTTTGTGTGCTTGTTCTTTCTTTGTTTCATCATTTGTGTAATCATTTGACTACTTTAAATCAATATAATAGTATCAGATAATTGTCATACTCAAGGAAAAGGATCATTTTAGTAAAATATATTTGTGTATGCCAACATGTTGCATGCTTTTGACCTTGTTATCTTTTTTGAACTTACTTTTGACCTTGTTATTAATTGTCAATTTCTGAACTGCTAACTCAGTTGGCCATCAAAAGTGATTTTGGGAGGTTGTTACCACATGCGAGAAGTTTCATGTTCAAGTCTCTCCGAGAGGGTTTTCCTTCAAGGTAGAATCTGTGGGGTTCTGCCTCATAGATACGTCGATTTGAGTCTGGCGGAGACTACCTTCTGGGTATGTATTGTGGAATCGAATCACTAATTATTATTCGAGGTTTGCATGGACTACCTTCTGGATTGTCAATTTTTGATATGACACGGTAAACAAAAATAAATGTGACATGAGATTAAATAGACTTTAATCAAGGAAAAACAGTTTTGGGTAAAAAAAAAATCAATCCGTGTAATTAATTGAATAAATAGGATCGTATTTGAGTTGAGTAAGTATTAAACATATTAACTTGTAAAATCGTTTAAATATGTAGGCCTCCAAAAATATACTACTTGGATTTTATGTTAGATTTAGATTTAAACTTATTTTATTATGTACTTAATATGATATTAAATTACAATTATGTACTCAAATAGTTGTATAGTATTTATATGTTATTTTTATTTTAATTCACTATATCACTTTTGAATTTAAACTGGCAGAATTGAAAAATCATCAAACTTATCCCCGTTTGACATATTTAATTAAACAGTTTAAACGGGTCACAAATGAGTTACACATGTCATGTAGATATAAGTTATGGTTGAGTTTCTTGACACAATTAATAAACGGGCCATGTTTAGACAGAGATTATACCAACCCATCAACTAGTGAACTTGAACTTGAATATGTCAACTCGAACACGACTCAATTGCCTCTTATATCAATGCGTAGATCGAGTACATGTGCATTTCCATATGTGACGCATAATGTAATTAAGTGACCACAATACATTTTTACATACTTTATGACATTTACAAAAATCCGAATAATGTAGTGAAGTAATTATATCACTTTGTTATGGCTGCTATTGAAAAACATAACTGCATGACCTCCTAAACTGTGACAACCGGCAGTTTAGAGAGTTATTTTAAAAAACCCGCATTACGATTTAAGTTCGTTTATAATTGTTATTTGAAATTTTTATTTCACAACGAACTTGTAAGACCTATTTTATGGATATTCTTAATTAATGACGTTATGGAATTCGTGAATTATGTTCATAATTCATTTTTGATTAAATGCTCGGTGATGTATATTTGAATTCTCACTTGGTACTACGTTGACTTTGGCACTAGGATTACCTAACAAAAGTTTATGATTCGTCTTAACGAGTCCGACTATATTTTTAATTAGTTACGAGATATTTTCGAGTGATATTGAAGTTTAAAATGAGTTCGGGTTCGAGCCACATGTTTTTACATTTACCCACGTTACCCGCTCCACACCGTAGTAATATTATTATTATTATTATTATTATTATTATTATTATTATTATTATTATTATTATTATTATTATTATTATTATTATTATTATTATTATTATTATTATTAATAACTTTCAAAAAAAAATAATAAAAAGAGTTAACTACAAAATATGGTCCTTGTGGTTTATTTTCGGTACACACAAACAAACACAACCTTTCCATCTCTCTCACCTCCATCTTCTTTCCCCCATTCCTAACCCTAGCCGACCCTAACTTCCGGCCACCACCACTGCTCCACCGCCGACCCCCCACACCACACGACCACCACCAATAGACTCCCCATCTCATCCTCTATCCGATCTACCCCTAAACGCGCCCTAATCCTTACATTAAAACCAATTCGAATCAAAATAATCACGAATTCATCATCACCTTCTTGTCATTTCTTGAAGTATCCTTCGATTTGGTATTGTTTTGGAAGGTAGGTCGAGTTTTGACTCGATTTATGGGTTCGAATCGTGACCAAGGGTCACGAATTGATGAGATCCGAGTGGGTTTTCAATTTAAAACGTGATATGTTTATGGGTTTTTGATGAAATCGCGTTTTCAAATGGTTTGGTATCCGGGGTTTAGTTTTTCTTGTGGGTTTGAACGAACCGTGAGTCGAAGACTCACGGCTTGTGGTGGGATTCGAGCCTATGGCTCGTTAACTTGCTTCTTGTGGCTTGGAAATTGTGGTTATCATGTTGTTTATGGTTGATCTTGGTTCGACTCGATGGAGTCGAGGCCTCATGGCCGTATATGGTTATTGATGCCGCGACCCAAGTGGTCGAATGGCAGTTTGAGGGTGCTCTTTGGAGCTTATTTTTGCGACCGTGGTTGTTGGGTCGAGTCCTTGTGACTCGTGGTATTGAGCCGTGACTCAAGTGAGTCGAGGGCTCGGGTTTGGCTTGGTAAACCGACCCAAACATTAACTTTGTTGATGTTATTTTCTTGTAATATTTGTGAACTAAATTTTGACATTGTTGTGGCATTATATTTTCGGCCGAATGCTTTTGTTGGGTCGAGACCTTTTGTGGTCTCGACAAGGGAATTATTGTATTAATTGTGGAGTTGTTGACGAAAAGAGATATTGGGGACCGATTTTGAGACGGTCGTTAGATTGACGGAGATAGGTTAGTCGGGTGCCGTAGTCGGACCCTATTGTTGTAGCACGTGGATTGAGATTGTGATTGGACGGAGATTTGTATCTTATGACTTTTACTTATTATTATTGGACTTGGACAATGAGCCGAGAGTCATGACTCGGACATGTGACCATTTCGTACGACTCAATAACTATTAAAATTAAAACGAAAATAATAAAGCTCGTAATAATAATTGTTGATAATATGAACGTTTATATGAATATATATACGTGAATAACGTATATATAACTATATAAGCGCGTATATTAATAATAATAATAATCACGAGTCGTATTATAAATAATACAATTAGATATATATTAGGCTACGAAAGTGGCGCAATATTATTGAACATATTATTATTATAAAAATTGTGTTATAAAACGGGAAACTCCCGACAATTATTAAACGTTTAATAAAATGTCATTTCGGATATATAACGGATGAACTTATTGAGTTATGCGAAATCGTTGTCACTCGGGTCCAGGTAAGTTACTATTTGTGACGTTCGTGTTGTCACGGATATATGACGACTAATATAGACGTTTTCTATAACTAAATAACCATTTAACCGTAAGGTTGAACCGGGTTATTTGGCTATATGAAATGAATATATTAGTGGGCATCGTATCCTACGACGCCCATAGGTTGTAGTATATGTAAAGTGTAATAAATTGCGAGTGTATATATCGGGAAATCTGGCCAATTTGACGATATATATGAGGAATTTATTAAACTATGATATATACTATATAGTATTTATGTGCTATGTGCTCTAGGTTGGGTGTAATCTTGGAACGGTATGTTACGTAAATAAATATGAGGATTATCAAATCGACGGACTTGGTAAACTTCGGCGATTTATTTAAATAATATATTGGGCTAATATTAGATCTATAGTTTATTTTATTATTCTATATGTGATCTTTTTGGTTTGTTTTGAGTCGACCCACCACCCGTATGGATACCAAACGCAAATACACCAAACTAATACGAAATGGATTTTCGGAAATAAAACGGATTCTCGTCCGGGTTTGGGAATATTATAAATTTGAGGAAATGATTTCTGAAAGAGTTAATATTGTTAGGTCGTGCCAAGTCCGTAGTTGCTGTTTCGTGAGTTATCATACATCTTATTTCTACCGACTTCTTCTTGCTATTTTCTGGACTTGAGGTGAGTCATAGCCCCACTTTTTACTCTTGAACTATGTTTTCAACAATTGGGGTGAGAAACGTGCAAATCATTTTATGTGGACTATTATCGCTTTTATATTCTTTCTAAACTTGCTATGCGTATAGACTAGGATATATTGTTAGCTTTAGTCACACCTTTTGTGTGTACTATTCAAGGCTGGCTTATTTGGTTATTGGTGGATTGTCAGCTTTAGTCACATATATGTTGTGTGCACTATTCAAGGTTGGCTTATTTAGATACTGTAGTGTGCACCTATAGGTTATTAATACTTCGGAGGTTATCCGAGTATTTATTGGTATTGCGGGGGTTACTCGAATATCTATGTTAGTACGGAGGGTATCCGTGTGTTATGTTGGAGTGGAGGGTATCCGCAGGCTTTTAGCGAATCCTTAGTCTAGCTAGCAAGCGTTTTGCGTATATGTCCACTATATTGTTAGTTGAATTTAAACCTATGATCTCACCAGCGAAAGCTGACTTTTAGCACGTTTTCTCAGGTAATTAAGTGTTGAGATGCATGCTTGGAATGGAAGGCTCGGCCAAGGCACACGGTTCATGGATCTATTTTTCTAAACTCTGATAACTAAATTTGGACCTAATGTTATTTTATTTTGGGCCTGACTCTGAATGATGTTGGGATAAATGTAAACCTTGAAACCCCGTTTTGGTTGTGTTTTTATTATGTTTACTTTATCTCGTTCTATATTGTCTTGTGTTGGATACCAATCCCCGTAGCACCCCGAAAGCTTGTTGAGTCTTCCGCTGTATCAAATTTTGGGGGTGTTACAGATTGGTATCAGAGCCAAGGTTATAGAGAACTAGGTAAATAAACGCATAAACTATAACCGTATTTTTATAGAAAATGATCCTTGACCACCGCCCGCCAGCCCGCCAAGCCGGAGCATCTTCTATTATTTGAGGTATTATGAGATATTTGAGATGATTTGAGGTTTATGGATTTTAGTAATAAGATGGCGTTCTCGAGGATTTATATGGTCTATATGTTTTATAAACATTTTAGTAATGCGGTGTTTGAAATTCTTTTATTGAGATTATATATGGAACTATTTGATGAGTATATTTGGTATGGTATTATGAGTTGTGATTTAGCTGTTTTGAAACACTTACACCTACCCTACGCCGTTGTCACAGACTATGGCCTCCCATATGCCCGATGTCGTCGAGGACATTCTTACTGCACCGGTTTTACCTGCACAGTTCACTATGGCATCTGATGACCCTTACCAGATGGCCATGTCTTCAGCTACTGTATCACAGGCAGCTTCTACTTCAGCACTACCTACTGCATCTACGCAGGGACCCTCATCTTCTCTAGGGCTCCCTGGTACATCGAGGCAGCTTACTCTTCATCAGGCTTTGGCTCGTGTGGCACCACGCTTTGCCCACCGAGCTACGGCACGCATGTCGGTACGCCCTACTCCATCACCTTTACAGATTGATGCTCATTCTCTTCTGTCTGAGGCGCCACCCACATCATTGCGTCGTCGTCCTAGATCACCTACTACCTCTCCACTTGGTTCACCTAGTAGGAGACGACGAGTGATGAGGTACTCTTCCGATGAGGAGGAGGAGGAGGAGTACGAGGGTGAGGATGAGGCTGATGACCCTGAGGAGGAGGATGACCCTCAGGAGGCTGAGCAGGGTGATGATGATGACCCTGAGGAGGAGGATGACCCTCAGGAGGATGAGATGCCTGATGATGATGATGATGAGTTAGTACCACCAGCTCAGGCTGAGGAGCCTGATTCACCTGTACACCCGATTGAGCCTGATTCACCTGATCATCCGTTCTTGTTTGAGTTACCACCTGGTAGTCCCGTTGAGTCAGATGCATCTTCTGAGGTTTCTGCTGAGCATGCAGAGTTGGGTGAGGTTGGCAGGTTGTGGGCTCGGATTACTGAGCTTAGTGAGAGAGTTGCACGTGTATCTGATCGACTTGAGAGAGTTATTGGAGAGTTCTTAGCAGATTTGAGAGTTGATTTGACTGTCGCTGTGGGCAGGGCTACTGAGCTGAGGAGAGTTTTGATGGATGTCCACGAGCATATCGATAGTTTGCAGCAAGGATTTGTTACTGCTCGTGAGGCCGACCGCAAGCTTTGGCAAAGGAATGCTGAGCTAGAGAAGGAGGTGGCTGACCTCAAGAGAGACCGAGACACCCATAGCGTGGAGTTAGGATCGTTATGGAGGGATCTTGATGGCTTGAGGCAGGAGTTGAGGATAATCCGCCAGCCGCGTGGCTAGTTGTTTGGGTTATGTTATCTTTTTGCTTTCTTAACCGAGGAGTGTTCGGTTAGAAAAGCTATTTATCATATTTTGATGTATTTTGCTCGGTATTCGTCTCTTTTGGAACGATTAGTATGTTTTGTGTTATCCGTTAGTTGGAACGATGTTAGATCGCTATTGTATGGTTGATGATTATTAGTATATGGTATTATGTGATTTTGGGTGATATGGAAATTGAGTCCTTATTCGCTTATTTGTTGTTACGTGGTGTATTGTTGCTATTCTTTCCATGACTTGATTCGTTGAGATGCTTTGTTGAGCATATCGATAAGTTCTATTGGAGACTCATGAACTTGTGTGATGTTACAGATCAATGGCACCACGTCGAAACCCTTTTAGGTCTACCAGAACTGGTCCTGCTGTGACTACTCCTGCTCGCCGAGGTCGCCGACCTACTCGAAATGTTGAAACTCCTACTCCTGACAACCTGGATACCACTAACCGTAACAACAGGAATCAAAATGTTGATGTTCAGGGAGACAATGATCATGTTCCACTTAATGCACCTACTGTAGATCAAGCAATGATCAACCAACTCGTGGAGCAAAGAGTTGCTGAACTACTAGCTGAGTCAAATCATTCCAACAATTCTGCTGGAACTTTTCCACCTGTCCGTGCTAATGGATGTCAATACAAGGAATTCAAGATTTGTGGACCCATTGAGTTTGGTGGAACTAAAGGAGTGGTTTACTTAGTCAGATGGATTGAGAAGACTGAGTCAGTGTTTAATGTCAGTGGTTGTGCGGAGAATGCGAAGGTAAAGTTTGCTTCTTTTACTTTCAAGGATGAAGCTTTGACTTGGTGGAACAACTACCGAAATGCAGTTGGGAGTGATGTAGCGTATGCTATGACTTGGGAGCAATTTAAGTCCTTGCTAATTCAGACTTATGGCCCAAGGAATGAGGTCAAGAAGCTAGAGATTGAGTTTTGGAACCACAAGGTGAAAGGTAATGATATGGCGACTTACAATCGTCGTTACCAGGAGTTAGCCTTGTTGTGCCCAGATATGGTGAAAACTGAGACTCAAAAGATCGAGAGGTATACCGATGGGTTGCCTGTAGCTACGAGAAATGATGTAATTTCTGCTAGGCCTGCAAACATCCATGAGGCAATCACAATTGCTCAACAACTTATGGATTCGTTGGAATTAGAAGAAGCTGATAAGGAGAAGAATGGAAAGAGAAAGAGAGACCGTCACTCTAAGAGTAATGATCATCGAAACAAGAGACAAGCTAAGGTGTATGCTATTGGGAATGGAGATAAGAAGAATCAGAACGGTGATGCACCCAAGTGTGATCGTTGCCATCAGCATCATACTGGATGGTGTAGTGTGAAATGCCAGAACTGCTCAAAGAAAGGACACACAGCTAGGGACTGTAGAGCTCGACCTCTTGCTATGGTTCAAGCTGCTCCTGAGATGAGAAACAAGGCAGATGTTACTTGTTATGGGTGTGTAAAGAAGGGACACTATAGGAATGAGTGTAGAGAATCGCGGAACCGTGGAAATCAAGGCTCGGGTGGTAATGGGTACAATTATGGAAACCGTGGAGCTGGAGGAAACCGTGGACGACAAGATATTGGGGACCAACGTGTGGAAGCTGGAGCTGCTCAGGGAAGAGTGTATGCACTCGGGAACGAGAGAGGAGAAGATCCGAACATCGTGACTGGTACGTTCCTTCTCAATAATCGTTATGCTTCCATACTGTTTGATACTGGTGCCGATAGGAGTTTTGTGTCCACTACGTTTGCACCCTTACTAGAGAAACCCCCGATGGCCTTAGGAATTGGATATGATATTGAGTTAGCTAATGGAAACCTAGAAAGGATTAATACCATCATTCGCGGTTGTACGTTAAATTTCTTGAACCACCCTTTCAACATAGATCTTCTACCCGTCACGTTAGGAAGTTTTGACGTCATCATTGGTATGGATTGGTTGTCGAAGTATCGTGCTCACATACTTTGCGAAGAGAAGATCGTGTGTGTACCATACGGAAAGGAAGTCCTAAACATATTGGGAGACCGAAAGGATTCTAGGAGCCCATCCCGATTAGCAGTTATATCTTGCACAAAGTTACCGAAGCTAATGGAGAAGGGATGTTACCTTTTCTTAGCTCAAATTTCTGAGAAAGGAGAGACGAAGAAAAAGGAAAGGTGCATTGGAGATGTGCCTATAGTTCGTGATTTTCCTGATGTGTTTCCCGATGATTTGCCGGGAATCCCGCCGACTAGACAAGTGGAGTTTCAGATTGAGTTGATACCTGGTGCTGCACCTGTAGCACGAGCACCTTATCGTCTTGCACCTACCGAACTGGAGGAGTTGTCGAAACAATTGGCGGAGTTAGCCGAAAAAGGATTCATAAGACCAAGTTCTTCACCTTGGGGAGCCCCAGTCTTATTTGTGAAGAAGAAGGATGGATCGTTTCGTATGTGTATTGATTATAGGGAGTTGAATAAGTTAACGGTGAAGAATCGATACCCGTTACCAAGGATCGACGACTTGTTCGATCAACTTCAAGGGTCGAGTGTGTATTCAAAGATCGATTTGAGATCAGGATATCATCAACTTCGAGTTCGCGAGGAAGATATTCCGAAAACGGCTTTCAGAACCCGTTACGGGCATTACGAGTTTCAGGTGATGCCGTTTGGGTTGACTAACGCACCGGCAATATTCATGGATCTCATGAATCGTGTGTGTAAGCCTTACTTAGATAAGTTCGTGATTGTATTCATCGATGACATTCTGATTTATTCAAAGAGTGAGAAAGAGCATGAGGAGCATCTAAGACTCATTTTGGAATTGCTCAGGAAGGAGAAACTCTATGCCAAGTTTTCGAAATGCGAATTTTGGATTCCGACGGTACAATTTTTGGGTCATGTGATTGATAGACAAGGAGTCCATGTGGATCCTACTAAGATTGAGGCGATAAAAGATTGGGCTGCACCTACAACCCCAACCGAAGTTCGTCAATTTTTGGGTTTAACTGGTTATTACCAAAGATTCATTGAGGGATTTTCGAAGATAGCTAAACCATTGACCAAATTGACTCAAAAGAGT
Organism: Artemisia argyi; assembly: GCA_030686995.1. NCBI lineage: Eukaryota > Viridiplantae > Streptophyta > Magnoliopsida > Asterales > Asteraceae > Artemisia > Artemisia argyi. The sequence continues at coordinate 191,410,267 of CM060685.1, read as the reverse complement.
GTTACGTATGAATGGGGAGACAAAGAAGAGGAAGCGTTTCAATTGCTTAAGAAAATGTTGTGTAGTGCTCCTATCTTAGCGTTACCAGAAGGTAACGAGGATTTTGTCGTCTATTGTGACGCCTCACATAAAGGTTTGGGAGCCGTGTTAATGCAACGAGAGAAGGTGATAGCTTATGCTTCCCGACAGCTCAAAAAGCATGAGAAAAACTACACTACCCATGATTTGGAATTAGGTGTTGTGGTTTTTGCTTTAAGAATATGGAGACATTACTTGTACGGAACAAAGTATGTTGTATTTACTGACCATAAAAGTTTACAACACATCTTAAATCAAAAAGAGCTCAACATGAGACAGCGACGTTGGATTGAGTTGCTAAGCGATTATGATTGTGAAATTCGCTACCACCCTGGTAAAGCAAACGTTGTTGCTGATGCTCTTAGTCGAAAGGAAAGAGTACCACCATTACGAGTTAGGTCATTATGAATGACTATCGTATCGCCATTACCGTCTCAAATACTTGAAGCTCAAACGGAAGCGTTGAAAGCAGAAAATAGATTTGCCGAGAATATGTTTGGGATGGCTGATAATGAGAAAGGATCTGTTAAGCGTTCTGATGGATTATTATGTTTTGGAGATCGGAGTTGGGTACCTTTATATGGAGAAATTCGAGAATTGATTATGCATGAGTCGCATAAGTCAAGGTACTCCATTCATCCTAGTTCCGATAAAATGTACTAGGATCTTAAGAAGTTCTATTGGTGGCCGAATATGAAGGCGGATATAGCATCGTACGTTAGTAAGTGTCTGACATGTGCTAAGGTTAAAGCTGAACACCAGAGACCGTCAGGATTACTAACGCAACCAGAACTTCCAGTCTGGAAATGGGAGCGGATTACTATGGACTTCATTACCAAATTACCGAGAACAGCTAGCGGTTGTGACGCTATCTGGGTAATTGTGGATCGTCTGACAAAGGCTGCTCATTTCTTAGCTATTAGTGAAGATGATAGTGTGGATAAGCTTGCGAGGTTATATGTGAAGGAAATTATTTCGCGTCATGGAGTCCCGATATCTATTATTTCGGACCGCGATAGTCGTTTTACGTCAGCTTTGTGGCGATCACTTCAAACGGCTTTGGGGACGAGGCTTGATATGAGTACTGCATATCATCCCCAAACCGATGGTCAAAGTGAGAGGACCATTCAGACGATAGAAGATAGGCTTCGTGCATGCATCATAGACTTTGGTAAAGGCTGGGAGAAGTATTTACCCCTTGCGGAATTCTCCTATAATAATAGCTACCACACAAGTCTTAAGGCTGCACCATTCGAAGCTTTGTATGGCAGAAAGTGTCGTTCGCCTATTGGTTGGGCAGAAGTTGGAGATAGTCAACTTACAGGCCCTGAGCTTATTTTGGAAACTACAGAGAAAGTAACTCAGATTCGTGATCGATTGCAAGCAGCCAGAGATAGGCAGAAGAGCTACGCTGATCAGAGACGTAAACCTTTAGAGTTCCAGGTTGGAGACAAAGTAATGCTGAAAGTCTCGCCTTGGAAAGGTGTTATACGTTTCGGGAAACGTGGTAAACTCAACCCACGCTACATTGGACCATTCTTGATTTTAGAAAGGATTGGGCCCGTGGCTTATAGGTTGGAATTACCACATGAACTGAGTAAAGTTCACGACGTGTTCCACGTAAGTAACTTGAAGAAATGTCTTTCCGATGAAATGCCCGTCATTCCAATGAGGGACATTCGTGTTGATGAGAAACTGAATTTCGTGGAAGAACCGATTGAGATTTTAGATCGTGAAGTTAAACGACTCAAGAGAAGTCGCATTCCGCTCGTCAAGGTTCGCTGGAATTCCCGACATGGACCAGAATTTACGTGGGAACGGGAGGACGAGTTCAGGAAGAGATATCCGAAGCTTTTCACTCCGTAGATGAATTTTTCCGAGTGAAACCCGGGACGGGTTTCCTTCTGAGACTGGGAGGATGTGACAACCGGCAGTTTAGGGAGCTATTTTAAAAAACCCGCATTACGATTTAAGTTCGTTTATAATTGTTATTTGAAATTTTCATTTCACAACGAACTTGTAAGACCTATTTTATGGATATTCTTAATTAATGACGTTATGGAATTCGTGAATTATGTTCATAATTCATTTTTGATTAAATGCTCGGTGATGTATATTTGAATTCTCACTTGGTACTACGTTGACTTTGGCACTAGGATTACCTAACAAAAGTTTATGATTCGTCTTAACGAGTCCGACTATATTTTTAATTAGTTACGAGATATTTTCGAGTGATATTGAAGTTTAAAATGAGTTCGGGTTGGGGCCACATGTTTTTACATTTACCCACGTTACCCGCTCCACACCGTAGTAATATTATTATTACTATTATTATTAATATTATTATTATTATTATTATTATTATTATTATTATTATTATTATTATTATTATTATTATTATTATTATTATTATTATTATTATTATTATTATTATTATTATTATTATTATTATTATTATTATTATTATTATTAATAACTTTCAAAAAAAAATAATAATAATAAAAAGAGTTAACTACAAAATATGGTCCTTGTGGTTTATTTTCGGTACACACAAACAAACACAACCTTTCCATCTCTCTCACCTCCATCTTCTTTCCCCCATTCCTAACCCTAGCCGACCCTAACTTCCGGCCACCACCACTGCTCCACCGCCGACCCCCACACCACACGACCACCACCAATAGACTCCCCATCTCATCCTCTATCCGATCTACCCCTACACGCGCCCTAATCCTTACATTAACACCAATTCGAATCAAAATAATCATGAATTCATCATCACCTTCTTGTCATTTCTTGAAGTATCCTTCGATTTGGTATTGTTTTGGAAGGTAGGTCGAGTTTTGACTCGATTTATGGGTTCGAATCGTGACCAAGGGTCACGAATTGATGAGATCCGAATGGGTTTTCAATTTAAAACGTGATATGTTTATGGGTTTTTGATGAAATCGCATTTTCAAATGGTTTGGTATCCGGGGTTTAGTTTTTCTTGTGGGTTCGAACGAACCGTGAGTCGAAGACTCACGGCTTGTGATGGGATTCGAGCCTATGGCTCGTTAACTTGCTTCTTGTGGCTTGGAAATTGTGGTTATCATGTTTTTTATGGTTGATCTTGGTTCGACTCGATGGAGTCGAGGCCTCATGGCCGTATATGGTTATTGATGCCGCGACCCAAGTGGTCGAATGGCAGTTTGAGGGTGCTCTTTGGAGCTTATTTTTGCGACCGTGGTTGTTGGGTCGAGTCCTTGTGACTCGTGGTATTGAGCCGTGACTCAAGTGAGTCGAGGGCTCGGGTTTGGCTTGGTAAACCGACCCAAACATTAACTTTGTTGATGTTATTTTCTTGTAATATTTGTGAACTAAATTTTGACATTGTTGTGGCATTATATTTTCGGCCGAATGCTTTTGTTGGGTCGAGACCTTTTGTGGTCTCGACAAGGGAATTATTGTATTAATTGTGGAGTTGTTGACGAAAAGAGATATTGGGGACCGATTGTGAGACGGTCGTTAGATTGACGGAGATAGGTTAGTCGGGTGCCGTAGTCGGACCCTATTGTTGTAGCACGTGGATTGAGATTGTGATTGGACGGAGATTTGTATCTTATGACTTTTACTTATTATTATTGGACTTGGACAATGAGCCGAGAGTCATGACTCGGACATGTGACCATTTCGTACGACTCAATAACTATTAAAATTAAAACGAAAATAGTAAAACTCGTAATAATAATTATTGATAATATGAACGTTTATATGAATATATATACGTGAATAACGTATATATAACTATATAAGCGCGTATATTAATAATAATATTAATCACGAGTCGTATTATAAATAATACAATTAGATATATATTAGGCTACGAAAGTGGCGCAATATTATTGAACGTATTATTATTATAAAAATTGTGTTATAAAACGGGAAACTCCCGACAATTATTAAACGTTTAATAAAATGTCATTTCGGATATATAACGGATGAACTTATTGAGTTATGCGAAATCGTTGTCACTCGGGTCCAGGTAAGTTACTATTTGTGACGTTCGTGTTGTCACGGATATATGACGACTAATATAGACGTTTTCTATAACTAAATAACCATTTAACCGTAAGGTTGAACTGGGTTATTTGGCTATATGAAATGAATATATTAGTGGGCATCGTATCCTACGACGCCCATAGGTTGTAGTATATGTAAAGTGTAATAAATTGCGAGTGTATATATCGGGAAATCTGGCCAATTTGACGATATATATGAGGAATTTATTAAACTATGATATATACTATATAGTATTTATGTGCTATGTGCTCTAGGTTGGGTGTAATCTTGGAACGGTATGTTACGTAAATAAATATGAGGATTATCAAATCGACGGACTTGGTAAACTTCGGCGATTTATTTAAATAATATATTGGGCTAATATTAGATCTATAGTTTATTTTATTATTCTATATGTGATCTTTTTGGTTTGTTTTGAGTCGACCCACCACCCGTATGGATACCAAACGCAAATACACCAAACTAATACGAAATGAATTTTCGGAAATAAAACGGATTCTCGTCCGGGTTTGGGAATATTATAAATTTGAGGAAATGATTTCTGAAAGAGTTAATATTGTTAGGTCGTGCCAAGTCCGTAGTTGCTGTTTCGTGAGTTATCATACATCTTATTTCTACCGACTTCTTCTTGCTATTTTCTGGACTTGAGGTGAGTCATAGCCCCACTTTTTACTCTTGAACTATGTTTTCAACGATTGGGGTGAGAAACGTGCAAATCATTTTATGTGGACTATTATCGCTTTTATATTCTTTCTAAACTTGCTATGCGTATAGACTAGGATATATTGTCAGCTTTAGTCACACCTTTTGTGTGTACTATTCAAGGCTGGCTTATTTGGTTATTGGTAGATTGTCAGCTTTAGTCACATATATGTTGTGTGCACTATTCAAGGTTGGCTTATTTAGATACTGTAGTGTGCACCTATAGGTTATTAATACTTCGGAGGTTATCCGAGTATTTATTGGTATTGCGGGGGTTACCCGAATATCTATGTTAGTACGGAGGGTATCCGTGTGTTATGTTGGAGTGGAGGGTATCCGCAGGCTTTTAGCGAATCCTTAGTCTAGCTAGCAAGCGTTTTGCGTATATGTCCACTATATTGTTAGTTGAATTTAAACCTATGATCTCACCAGCGAAAGCTGACTTTTAGCACGTTTTCTCAGGTAATTAAGTGTTGAGATGCATGCTTGGAATGGAAGGCTCGGCCAAGGCACACGGTTCATGGATCTATTTTTCTAAACTCTGATAACTAAATTTGGACCTACTGTTATTTTATTTTGGGCCTGACTCTGAATGATGTTGGGATAAATGTAAACCTTGAAACCCCGTTTTGGTTGTGTTTTTATTATGTTTACTTTATCTCGTTCTATATTGTCTTGTGTTGGATACCAATCCCCGTAGCACCCCGAAAGCTTGTTGAGTCTTCCGCTGTATCAAATTTTGGGGGTGTTACATAAACCACCACAACAAACTTTGAAAAAAAAACAAAAAAAAAATAATAAAATAAAAAAAAACAAAAAAACAACAACAACAACAACAACAACAACAACAACAACGGATTATTAACAAAAATATAGCTTCTTATAAACTCAAGTTACAAATTTAAGATTCCTAAAACAGTTTCAACTAATTGATCTTTGGTTCCTCAATGAAGTCCCTTGATTCTGCATAGTCTTGCGGTACAGGAAGATCAAGTTCCGAGCAAATAAAATGTATTATCTCCCCTGTCAAAGCGCCCAAAGACAACTTGTTTATAGTCACACTAATCGCGAACCTTTTGTTTATGTCACAATACGCCGTAGAGCCACCTAATCCTGCATGACCAAACCCGATAAGTGTACCATCAGTTGCTTCAACTCTTTTAAACCTGAGCCCGAACATCCCATTTTGTAAAACTAAATCCTTATAATCTCCACTACCCAAAATTCATCATGAATTTTAGCTTTAGAGCTTGTAAACATTTTCTTTGAAGGGAATGTGGGGTCTATGAGGGCAGCATAGTAACGGGCTACTGCACGAGCTGAGAAGTGTCCATTTGCGGCATGTTGTATGGCACGATGGGCATTGAGGGTGTTGCACAATGGAATAATGGTTTTTTTGGAAACACGAGGGCCTTTTAGGCTTACGAAGAGAGGAATACTTAGAGAGCTTTTACAAAGAAACTTTTATTACTTGAACTTTTTTCATAGTGCATACAAATGCATCACTACACCTATTTATACTTCTCCATGGAAGGTTCTAGAATCCAGATATTTTCCATGGATAATTACTTACATCATCATCCTAATCTTAATTCTAGATGATTCTTGACACATCATTATCCTTATCAACATATCTAGTCCTAGATACTTCCTACTAGATAAGTTTAACTAGATATTTCTAGTATCATTCTAGATATTTCACAAAGATATTTTCTATGAGTATTCTACGAGTTTCTAGAAGCTTCCATACCATTCTACGACTTTCTAGAAACTTCCATACCATTCTCGGGCTAAATCAAGTTTATGATCCAACACCCCCCTTTAAACTTGATTTACCGACTCCAAGCATCATTCGTTGTCTTGAGAAATCTTTCTCTTTGAGCGGTTTGGTGAAGATATCTGCAACTTGATCTTCAAACCTCGTATGTATCACTCGGACATCCTTTCTTGCAATGCACTCTCTAATAAAGTGATAACGAGTGTTGATATGCTTACTTCGATCATGGTAGACTGGATTTTTTGCTAAGTCGATTGCTGACTTGTTATCCACGTAGATCTTAGTCGTATCTTCTTGCTCCATGTGTAGCTCCTTTAGCATACTTCTTAGCCAAATTGCGTGACATACACACGATGTTGCAGCTACGTACTCCGCTTCACAACTGGATAAGGTAACAATAGGTTGCTTCTTTGAAGACCATGTAAAGGCATTGTTACCCCGGAAGAACAGGAATCCTGTTGTACTTCTTCCATCGTCTTTATTTCCAGCCCAGTCACTATCACTATATCCAACCAGATTGAAGTCTTCACTTATTGAGTAAAACATACCATAATCTATGGTACCTTTGATATAACGGAGGATCCTCTTTGCAATCTCCAAATGTTTTGTTGTAGGCTCTTCCATGAAACGACTAACCAATCCAACCGCAAAGAGGATGTCGGGTCTAGTACATGTCAAATAGCGCAAACTTCTAATGAGACTCTTGAATAGAGTTGAGTCTACTGCTTCTCCTCCGTCATGCTTAGAAGGCTTTGCCTTATGTTCTATGGGGGTGCCAACGGGATTACATTTCTCCATGCCGAATTTCTTTAATATCTCCTTGGCATATCCTTCCTGACTTATGAAAATTCCATCATCCATCTGCTTCACCTCAATGCCAAGATAATAAGACATAAGTCCTATGTCTGTCATCTCGAACTCTTTCGTCATTGACTTCTTGAGCTCATCCATCATACTTTGAGAGTTTCCTGTAAAGATCAAATCATCCACGTACAAGCAGACGAGCAGTATACCTCCACTTTCAAATTTCACGTAAAGTGCATATTCACTTAGGCATTTTGTAAAACCATGTTCTTGGAAATACTTGTTAATTCTAGTATTCCAAGCACGTGGTGCCTGCTTTAGACCATATGAGGCCTTTTTCAACCTTAGCACTTTACCTTCATGCCCTTTGGCAACATATCCCTCCGGTTGCTCCACATAAACTTCTTCTTCGAGAAGTCCATTTAGAAATGCAGACTTCACATCCATTTGGTGGATTTTCCACCTATGTTGAGCTGCAATAGCAATAATCATTCTAATAGTTTCTAAACGAGCAACAGGAGCAAATACCTCTTCGTAGTCGATCCCATACTTCTGCTTGTAACCTTTTGCCACAAGTCTTGCCTTGTACTTCTCCACTTCGCCTTTGGCGTTTTTCTTGGTCTTGTATACCCACTTGACTCCAATAGCCTTTTGGCCTTTCAGAAGGGTCGTCAACTCCCATGTATCATTCTTCACTATTGACTTTATCTCCTCGTCCATGGCTTGTCTCCATTTCTTACTTTTCATAGCCTCCTCAAAAACTAAAGGTTCACAATCAGCATATAAACAAAGAAGGGGTATCTCATCAGTTACCTCGTACAGCTCCTGCAAACTTCTTGTCTTAGGTTCTCCTTCACTTGAACTTGAAGGTGAGTCTTGGATTGGAGTTGGACTTTGAGGTTGTTGGACTTCTTCACTTGATTCACCTATCTCTTCTTCAATCATAGGAAGAAAGGCATACCTTTCATTTTCTTTAATGCTCCAATCCCATGCTTCTTCTTCATCGAACTCCACGTCTCTACTCACTACCACCTTCCTTGTGATTAGATTATAGAGCTTGTAGCCTTTTGACTGCTTGTCGTAGTCAACGAACACATGCTTCTCACTTCTATCATCAAGCTTGGATCGCCTTTGGCTTGGAACGTGAACATACGCTATGCTTCCGAATACCCTTAGGTGAGAGACGGTAGGCTTCATCCCATTCCATGCTTCTTGTGGAGTCTTGTTATCTAAACTCTTTGACGGATACCAGTTCAATAGATATACCGCACAGTCAACCGCTTCGGCCCAAAACTCCTTTGGCATCTTCTTACTTTTCAACTTGCTTCGGACCATATTGAGAATGGTTCTATTCTTTCTCTCCACCACTCCATTTTGTTGTGGGGAGTAAGGAGCCGTTAGAAATCTCCGGATCCCATTATCCTCACAAAATTTGTTAAATTCTTTTGATAAAAATTCTCCACCTCTATCGGATCTCATGGATTTAATTTTTAAACCTTTCTCTTTTTCTACCATAGCTTTGAATGTCTTAAAAGCTTGAAAAGCTTGGGATTTTTCTTTTAGAAAATATACCCAAGTTTTTCTTAAAAAATCATCAATAAAAAGCATGAAGTAAAGATTCTTACCATGAGAGGGTGGAGAAATGGGACCGCACAAATCCGTATGAATTAGTTGGAGAGGCTCCTTAGCTCTTGATGTTGCTTCTTTCGGGAACGAACTCCTAGCATGCTTCCCAAGAAGGCATCCTTCACACACTTGATTGGGATGATCAATTTGATCTAACCCTTTCACCATTCCCTTTGAGGATAATAACTTTAAGTCACCAAAGTTTAAGTGCCCGTACCTCATATGCCAAAGCCACGAATGATCCTTTAAACAACTCTTTAAGCACTTAACTTCATCATGTTGAATGTTTAGAAGGAACATTCGGTTTTTAGTCATAGGGACTTTAGCTATGAGCTTTCCTTCGGGATTTCTTATTGTAGCACTACGATCTTTGAAATGAATATCGTAGTTTTTCACTAAAAGTTGTCCCACACTTAAAATGTTACTTTTAAGGTTGGGCACATTGTATACGTCCGAAGTATATTGGTGACTTCCATCTTTAGCTCGGATAAGTATCTTACCTTTTCCTTTCACCGGTGCCTTTGATTCATCTCCAAAGGTGACGTTACCTTTACTTTCCTCCATATCTACGAACAAGTCTTCTTCACCCGTCATATGGTTACTCGCAGCGGAATCTATATGCCATGGTTCTATCCTTTCTTCTTGTTCGTCATGTCTTGCCATTAGCAAGGTAAGCTCATCTTTGTCTTCTACCTCCACAAGATTAGCTTTTTCTTCCACTTGTCTTGAGCTACTACACTCACTAGCATAATGACCATATTTGCTACAATTATAACATTGTACTTGGGGCTTACCTCCTCTTTGAGATTGAAAGCCTCTCCCACGACATCTTCGATATGAAAACCATTGGTTTTCATCTTCTTTGTTGACATCTTCTCTTCCTCTTCCTCGTCCTCGGCCTTGGAAACCACCACGACCTCGAAAAGTACCGCGTCCTCGTCCTTTCTCCTTTACATGTAGAAAGCTCTTTTCTCTTTCTTTGAAAGAGACCTTCGAGTATAAAGCTTGCTCCAAGGGTTCTTTCCCCCTTCTTTTCTTCATGGGCTTGTAAAGATCCCATGAGTTGATCAGTGGTCATAGAGTCTATGTCTTTTGACTCCTCTATGGCCACGACAATGTAATCAAAGCTTGGTGGCAAAGAGCGAAGAACCTTTTCTATCACCCTTGTGTCACTCAAGCTTTCACCATTTCTCTTCATTTCATTTGAAATGGTCAAAACACGAGTGAAATAATCTGAAATAGTTTCAGATTCCTCCATTTGGAGTTTTTCGAACTCTCCTCTAAGAGTTTGAAGACGTACCTTTTTCACCTTGTCAATTCCTTTGAAAGCATTTTGAAGGATCTCCCATGCTTCCTTAGAAGTGGTTGCATTTGCAACTTTCTCAAACATCACATCATCAAGACATTGATAGATGAGTGTAAGAGCACTTTGATCCTTCTTTCTTGCCTTTTGCAACTCCACCCTTTGGGCGGCATTCAACGAACTTTCATCATCAACTTTCTCAACACCCTTTTCGACTATCTCCCACACATCATGTGAACCGAGTAACGCCTTCATTCGAATGCACCAACTACCATAGTTGTCTTTGGTAAGACGAGGAAATTGGAACAAGTTCATTGCACTTGACATCTCGATCTTCTAGCTCTGATACCACTTTGTTGGAAACACAAGGGCCTTTTAGGCTTACGAAGAGAGGAATACTTAGAGAGCTTTTACAAAGAAACTTTTATTACTTGAACTTTTTTCATAGTGCATACAAATGCATCACTACACCTATTTATACTTCTCCATGGAAGGTTCTAGAACCCAGATATTTTCCATGGATAATTACTTACATCATCATCCTAATCTTAATTCCAGATGATTCTTGACACATCATTATCCTTATCAACATATCTAGTCCTAGATACTTCCTACTAGATAAGTTTAACTAGATATTTCTAGTATCATTCTAGATATTTCACAAAGATATTTTCTATGAGTATTCTATGAGTTTCTAGAAGCTTACATACCATTCTACGACTTTCTAGAAACTTCCATACCATTCTCGGGCTAAATCAAGTTTATGATCCAATAGGTTTCAACCATGTTGTACGTAAATGAGGATGGCTTGGTTGTTGAGGCGGGGTTCTGCCTGTTAGCTTCGGCTTGCTGCCCTAATGTAATCAGATCATTTGTATCTATCGTAAGAGTTGCAACACGAGATTCCACACCTGAAATATGGTGAACATATCAATACATGGAGAATGACGTTAAAAAAAAATCAATACATGGAGAATTCTTTTCAAATAATAATAGCATATAATTAACTAAAACATTATTCTTACCAGGTGGAATCCCGATATAAAGCTCGCCCTCAAGGTTAAGTGGGCGAACAAAAGCTTCATTAAGAACGTCTTGAAACTTCTTGCCAGATGCATGCTGAATATTCAAAAGTATATCAATTTCCTGAAGTTTCAATAATAATCGCATTCTTTGGACAAAATGATTAGGAGGTTTTTGCTCCAACAGCTTGTTCACTTTGGACGACTTTCAGTCCTTCTTTATCGGTTTCCTATTTAGCTTCTCTTTTCTTAATTTAACTTGTTTGTCATGTTAGGAAAAAAACACATCATAAGTAAATAAAAGAGTACATGGTGAGTGCTTATTCACTCACTATTATTTGACCAAATACCAACCCAAAACTACTATTTGAGCTAATAAATGCAAAGAAAACGTGTGTTTTTGTGTTTGTGATGTGCAGGTACGGATATTACGAAAAAACGAACAAAACAAAGCAAAAACGGGCACGAGAGTAGGAAAAGGACAGATAAGTCAAGAGCCGAAGCCGGGAAAGATTTTTCAAGTGTGGATCACTTTTATTCTCAGACTGTCAGAATCTACCTTGAAGATTAATTACTTGGCAAGATTAGTCCCTGTGATTAATTTTGAGGAAATTACACATTCAACCCTTGGAGTTTGGAAGTTTACACTAATAGTCCTTGGATTTCAATGTACCAAATCTGAAAATACAACATATATTAGCCTGGTCCAATTTGTGTTTACAAATCCAATTCTATCTTTAACCCACAATAACCAAAAGCCCAATCATAAAAATACCAAAGCCCAACCTAACTTTTATACTCGAGCCCATTCCCATTACCCGGTCAACGGGTCAAACACAAAACAAAATAAATAAACAAACTCACCCCGCCTTATTCATCCCCAATTACCCCTTTTCCCAGAATTTACATGAACCCTAGAAAACTAACCGTACAAATTAACTGAGATTAAGGGTGTTTTAGTCCGATCACTCGCTTCTAGAAGCTTGTCAGACGTGTCAGGGAATGTCAGAATCAAACTAGCACACGCTTGGCTATGTGGCATCATCTCATTGGCTCCCACACGTCACAATGTTTGATCAAAGGGCTATTATAATTGGGAGATGATTGAAGTATGATCTAAGGGCTCAGAAGATCACAAAAGAAGCACAGCACACGGATTGCCAAGCTGGCAATCCGTGACCCCCTCCTTACTAGATCCTTCCATCCACCACTATAAATAGAGGCTTAGGGAAGCTTATTTGGTGTGTAAGATTAGGGTAGCGAAGCTCTGCTTAAATTTCTTTTGATTGTATTCTAGTTTAGTTTGATGTAATTCAGTTCAAGTTCTTAATAAAATTTAGTTTTATATAAATCAGTCTCAGTTTATTTTCATTGATTTAGTTTAACAGATTTAACCATTGTTAATCTCAGTACTTCTTTCATTGATTTAAGCTTTATTAAATAGTTTAATTGTTTTAGCATTGTTAACTCAGATTTTATTTTTCACATAAAACAAAAATATAAAAAATATAAAAAAAATAATAAAAAAAAAATAGTTTCAAAATAAGTTTTAGATTTCAATTAAGCTACATTCAGTTTATATTTTGTGCAATCAAGCTTTGAAAGCTATTGGTCATATGGTACTGTTTCATCCAAAGGTGTTTGGATTCAAAGGTTGTTGTGGTATAGTGATAGCATAAGACAAACAGGGATGGTCTTTGCCTATCATAAAGATAGGCAAGCATAGTGAATCCTCCTCAATTGTGGCTGAGGAGGAGTTGCTTTGTAAGTACTTTCTATTTTTAAAATTCCACTAAATTTTATAGAATAGATTTGTTGTATGCTTGTGTGGTTTATATTGTGCTGATTTGGTTATTGATTTATCTGTTAGAATAATCTGAGTAGCTTAGTTTGTTTGATCTTTTGCATTGCAGTCTTAGCTATAGCATGGTTCAGTTTATTCAATTTGATAGAATAGTAGATTTGATTAATCTGTGTTGGAGTAGTTATCAGTGGTAGATAATTGTTAAATTCATCTCAGTTTGTTATTAGAACATTGTAGTAATCATTATTTTGTAATTAAATGGATTGGATCAGTATGGTGTAGTATAATTTGTTAGTAAGGGAGTGTTTGGATTTTGAGATTGCTGAGTATTGTTGTTGTTGTTATGTTGATTTACTTTTTCATTTAAACTTCACTAGTATAGTAGCAGAGATTTAGTTCATTTCAATAGTTAGTTGTTTCACAAGTCAGTCAAAGTAATTTCCATTACACTTAACTGTTAGAACACTTAGAATCAGTTAGTGGTAGCTTAATGATAGTTGCATTTTAGTTAAATATAGCTTAATCTTGTATAATCTCAGTTTTTTATTTCATTTAGACTTAGTTATGATTAGCTAAAATTGATTTTGGTCAAACTTTGTGGTACAAATAAAAAGTCAAACTGTTAGGTCACCATTTGATAAACACAAGTATGATATAAAGAGAAATGAGATGAGAAATAGACTTGGTTGATTAAGAGATAATGAGAAAGATAAAAGTGCAAGAGTTTCTTTAAGAATATCAAATAACCAACAATTATAATGAGTACATTAGCATGGTATTTATAGGAGGAGGACTAGGGCAACACTCCCTTCCTCCCTCCTTTCATGAAACGTGGGCTTTTAGGCCCATAGGGCTTTAACACTTAAGCCTTGTAACATAAACTAAATGAAATAAATACTAAAGCAACCTACTACAAAATGTAATGACCGAGACTTGACTAAATACTAAAAGTATGATCCCAACAATCTCCCCCTAAGGGTCGGTCATCACGGTTGCTTGACGTCTTCATCTTTGTCTTAGACTTGTGACATGTGAAACTCTAGACGTCTTCAAAAATGAGTGAATAATAGTGAAAGTGCTTTGCTCTTTGTCATTGTTCTCTGGTGATGATGCAGTGATTAGGTTATGAAGTTGTCTGCAGTTCGTTACTCCTGTGTCTGTGGTGGTTGTCCGCCATTCCAACATACTCATACATCTTAAGACGTTAGACTTTATCGTACAAGAAGTTCCTTTTCATGCATTGGGATCTTTGTCTTTAAACTTTGTAGATTCTGCTTATTGCTGTAGAATCTTTCTCTTAACTTTGTGTTGCAAGGATCTTTGGAGGAGCTTTCTTTGACTTCAAGATGTATGTATGAGCATGTTGGAATCTGCCATCATGGAGGTGATGTACCTGCGAGTAAACAGTTAGCAATAATACAACCGGTACTTACGGATAAGGAATTAGAGATCATCAACAGCATAGTGTGAAGACTCCTTCTAATCCTTATCCTGGCCGTTCCCATATCAGATACTCCCGAAGGAGCTTACTAGACCTACTAAGTAGCTCAATGACTGGGTGAGTCGCTGGGGATCACTCCACGACTGTAGACCGAAATGGAACCACCGCAAACACTAAGCGTAACCTTTGTGGGGTTACCGAAGTGACCTGCTGTCAGGGCTGTTTGATGTTGACCCTGGCAGGATTTCCGTTCAATCATTGAGAAATACCTAAGTAATCCTCTCATAAACGTTCTCGGCAGATTGCTAGGATCTGCGAAGGACTCGATAGTTTACAACTGATGCCCATTGATGTAGAACACCAGTTGTAGAAATACTAAGTGTTCCTAAGAGATCTTTGATGTATCTCAAGGCTCTAGACTCTATAAGTGCACTCCTAGGTTTCCTATACGGAGACTGGGGATGTGACTCCTGCTTCAATATCAACCGTCTCTAAGAGATAGGTCGATAGATTATGCGGGTTCCCCGTGAGAATGAAACAAGCTCTTTTAAGAGAACTTGAGTGGTTAAGAAGGTTTAGTGCATTGCGTCACTGGGTCCATGACGACTTAATCTTCAATACCGGTGTTGCCTTAGCAACAACCAGTAGCATACGTATTGAACCCGGTGTCTGCCCTAAGGTTGAACTTATGGAGGGCTATTTCTTTTCACCCTTTACTTTTGCTTTTCTTTTTAATTCTTCAACTCCTTCTTTCCCTTTCATTTATTTCTCCTTTTTTTTTCGTATCATACCTAAGGACTTCTAATTCTAACTATGGGAGATGTCCTTGGGTAGATCCCTCCGGCTCTGGCGGATCATAGGACTAATATTCCTATCTTAATCACCTTATAACTCCAACAGTAGCCAGGAAACCTTTTATTGAAAATCTCTCAAAGTGTTTGTGATAATCAAATATTTTGGTTAACACTTTGAGAGTTTTGAGTACACTTTTGAAGGGCTCCCCCTGCACATGTGCTCATAAGTATTTAATAAATTTGCACATGCGGGAGGAGCAATCACTTTTGAATTGATCCACTTTCTGTGAACAGGACCGATTCGAGACACGCTTACATCACTAGTTAGACTAGCTTGAAGTTATTACCCGGCCTGGTCAAGTCCACAGAAGGCTTCTCGAGACGGTACTTTTCTACTAAGACAAATCCTTTTCGAGACACGCTTACGTGGTTAGTTAAAGAGATGCATTGTCAGCTTTTAGGTGACAACTAGCTCTAGTAACTAACTTGATGTTATTACCCGTCGAGGATTTGTCCTTTCGATATAACTAACTTGTATTATCTCGTCAATTCCTGGGTCAGTGCTGAGTCTAGCTCGCTTATGATACACCTTTAAAGCTTTAACTTCGTATGTTTTAATCACTTTTTCATTTTCTCCCCCTCAAAAATAGCATACCAAATGGTGTTTTTGACAAACTTTGAGATTAAAATATGCCTTTTGAGTTTAACGGGGGAATTTACCACGAACATTTGATATTGAGCAAAGTGTTTTGTTTTGACAAGTGCTCCCCCTCAACAAGTGATTAGGTCTTATTGAGGTGAAATACTTGTCCTTTTGAGCAGAATTTAGGAAAAATCAGAAATGTTTGATTAATTCTACTCAAAAGTAAGAAGCCTTCGCTCCTTATATAAGGATTGAGGCACTGACGCGTACCTCAGGGTCCTTTCTTTACAAGTTCGGGTTGTGCACTGAAATGCGTGCACAAGCCATAATGAAGAAAAAATTATTAATCAAATCAAATGAATTCCTTACAATATCTACCAGTCAGGCCTCTGAAATGTCAATACCGGGAATTTCTGTCTGCCGCCCACATAGCTCTCCAACCTTCGAAACTGATCCCGGCGTCTTAATCGGTTCTCGATCTTGGATATGAATCTGCGTGCTTCCCTAACCTCTGTCGAATTCCACCGTTTCGATTTACCCAAAGCAATATCATCTACCCTGCTTTTGATGCCGTCCCTGACGAACTTAAGTGTTTCATCACAGAACTTATGTACTTCGGTGTAAGCCATGAAGCAGTTTCGACCATTAATGCTGCGGTAGGTGAATCCGAACGGATGTTTGATCATGGTGTACTGAGGCAGATGCTGAAGATCGGGAATGTCGAACATGTTAGGCTTGGTTAGATTGAGCTTCTTCTGGTAACTTTCAACTCCTAACTGAAGATCTTCAACACGTTCTCGGATAACGATTTGCCTGATGTAGATGAGGAGTGCTTGGATGAAGGCAAGTTGTATGTCTTTGGGTAAACCGCACAGTTTGCCTTGCACTTTGAGAAGGTACAGGTCTTCGATATCGTTGAGAAGTAGGCGTGGAAAGTCTGACTCGGAGATGTCGTAGAACTGTTCATCACTTCTTTTCAGTGTTATCTTGCTGAGGAAGGGGTACCCGAAATGTGTGACAGTTGAGATGAACTGAATGGAGACAATCTTCAGATCACTTGCCACTTCGCCCATAGTCTGATTCAGTCTGCTGCTACGATAGTATTGTGCCCTGGTTTTAGGCCAGTGGTGAATACCATAAAGTGCATTGCGGTCATACTCAACAATTTTGTCGACGAATAATGCGGTAGCTTCTTCTTCGATGGCATTGTTAAGATAACGAGCAGCCGGGAGAAAGGCGAGTGAGGTAACATACTTCTTCTCAGTAGCACTGCCGAGTTTCAGAAATTCCAGATCGGTGTTGAAGAAGAACATGTAAGGGATCTTTGGTTCTTGAGCTCTCCCAATCATCGGTAGTGGTTTTGACCAGTCTGTAATGTACGGTGCTGACTTCTTCGTGACTGGGTCGACAAATGCTTCTGGATTGATCCAGTCAATATCGCTTGACATGGCTCGAGCGATGTTTTCCAGATGATATTCCAGCTCGATGGAGTTCGCAGACCGATCTCTAAGAAGGTTGAATGCTTCATTCTTAATTCTGCGCAGTTCTTTCTTGTTCATCTTTTTCATCTTGAACCTGTGCTGAAGTAGTTGAGCATATTCCACTGTGCGACCATCTTGTGGTTCCTGATTAGCTTCCAGTGGTGGTTGGGAATTAATCATCTTCTCGAACCACGAATACTCGGTAGTCTCATCTTTGTCTAGCCATTGTAGGACGGTTTTGGGCTTCTCGGGTTCCTTACCCTTAGATGAGGTGTCTGGTTTCGGTTGAGGATGTTTTCCTTTCCTATCCTTCTTCTTCTTCTGTGATGGTTCTGGAACTGGATCGGGTTGGGGAATGTCGTCACCACCGGTGTATTCAAAGTGATCGTGATCTTTAGGGGCAGAACCCGATGCTTTCGGTTGGTGTGAAGAGGTGGTAGAGGTAGGAGGAATGACCGGTGTGCGAGATGAGGGTCCTTCAGCTTGTTTCTGTTTCTTAGCTTGAGAATTGGGATCCCTGTCTTCGTCATCTCTTCGTCTTTTTAACTTTTCTGCCTCTGTGCTGCATGTGTCTTTGGTCATCTTATCTTTCAGTGCTTCTAGTACTTTAGCTTCTTCTGGTGTTAATGTGAACTTGTTGGCGAGCTTCTCTAAGAGTTGAGCTTCCAGTTCATCCAGAGAAAGTCCTGGCAGAGGAGCAGTTGACTTGTCTGCTCGAAGAGTAAAGGTTGTAGATCGGATAACTTTCTTCACTGCTTGCTCAGCGAACTTGGTGAGTTCGTCTCTCATCGGTGCCAGCAGGTCTTTTAGCTCAGCCACTAAGTGTTGTGACATGTATTCCTGTGCTTGAGCTGCTAGTGCGGCTTCCAGGTTCTCAGTAACGTCTTTAGCTAGGAAAATGTCGACCTTGTCTTGTAGCTCTTTGACGTTCTCGTTCAGCTTAGAAAGTTCAGCCACCTGGGATGCAAGTGTGGCAACCTGATCTTCAAGTTTACTTTTCTTCTTCTCATGCACCTTCTTGAAAGCAGACTTGAGTAGTTTTGCAGCAGCAGAGGCTTTAGAGCTTGGTTTCTTAATAGATTTGCCTTGTGTTGATCCAGAAGCAGGAGGTGATGACTGTGTGGATTCAATGATGGTGGTGGAGACTTTGTCATCACCTTTCTTGGTTACGGGTTGTGCAGCTTCTTTTACTCTCTTATCTGCTGCCAGTTTTTCTGCTTCAGCTTGCAGCCTTTGCTCCTCAGCAACCCTGGCTTCTTCTTTAAACTTTTCCTCAGCCAGTTTGGCTGCTTCAGCTTTCAGCCTTTGCTCTTCAGCAATCCTGGCTTCTTCTTTTAACTTGTCTTCAGCCAGTTTGGCTGCTTCATCGGCTTTCCTTTGTACCTCTGCAAGACTGGCAGCCTCAGCTTTAAGTCTGAGTTCCTCAGCTAGCCTAGCTTCTTCTGCTTTCTTTAACTGTTCTTCCGCTAGCTTAGCTGCCACTTCAGCTTTTCGGCTCTCTTCTATACGGATAGTTTCTTCAAGTTTGGCTTGAGCTAATTCTTCCAGTCTGGCCTCTTCAGCTTCTTGTTTTCTTTTCAGCTCTTCTTCCTGAGCCCTTTCTCTGCTTTCCATTTCTTCCACAGACATAAGCCTAGGAGTATCTGTATCCATAGGATCTCCTTCTTCATCCTCTCCCATAGTCATGTCGAACTGTGTGGGAGATACTGAGGGATTGTCGTAAGTCACCATCTCAGTATGGACTCTAGTTGTAGGCTCAGGAATGCTGCTGGAAGTGCCAGCCTCTGTGGTGGTATGGGTGAACTCTGGAGGTGGTGGTTGGTTAGCATTGAAGTCGTCGATTCTGCTGTGAAGGAGACCAAGGTTGAGTGCCCTCTCATTCTCTTCTTCTACTGACAGACCTTCTGACTCTTGTGCAACTGTAGCGGGTTTCTTCATCTTTTCCCTTCTCAACCTTTCTTCCTCCAGTAATCTCTGAGCCTCTGTGAATGGTTTTTGATTGAGGTGTGGGGGATAAACGGCATTATCAGCGAATTCATCGATGTTCTTATCCCAATCGATGTCTTCCACATTCTCATCATCCTCAGGCTGGGCAAATGCTTCTCTATACTGAGGACCTTCATCAGATTCAGTCCTTTCAGAATCAGATTTCTTGGGAGAAGCAGGTGGTGAGGGAAACCACCCAGGTTCAGCAGTTGGCTTCTTTGTGGGAATTCTGACTTTGGAAGATGGTTTCTTCTTCGGTTTGGTCTTGGTAGAACTCTCTGAGCTGCCAGATTTGCTGCCTTTCTTGCCTTTCTTCATGTATGCAGGAAGTGCAGCTTCATCCAAGAATCCCACTTTCTCTTCTTCAATTGCTTGTAGGTAGTACTTGTAGTGGTTACAAGCTTTGACTTTGTCAGTGAGGAGGCAATCTGGAAGTTTCTTTCCCTGTTTCCTTGTACTTGTATCCATTCTTTTGATGACCTTGAGTGTGTCCTCATTCTTGTAAGTGTGCTGGAACTCATCATTCAGTCTCTGAGGAATGTCATCATATTCATGGATAAAGCTGGCAATCAGAAGCTTGGTGAAACGGACGAAAGGAATGTTGCTAGTCTTGTGTTGTATATGCCACACAATGTCTTCCCAGATGATGCTGGCATAGTCGACCTTCTTGACATTAGCAATTGCCCAGAATAGCTTGAGATGTTGAAGCTTGGGATGTTCATGGCCTGTGTCTCTGCCAGACAGTGACTTGGCTATGATGATGTAGAGAGTTCTCCAAGGTTGTGGAAGAAACCTGATATTCACCTTAGAGTGCCTAACAATGACCCCTTCAGACTCATCATAACCAATATCTCTTAGCCATTCAATCAACTCTTCTTCACTGGGAACTTGGTCATATTCTTCATCGGGTTCAAGTTCGGGAAGTCCCAGAGCACTTCTGAGAATATCCTGGTCTACCGTGACTTGTCTCATGTGAAGCATGCAAGTGAATGATTCTTCCAGGAGGTCCAGATGAATAGTGTGCCAAAACTGATGAATGTAGAAGCAAGCCACAGCAGCAGATTTGGTGAGTAGAACCTTGCACGGGTGATAGATAAGTGCATCAACAGCAACCAGGCATGAAGACTCATTGCATGTGATTTTGTTGAAGTTGACTCTCAGGTTGTTCTTTCCAATCTTCCTGGAGTAGTCTTCGGGAAATGTGTCTTCCCATGCACGAATGGGTTCAGGTTCTGGTCCGTATGGGATGTCATTAAGTTCTGCCATCTGTATTGATCAGAAACACACAAAAATGGCAAATTGTTGATGATGTTAGTATTGGCATTCATTAAGCATGTGTTTACATAGATTAGCATGTTTTGATCTTGATCAATGGGGGTTTGTGTGTGTTAAAACTTTTGATTAGTGACAAACTTGAGTTCTTAAACTAGTTATAAACATGAGACAATTCAATTACAACAAAAGTTTATCATTTACAACAAGTTACACAATGGAAAATTTCAACACTTAGGAAAAAATTTGGATTTTTGACAAGTTTACGCGTAAGTGGTTGTTTTACGCGTAACCTGACTTAGGCGTAAGAAAAGAAATAAGGCGTAAGTGCAAAATCTACGCGTAAGTTAGAATTTTACGCGTAAAAGAGAAACTTACTCGTAAGATCAATTTTATGCGTAAGATAGGTCTTATGCGTAAAATTGAAGATACGCGTAGGATTCCCCTTAGGCGTAAATTGTAACTTATGCGTAGGTAATGACTTACGCGTAAGTTCTAGACTTATGCGTAAGATCAGAACTTATGCGTAAGAACAATATTATGCGTAAACTGTGTCTTATCCAAGACACAATTTGTCCACGTGTCGAATCTTACGCGTAAGATTCAATCTTACGCGTAGGATGAACATTTAACGCGTAAGATCGTCATTTCCAGAAATTCACCTTTAGAAATTTGAGTTATGAGTTTCCTGAAAGTGCACAAACATTACCACTGATCAACCATCAATCCAACACACTTATTTCATGCATTTTAACTCGTAAACATGCTTAAAACTACTTAACGCGTAAACACGCATGAGCACTTAATCATAATCTTAATCAAACATGTTTCTGGGTAAGATTGAGCATGGGGCTAATGATTCATATAACCTAATGATCAAGTGAACCAAGTTATAACAAATATCATCCACTCAATCTTACAATTGAATCTGCTATATGACCTACGAACCCTAAACTTAAGATTCAAGAGCAAATCATGATAAAGATCCAATTAAACCATGTAAGAATGATCCTAGACATACACAAACACTAACCCCATCACAAATTAACATCCTAACATCCTCATTCAAAAATCCCTAATTCATACGCATGAACCCTAAATCCTAATTTGCACAATTGATGATTCTGGATAAGATTAGAGTTAACTAACATGTTTAATAACATCATATTAACAATTCCCATCACCAATTTCAATCAAATCAACACATATTTCTGGGTTTGATTTTACGCATAACTCAAAAAATCAATTATGTCGATTGTGTATGATTTAACCGTTGGATTGGAATAAAATTAAAAACCTATGTTTGTTTTAATGATCGAATCATAAAATCACTTACAGATTTGAAGATTAGAACACGGATTAATCACTTGATTGTGGGTCGTAGATTATGGTAGGTGAAAAATTTAATGTGTGGTGAAAAAAAATTAAATGTGGTAGGTCAAAGGAGTTTTGACTGTGGTGAATGCATGTTTCACAAGTTGACACATTCAGTCCCTTAACCTTAACACACATTTAAACACAATACTTAACCATAAAAGACACATATCATATACGTATCGTAACACCAAGAAATGAAAAGAACAACTTGTCGTACCCCCTCGACCTTGGAACATTGTAAAATTAACAGGTTTTTGATCAAGGAAAGTAACCCGAAATCCTTTTGAATCAACACTTAAAAGATTTATTCATTATAGTAAAACTATAAATGTTTTTGGTAAAAAATGCAAGTATAAAAGATAAAATATTTTTAAAAAAAAATGTTACTTTTTCTCCCCCTCAACACTAATTTTTAAATGATTGAAGACGTTTTTGGAAAAAAAATAGTGTTGAAAGAGATTTACACTTGCATTTTTTTTTTTTTTTTTTTTTTTAAAGGTAAAAGACCAAAATAAAAATATTTACAGAGATAGTTTTGATGTTTGACAATCATTAGTGTTTTAGAAACTTTTCCAGATCCTCTGGAGTCAAACATCGCATACCAATTTGGTGAACTAAACTAGCAAACCTGGATGGTGCCAAGGATTTGGTAAGTAAGTCCGCCAATTGGTAGTCAGTTCCAACAAAATAAAGCTCAACTGTACCCTTTTCCACATGCTCTTTGATGAAGTGATACCGGAGATCAATGTGTTTGGATTTGCAATGATGGACAGTGTTGCAGGAGATAGCAATTGCACTTTTTGAATCACAGTAGATGGGAATCTTGTTGAATAGGTAGCCATAGTCTTTAAGTTGTGATCTCATCCAGATGACTTGAGCACAACAAGCAGACATGGCTACGTATTCAGATTCTGTTGATGATAGTGAAGTGCAGTCCTGCTTCTTAGATTGCCATGACACTAGTTTGTCTCCAAGAAATTGTAATCCACCAGATGTACTTTTGCGTGTGTCTAAGCATCCTGCATGGTCAGCATCTGAAAATGCAATTAGTTCAAAGCCAGAATCCTTCGGATACCAGATCCCCAAATTAATGGTTCCCTTTATGTATCGAAGGATTCTTTTGACCTCACTGAGGTGTTTTTCAGTTGGTCTTGACTGATAGCGGGAGCACATGAAGACAGCAAAAACTATATCAGGTCTACTAGCTGTGAGATACATGAGGGACCCAATCATACTTCGGTATTTGGTAGGGTCAACAGGAGTCCCATGTAAATCAGCATCTAGTTTTGTTGTATAGCTCATTGGTGTATTAAAGGTATCACAAGACATCATTCCATACTTCTTTAAAATTTCAAGAGCATATTTGGATTGATTTACAAAAATTCCACGGGGTGATTGATGAACTTGTAGTCCTAAAAAGAACGAAAGTTCACCCATCATGGACATTTCAAAATTGTCTTTCATTAATTTTGCAAAATCATTTGAATAACTTCTTTTTGTTGAGGCAAAAATGATGTCATCGACATATATTTGAACAACAAGTAAGTCCTCCCCGTAGGTTTTTGTAAATAGTGTGGGATCCACTGATCCTTTAAAGAACTTATTGGCCAGTAAGAAAGTGGACAGTTTATCATACCACGCCCGTGGGGCCTGCTTGAGTCCGTAGAGAGCCTTTTTGAGTCGGTAGACGTGATTAGGACGCTCAGGATCAACGAAGCCTTCAGGTTGGCTGACATAAACTTCTTCACGGAGATCTCCATTCAGAAATGCTGTTTTCACATCCATTTGGAAAACCACCATATTCCTATGTGCAGCATAAGCCAAAAAGATCCGAACAGCTTCATGTCGTGCCACTGGAGCAAAGGATTCAGCAAAGTCTAAACCTTCAAGTTGAGAGTATCCTTTAGCTACCAGACGTGATTTGTTGCGGATGACTGTCCCTTCTGCATCAAGTTTATTCTTCCAGATCCATTTTAACCCGATGACAAAGACTCCGTCAGGTCTTTCAACTAATTCCCAGACTTCTAATCTTATGAATTGCTGAAATTCCTCTTGCATAGATTCAATCCAGTTGTCATAAGTCATTGCATCTTTAATGTTCTTGGGTTCTTCATGACAAACTGTGAGTGCGTAGATGCAAGTTTCTCCATCGGTGTGAAGTCGTTGTCTTGTCATAACAGGTGCATCTGGATGACCAATAATGTGAACCAGTGGATGGTCACGAGTCCATTTATGTGTAGACGGGTGTAGTTGATATGTATCTCGCATGTTGGCAGGATCCAAGTTGCGTGTTGACGACTCAGCTATATCAGAAACTGTAGTAGCTGGTGCAAACGGATTAAAGAACGCATCAGGATCATGCTCGGCGGGTGGTGGAACTGATAGTGTTTGTGGATCTTCAGCTGAAAGGCGGGAAGTAGAACCAGTTTGTTCTGCTGTAGATGGTGATACAACTGGAGGACCGTCTTTCTCAACACTTGTTGTAGTTTGTTGAGGTGAGTCTGGTACTTGAATGTGATCAGGTTGAGCAGCGGAATTTGGTGAGACTCCAGTAGGACGGTATTCAATTGTGTCATCAAATAATGGAGCAAACAAGGTTTCTAACTCTTTGCGGTTAAGTGGCAAAGGTTCAGCTGAAGATGCCGGTGAGTTGAGACGGTTAAATTCGGGTCCTAAGCTTTGTTGCTCAGAAGCCATATGGGTGAGTTCATCAAAATGAGCGTGAATTGTTTCTTGAATATCTCGAGTACGACGATTCCAGATCCGGAAACCTTTAGAATTTTCACAATATCCAACGAACACTCCAATGTCAGCCTTTGCTTTGAGTTTACCTAAATCATCACGATCATTTTTCGGATAACAGAGTGCTCCAAAAACATGAAAGTAATCGATGTTCGGTTTCCTTTTGTGAACAATTTGATATGGTGTTTTGCGATGACGTTTTGTGATCATACAACGGTTTTGAGTATAGCATGCAGTTGAAACAGCTTCTGCCCATAAGTAATCTGGTAATTGAGCATTAATCAACATAGTTCTAGCAGCTTCCACTAACGTCCTGTTGCGTCTTTTAACCACACCATTCTGTTCTGGGCTTCTAGGAATAGATGTCTGATGTTCAATTCCCACCTTCTCATAATAAGACCGAAGTGTCTGGTTCTTAAATTCAGTTCCATTGTCTGTTCTGACGATGCGTACTGTATTGCGAAGCTGAACTTGAATTTTGGTGAGAAAGGTGATGATCATCGAAGGAGCCTGATCTTTACTTCGTAATAAATAAACCCAAGTCCATCTGGAGAAGTCATCCACAATTACTAGGATGTAGCGTTTACCGTTGATACTTTGAACACGCATAGGTCCACACAAATCCATATGCAGCAGTTGCAGTACATGATTCGTACTGTGCTCAGGTTTATTAGGAAAATGAGCACGAGTACTTTTCCCTTGTTCACAGGCTGGACATAAGTGATCTTTGGTAAAGCGGAATCTTGGAAATCCCTCAACAAGTTTGTAACGAGCAAGGTCAGTCATAGTTTTGAAATTCAAGTGTGAAAGACGTTTGTGCCATAACCAAGATTTAGTTGATTCTGCTTTGGAGAGAAGACATATCGGAGAAGTTGCAATCATATCTGACATTGAAATTGTGTAAAGATTGGAGCCACGGGAGCCAGACATGAGGTCGTTTCCTTGTAAGTCACGAACAAAGCAAGTTTTCTCTCGAAACGCTACTTCTAGATCCCCATCACAGAATTGGCCAACTGAGAAAAGGTTGTGTCCAAGTCCTTCCACATAGTAAACACGGCTGATTTCGATGTTTCCACTGATAAAGTCACCATAACCCATTATCAAAGCGTAATGGTCATTCCCGAATCTGACAGTGCCAATGAACTTTGAGACAAAGTTTTTCAACAGTTTAAGATTGCCTGTCATATGTCGGGTGCATCCGCTATCAACAATCCAGAGAACGATCTGTACCACCTGCATCACAAGAAGAGGACACGGATGGAACAGAAGTAAGGGTGGAACCCAAAGAAACTGCGGGTTCCAATTGGTTAGAAGCACAAGTATTCAATAATTTAGGAATCCATTTAAAATCAGGTTTGTGCTGTAACCAACGCTGCCAATTCCAACTAGTACGTGCTTTCTTAATTGTGAAGTCACTAGTGTTTGGCTGATTCCTAGGCTTGTTCTCTGTACTTATGGTGACATTCTCGTCCTTAGAAACCATAGAAGGCGGCTTTCCTAAGATAGACTTAGAGGCAGTAGTGGGCCTAAGAGGAATGCTTGTCCTACGTTTCTTATGACGATTGAGTAGAGAGTTAGCAATACATTTAGTATGATCACCACATGATACACTTTTACGACAAAACACACAAGATGCATTAACATTCAAAACATTCAAAGGTACATCATTCGTTACATTTAGATTTGGATTACAATTTGCCAGACTAGAATCTAAATCAGATGCAACATGAGTTTTATTCAAATTCCTAAGTTGGTCTTCTACTTCTTGGGCTTCTAGTGATCCTCTCTTACGTTGCCAGAGCCTATGCTTCCTTTTACTTTTACGCTTGGGTCTGCTAACGCTATTAGTGGAGACTAGTCCTGTAGAAGTGGAGGTATCAACATTAGTGGTTTGAACAACATTTCCTTTAGTTGTTTTGTCTACTTTATACAATCCTGGTGCAATTACTGTGGTGTCTACCATTTTTCCTTTTTGAAGGAGCTTAACTTTCTCTTTTAAATCAATGATGATGTGATTTTTATCCTGTATTTCAGACTCAAGTTTCACATTGCAGTAATTAATGTCATCACGGTTTTGTTGCCATTCGGCGTTTTCAATTTTTAAATCCGCAATTTCATTCTCGTATTTGAGACACAAATTTTTGAGAGACTCATTTGTTTTGCAAAGCTGACAAGAGTTAGAAATGTTTTGACTTTGAAGTTTCAATTCCATTTTAAGACTCTGAGCTTGACACCATTCAAGCCGTTGATTGAGTTGACAAATTTCTTTAGAAAACTGTTTTGTCACATCATCATTCTTTTTCTTTAGAAAAACATTCTCATTTCTAAGTGTCTCTAATTCTACGTTCAACAAATTATTATCAACACAGAGATCATCCACAAGCATAGAAGTACCAGATTTATAGAGATCATTCATGATAACAGACAAAATATCAGCACAGAGAACTTGTTCCAAGAGTCGATCAGCGTCATTTTTGAAAACTTTTGTTTGTAACTTTTGGACCAAAATCTCATTTTCAGCAGTATCAAAAACGTTTATCATATTTTTGACCTCCTTTTGAAGTTCCTGATCCCAACGTGTAGCACATAAACGGAGGTGTTGAACAATTGGTTTCATTTGTTTTTGAAAAATATCTCTCTTTTCTCGCTCGTAAGCGGATTGAAAAGTTTCAATTTTTATTTCAGAATTGCGTTCAATTGTTTCCTCCAAAATATCGATGTCTTCCATAAAGGTTTTGAAATAATTTAAGACACGACATCTTGGTAAACGTGTAAGTTCACCTGATGATGGTAAAGGACCATTTCTTTGTGCTACAGATGAGACAGGAGCCGCATTGTCAGATGAAACATATGACTCTTCAATAAACCATGATTTCTCAGGTAATTCCTTTTGAGTGACAAAAGATTTTGAAAGTGGAGGAGCTTTTGAATAGTCATATGGTGTCCAATATTGAACTTGACTCATTTTAGACCGACTCTCTTCTTCAAGTTCTTCTTCCTCCTCAGTATCAAAAACAACGGCACGCACAATCGTTTTATCAAAAAAATAATCCATACTGTAAATTTTTGGAATTTCTTTGAATGCCGTGTGTAGAAACATTGAATTGTAATCACCAAGTGCATATCCTGTATTGGGTTTCGGTTTTAAAGTGAATTTCTGAATAGTTGTGACTGAGTTCCCGTGTTTGTAAACAATGTGACGAAATTCTTTGAGTTGTTTCTCAAGATCAACAATATCACCGAGTAAGTTATCAATGTACTTCCTTTTCCGTATTTTATGTTCATGAAAATCCTTTTTACAACTTGACAATTCAGATGCTGTTTTTGAAAGTTCATTTTGAAGACATTCAACTTTTGTGTTCAATTCACGCTTCTCACTTTCAAGTTTCGAAATCAACTTTCCATGTGACTCAATTAAATCTTGCATTTTACGTTGAAGATCTTGTTCATTGTTGTAAGACTCTTGAAAAGCTTTTTCAAAACTTTTAGTGTTTTTAATCTTTTCTTCTTGATTAGAAAGCTGAATTTTATAACACTCGATGTCTCTTGCAAGTGCTGCATTAGTTTCTTTTAAAACTTTGTTTTTCTCGTTGCACTTTGCAATTAGCAATTGTTGAGCATTCATTTGTTTGGATAACATTATGAGGTCAGGGTCTGGATCAAATGATGGTTCATGTTGTTCTAACTGATCATATTTATCGTTCTCAATAGGATCATCAAATGAGACAACTGTGTCATCATCAAATATGACAACAGTGCTTATTTGTTCATCTGTTTGAGAGGATGAAGATGATGTAGATGGAACAACTTGCGCCGTATCTGATTCAGAAGCAAAAGGTGATATTATTTCATTTATAAAGCATGCATTAAGGTCATGTACCTGAGACAAGCCGTCAGTGTCATACACTGGACCTGAATCATTGAGCTTAAGTTCCTGCATGTTGGCCATAAGCATCACAGCTGCATTAGCTTCAAGATCTTCCATGTCATCATCATTGTGTACATTTGCCATGAAGTTGTTGTCTTGTTCAGGGAAATGTCCATCCTTTTCATCTTGAAGAGCCATGAGTAATGCCTGCTTGTGAAACTTACTACCCCGAGTACGCGGTTTAGTACATGCAGTTGCAATATGACCCTGTTCATTGCAGTTATAGCACCAGATTGCATTCCCTGAGTTGGAGTTTCTAGTTGCAACTGGTTCAGACCTTTGCTGAGAAGATCCTGAGTTGTTCCTGAACCCTCCATTGTTACCAAACCTTTGACCATTCCCATAGTTTCCTGAAGAGCTTCCTGAACCAGATCGACCATAGCTACGATTCTGAATTTCCACTCTTCCATCATTAACAACTGCTTGATTCCTGGTGTTTGAAGAAGAACGTTGACGGTTGTTTGTTTTGTTGGAGAATTTGCTGAAAGCACGAGCAATAAGAGCAAGTCCCTGATTCAATGTATTAAAATCATCATCGTCATCATCATTGGAGTTGGAGTAGTACACAGCATCATTGTTGTTTGACGGAACAAGTTGAGTAGAAGAATCGTGTGGAGATGATTCATAAGGGACCATTTGGTTCGAGTTGGAAGATTGTGGATAACTGAAGTAGTTCTGCTCTTGAACATATGCATGATTGGACATTGGTGGTGGAGCATAGTGAGATTGAGCTACGAGAGCCAAAGAATTTGGAGTTGATGTTGGTGTGTATCCTCCTCGTAGAGCTCTATCTTTTTCCACTTCAGGTTCATGGTGTTTCAGAAAATCATACAACAAACCATATGGAGCATCATGAAGATTCTTTGTCTGACGAACAAATGTCACATATTTATGCCAATCAGGGCCAAGACTCCCAACAAATTTTGAATTCACAGCGATCCTTGGTACAGTGATTTTGTGACGTTCCAGATCATTGACTACATTTGTGAAACGATGATAGTAGGATTCAAGTGATTCTCCAGGTTCAATTGTGATGTCAGTGTATTCCATGTATAGCTTGGATTCCATGTCATCTTTGTTCAATTGAGTTCCTTCCATGAGGAGATGAACGTGTTCCCACATAGCTTTGGCTGTTTTCTGAGCATCGACACTGCGATAGATCGGATTAGGTATACCTTGAAGTATATAAGCCATTGCATACTGATCAGCTTCACGATGTAGTTTCTGTTCTTCAGTTAGTGCAGTTTCTGGAAGAGGTCTTTCACCAGGAGGACGTGGAGGATCAGCATTTGGATCACCAGCTTCAAATCTTGTTGGCCACTCAAATGGTCCTTCAAGTATCACTTGTTTTAAGAGATGCCCATGAGGTTTCTTGAGTTCAAGAAATCGTAGGAAACGACTTGACCATTGCACATAATTACCAGGTGTAAGCATTGGTGGTGTTTCAAGTGATCCTTCCTCATGTCGGGATTGTTGAGTTGTAATAACTTCACACATTCTGTCAAACCAGTGAGGTTGTTTGGAGGAAAACTGAGTGTTTTGTTGTGGCACTTGATATGGTTGCTGATGAGGAATGAGTTGTTGTTGCATCATTAGATAATGTTGTTGTGGATTATATTGAGGAGGTTGTTGATTCATAATGTGCGGAAGGTATTGTTGTTGCTGATACTGCTGAGGTTGTTGTTGCTGAGGTGTTTGTTGTTGAACATGAGGAAAGTAATGATTAGGTGGTTGAGACATCTTAGAACACTTGTGTAGAAATGGATCTTTGTAGAAGATTGAAATGCACGTTCCTTTGAGTAAATAGCAAAATCCTTGGGGTAAGTTTAAATCTTACGCGTAACTTAATCTTACGCGTAAACTTAAAGTTATGCGTAAAGAGTAGGTTTATGCGTAAACTTCTAGTTTATGCGTAAGTTTCCTCTTTACGCGTAAGCTTATGCTTATGCGTAAGTTTAGACTTATGCGTAAGGTTGAAACAACCAAACAAATCTTTCAAACTTATCCAAGCTTGAAAGATGTCCTTAGTCGAAGTATTCCACTAACTTATCCAAGCTAGGGAAGTACTGAGTCACCTTTACACGAGGAGAAGATCGTAGATGAAGCTTTACGCGTAAACTTTGGCAAGTTACGCGTAACTCAGATTTACGCGTAGAATTCAACTTATGCGTAGGATTTAAGGCGTAGAGAAGCACTTTACGCGTAGGATCAGGTTTTTGGCAAATATTACGCGTAAGAAAAGGGTTTTGTCCAATTTTACGCGTAAGAAAAGGGTTTAAGCCTATTTTACGCGTAAGAAAAGGGTTAAGTACAAATATTATGCGTAAACCGACCAAAAAACACTGTAGACAGCTGGAAATAGTACTTTTTCGACCACTTTACGCGTAAAACGTACTGTTCACCTCAAATAATGACTTTTTGAAGAGAAAATGCTTAAAATTAAGGTACTTTTGATCAAATAACTTCACCAATACTTAGAAAAACCTTAACTTTATGAGATATAACTACCAAAAACTAGTTTTCCAATATCAAAGAAGCTATAAAACCTAAAAAAACTTTAAAAAATCACAACTTTATGCAACAACTATGCTTCAAATCACTATATCAACCTTGAAACTTATCCAAGCTTCAAGATTTGAGTGAAAGAAACAAAGAAAAATGCAAAAAGATGAAGAATAAGCCACAAATCCCCACGTTACCAAAAGAACAACACTTCAAACTTCTAGTAGGCGAATGATACCACTTGTTAGGTCACCATTTGATAAACACAAGTATGATATAAAGAGAAATGAGATGAGAAATAGACTTGGTTGATTAAGAGATAATGAGAAAGATAAAAGTGCAAGAGTTTCTTTAAGAATATCAAATAACCAACAATTATAATGAGTACATTAGCATGGTATTTATAGGAGGAGGACTAGGGCAACACTCCCTTCCTCCCTCCTTTCATGAAACGTGGGCTTTTAGGCCCATAGGGCTTTAACACTTAAGCCTTGTAACATAAACTAAATGAAATAAATACTAAAGCAACCTACTACAAAATGTAATGACCGAGACTTGACTAAATACTAAAAGTATGATCCCAACACAAACCAAGTTTTAAATCAGTATCTGGTCTCAACTTTGTGAGTAGCTGTAGCATTAATTTGTAATAGGAAATCCATTTGGTTTGTGGAATTTAGTAGTTTGGCAGTGTATAAATCAGATTCAAAAGGAATTTTCAATTTTGGAGCTTATTTACTTATCTAATAAGCTCATGGAAGTTGACTGATCATGCATACATTTCCCCTGCACCATTTGTGAAGATCTATTTTTAAGGCCTGATTCAGCTAGGTTATAGAGTTTAGAAAACCAATTTTGTGGTAGATTTACCATCTCAAGCTAGTAGGGATACATTAGATACTATTAGTTTTTCTATGGCAGCTTATCTCATCAGCTTCTCAAGCTTTTGAAGTTCATAGTTAATATCTGAGATCTGTTTGAATAAAGAGGCCTGTTAGTTGGCATTTGAGCTTGTAATTGTTATATAGCTTATCATCTGAACTTCATCTATGTAGTTTTTTATTTGTGTTAAGTCTACTTGCTTCTGAGTTAGTTGTTGCTTATTCTGCATAGCCTTAAGTGCTAATATACAGCTTATTGCATCATATCTGATTATCTGTGTAATTCTGAGCTTGTTTTGGGTCATCATTTGTCATAACAAAGTTTAAAACTTCATAAGTGATCATTGTTCAAAGTTTCACCAAGTTCAAATCACAAGTGCTTATAAATAAGCACTTGTGATAAGCTGTTTTAGCCAGAAAAAGCTCTTAATAAGCTGTTCTTCATTCCAAATTTTTATTCTGAGTTTCTTTCCTTACTTTTGATTTTCTGGAAATTTTTCAGATTTTTCCAAAGTCTTTTACTATTTTTCCTATTTTCTGTTGATTATTTTCTATTTTTAAATAGTTTTTAATTGTCAATAATTCATAAAAAGTCAGAAAAAGGTCAGAAAATTACAAAAATATTTTTATAAATTCTTTTATAATATTTTAGAATTTTTAGAATTTAATTTTCATTTTTCTAATTTGTTTTTCTATTTTTCTCTATTTTTAATTCACTTTTAATTCAATAAATACGAAATTAATTCTAGAAAATAAATAAAAAGTCTAAAAAAATAATTTTCTTTTTCTTAAAATTCTTTTTATTAGTTTTAAATTTTTAGAAATTATTTCCAAGTTCGTAGGATCATTTTTCGTCATACGTTACGTTTTAAATTTTACGGTTGCATTTCCGTTTTTACGTTTTTCATTTCGGTGCATAGTTAGCTTGTAATCTTTGCATATTTAGTACTTGTTTGTGATTAC
This sequence comes from Artemisia argyi, assembly GCA_030686995.1. Lineage (NCBI taxonomy): Eukaryota > Viridiplantae > Streptophyta > Magnoliopsida > Asterales > Asteraceae > Artemisia > Artemisia argyi. The sequence goes on along the minus strand of CM060685.1, from coordinate 191,377,079 downwards.
GTGAACTATTTGATTGCTATATTTTACTTTCTTACTTTTCAAATCACGATTTCACGAATCGATATTCTCGATTCCATTCGCCTTCGTTGGAAAACGACTCGGGTGATCCGTATTTTACGCGGATCACTTCGATACTATACTATAATTATAATAATTGGTTTTCACACGAATCAATTTTTGGCGCCGCTGCCTGGGAAGGCCGAAGTGAATTTTTGAATATCAATTTTTGAAAATCGTGTTTTGTTAAGCCTTCCTCTACTTTGTATATATATTTCTTATAAAAATTAAAAAATCAAAAACACTTTTACTAAAGTGTTTTCAAAATACCAAAAATAAAATAAAAGTTACAGCCTCGTTCCAATCGAAAAAAGGGCGTTGTAAACCAAATAAGTCTCACAATATAACAAAAACGTGAAATTGATTAATTATCGGATTATTTCATTTACTACAACCGATTAAGCGGGAAATACGGAAGCTAAGACATTAAATTGCTAGCTGAAGAGAGAAACACTCTTCTTTCCCGTCCCGTCGCGCATAGTTTTGAAAGAAACGGTTTTTGATTAACGTAACGTTTCAATAAAAAGAAAAACAAAAGAAATAAAAAGTTTTTGTGAAGAAAAAATATATATATATATATATATATATATATATATATATATATATATATATATATATATATATATATATATATATATATATATATATATATAAAACAAAAAGATTTTCCTTTTTCTTTTTCTTTTCTTTTTAATTTTGCTTTTGGTGTATGCACACCCGCTCTTCTTTTGAGAGTCTTATATCACCGTTATCAAATCCCGAAAGGGTAATACGACACACACACCGTGTCCATTTCCTTAACGTTGAGGAAATGGATATGAATAATCAACACCCTCCGGTGGGTGGTGATGAAAACCAACACGAGCCGGCTCCTGATCTCCGAACGATGGAGGAGCTGTGCCAACCCACAATGCATGGTAGAGGTGGCCTGATTGCCCCTCTAAATATTGAGGCTACGGATTTTGGACTTAAGCACCACATGATACAACAAGTCCAAAATTCGTGCCAATTTCACGGATTACCGGGTGACGATGCAAATAAGCATCTCGACAAGTTCTTAACCGTCACCCAAAATATGAAACAAAACGGGGTCTCCCATGACGCCCTCCGTCTCTCTCTTTTTCCCTATTCTCTTACACATCATGCCACCGCGTGGTTTGATCGTCTTCCTAGGAACTCGATTCATACTTTCAATGAAATGATTTCCAAGTTCCTAGCGAAGTATTTTCCACCATCGATGGTGACGAAATTAAGGAATGATATTAGCAACTTTCGACAACTCCCCGATGAGTCTTTGTTTGAGGCTTGGGAGCGTTACAAGCTTGCCATTGATCGTTGTCCGAATCATAATATGCTTCTCGTTACGATAATCGATACGTTTTATAATGGATTGACTTTACGACATAGGGACACGATCAATGTTGCAGCTGGTGGTACTTTTATGAAACGTCGTCCTGAGGATTGTTACGAGCTAATCGAGAATATGACGGCCCATTACAACTATTGGGATTCCTCAGCCGAGAGGAATGAGCCAATAAGATCGACTGCGACTCTTAACTCTTCTTCTAACCTCGAGCTAGCCGTCTTGAATAAGAAAATTGACGATTTGTCGACGGCTATGCTAAAGATGTACCAAATGATGCCGAGTCAAACCAAAAATACACAAGTTAATGTGGTCAATGTCGTTTGTGAAACTTGTGGTGGTCCACACCCGTATTATGAATGTCCGATGACCGGCTCTTTTGCTCAAGAGAACGTGTATGCTGCAAATATGGGTGGCAACGGTTACCCACCTCTTCAAGGAGACCGTAATCTCCTCAGCTACCGTTCGAGCCATTTTCAAGGACCACCCGGGTTTAATCAACCTAATCAAGTGAATCAGAATAATAATGTGCAAAACCGAAATCATCAATTCAACAACAATCAAAATCACAACCATGGAAATAATGGTTTTCAAGGACAAAATCAGAATTTTCAACAAAATCAAAATCGGGGAAACTTTCATCAAGGCCCGCCTCAAGGGAATAATTTTCAAAACAATGGAAATTTTCAAAACCGTGGGCAAAGTTTTAATAATCAAAATCAAGCTGCTGTTCCAAATCCGTCGCCCACGGAAGAGTTGATTAAACAACTGCTTCAAGGACAACAAGCCTTAATTGCTAAACAAGAGGAAACAATGAAAATGTTTGCAACTCAAATAAATGATATCAACAAGTGTTTAAATGATCGACCCTCGGGCTCTGGAACTTTGCCTAGCAACACGATCGCTAACCCGAGGGGCGTTGCTAAAGCGATCATTACGAGGAGTGGTGTTACTTACGATGGACCGACGGCTCCGACTACCTCTTCTTCTCTACCTCCCAAGGTAGTCGTCCGTGAACCCGAGGTGACAACGGATACGGAAATTCCTAGTAGTAATGGAAGGATTGATAACATCCAACCTCCGGTGGTCCCAACGTCTAAAGGAAAAGAAAAGGTCGTTAATGATAATGAAAACGAAACACCCGTCAAAACAAAGTTGCCATATCCATCACGCCTAAATGAACAAAAGCACCGCGAGAAGGATAAAAACCAAATGGAGAAGTTTTATCAGATTTTTCAAGAATTACATTTTGATATAAGTCTCGCGGATGCTATACTTTTGATGCCGAAATTTGCTTCAATGCTAAAAGGTCTTTTGAATAACAAAGAAAAACTTTTTGAAATGTCGAGAACCCAAATGAACAAGAATTGCTCAGCGGTTCTTCTTAAAAAGCTACCAGAAAAGCTTGAAGACCCTGGCAAGTTTCTTATACCATGTAAATTTCCGGGTATGGTTCAATGCTTCGCCTTGGCCGATCTTGGTGCTAGCATTAACCTTATGCCGATGTCGATTTGGAAAAAGTTGTCTCTTCCTAACTTGACACCGACGCTTATGACCCTCGAGCTTGCTGACCGATCAACATCTCGTCCAATTGGCATAGCTGAGGATATTTTCGTCAATGTTGGGAAATTTCATTTCCCTGCAGATTTTGTGGTTGTTGATTTCGATGCCGATCCACGGGTTCCTCTTATTCTCGGGAGAGGTTTCCTAAGGACCGGTCGTGCTTTGATTGATGTTTATGACGAGGAGATTACTTTACGTGTTGGAAATGAAGCCGTCACTTTTAATCTTGATCAAACCGCGAGATACTCCTCCGACTACGATGTCTCTTCCGTTAACCGTATCGATGTTATTGATGAGACTACGGAGGAGTATGCTCAAGAATTTCTTGGTTTTACCGATAATGCTTCGAGTGGCAATCCCACTCCTTCTTTTGAACCAATCGTCTCCGATTCTTCCCCTTCCCTCACTCCGTTTGAGGGAAGTGATCTCGCTTGGGAAGAAATCAATGCTTGTCTTACAAATGAATCATTTTCACCGGAATTTGATAATAACAACTTTGATCCGGAGGGGGACATTTTATTAATTGAAAAATTGTTAAATGAAAAACCGATTGTTTCTTCCCCTCCGGTTGACTTAAAAATGGCAGACGTAAAAGAAGTTAAGCCGTCTATTGAGAATCCTCCGGAGCTCGAGCTCAAGGATTTACCTCCTCATCTCGAATACGCATACTTGGAAAAGAATGAAAAATTACCGGTCATAATTTCAAAAGGTCTTAAAGATGAGGAGAAGTCACGACTCTTAGATGTGCTTCGGAAGCATAAAAGTGCGATTGCTTGGCAAATATCTGACATTAAGGGAATCGACCCTCGATTTTGTACTCATAAGATTCTTCTCGAGGATAATCACAAAGCTTCTGTTCAGCAACAACGACGGGTTAATCCACAAATCCATGAAGTGATCAAAAAGGAAGTTATTAAACTCCTTGACGCTGGAATGATTTATCCAATCTCGGATAGTTCATGGGTTAGCCCGGTTCATTGTGTGCCAAAGAAGGGCGGAATCACTGTTGTGAAGAATGACGATAATGAGCTTATACCTACTCGACTTGTGACCGGATGGAGAGTTTGTATCGACTACCGCAAATTGAATGATGCGACACGTAAAGACCATTTCCCGCTTCCTTTTATGGACCAGATGCTTGAACGTTTAGCGGGAAATGAGTTCTATTGTTTTCTGGATGGCTTTTCTGGGTACTTTCAAATTCCCATTGATCCCCCGGATCAAGAAAAGACCACTTTTACTTGCCCGTATGGAACGTTTGCCTATCGTAGAATGCCCTTTGGCTTATGTAACGCTCCAGGCACGTTTCAACGGTGTATGATGGCCATTTTCTCCGATATGATTGAAAAAACCATGGAAGTATTTATGGACGACTTCTCCGTCTATGGAGATTCTTTCGACTCTTGCCTTTCCCATTTGGAAAATATGCTAGTTCGGTGTGAAAACACTAATTTAGTTCTAAATTGGGAAAAGTGCCACTTCATGGTTAACGAGGGAATAGTCCTTGGCCATAAAATATCCAAATCTGGGATTGAGGTGGATCGGGCAAAAGTCGATGTTATTGCTAAATTACCACATCCGACTACCGTCAAAGGAATCCGAAGTTTCCTTGGTCATGCCGGCTTTTATCGACGTTTTATTCAAGATTTCTCCAAAATAGCCCGGCCTCTGACCCACCTTTTAGAAAAAGACGCTCGGTTTACCTTCACGAATGAATGCGTCGATGCATTTAATATTTTAAAGAAAAAGTTAACGGAGGCACCAATCTTAGTTGCCCCCGATTAGGACTTACCATTTGAGCTAATGTGTGATGCAAGCGATTATGCCATTGGTGCAGTTCTGGGGCAACGTAAGAACAAGTATTTTCAACCTATACACTATGCAAGCAAGACCATGAATGACGCCCAACATCAATACACAACCACCGAAAAGGAGATGTTAGCGGTCGTCTATGCTTTTGAGAAATTTAGACCTTACTTGTTGCTTAAAAAGTGCATAGTGTATACGGACCATTCAGCCCTTAAGTACTTAATGGCGAAGCAAGACGCTAAGCCCCGTTTAATGCGGTGAGTTCTTTTGCTCCAAGAATTTGATGTCGAAATACGAGACAAGAAAGGAGCTGAGAACCTTGCTGCTGATCACCTATCTAGACTTGAGAACCCTCACCAAAGTGTTCTCGAGAATAAGGAAATTACGGAAACATTTCCTCTTGAGACACTTGGGAGTGTGACCAAAATAGACCAAAGTACCCCATGGTTCGCCGATTTTGCGAATTACCATGCGGGGAAATTCATTAGACAAGGGATGTCGTCCCAGCAAAAGAAGAAATTCTTTAAAGATGTCCAACATTATTTTTGGGACGACCCCTATTTGTTCAAAGTCTGTGTGGATCAAGTGATCCGGCGGTGTGTTCACGGTATGGATGCCGTTGAAATACTTAAGGCATGTCATAGTGGACCCACGGGGGGACACCATGGTGCCAATTTCACCGCTAAGAAGGTTTTCGATTCCGGCTTTTATTGGCCGACGATATATTGGGATGCCTATGAATTGGTGAAAACATGTGATTCATGCCAACGTCAAGGGAAAATTTCTCAAAAAGATGAAATGCCGCAAAATGCGATTCAAGTTTGTGAGATCTTCGACGTTTGGGGCATCGATTTCATGGGGCCATTCCCGTCGTCTAGGGGTAACAAATACATTCTCGTGGCCGTCGATTACTTATCAAAATGGGTTGAAGCGAAGGCGCTCCCCACCAATGACGCCTGAGTGGTTGTTAAGTTTTTAAAGAGTCTCTTTGCCCGATTTGGTGCACCTCGAGCCATCATAAGCGATCGTGGGACCCATTTTTGCAATGATCAATTTGCGAAAGTTATGCTAAAATATGCTGTCACACATCGTCTTTCCACGGCTTATCATCCACAAACGAGTGGTCAAGTTGAGGTCTCCAATCGTGGTTTAAAACGTATACTTGAAAGGACAGTAGGTGAACACCGTGCCTCTTGGGCCGATAAACTAGAAGATGCATTATGGGCTTTCCGGACCGCTTACAAGACCCCAATTGGGTGTACACCATATAAGCTGGTTTACGGGAAAGCTTGTCATTTGCCCATTGAACTAGAGCACAAGGCCTACTGGGCCTTAAAACATGCCAACTTTGACTTGAAAACCGCGGGTGATCACAGAAAAATTCAATTGAATGAGTTAGTAGAACTTCGTGATCAAGCTTACGAGAATTCTTTGATTTATAAAGAGAAAACGAAAAGACTTCATGATGCCAAGATCAAAGACCGCGTTTTTAACGTTGGTGATCAAGTGCTACTTTTCAATTCTCGGTTAAAGATATTCTCGGGGAAGCTTAAAACCCGTTGGTCTGGACCATTCACAATAACCCAAGTTTTCCCTTATGGAACCATTGAGGTAGCTCAACAAGATGGTCCCAATTTTAAGGTGAATGGTCATAGGTTGAAACATTATTTTGGAGGGGATGTACCGACTATGGTAGTCCCGGATCTCCAAACTTTCCCCAAGGATAATTGAATTCGGGGATCGAGTCAAGCTCATGTGACTCGGTGATCAAAAATAAGCGCTTCGTGGGTGGCAACCCATGCTTATCCAATTTCATCTTCTTATTTTCTATTTTCTAACACCTAACGTGAGGAGGGGGTGCCTCTTCTACTCTTGTGTTTCGTGGTTGTTTGTGATGATTGTTCAGGATTGTCCATGATTTTTGATGACTCTCGTGCTCGTTATCTCTTCACTTGGAGTCTCATTCATCAGTGCTACTTGGAAATCCTATATCCGTTAAATCTTATCGACTAACGTTTTCTTTGGCATAATTAATAAACGGCTTAGAATTTTGTTAGGATTGCCTTAACCCATAAAACATTGAGGACAATGTTTCGTTATAGTTGGGGGGAGGGTGAATCTTCGATTCGATTTTGACCTTGCATTTTTCACAAAAGTCGTGTACTCTTGCAACTCCGTTTTTCCACCAAAAATAAAAAAAATTGAAAAAATTGAAAAATTTTGATGAAAAAGCAATGAAAAAGTACAAAAAGATGTGAAAAAAGTTGAAAAAGTCGTGCAAAAATATAATAAAATTTGAATTAGTGTTTTGACACCTTGTTGACTTTCTTGCTGGCGAGAGTAGGAATAAATATTTTGACTTGACCGGGCGTGTTGAGCCCTAGCTTGTTCCCTTAACCAATGATAATCACATAAGCTTGTGCTAGTTTTGTACACCAGGAGCTATAAAATGCGAATTCTTTCTTAAGAATCTGCAAGTTCCCGTACTTGACTTTATACATGCGCAGCTTAAAAGCTTTCGCTAGTCTTTTACATAAGGAGCTAGAAAACGCGAATTCTTCTTCTAGAATTTGCAAGTTTCCGTATCTGACTTTATATATGAGTGGCTGATTATCGGCTAAGTATTCGCGGGTTTCATTACATGGAATCTTAAATTGCGAAGAGCGAGAAATGATAGAGTTTATTTAGAAGTTAGATGCTAAACATGGAGTAGTGGTTCTCTTTAGAGCTCATGAGAGGTACTTGTGGCTTTTTACTCCCATCAGAAACGTCACCAATATATAAATAGATGTTCTAGGTTAATTAGTGGTATTTCGGTTTGAATAATATTTAGTTCTTTGTTTTCTTAAGAGAATTTTTGCTTTAAAAATTGGGTACATATCAAGGAACACCAAAAATAAGAGCGAAAAGTGAAAAAATCAAAAGTCAAAAGTTGATTATCTATGTGGTTTTGGAGCTACCCGTTAAGCTTCCATTATTATTAGAAAAAAAAATCAAGAAAGAAAGAAAAAGTATCAAAAGTAAGAAAAAAAGTGAAAAATGAAAAATGAGAAAAAAAAGTAAGAAAAGTGAAAGTTGAAGTTGTATTGAATAAGAGCTATGTATGTATCAATAAGTTGTTGGCGCGTGAGGTGCATGTGATAAGTGATTAGTAATCAGTCACATGAGGTGCACGTGATCGTACTCCGCAACTTATATTCTTGATATTGTATGTACCCCTAATTCCTTGAAATGGACCGAATTTCTATTGCAGTAGTTCTTAAGAGAAAATGAATAACTATTTATCGTTTTAACTTAGGTATCACTATCGGAATAAAAATTATCGAAACAAGAAAATATGAAGCAATTCATTTCTCAACAAAATAAAAAATTGAGATACAAAACCTAGGAAATGGGAGTAAGAAGTTTTCACAAGTAACTGTTATGAGTAGTGTTAGCATCTAATTTGTAGATAAGCTGTGATCTCGTTTGTACGCTTAGTTTGGGGACTCGTGAAAAATCAAGGATGACGATTTTTATCCGTATGGTCGCTTCTTAATTAGAAGTGTTTCTACTCGTCGACCCTAATAATTATTGCAAAAATAATGAAAGTTCAACAAACCGTCACAAGTATCAAGTATGAAAAGTCCAAAATAGAAGTGTAAGTGGAATAAAGGAATAAAAGGAAAATTTTGGAAAAACGGAGCGTTTTTCGGGAATTAATGATTTTATTACTTCTTTCGAACCTTCTTGCTACTTTTCAAAGTTAGTAGAAAGAGTATGAAAATTATTTATCCCAAAAGCGTGAATTGATCACATTGCGTGAGGACACGGCAATACCTTAGTCGGGGGGATTTTGGTGGGTGCTTATTCACTCACTATTATTTGACCAAATACCAACCCAAAACGACTATTTGAGCTAATAAATGCAAAGAAAACGTGTGTTTTTGTGTTTGTGATGTGCAGGTACGGATATTACGAAAAAACGAACAAAACAAAGCAAAAACGGGCACGAGAGTAGGAAAAGGACAGATAAGTCAAGAGCCGAAGCCGGGAAAGATTTTTCAAGTGTGGATCACTTTTATTCTCAGACTGTCAGAATCTACCTTGAAGATTAATTACTTGGCAAGATTAGTCCCTGTGATTAATTTTGAGGAAATTACACATTCAACCCTTGGAGTTTGGAAGTTTACACTAATAGTCCTTGGATTTCAATGTACCAAATCTGAAAATACAACATATATTAGCCTGGTCCAATTTGTGTTTACAAATCCAATTCTATCTTTAACCCACAATAACCAAAAGCCCAATCATAAAAATACCAAAGCCCAACCTAACTTTTATACCCGAGCCCATTCCCATTACCCGGTCAACGGGTCAAACACAAAACAAAATAAATAAACAAACTCACCCCGCCTTATTCATCCCCAATTACCCCTTTTCCCAGAATTTACATGAACCCTAGAAAACTAACCGTACAAATTAACTGAGATTAAGGGTGTTTTAGTCCAATCACTCGCTTCTAGAAGCTTGTCAGACGTGTCAGGGAATGTCAGAATCAAACTAGCACACGCTTGGCTATGTGGCATCATCTCATTGGCTCCTACACGTCACAATGTTTGATCAAAGGGCTATTATAATTGGGAGATGATTGAAGTATGATCTAAGGGCTCAGAAGATCACAAAAGAAGCACAGCACACGGATTGCCAAGCTGGCAATCCGTGACCCCCTCCTTACTAGATCCTTCCATCCACCACTATAAATAGAGGCTTAGGGAAGCTTATTTGGTGTGTAAGATTAGGGTAGCAAAGCTCTGCTTAAATTTCTTTTGATTGTATTCTAGTTTAGTTTGATGTAATTCAGTTCAAGTTCTTAATAAAATTTAGTTTTATATAAATCAGTCTCAGTTTATTTTCATTGATTTAGTTTAACAGATTTAACCATTGTTAATCTCAGTACTTCTTTCATTGATTTAAGCTTTATTAAATAGTTTAATTGTTTTAGCATTGTTAACTCAGATTTTATTTTTCACATAAAACAAAAATATAAAAAATATAAAAAAAATAGTTTCAAAATAAGTTTTAGATTTCAATTAAGCTACATTCAGTTTATATTTTGTGCAATCAAGCTTTGAAAGCTATTGGTCATATGGTACTGTTTCATCCAAAGGTGTTTGGATTCAAAGGTTGTTGTGGTATAGTGATAGCATAAGACAAACAGGGATGGTCTTTGCCTATCATAAAGATAGGCAAGCATAGTGAATCCTCCTCAATTGTGGCTGAGGAGGAGTTGCTTTGTAAGTACTTTCTATTTTTAAAATTCCACAAAATTTTATAGAATAGATTTGTTGTATGCTTGTGTGGTTTATATTGTGCTTATTTGGTTATTGATTTATCTGTTAGAATAATCTGAGTAGCTTAGTTTGTTTGATCTTTTGCATTGCAGTCTTAGCTATAGCATAGCTCAGTTTATTCAATTTGATAGAATAGTAGATTTGATTAATCTGTGTTGGAGTAGTTATCAGTGGTAGATAATTGTTAAATTCATCTCAGTTTGTTATTAGAACATTGTAGTAATCATTATTTTGTAATTAAATGGATTGGATCAGTATGGTGTAGTATAATTTGTTAGTAAGGGAGTGTTTGGATTTTGAGATTGCTGAGTATTGTTGTTGTTGTTATGTTGATTTACTTTTTCATTTAAACTTCACTAGTATAGTAGCAGAGATTTAGTTCATTTCAATAGTTAGTTGTTTCACAAGTCAGTCAAAGTAATTTCCATTACACTTAACTGTTAGAACATTTAGAATCAGTTAGTGGTAGCTTAATGATAGTTGCATTTTAGTTAAATATAGCTTAATCTTGTATAATCTCAGTTTTTTATTTCATTTAGACTTAGTTATGATTAGCTAAAATTGATTTTGGTCAAACTTTGTGGTACAAATAAAAAGTCAAACCAAGTTTTAAATCAGTCTCTGGTCTCAACTTTGTGAGTAGCTGTAGCATTAATTTGTAATTGGAAATCCATTTGGTTTGTGGAATTTAGTAGTTTGGCAGTGTATAAATCAGATTCAAAAGGAATTTTCAATTTTGGAGCTTATTTGCTTATCTAATAAGCTCATGGAAGTTGACTGATCATGCATACATTTCCCCTGCACCATTTGTGAAGATCTATTTTTAAGGCCTGATTCAGCTAGGTTATAGAGTTTAGAAAACCAATTTTGTGGTAGATTTACCATCTCAAGCTAGTAGGGATACATTAGATACTATTAGCTTTTCTATGGCAGCTTATTTCATCAGCTTCTCAAGCTTTTGAAGTTCATAGTTAATATCTGAGATCTGTTTGAATAAAGAGGCCTGTTAGTTGGCATTTGAGCTTGTAATTGTTATATAGCTTATCATCTGAACTTCATCTGTGTAGTTTTTGATTTGTGTTAAGTCTACTTGCTTCTGAGTTAGCTGTTGCTTATTCTGCATAGCCTTAAGTGCTAATATACAGCTTATTGCATCATATCTGATTATCTGTGTAATTCTGAGCTTGTTTTGGGTCATCATTTGTCATAACAAAGTTTAAAACTTCATAAGTGATCATTGTTCAAAGTTTCACCAAGTTCAAATCACAAGTGCTTATAAATAAGCACTTGTGATAAGCTGTTTTAGCCAGAAAAAGCTCTTAATAAGCTGTTCTTCATTCCAGATTTTTATTCTGAGTTTCTTTCCTTATTTTTGATTTTCTGGAAATTTTTCATATTTTTCCAAAGTCTTTTACTATTTTTCCTATTTTCTGTTGATTATTTTCTATTTTTAAATAGTTTTTAATTGTCAATAATTCATAAAAAGTCAGAAAAAGGTCAGAAAATTACAAAAATATTTTTATAAATTCTTTTATAATATTTTAGAATTTTTAGAATTTAATTTTCATTTTTCTAATTTGTTTTTCTATTTTTCTCTATTTTTAATTCACTTTTAATTCAATAAATACGAAATTAATTCTAGAAAATAAATAAAAAGTCTAAAAAAATAATTTTCTTTTTCTTAAAATTCTTTTTATTAGTTTTAAATTTTTAGAAATTATTTCCAAGTTCGTAGGATCATTTTTCGTCATACGTTACGTTTTAAATTTTACGGTTGCATTTCCGTTTTTACGTTTTTCATTTCGGTGCATAGTTAGCTTGTAATCTTTGCATATTTAGTACTTGTTTGTGATTACGTGAACTATTTGATTGCTATATTTTACTTTCTTACTTTTCAAATCACGATTTCACGAATCGATATTCTCGATTCCATTCGCCTTCGTTGGAAAACGACTCGGGTGATCCGTATTTTACGCGGATCACTTCGATACTATACTATAATTATAATAATTGGTTTTCACACGAATCAGTACATATGTATGGTACCACAATGATTCCTCCACATAGCCAACCATATGATAGGTAATGATACAATTGTTCACGACCAGGTTCAGTCTCGGGTGCAACCACAGCAATGTGTTTTAGACACTTATCAAAATCACAAAATAGCGTAGGATCTTCTTCAGAAACTCCCGCGAGAGTATTGTGCAGACCAGATGTATGATTAAGTATATGATTGACCTGTGGGCATTGTGCAAAACATATATATGAAACATGTTAAATGAAACGTCGTCATAGTGATCGGGTAACCTGGTCTGTTAACCTATAACAGTTTACAGTTGGAGACTTTTTATCACACTGTTGACTAAAGTTAGTTAACTACTTAAGCAAGTTGACTCATTATTTTAGCTTTTGTCACAGCTAGTACTAAACTGATAATCCAAAATTTATTGACCATCAAAAGCATAAATTATTTATCTAAACATAAAAACTGCAGATAATCACAAATTCGAACACCTAATCAAATAACAAGCTTCAAAAAGCAAATCCAAACACCCCTTCAGAAGAAAAAGAACCTTTATTTGATCTTTTCCGTTTGTACCAAATGTTTGCAACATTTTCATCAAGCTTTAGTTTACTACAATGAAACACTTATCATTAAAGTAAACTACACAGAAAGATTTGGAATCAGATTTAACTGTAAATTTTCGGTTTCATGTTTTAAGTTTTTAAAAACTTGGCCCTAGTTTGATGCCACCCTGTTATGTTAGATGGTTGGAGGACAAAAATGGTACCTAATCAAAAAGCTAATGACAATCCTTGTAAATACACGAAGTTAAAGGGAGAGTGTCCATAATTTTCGGCATAGCACAACCATGAAATATAATTTACTATTTTGTTAAGGAAAACTGATTTTACAAACTGTTACCAAACCACATAAGATTAAATATGTGAAAAAAGAAAATTTTTCATTAAGTTTTCAAAAAAACCCCAACTTTTTTCGATTCTTAATGAAATTCAATTCTGTTTTCAGTAATCGATTCTACTAATCAATCCGCACATAATGAGTAGCTTCGATCTGATTTTCATTAAGTTTTCAAAAAACCCCCAAATTTGATGGCGCCAAATTTTTCAACTTCGATTTTCTTTACTGATTCGCTTAATTTTTTTATGTTTGTCTAGTAGTTAATAGTTTTCTGTTATGTCGAATAAAAAGAAAACCCTAAAAAGACAGAGTAAGCGTCCTAATAGGTTTAAAGATCATGTTGTTGGAAATATGAGTAATAAGCGTGATGTTGTCACTAGTGGTGAGGTTTCTTATGGAAGTAATAATGATAATTGTGGGGAAATCAATTTTGAGGCAGAAATGAGTAATGTATCTGGAGAGAATGTAAAAATTGATGTAGACTCAGGAGATAAAGAGGGAGGTCTGAATGGGAATGATGAGAATGGTGGTAATGAGATAATTAGAGAAGATATTGGGGGTAAGGAAGTTGATAATGAAAGGGGGAAGGAGGTGCATGTTAAAACTGCTGAAGAGGTTGTATCTGCAACTGATACAATACCTACATCACCTATTACACCCACTGTAAGTACAAACAAGTTGCCTAATAATGAGAATAATGGAAATATGGATGCAAGTGCTAATAAATCTGCTAATGTGTCGTATGCAGGAGCAAAATGACAAAAAGCTAGATTTTACACCAATTGTTGTTAATGAAGATGGGACTGAATTTGTTGTTTTTGATGAAGAAATTGTGTATAAAGGAAGTGTAAAATGGAACTTAACTATATGTGGATACTTTATGGGATGTAAAATGAATGTATGTGAGATTAGTTATCACTTGAGAAGAATGTGGAGTAAGTTTGGATTAGCTGATGTTAAAGTGAATGTTAATGGAGAGTGCTTCTTCAAGTTTAGAAATGAAGAAGGTATGAATGAGGTATTAAGACTTGGTCCATGGATTGTAAATAATAGACCACTGTTTATGCAAAGATGGGACCCTGTTTTGGGTATGGAGAAGGTTGAACAAACTAAAATTCCTATTTGGACTAAACTTGTTAATGTTCCACTTGAGGCATGGAATAAGGAAGGTATTGGTGCTATTGCTAGTAGTTTAGGAAAGCCTTTAATAATGGATAATAGTACCACACAAATGTGTAAAGCTGGAATAGGGAAATTGGATTTTGCTAGAGTTCTGGTGGAATTTGATGTGTCTAAAGGGTTTAAAGATGAAATTGTGATTCAATATAGAAATAAGGATAATGTGGTTAAGGGTACTAAGACTGTCAAGGTTGAATATATGTGGAAACCAGAAATATGTTTTCATTGTTCTGTGTTTTGACATAACACAAAATGTTGTGAGAAGAGGCCAAAATCTGAAGAAGAAATGGAAGAAATCAAAAAACAGACTATGGAGAAGAATAATAATGAAGGTTTTGCTGATGTTCAAAATTTTAGAAGAGGTGGATTTAGAAGAAAGATGGGATATACAAAGAAGCAAGAAGGAAATAATTGAGGTATGGATAGAAATGGTAATGTTTGGAAGAAGAAGGCTGTGAATAATTGATTGAGGGAAAAGCAGTCAACTAAATTCAACCACGGATGTGGTCAAACAAGTCAAACTCCTAAGGCTCAATGCTCCGTGGAATATAGGGTTTCCCCGGGTCGTTATGTCCCGACGAGGTGTGGATGGTATCAAAACGGTTCTGTGATCGGGTGAATTTGGATGAGAAAAAGATTTGTGTATGATTGAACTAACGAATCTATAATGAAATAGCTTAAACAAGCTATTTGGATAAGACGGGAAGCTAAGAAAAACCAGAAACGATAAAAACGCGTACGTTACGTTTAAATAAAACGTAGACGTACAAAATAAAACGTGAAATCTGAATTCTGAAAACACCCAGGGGGTGAAAATGACTTTTTTACAAACTAAAAGGTAAAAGAAAATTTTTAGAAAAAGAAAATAAATTTTAACCCTAATTAATTATTTAATATTAATTAAATACTAATTATTACTAAATATTAATATTTAAAATACTTAAATATAATTTAATACTAATTAAATACTAGAAAAATGAAAATAAAATTTCTAAAATTATAAAATAACTAAAAATAAGTTTTAAAATTAAAAATAAGTGTTTTTGTCTTTTTTTGGTTTTTATATTAATTAATTACTAATTAAACATTAATTAACTAATTAAACTATTTTAAATTAAGAAAAATACTAAATGAACAGTAAAAATTCTAATAAAATTTCTAAAATTACTTTATAACATATAAAAGCTATAAAAAATATAAAAACTAGGTTTTACTTAATAAAAACTAATAATGCTATTTAAAACTAATTATTAATTAATAATTAATAAAACTAAAATTAATTCTAATAAATACTAAATGAAAAGATAAAAATCTGAAAAAATTATTATAACTACTTTAATATATGAGGAATTTAATAAAAATATAAAATAGCTAAGTACCTAATTAAAATTTAAAAATGAAAATTGAAATTAAATTACATTAAATAGAAACTATCACTTAAATTTAAATTAACTTTTTTGGATTTTTCTTTACAAACTTATTAAATACCTAAAAACAAACAACTTTTTTATAACTTAAAAATAAGCTGTATGGAAAGCCATAAGCTCAACAGTTGACCAAAGTTGACCAAATGGGGAAATTAGCTTAAATGGCAATGAGTGGGACCCACAATGGTGAAATCTGATTCAAGCAAGTTTTTTGAACATGTATAAGCTTGAAAAAGCACTAATTGACCAAAGAATAAGCCAATAAGCAGCAATTAAGCACATGGAATTTGCTAGAAAACTGAAAAGTGGGACAAAGTTTGGGGGGTATTCCAGGTGGGACCCAGGGATTCCCAGGTCAAACTAAAGGTCAATTGGTGAAGCCTGGTAGGGGGAGGGTTGAATGGTGCAAGGATGGTGGCCTGGGGCCCACTGAGGTGGTAGGAAAACCACCACAAAGTGGTGGTGTTGGGGGGCTAAGCTGCTGCACAGGGCAGCTTGTTGCCCTGCAGCTGACTTTGGGCACAAGTGGGGCCCACAAGAAAATTCCCAAAAATCAAAGCTAAATAGAATCTTAAAGCTGAGGTGGTAGAGAACTTATGTAAACAAGTTTCAGAGCCTAATCTATAACACAAAAATCACATTAATTGCTTGAACTTTTGGAAAAACTGAGAATGCATACACATTTGACTTTTGAACAAAACTTGAACTTTGACTTATATGAGATTTGATCTTAATCTATGAACTTAACATGCAATAAAAAGCTGTGATGAGACTAAATTAAGTTACTATTACAGCTAGTTAACTCAAAATGATTATTCCATAACTGATTTCACAAACAGTTAAACAGTTAGGTTGATGAAAGATGGATTTTGACTTTTTAAGAAAAGACACTTATGTTTTAGTGTTAAACTGAGATACTTGGTACATTTGTAAAGTACTTTAAACAAGAACAACCCTAGAAATACCCTTTAACTCAGATAAACCATAGCATCCAAACACCCCTTAAACATATGACAGATTTGAGTTTTCAAAGAATTTCATAGATTTGAACCATAAAATTAATTTCCAAGGTTATATTATGATGTAATGAACTGAGATAAGCACCTAAACACTAGTAATACTAAAAAAGACTCACAAATCAAATTTAAGCTATAAAAGCAGTGGATTATGAAAAATGATCAACCAATCTATCTGATGAACAAACACTACTAAATAAACAATCTAATAAACTAAATACACTAATCAAACCTGAAAATACAAAGATGAGCAATCATAAAAGGCTTCCACAGTAGAATGACCAAAATCAAATAATATGCTTACCATTGATCTTGATTGAGACTAGGGTACCAAGGACATCAAAACATAACCTAGGGCCTCCCAAGAGGTAACTAATACCACAGCAATCAATCTTTCCCTTGCACCATCATTCTTCAAGCTTGATAACTCTATTTTTTATTTATTTTCTATTATCTTGAAATTTTTGAGAATTTATAAAACATGATACTAAACTGGTTTTTATTTTATTTAAACTTTTGAAAACTTAAATTTGAGCTTAGATAAACTAAATAAAACAGTTGGAACAACAATTAACAAGATTTGATTGAAGTTGTCAATTTCAATTAAAAATGCTAATTACGAATTTAATTGGCAATACTTGAAACTAAAGATGATAATACATTTATATTACACTAGAAAACTGAGTACAAAAGGTTATGATTAAAATTACAACTGAATTTGAAGATTACATTACCTACGATTACACTAAGACTAAAACTACTCTAATCATCTTTCTTCCCTGCAGCCTCTCTTCTCTTTATACCATCCCAGAGTCTGTGGGTCCCACTGAGCAAATCCCACCAAAAATAATACCACTTGGACAACCTATGCTCTTCTTGCAATTTTGGCGGGAAAGACAATTTTAAGCAATTTGGACTGTCATAGACCCTAGGGGGGGTGGATGTGATTGGTGCATTGGTGAATGTAATTGGCAGGGATAAGGGTGTGGGTGGATGGTCAAGTGGTGCAAGAGGGGGAGGGTGATATCAGGTGGTATCCTGGTTCAGTGGTGAGGGTGGTAAAGGGGAAGAAGGGTGGGTTTGACCCAAGTCAAACCTGGGGTGGACTGGGTTGATTAGTAACTGGGCTTGGGTAATAAAAGGTGGGCTGGGGTAATTGGTGTAGGGTTGTGTTTTATTTTTTTGTTTTGTCTTGGGCTAATAAGATAACAAGGGTCCGTTTGTTTATTTTACTAAGACACCACAAGGACCAAATATGTAAATAACAGATTTTTTAGGGTGGTGTCTTGGCAATTTTCCAAGTTTATCAAAGGGACCATTCTAGCCATGTTAAAACAACCAAAGGACCAAAATTGTGATTTTCCATTTTAAATCATCCGGGGACCTTTTCTGTCAATTCCCAAACTCCAGGGACCATTATTGTAATTTTCTGATTTTTGAAGGGTAAATTCTCAAAAGTTATCATAAAGGGCCAATTATGTCATTTAAGAATAGTATAAGGTTTATTTTTCACATTTTCTTATTTTTAAAACCTTAGGGACTAATTTTGACATTTTTCAAAGTTGAGGGACCAAAGTTGTAAATATGTGATTTTAAACTTTAAAGGACTATTTCTTACAACTTATGAATCCCAAGGACCTTTAATGACATTTGTACAAGTTTTGATTCACCAGGGACTAGTTTTGCAAATTTATGAAACTTGAGGGACTGAAACTGCCAATTATGCAAACTTTGTACGTTTTTCATTTGTTTTTGCATATTTTGTGTTTGAAACATATAAAACACACCTCTAAGATATTTTAAGTATTTTGATACATATTTGGGTGTTTTTGTATGTTTTGGCAGCTCAGATTGGTATAAAATGATGAGTATTTACACACTCATCAATCCCCCACACTAAACTATTGCTAGTCCCTAGCAATCTTTTGAGAAAAATTAATGGATTTTAAACTTTTTACCAAAAGCCATCACTTCTGGAGTAGCCAGGTGTAAGAACTGTGGCACACCTGATAACCGTGTGATTTTGAGCAAACCACCAGCTGTCAACGGATTTGATTAGTCTTTACCAAAAGCCGTTTGCTTATGGACTAGCCAACTCTTGATGGAATAGTCAACATCTTGGTGAGCTGATTACCAATTATGGTTTTTCCACGGCCTTTACCACAAGCCATAATCTTGTGGGCTAGCCAACTCATTTGTTTTCGGGGAGTTGAGGAACCATGCAATTTTGGGCAAATTGCAAGCCGTCAACGGATTTGAGATGTCTTTACCAAGAGCCGTTTGCTCCTGGACTAGCCAATCCCTTTTGTCGTTTAGACAAGGCGGATTGATTACCACAAAAAATTTTGAGCTCAAGTGAAAAAAATTTGAAAATTTTTGGTCAAAAACGGGGGTATAAGATAGTAAAATGTGATAAAATTCGCTAGAATAGCGAATACCCCCCACACTAAGCATGAATATTGTCCTCAATATTCAAAGTCCCGGCTATTATGCCGACATTTTGAACGGAAAAGGGCAACATTACAAGCTAAGCGTGGAAAACATCATTTTGTATTTTCACTTCTGTAATCATAGCATGGGGGACTCCCCCACACTTAGGGTGAAAACCCTATAAGCATGCTACTGTTTTTGTTTACCGAGTCGCTAGCTTGACTCGACCCCGAATTCATTAGTCCTTGGGGAAGCATGATGTGGAAAAACTTTCATTCAAGATGTTTGGATAAACATTTGAAGCACGTGAAAGTTCCACACCGATGAGACATAGTCCCGGCTCAAGATAATGATACATGAAAATGCCGGGATCAAAGATAATGTCTTCATTCCCGAAGGACTGAAGAACAGGAGATGTCACCCTGTAGGTGAAGAAAAGGAAGAAAACCATGATGAAAATCATGACAAGATCTTCTTCCTCGAAGGCAGGCTCATTAGCCTGATTTTGGATTTCAAAGGTAAAGCTCGTAAACATCCCGGGAGGGTGGGTGGGAATTTGCAAACTCTCATGATTGAGAGCATCTCCCCCCGGGATATCAAACTCCGGAGAAGTCATGACATGAGTGAGTTCACAGGAGAACTCATCAAATGTGAATGAATCATATTCAGGATTGATGTGCGTGAGTTCACAGGAGAACTCATCGAAGGTAAATGATTCATAATCAGGGAGAGAATTATGAGAATGAGAAGTGGTATTGCCACTAATCTTCTCTCCCATAGGATCAAAAGTAAAGGCTTCAAATTCCGGTATAGGGTCATCGGAGAGAATGTCACTATCCTTTATGGGGATAGGAGATGAAATAGGTTTCTTTTTGAAAGCCTCGATTTTAGAAATGAGGAGATTGACTTTCAATAATGTTGCACGAAGTGCTTCATCTTTGATTTCAGTGTCAATCTCATCATTCTCTTCTTCTAAGCTAACTAGCTCAGAAGGAAATTCTTCCACATGACTGATGTCTCCAGAAGATAAAGAATTTTCATCAGCATGTGAAGTACTAAGCTCGATGTTGGGATTAGAGTTTAAAAGATTTTCAGTTTCTCCCACATCGGCTTCAAAATCGAGGAGACCATCATCATTTCCCAAAGGAAGTGGATTGATGTGAGTAAGTTCGTTTGTGACTTCCTCAATAAGAGGGTCAACATCCGAATGAGGAAATGGTGCCTCCTCATACTCAACTTCTCCATAAGATGTGTAATCATCATTAAAATCGGAGAAGGTCTCAAAATGATCTTTTGGATTTTCAGGGTGAGAAGGTAGATCACACACATGATCCAAAGTTCCCTGTGACTCTCCTGGGATTGGGATAAGGATCTCAACACTAGACTTTATGAATTCGTCCGATTCCTTTTGAGGAACAGTGTCAAGATGCTCATCCCCCATGATTAGAGAGTGAGTGTGAACTTCGGGTGTGATAGCAGTTGTTTGAGATGGAATCTCAACTGCTGGGATATCAACTGATGAACTTGATGAATCTTTTTGAATAATAACAATGTTATCTTCATCATCACTGTCATCATAGTCATCAAATAGAGCAGTATTTCGAATATTAGCACGTAATTTAGCTGCTCGTTGCTCAGCCAATAATTCTTCCATGCTTTTTCCAGATTCTCGTTCTTCAGCAAGTAATTCTGCCATAGTTTTCCCACGAGAGTTTGGAATAAAAGGAAATTGTGGGGATGTGGATGTGTCAAAACCGGAAGGTTGACATTTAAAATCACTATGAGGACCCCCACAATATGCACAAGAAGAACTTGGAGTTTGGCGGAGTGAAATATTAGCTAACTCCTCCTTAAGTTCTTTAAATTTCTCAAGAACTTCTAAAAAGTCTTGCTGGATTTGAGGAGTTGCTAGGATAGTTTGACACTGTGGAGGTTGGTCTTGATACGAAGAGTCATAATTGTTACAAGGAAATGGATTCCTCGTTTGACAATCAGAGCTAAAGTGTGGACCTCCACAGTAGTCACAACAGTAAAACTGTTGTGGCTGTGAGTCGTATGTGCTAGAGTCATAATTGTTATCGGGAAACTGCTCATAGACAAGCGTGTTTCCCGATTGACAATCAAAACTGTAATGTGAACCACCATAGTACTCACAACAGTAAAACTGCTGAGTCTCATGGTGTGGTAACTGATGGAATGAATCAGTTGTGTCATGGTAGGAATAGGGATTCTGGTTATAGACAGACCCGTTTCCTGACTCTACCATGCCACAACTGGGGCAATTGCCACCATTATAAGGATTACCACACCACTGACAAATCAGAAAATGTGGATGAGACATAGAAAGAATCAAAAGGTTTTAGAGGGTAAGAAATGGAGAATCAAAAAGGTGAGAGGGTAAGGATGGATATTTTTGGTGTTTTTGGAAAACATTTTATCAGAAAGAAAATCTTTTTGTGTTTTTGTGTTTGTTGAAAACTAATTTTACAAAGTTTTCAGAAACAGTTTTGTTTTTAAAATAAGAAAATATGAACAAGGGATGGTAAATATACAATGAATGTATATCCAGATTAACTAATCTGCAAAACCGTGTAGAATACGCGCACAACCTCCCCGGCAGCGGCGCCA
The DNA here is from genome assembly GCA_030686995.1 of Artemisia argyi. Lineage (NCBI taxonomy): Eukaryota > Viridiplantae > Streptophyta > Magnoliopsida > Asterales > Asteraceae > Artemisia > Artemisia argyi. The sequence goes on along the minus strand of CM060685.1, from coordinate 191,355,348 downwards.
AATTTTGATTGAGGGAAAAGCAGTCAACTAAATTCAACCACGGATGTGGTCAAACAAGTCAAACTCCTAAGGCTCAATGCTCCGTGGAATATAGGGTTTCCCCGGGTCGTTATGTCCCGACGAGGTGTGGATGGTATCAAAACGGTTCTGTGATCGGGTGAATTTGGATGAGAAAAAGATTTGTGTATGATTGAACTAAGGAATCTATAATGAAATAGCTTAAACAAGCTATGTGGATAAGACGGGAAGCTAAGAAAAACCAGAAACGATAAAAACGCGTACGTTACGTTTAAATAAAACGTAGACGTACAAAATAAAACGTGAAATCTGAATTCTGAAAACACCCAGGGGGTGAAAATGACTTTTTTACAAACTAAAAGGTAAAAGAAAATTTTTAGAAAAAGAAAATAAATTTTAACCCTAATTAATTATTTAATATTAATTAAATACTAATTATTACTAAATATTAATATTTAAAATACTTAAATATAATTTAATACTAATTAAATACTAGAAAAATGAAAATAAAATTTCTAAAATTATAAAATAACTAAAAATAAGTTTTAAAATTAAAAATAAGTGTTTTTGTCTTTTTTTGGTTTTTATATTAATTAATTACTAATTAAACATTAATTAACTAATTAAACTATTTTAAATTAAGAAAAATACTAAATGAACAGTAAAAATTCTAATAAAATTTCTAAAATTACTTTATAACATATAAAAGCTATAAAAAATATAAAAACTAGGTTTTACTTAATAAAAACTAATAATGCTATTTAAAACTAATTATTAATTAATAATTAATAAAACTAAAATTAATTCTAATAAATACTAAATGAAAAGATAAAAATCTGAAAAAATTATTATAACTACTTTAATATATGAGGAATTTAATAAAAATATAAAATAGCTAAGTACCTAATTAAAATTTAAAAATGAAAATTGAAATTAAATTACATTAAATAGAAACTATCACTTAAATTTAAATTAACTTTTTTGGATTTTTCTTTTACAAACTTATTAAATACCTAAAAACAAATAACTTTTTTATAACTTAAAAATAAGCTGTATGGAAAGCCATAAGCTCAACAGTTGACCAAAGTTGACCAAATGGGGAAATTAGCTTAAATGGCAATGAGTGGGACCCACAATGGTGAAATCTGATTCAAGCAAGTTTTTTGAACATGTATAAGCTTGAAAAAGCACTAATTGACCAAAGAATAAGCCAATAAGCAGCAATTAAGCACATGGAATTTGCTAGAAAACTGAAAAGTGGGACAAAGTTTGGGGGGTATTCCAGGTGGGACCCAGGGATTCCCAGGTCAAACTAAAGGTCAATTGGTGAAGCCTGGTAGGGGGAGGGTTGAATGGTGCAAGGATGGTGGCCTGGGGCCCACTGAGGTGGTAGGAAAACCACCACAAAGTGGTGGTGTTGGGGGGCTAAGCTGCTGCACAGGGCAGCTTGTTGCCCTGCAGCTGACTTTGGGCACAAGTGGGGCCCACAAGAAAATTCCCAAAAATCAAAGCTAAATAGAATCTTAAAGCTGAGGTGGTAGAGAACTTATGTAAACAAGTTTCAGAGCCTAATCTATAACACAAAAATCACATTAATTGCTTGAACTTTTGGAAAAACTGAGAATGCATACACATTTGACTTTTGAACAAAACTTGAACTTTGACTTATATGAGATTTGATCTTAATCTATGAACTTAACATGCAATAAAAAGTTGTGATGAGACTAAATTAAGTTACTATTACAGCTAGTTAACTCAAAATGATTATTCCATAACTGATTTCACAAACAGTTAAACAGTTAGGTTGATGAAAGATGGATTTTGATTTTTAAGAAAAGACACTTATGTTTTAGTGTTAAACTGAGATACTTGGTACATTTGTAAAGTACTTTAAACAAGAACAACCCTAGAAATACCCTTTAACTCAGATAAACCATAGCATCCAAACACCCCTTAAACATATGACAGATTTGAGTTTTCAAAGAATTTCATAGATTTGAACCATAAAATTAATTTCCAAGGTTATATTATGATGTAATGAACTGAGATAAGCACCTAAACACTAGTAATACTAACAAAGACTCACAAATCAAATTTAAGCTATAAAAGCAGTGGATTATGAAAAATGATCAACCAATCTATCTGATGAACAAACACTACTAAATAAACAATCTAATAAACTAAATACACTAATCAAACCTGAAAATACAAAGATGAGCAATCATAAAAGGCTTCCACAGTAGAATGACCAAAATCAAATAATATGCTTACCATTGATCTTGACTGAGACTAGGGTACCAAGGACATCAAAACATAACCTAGGGCCTCCCAAGAGGTAACTAATACCACAGCAATCAATCTTTCCCTTGCACCATCATTCTTCAAGCTTGATAACTCTATTTTTTATTTATTTTCTATTATCTTGAAATTTTTGAGAATTTCTAAAACATGATACTAAACTGGTTTTTATTTTATTTAAACTTTTGAAAACTTAAATTTGAGCTTAGATAAACTAAATAAAACAGTTGGAATAACAATTAACAAGATTTGATTGAAGTTGTCAATTTCAATTAAAAATGCTAATTACGAATTTAATTGGCAATACTTGAAACTAAAGATGATAATACATTTATATTACACTAGAAAACTGAGTACAAAAGGTTATGATTAAAATTACAACTGAATTTGAAGATTACATTACCTACGATTACACTAAGACTAAAACTACTCTAATCATCTTTCTTCCCTACAGCCTCTCTTCTCTTTATACCATCCCAGAGTCTGTGGGTCCCACTGAGCAAATCCCACCAAAAATAATACCACTTGGACAACCTATGCTCTTCTTGCAATTTTGGCGGGAAAGACAATTTTAAGCAATTTGGACTGTCATAGACCCTAGGGGGGGGTGGATGTGATTGGTGCATTGGTGAATGTAATTGGCAGGGATAAGGGTGTGGGTGGATGGTCAAGTGGTGCAAGAGGGGGAGGGTGATACCAGGTGGTATCCTGGTTCAGTGGTGAGGGTGGTAAAGGGGAAGAAGGGTGGGTTTGACCCAAGTCAAACCTGGGGTGGACTGGGTTGATTAGTAACTGGGCTTGGGTAATAAAAGGTGGGCTGGGGTAATTGGTGTAGGGTTGTGTTTTATTTTTTTGTTTTGTCTTGGGCTAATAAGATAACAAGGGTCCGTTTGTTTATTTTACTAAGACACCACAAGGACCAAATATGTAAATAACAGATTTTTTAGGGTGGTGTCTTGGCAATTTTCCAAGTTTATCAAAGGGACCATTCTAGCCATGTTAAAACAACCAAAGGACCAAAATTGTGATTTTCCATTTTAAATCATCCGGGGACCTTTTCTGTCAATTCCCAAACTCCAGGGACCATTATTGTAATTTTCTGATTTTTGAAGGGTAAATTCTCAAAAGTTATCATAAAGGGCCAATTATGTCATTTAAGAATAGTATAAGGTTTATTTTTCACATTTTCTTATTTTTAAAACCTTCGGGACTAATTTTGACATTTTTCAAAGTTGAGGGACCAAAGTTGTAAATATGTGATTTTAAACTTTAAAGGACTATTTCTTACAACTTATGAATCCCAAGGACCTTTTATGACATTTGTACAAGTTTTGATTCACCAGGGACTAGTTTTGCAAATTTATGAAACTTGAGGGACTGAAACTGCCAATTATGCAAACTTTGTACGTTTTTCATTTGTTTTTGCATATTTTGTGTTTGAAACATATAAAACACACCTCTAAGATATTTTAAGTATTTTGATACATATTTGGGTGTTTTTGTATGTTTTAGCAGCTCAGATTGGTATAAAATGATGAGTATTTACACACTCATCAATAATAATCATACCCAAAATGTAGCTGACAAAAGGCCTGTACAAAATAACCAAAAATCCCCTCAAAAAACATGGAAGCTTCCTGAAAAAGAGTTTAATGCTATGAGAAACACAGCAAATATGTATGCAGTTCTGAGTGACATGAATCCAGAAGAAAAACCTGAGTTCAATACAATGAAAGACAGGATTATTGTGGATCAATATTTGAATATGAAGTTGCAGCCTACTGTTCAAGTGAAGAAAAATTGGTCCAAAGACATGCTTTCATACTTTAAAATAAAGTGGGAGGATGCTAGGAAAAAGGAAATAGAAGCTCAATCAGAAAATGTTGAAGATGTAATTGATAAAGAAAAGAATGCAAGTTCTAGTTGGACTAGAAATGAAGTGAATGGGAATGATACAACTGTTCTTAATTGACAGTTGTCTGATTGCTACTATGATTATGGATTTTAGAGTTGCAGCTTGGAATATAAGGAGCATGATTCAATTAAAGAAGCAGAATGAGATCAAACAGCTAATCAAGGAAGAGAATTTGAATGTGTGTGCAGTTATTGAGACTCATTTAAAACCCCACAAGATTGATAAGATTGCCAACAAAGTATTTGGTAGTTGGAAGTGGTGCTCTAATGTGCAGATCAGTCAGAATAGTTGCAGAATTATGATTGGATGGAACAGTGACATTGTGAATCTTATGGTGTTAAATATTACAAGGTAAACTATTTTTTGTACACTTGAATGCATTAACTCGAATGTTAAATGTTTTTGCAGTATTGTTTATGCTGCAAATGGTTACATTGAAAGGAAGCAACTATGGAGAGATCTGAAAGCAGTTAAAAGTATTGTTAATGATAATCCTTGGATGCTCATTGGTGACTTTAATGTTACTTTGAAAGTAGAAGAACACTCAGCTGGAAGCTCTAATGTGGATAATGAGATGCAAGAATTTATTGATTGTGTGAATGAAATTGAATTTGAAGATATTAGCAGCTCAGGATTGTTCTTCACATGGATTAAATCTCCTCTCAAGAAAAGTTCAAGTGTTATGAAGAAGCTAGATAGGATTTTGATCAATGAAAGAATTATGACTTCTTATAATGATGCTTATGGTCAATCCAAGCCATTTATGACTTCTGATCATAGTGCAGCAGTGTTAACAATCCCTAAGTGTATCCCAAAAAAATCAAAAGCCTTCCTTTGCTAACTTTGTCACTGATAAACTTGGGTTTCTTGAAGTGGTTCAGGAAGGTTGGAAGAAGGATTTTATTGGGTGTAAAATGTTCAAAGTTGTTAAGAAGTTAAGAGACCTGAAAAAGCCTTTGAGGAAGTTAAGCTGGAAGAACGGTAATATATTTGAAAAGGTTGTTGATCTTAGAGAAGAATTAAAGAATATCCAAGTGTTGATGGAGGAGAACCCTGAATGTCCTGTTATCAAGGAAAAAGAAGCTGATTGTTTAGCCAGATATATAGAAGCTGTGTCTGATGAAGAAAAGCTTTTATTTCAACAAGCTAAAATAAATTGGTTACAAAATGGTGACAAAAACAGTAAATTCTTCCATAAAGTCATTAAAAGTAGGAAGCAAAGCAATAGGATTATGAGTATTAATGATGAGGATGGTAATATGGTGCAAGGTGACATGTTAGCTATGAAGTTTGTCGAGCATTTTGAAAACTTTCTGGGGGAAACTGATATGGTTGAAAATATTAGGGATCCTGGAAGTTTATTTGTCAACAAACTTAGTGATGAAGACAACCAAGAAATGATTGATGAGGTGACTAACAAAGAGATTAAAGATGCAATGTTTGATATTGGTAATGATAAAGCACCTGGTCCAGATGGGTACTCAAATGCATTCTTTAAAAATTCTTGGAATATTGTGGGTGATGAAGTTTGTGAGGCTATAAAAGATTTCTTCAAGAATGGAAAACTGTTGGGTGAGATTAACTCTACCTTGATCTCTCTTGTTCCTAAAACCAAACACCCTAGTAAGATCTCTGAATTTAGACCTATTGCATGTTGTAATGTTTTATACAAATGCATTAGCAAAATTCTTACCAACAGGATTAAATCTGCTCTTAACAAGTTAGTTAATCAAAACCAAAGTGCATTTGTTCCTGGAAGGCTAATTCAAGATAATATGCTACTAACTCAAGAATTGTTGAAAGGATACAACTGTAAAAATGGGGCAAAAAGATGTGCTTTGAAAGTGGATATTGCTAAAGCCTATGATACTGTGAGTTGGTCCTTCTTGGAGAATACTTTGATTCAATTTGGATTTCATACTAAAGTAGTCAATTGGAATATGAAGTGTGTGCACTCTTCTTCTTTCACTCTTTGCATAAATGGTGAAAGACATGGTTATTTCAAAAGTAGCAGAGGTCTAAGACAAGGTGATCCCATTTCTCCATATTTGTTTACATTAGTTATGGAGGTTTTTTCATTAATCATGGCTAGAAAGATTAGAGAAAGCACAAGGTTCAAATATCATAAAGGATGTAAAGATATTCAGCTTACTCATCTGTCATTTGCTGACGATCTTTTAATCTTAAGTCATGGGAATTATGCTTCTGTCCAAGTAATCAGAGATGTTTTAAATGAATTCAGTGAAGTGTCTGGTTTGAAACCTAATATGGGTAAAAGTACTGTGTTTTTTGGAAGTGTGGAGATGGGTGAGAGACAAAGGATTCTTGAAATTCTACCTTTCAGTGTTAGCAAGTTACCTGTGAGATATCTTGGAATTCCTCATTTGGCTAAGAATGTGGGGATTAATGATTGCAAGCTTCTTGATGATAAAGTGAAGAATAAAGTTAATGACTGAAAGAATAAAACTTTGTCATATGCAGGAAGATTACAGCTTATTGCCTCTGTCCTTTCAACTATGCAGAATTATTGGGCTTCTGTTATGAAACTTCCTAAAGCTATTGTCAAAGAGATCAACAGTCTTTTCAAAAGCTTCTTGTGGAACCAGGGAAATAGCTGCAAGGGGAAAGCCAAAATTGCTTGGTCTGCTGTTTGTAGGCCTAAAATGGAAGGTGGTTTAGGATTAAAAAGTCTTGAGTTATGGAATGAAGTGCTGTTAATGAAACATATATACAAGCTTGTGGATAAACAAAACAGTTTGTGGGTCAAATGGGTTAATAGTGTAAAATTGAAAGGAAAAAGTTTTTGGGCTGTTAACTCTAACAACAATGATAGTGGTACATGGAAAGTTTTGCTGGATCTAAGAAGTAGAGTAAGACAGCATATCATTCATCAAATTGGGGATGGTAGAAGTACTTTTATGTGGCATGATAATTGGCATCCACTTGGACAGTTATCATCTTACATCACTGAGCAGAATCTTCATGAAGCTAGAATTAATAGTGAATGTAAAGTCTATGACTTAATTGATGGGGATATATGGAGTTGGCCTCAGGAGTGGAGTAGAAAGTTTAAAGAATTGGATCAAGTAAATGTTCCTATTATTACAGATACCAAAGACTGTGTTAAATGGAAGACTAACAATGGCTCACTCATCAATTTTACTACTAAAGAAGTTTGGAAAGATTTTAAAGAGGAAGTGCATATAGTTAAGTGGTGGAAAGTTGTATGGTTCTCTTTTTGAAACCCAAGATATGCATTCATCTTGTGGTTAGCAGTTTGCAAGAGGCTTCAAACACAAGATAGAATGATGAAATGGAATCCAGCTCAAATGTTATGCCCTTTGTGTAACAAAACCAATGATTCTCATAACCATCTCTTCTTCCAGTGTGATTTCTCAATGGCAATATGGGGTTCAATGAAAATGAAGATGAGTATTGACAATGTACCTGATGAATGGGATAATGTAGTAGTAATGATGGAAGATATGCAATGCAACAATAATATTTGGAGTGTGCTAAATAGATTGATTATTGCCACCACAGTGTACTATATATGGAAAGAAAGGAATGAAAGATTGTTCTCTCAAAATGTAAAAACTACTGAAGTGGTACTGCATGTGATCCAGGAACAGATTAGACTTCAACTTCTGAGTCTTCAAGTTAAGAAAACTACACAAACCACTAAAGTAGCTGATGTCTGGAAGATTAAATTTAATCATGCTGAATGATGAGGAATTTGTTAGTCTCTAGTGAATAAAAGAGCTATGGTTGGAAAGAGTGTTTGGATATGCAGTTAACAATTTTGTTTTATGCTATGAAGAAGTATGCTGATCTTCATGGAGTTGTGAATGGAATATCTGAAAAGGTTTATCCTTTATATACTCTATCTTCTACATTGTAAGGTAAAAGTATTGTTTATTCACTTAAAAGTAGATGGCCTTGTATCTTGACTTCTTTTGAAAGCTTATCTCAAAATTGAGCCTGCAATTCTCTTTTAGGCCTTTGTTAGGTAAAAAGTAGGTTGTCAGTGTTGATTTTGAGTTAAGTGGGATAAGGAATCATAAAGTAGGTTTCCTGTTTTGAAGGGTAGAGTGAATAGGTGGGTGAGGCATGATGAATGGAATAATGAGGAGTGAAAGATGATCCTATTTGGTCCATTCAATGCCTCACTACAGGAGGAAAGGTGGTGTCTCCCTCAAGGTGAGTGTTTCCAAGTTTCTGAAGCCATTTGTAAAGATGGAAATGTAGGGAACTTGGAAGAGCCCTTGACTGGATTGAGTGAATGGGTTCCTAGTGAGGCCATTATCCTTTCTTTGTTAATTCACTGTGGTGGCAGGTTGAGTGAGTTAAATGAGAAGGATCAATGGAAATGTAATTAGATGGTATGGTGCTTTAAAGGTGAATTAAACTCTTGATGCTTGGTTGAAGCTGGGAGTTTTTCAGAATGTTGTCTGATATAGTTGTTCTTTGATAGTAGTAGTATTAGAGATAGTTTTGTTGTTGATTGAATTGTTGTATTCTTTGTATATTGTATCTGTTTGGGAATGCCCAAATCAGATGATGCTGAACTATATATGTACACAATTGATAATGATAATATACGTTTCACCTTTTGCACCAAAAAAAAAGAAATTTTCAACCCAACCCGGCCAAAACATGTAAGTACTTGTTTCCACAAATTACTCAGCCCGCCCATGTTGTCAAATCTAGTTGCCATGAAATGATGAAAACACAAGCATACCCTTTATCAGCCAGCCAATGCACCATTCCTGATGTGATGCCCTTAGTAACAGAAAAGTAACAAGCAGGTAGTGAAGAACATATAGCTCTATACATTCAATTTACGTCCGCACATGTCGTCAAATTGACTAAGATATATAGCCTACCGGATGTCCAGATTATATAAATTAGCGATGTGGATACCCTTAAGCCTTCGGCCAACTTTGTCTACTTATTCCTTTGAAAGTCCACACCAACCCATGCTCCCAAGTTCATAGTACATTGCGCCGTAACTCCATTCATATAACTCAAAGTTACACTATAACAAAATATAAGCAGTTCTTTAACTAGTTTCAAATACATAATGTCTGCAAAGTAACACAGATTACTGAACTCTACCTTCAATATTTTTTACTTATAGAATTTAGTTATAGAGGAAATTAACCTCGTCTAATTGATCTTTGGTTTTGCAATGAAGTCCCTTGATGCAGCATAATCTTCAGGTACAGGAAGATCAAGTTCCTCGCAAATAAAACGGATTATCTCCCCTGTCAAAGCCCCCGAAGATGCCAGGTTTAGCGTCACACTAATCGCAAATCTGTTATTTATATCACAATATGCCGTAGAACCACCAAGTCCCCCATGACCAAATCCAATTACAGAACCATCAGTTGCTTGAAGCCTTAAAAATCCGAGCCCCATTTTACCATTTTGTAGTCCTAAATCTTTATAATCTCCACTAGCCAAAATGGCATCATGAATTTTTTCTTTAGTATTTGTAAATATTTTATCATCCATATCAACGAGGGCCGCATAGTAGCGAGCCAAAGCACGAGCCGAGGCGTGTAAGTTGTATGCAGGTATTATGGCACGACGGACATCGAGGGTATTGATTAGCGGAATTAAACTAAAAAGTAAGCTTAACGTTAGTGAAGACGGCACTTGGGTGGAGGCAGAGCCACTCTTGTTGGCTTTGGTGTGTTGGCTTGATCTATTTTGTTCATTTGTATCAACTGTAACAGTTGCAAGACGAGATTCGACACCTGAAATACGTGTAAAGAAAAAAGTACTTATTTAATTGTTGAGTTGTGAGAAGTGATAATTCTGGGAAGTTACACTCATACCAGAAGGAATCCCGATATAAAGCTCGCCTTCAATGTTAAGTGGACGAAGAAAAGCTTCAGCAAGGATGTCCATTAACTTCTTCCCTGATGCATGCTGTACATTCAAGAATGTATATGTGAAGGACGAAACATATAATATATGTAGACCTCGAGCATACTTGGACTTGATTTGAATCGTGATGAGTTTTGAGTAATATTTAAGTGATAATACCTTGTTAGGATGGCTAATTAGCCCACATGGCAAGCAAATAAGCTCACATTTAAGGAAGTAATTACCCGTGAAGCTTATAAGTTGACATGTATTTTATTCTTATTCTGAAGTTTGATACCATTTCCACCCAAAAATATAACATTTATGCTTATTTTGACTGAATCAGTTGGGACTAGATCATGATATCTAGAAGTCCTGAGTTTGAATCCTGCATTTGTGCAGAGCCCGTTGCCCGTCAATGGGCTGAGGTGGTTCACAGGTATTTAAAAAAAAAAAAAAAGTAAAAGGTGTATATGTATCGGTACCTCTATAATTCCACCACATAGCCAACCATATGATAGATAATGATAAAACTGTTCACGACCAGGTTCGGTCTCAGGTGCAACCTTAGCTATGCTTTCCAGACACTTGTCAAAATCACAAAATAACGTAGGATCTTCTTCAGAAATACCGGCGAGAGCATTGTGCAAACCAGATGTGTGATTAAGTATATGATTAACCTGCGGGAGAAGAGGACAAGAGGAAATGTAACATCGCAGGTGAGTTGTAAAAGATACCAGTTGAATGTGCTTATCTTGTTTAAATGCAATAATCATCTAGCTGAATTGCACACTATCATTAAATAGTTAACAAAACGAATTGCATTCTTGCAAGAAAAAGAAACTAGCTTGTCTTGTAAAACAAGAGTTAGTTCTCTAAACTCAAAAAATGTGGATACTTAATTAGATTTTGTTCCAGCTAGTATGACACATACACACTGCTAATTGTCCAAAACTAAGTATTGAAGAAATCACATAATAGACTATTATTATCAAACTAATAGATGCAATGTGACTACAAGTAGCATAAATGGAAGTACTAAAATCTATGTCGAAACACCCTTCAAGAAGACGGGAAACTAAAGAAATTACTGGGCTTGGGAGTTTTAAAGTAATCTGAATTACAATAAGTTTCAAAGCTTGTTAATGCAACTACATGTTTTAATAATCTATAAATTTTAAAGCTTGTTAATGCAACTACATGTTTTAATTATCGGATAATAAGTTTCAAAATGCAAATCCAAACACCCGCTGAGAAGATGAAAAATGAAAAAACTAAGATTAGGAGTACCTTTATATGTTCTTTCCCATTTGTACCAAACTCAGGCCAAATGTTTGCAACGTTGTCGTCAAGCTTCAATTTCCTACAATGAATATACATATTGTATGTTGTTCTTTTAAAATCTTCCCTATATTGAAAATAAATACAACCTCTATATGTATTCTTGTACATTTAAAAAACAGTTTAGATGATAATGTATTTCGGGTCAAACCAAGATTATCACAAAATTACCCATTTTAGACACAAACCAGTTTTGACATGATAACCAAATTGTACTCAACCCACAATTTTTTCCCCTGATAAGCGCCTCTTATAACAGGAGAACATACCCTTTATCTGCCAGCCAATGAACCATTCCTGCCACGACACCCTTAGTAACAGAGAAAAGAGGAAATAAGCTATCCAACTTAACCGGATGAGGGTCATCTTTTCCCAGCACCCCAGCTGCAGTATCTATGATCACTTCCCCGTCTTTGTAAGCACATATCTAAGAAACACAATAACGAGAACTTAAGTAGAGTCCTATATAGTTTTCATATCGCCAATAAATAAACATATAAAACAATTCATCATTTGTGCGATAAAAACATACTACAGATAATCGTTCAACTTTAAGAAATTTACGAACCTGGATTCCAAGTATTTTATCCTCTTTTCGTAATTCAACCAAGAAACTTCTCAGCTTTGCCTCTACATCAGAATGGACTGGACTGTCGTATACCCAATTTGCATGGGAAGCTGCTCCTTCGTTCATCTTGCTGCTTACAGTACGATATGTTTCTCAAGTAACTAATATGAGGTGACAAGTATGTGATTTTAGCTATGCCACAGGCTGCTGTTGTACAGAAATAAAGTTCAGTTTTATAGTCTCTTATGAGACTAATGCTAAATCGGTCAGTGTTGCCTTTTGTTTGATAGCACTTTTTATGCCACTTATAGTCATTCTACTAGGTGGTTAATGGCACAACATCCAAGAAATGGAAAATGATTCAGCGTTGGTTTTTGTTTGATAGCGTTGGTCTTTGAAGATCTTTTACTCGTATTATAATAACTTTATTTCACTGTAACATTTTAATATCTAACTTTTGGCACCTAATTTGAACACATTAATAATCACATATGTATATATAAAATTTGCAACAATAAACGTATTGATTTTGAACAATTAGTTTAGAGACACATCAAAATGGTAATAATTGTGTTTTTTTTTTTTTTTTTTTTAAGAAAAAACTGATAATAATTAAAAAAAAAAAAAAAAAAAAAAAAAATCTATCCAAAATGTTAAAATAGTAAATTTAGCTGATAAAATATACTTTCAGGACACTTGTCAAACATCATGTTATCATTCAGAAACATTCTGGTTCAGAATCTTTTAATAATCCAGAGTAAATAATCATTCAGCACTAAATCACATAGTTTTATGAAACAGTTAGTGCTAGTTGAATCAGACAAAATTATTGAAACTTACTTTATTCTTTATATCAACGTCAGATAAGTCCCATGATAATACGATACTTTTTTTATTGAATGTACGTGTTATAATGAATCACCACTATAAAAAGTGATTGTGATGTTGCTTTTGCAACGACTGCATATAACTAGTAAATAAAGACAAAGAAAAAGTGAATGGTTGTTAACTTCTTATGTACTATTATACACATAGTATCTACATCATCACAGTTAAATAAATCTATCTAACGAAAAAATCATGCGTGCACGGTATTATAACTAGTAAATAAAGATAAACACATTCTATTAAATATTTATTTTTTTGACTTCGTTTCAAAATGTTCAATAAAAGATGATAATTATTTAAGAAATAACAGGGCCTCATTTTCTGAATAAACTTACAATTTGTACGTGTAGTAGATAGAGACCTAAACAATATTACGGAGTACGTATAACTTTTTGGTCAATATTGCCACCTACCTTTGGTTAATACTTAAGACCAATGCTCCACAACTATTCATTTGAATCAATGCTGCTTTTGTTTGGTGGGTTTGGCCATAGGTTTCAAAAGCAAAAGATTAAAATGTTGTTTGTTCATGATTAAAATAGTAATTTCTCCTAAACCACTCAAGCTGAGAGCATCACCAATGAGAATGTTGGGGAAAAAAAATGAGAATGTTGGAAAATAGTTGAGAATAGGTTGAACATGAGTTGATGCACCGGAGGGCAAAGGTGGAAAATGAAAATGACTTATTTGATCAATAGTTCGAAATTGCTCAAGCCTATTACGTAATTTATTGATATATTGTTATGTGTTTGTTAAGAATAGGTTAAGAACTATATTATGACATAAAAGGTACATACATTATAATTGTCAAAAAAAAGGTACATACATTATAACGTTTAACTTAACCTCCAACTTATTATATGATATGTTTCAGATCAAACCCCATCTAATTGATCTTTGGATTCCCAGTGAAGTCCCTTGATTCTGCATAATCTTCCGGTACAGGAAGATCAAGTTCCGAGGAAACAAAACGGATTATCTCCCCTGTCAAAGCCCCCGAAGATGCAAGGTTTAGCGTCACACTAATCGCAAACCTATTGTTTATGTCACAATACGCCGTAGATCCACCTACCCCGGCGTGACCAAACCCAATAACACTGCCATCAGTTGCTTTAAGCCTTATAAACCCGAGCCCAAATTGTCCATTTTGTAGAATTAAATCCTCATAATCTCCACTTCCCAAAAAAGCATCATGAAGTTTTGCTTTAGTGTTTCTGAAGATTTCATTATCAGCATCAACAAGAGCAGCATAGAAGCGAGCTAGAGCACGAGCTGAGGAGTGTAAGTTGAAGGCAGGCATTATGGCACGACGAACATTAAGGCCATTGATTAACGGGAAAAAGCCAGCAACTACTTTGGGTGTTAATGAGGACGGAAATTTCATAGCGGCACTCCCAGTTTTCTTTGTTTCAGCTTGTTGGTTAGCCTTTTTAAGTTCATTAGTATCAACTGTTATAGTTGCAGCACGAGACTCGGCCCCTGACATGAGAGTAAGAAACAATTTTCTTATTTAAGCAGTGTTTAGGATGTTTTTTATTTAAGTGATTATCTATACATTGTATGGTTTTAATGCAGATAAGCAATCCCAAACACCTATTCAAAAGTATGTATCTGCTTATTTCTTAAGCACTTAAATATAAGCAATTAGTTAATTATGAGCTAAATTCAGATCAGAGAAGCACTTTAGCATAACCGATCCCAAAAACCCCTACACTTGATAAAGATTTTCGTATTGGATCTGGGCTTGTGTTTTAAGTGTTATCTTTGGAATCTTACCAGCAGGAATCCCGATATAAAGCTCGCCATCGAGGTTAAGTGGGCGAATGAAGGCTTCCTCTAGAACATCCTGAAACTTCTTTCCAGACGCATGCTGCACATACAAACATTGTGTGTGTCAATGTTAAATTATATAATAGTAGAGCTCACGATTACAAAGAGGCCATGAGTTTGTAGCCTGCTTTGTATAGTGTCTGGAGTCCATCAATGGGCTTGTCTACTAGCTTTTAGAGAAAATTAATAGAAGGTTTATGTTATGGTACCTCAATGATTCCACCACATAGCCATCCATATGATAGATAATGATACAACTGTTGACTACCAGGTTCGGTCTCGGGTGCTACCATCGCAATGCGTTTTAGACACTCGTCAAAATCACAAAGTAATGTTTGATCTTCTTCAGAGATTCCTGCGAGAGCATTGTGTAGACCCGATGTATGGTTGAGTACATGATGAACCTGCACGAGGAGAGAAAATGTAACAACGTTCTTTTGTAGAAATATGTTTTGAAAGTAATTATGTGGTTTTCACTTATTAAATCGTGTAATATGAGTTCTAGAAGATGTTGCTTGAATGTGTTTCAATTCTATTGGTTAAAATTGTTAATTTTCAGCTGAGTTATTGAGTGCATCACAAACTCAGATAAAAAGAAGAAAAGTCTTGTAAAATGGTAACAGATTCTATTCAATTAGGATAAAAGCTTATAACTTATTAATGCGATTGTAAGTAGAGGTAATCAAAATTTTAAACACAAACACCTTCAAGACATCGGGAAATAGAAGAGTTAAAATTACTAGTTTTCAAGTAAACGAAAGCAGAATATATGTTGTAAATGGTAATCTTAGACATTGAGAAAACTTATTAATACGTCTACAAGTTGCAATAATCATATGATAAGATTCAAAATGCGTATCCAAACACCCTCTCAAAAGACAGGGCATCCAATAAATATTAGGAGTACCTTTACTTGCTCTTTTCCATTTGTACCAAACTCCGGCCAAATATTTGCAACATTTTCGTCAAGCTTCAGTTTCCTTCAATACAAAGACATAAGGTTATTATTATTAGATGCGTTCATGATAACACATATCGGAAATACATCAACTTCGTAAATCCTTTTACTCAAAATGAAGTTATCATTGAACTAATATTTGTTAAATAATCGTAGTTAACATACTAATCTATATGAAAATATTTTTTTGGATAAAAATGAAATGTTTTGGGTCACCCACACATGTTAAGCCAAGAATTATACCCTTTATCAGCCAACCAATGTACCATTCCCGCAGTGACACCCTTGGTTACAGAGAAAAGAGGAAATAAGCTACTGGGCTGAACGGATCGAGGATCATCTTTTCCTAGCACTCCAGCTGCAGTATCAATAATCAGTTGCCCGTCCTTGTAGGCAGATACCTAAGTAACACAATAACAATAGTTTGAGTAAGATACAACCCAAACCATAAAACTAATGTACATTTGTGCTTATCACAATACCTTTTCTTACAATTGTTACCAAGCTAATTTTCAAACACTAGCTGGAATTACATTAACACCGACATGATAATTGCAACCAAACTCTGGTTTTACACTTCCAATACCAACCACCGACCCTAGAAGCTTACAACTACGCTAGGACCAATAAGGCACATCTGAATGTTTTAGTCTAGGGAGTTGGTTGTAATTTTCAAAGTAAAGGATGTTGTCATTAGCTTGCCTTACAAGACAAGAAAATCTCCACCTCCTCAATGTATAACACGGTTCCAAGTCCTATTAGGTTAAGGTTTGTTTACCCCTCATCTCTGTAGGGTGAACCACAAATTGTACCTTTCATTCTCAGGCTCATGTTTAAAAAAAATAATAATAATAATAATAATAAAAAAAAAAAAAAAAAAAAAAAAACTTTCGAGTGTATATTGTGTATGAGTTGGTGCCTATTAAACTCAGGGGTTTCTAACCCTTGGTCGATTTCTTGTTGGAGTTAATGAGTTATTCTTAATTCTTGTATACAATAGACTAAGCTAAAACACCAAAACACCAACCTTCAACCTTCAACCGAGCGAACACATTATCAACAGAGCGGAGCCAGAAAGTTATAACGGATGGGCAAATTTTGATAATTTTTCAAACTACATTACATATCTTGTGATCAGATGGGCAAATTACAAAAATAATTATAAATTTCAGAATATTTACACCCTCCTATCTTCGCCCATGAATATCAGTATCACTAAGTGCAATCACCCGACCGTATAAAATAAAATAGAAAAGGGAAAAATCTTTAATAATGTATCATACTTGTCACAAAAATTACTTTTGTGTAGCGAACAAAAAAAATAGTCTTTCTACCCCTTATACTCGACTTTTTGTCCTTTTTTATGTATTTTCGTGACATTTTTGCCCTTAGATTTTTAATAATTTGAGGGGCAAAAATGTCAATAGTACATCAAAAAGGCAAAAAAAAAATGAAAGTTCAGTATATCAAAAAGCTATTTTTTTTGTTCGCTACACAAAAGTAATTTTTGTAACAAGCATGGTACATTATTAAAGATTTTTCCCGATAGAAAACAACTTGAAAACCGAACATGGACCATAACACATCATAAACTTTAAATCAAAGAGTTCCTACCACATAATCTAATAGAGTAGGGCCATTGTGAACCTAACACCAATTATTGACAACATATATAGAAAAACGTACAAACCTGGATTCCAAGTATTTTATCATCATTTCCTAATTCAACCAAGAAACTTCTTAGCTTGGCCTCGACATCAGAATTGATTGGACTATCATATACCCATTTCGCATTCGAAGCTACTCCATCACTCATGTTGCTATATTCGATATCGACTAGTTTTTCCTTTTTCGGGCAGTTAAACAAAGCTTATGCTGATTTCTGGGCAGCTGACCGTCTGACTTTTGCTACGTTACATGTGGTTGTTATAATTCCACAGGCACCACAAAAAAGTTATTTTATGTTTTTTTCTTAACAAAAACACGTGCACATTTTGTATTTTTGTATGTAATGATATGCATGTGGGCTTGTGGGCCCCAGAATTGGACCTACTTTGTGTGTTTGTTCTTTCTTTGTTTCATCATTTGTGTAATCATTTGACTACTTTTAATCAATATAATAGTATCAGATAATTGTCATACTCAAGGAAAAGGATCATTTTAGTAAAATATATTTGTGTATGCCAACATGTTGCATGCTTTTGACCTTGTTATCTTTTTTGAACTTACTTTTGACCTTGTTATTAATTGTCAATTTCTGAACTGCTAACTCAGTTGGCCATCAAAAGTGATTTTGGGAGGTTGTTATCACATGCGAAAAGTTTTATGTTCAAGTCTCTCCGAGAGGGTTTTCCTTCAAGGTAGAATCTGTGGGGTTCTGCCCCATAGATACGTCGATTTGAGTCTGGCGGAGACTACCTTCTGGGTATGTATTGTGGAATCGAATCACTAATTATTATTCGAGGTTTGCATGGACTACCTTCTGGATTGTCAATTTTTGATATGACACGGTAAACAAAAATAAATGTGACATGAGATTAAATAGACTTTAATCAAGGAAAAACAGTTTTGGGTAAAAAAAAAAATCAATCCGTGTAATTAATTGAATAAATAGGATCGTATTTGAGTTGAGTAAGTATTAAACATATTAACTTGTAAAATCGTTTAAATATGTAGGCCTCCAAAAATATACTACTTGGATTTTATGTTAAATTTAGATTTAAACTTATTTTATTATGTACTTAATATGATATTAAATTACAGTACTCAAATAGTTGTATAGTATTTATATGTTATTTTTATTTTAATTCACTATATCACTTTTGAATTTAAACTGGCAGAATTGAAAAATCATCAAACTTATCCCCGTTTGACATATTTAATTAAACAGTTTAAACGGGTCACAAATGAGTTACACATGTCATGTAGATATAAGTTATGGTTGAGTTTCTTGACACAAGTAATAAACGGGCCATGTTTAGACAAAGATTATACCAACCCATCAACTAGTGAACTTGAACTTGAATATGTCAACTCGAACACGACTCAATTGCCCCATATATCAATGCGTAGATCGAGTACATGTGCATTTCCATATGTGACGCATAATGTAATTAAGTGACCACAATACATTTTTACATACTTTATGACATTTACAAAGATCCGAATAATGTAGTGAAGTAATTATATCACTTTGTTATGGCTGCTATTGAAAAACATAACTGCATGACCTCCTAAACCACCACAACAAACTTTGAAAAAAAAAAAAAAAACAAACAAACAAAAAAAAAAAAAACAACAACAACAACAACGGATTATTAACAAAAATATAGCTTCTTATAAACTCAAGTTACAAATTTAAGATTCCTAAAACAGTTTCAACTAATTGATCTTTGGTTCCTCAATGAAGTCCCTTGATTCTGCATAGTCTTGCGGTACAGGAAGATCAAGATCCGAGCAAATAAAACGTATTATCTCCCCTGTCAAAGCGCCCAAAGACAACTTGTTTATAGTCACACTAATTGCGAACCTTTTGTTTATGTCACAATACGCCGTAGAGCCACCTAATCCCGCATGACCAAACCCGATAAGTGTACCATCAGTTGCTTCAACTCTTTTAAACCTGAGCCCGAACAACCCATTTTGTAAAACTAAATCCTTATAATCTCCACTACCCAAAAATGCATCATGAAGTTTAGCTTTAGAGCTTGTAAACATTTTCTTTGAAGGGAATGTGGGGTCTATGAGGGAAGCATAGTAACGGGCTACTGCACGAGCTGAGAAGTGTCCATTTGCGGCACGTTGTATGGCACGATGGGCATTGAGGGTGTTGCACAATGGAATAATGGTTTTGTTGGAAACACGAGGGCCTTTTAGGCTTACGAAGAGAGGAATACTTAGAGAGCTTTTACAAAGAAACTTTTATTACTTGAACTTTTTTCATAGTGCATACAAATGCATCACTACACCTATTTATACTTCTCCATGGAAGGTTCTAGAATCCAGATATTTTCCATGGATAATTACTTACATCATCATCCTAATCTTAATTCTAGATGATTCTTGACACATCATTATCCTTATCAACATATCTAGTCCTAGATACTTCCTACTAGATAAGTTTAACTAGATATTTCTAGTATCATTCTAGATATTTCACAAAGATATTTTCTATGAGTATTCTACGAGTTTCTAGAAGCTTCCATACCATTCTACGACTTTCTAGAAACTTCCATACCATTCTCGGGCTAAATCAAGTTTATGATCCAACACCCCCCTTTAAACTTGATTTACCGACTCCAAGCATCATTCGTTGTCTTGAGAAATCTTTCTCGTTGAGCGGTTTGGTGAAGATATCTGCAACTTGATCTTCAAACCTCGTATGTATCACTCGGACATCCTTTCTTGCAATGCACTCTCTAATAAAGTGATAACGAGTGTTGATATGATTACTTCGATCATGGTAGACTGGATTTTTTGCTAAGTCGATTGCTGACTTGTTATCCACGTAGATCTTAGTCGTATCTTCTTGCTCCATGTGTAGCTCCTTTAGCATACTTCTTAGCCAAATTGCGTGACATACACACGATGTTGCAGCTACGTACTCCGCTTCACAACTGGATAAGGTAACAATAGGTTGCTTCTTTGAAGACCATGTAAAGGCATTGTTACCCCGGAAGAACAGGAATCCTGTTGTACTTCTTCCATCGTCTTTATTTCCAGCCCAGTCACTATCACTATATCCAACCAAATTGAAGTCTTCACTTATTGAGTAAAACATACCATAATCTATGGTACCTTTGATATAACGGAGGATCCTCTTTGCAATCTCCAAATGTTTTGTTGTAGGCTCTTCCATGAAACGACTAACCAATCCAACCGCAAAGAGGATGTCGGGTCTAGTACATGTCAAATAGCGCAAACTTCTAATGAGACTCTTGAATAGAGTTGAGTCTACTGCTTCTCCTCCGTCATGCTTAGAAGGCTTTGCCTTATGTTCTATGGGGGTGCCAACGGGATTACATTTCTCCATGCCGAATTTCTTTAATATCTCCTTGGCATATCCTTCCTGACTTATGAAAATTCCATCATCCATATGCTTCACCTCAATGCCAAGATAATAAGACATAAGTCCTATGTCTGTCATCTCGAACTCTTTCGTCATTGACTTCTTGAGCTCATCCATCATACTTTGAGAGTTTCCTGTAAAGATCAAATCATCCACGTACAAGCAGACGAGCAGTATACCTCCACTTTCAAATTTCACGTAAAGTGCATATTCACTTAGGCATTTTGTAAAACCATGTTCTTGGAAATACTTGTTAATTCTAGTATTCCAAGCACGTGGTGCCTGCTTTAGACCATATAATGCCTTTTTCAACCTTAGCACTTTACCTTCATGCCCTTTGGCAACATATCCCTCCGGTTGCTCCACATAAACTTCTTCTTCGAGAAGTCCATTTAGAAATGCAGACTTCACATCCATTTGGTGGATTTTCCACCTATGTTGAGCTGCAATAGCAATAATCATTCTAATAGTTTCTAAACGAGCAACAGGAGCAAATACCTCTTCATAGTCGATCCCATACTTCTGCTTGTAACCTTTTGCCACAAGTCTTGCCTTGTACTTCTCCACTTCGCCTTTGGCGTTTTTCTTGGTCTTGTATACCCACTTGACTCCAATAGCCTTTTGGCCTTTCGGAAGGGTCGTCAACTCCCATGTATCATTCTTCACTATTGACTTTATCTCCTCGTCCATGGCTTATCTCCATTTCTTACTTTTCATAGCCTCCTCAAAAACTAAAGGTTCACAATCAGCATATAAACAAAGAAGGGGTATCTCGTCAGTTACCTCGTACAGCTCCTGCAAACTTCTTGTCTTAGGTTCTCCTTCACTTGAACTTGAAGGTGAGTCTTGGATTGGAGTTGGACTTTGAGGTTGTTGGACTTCTTCACTTGATTCACCTATCTCTTCTTCAATCATAGGAAGAAAGGCATACCTTTCATTTTCTTTAATGCTCCAATCCCATGCTTCTTCTTCATCGAACTCCACGTCTCTACTCACTACCACCTTCCTTGTGATTAAATTATAGAGCTTGTAGCCTTTTGACTGCTTGTCGTAGCCAACGAACACATGCTTCTCACTTCTATCATCAAGCTTGGATTGCCTTTGGCTTGGAACGTGAACATACGCTATGCTTCCGAATACCCTTAGGTGAGAGACGGTAGGCTTCATCCCATTCCATGCTTCTTGTGGAGTCTTGTTATCTAAACTCTTTGACGGATACCGGTTCAATAGATATACCGCACAGTCAACCGCTTCGGCCCAAAACTCCTTTGGCATCTTCTTACTTTTCAACTTGCTTCGGACCATATTGAGAATGGTTCTATTCTTTCTCTCCACCACTCCATTTTGTTGTGGGGAGTAAGGAGCCGTTAGAAATCTCCGGATCCCATTATCCTCACAAAATTTGTTAAATTCTTTTGATAAAAATTATCCACCTCTATCGGATCTCATGGATTTAATTTTTAAACCTTTCTCTTTTTCTACCATAGCTTTGAATGTCTTAAAAGCTTGAAAAGCTTGGGATTTTTCTTTTAGAAAATATACCCAAGTTTTTCTTGAAAAATCATCAATAAAAAGCATGAAGTAAAGATTCTTACCATGAGAGGGTGGAGAAATGGGACCGCACAAATCCGTATGAATTAGTTGGAGAGGCTCCTTAGCTCTTGATGTTGCTTCTTTCGGGAACGAACTCCTAGCATGCTTCCCAAGAAGGCATCCTTCGCACACTTGATTGGGATGATCAATTTGATCTAACCCTTTCACCATTCCCTTTGAGGATAATAACTTTAAGTCACCAAAGTTTAAGTGCCCGTACCTCATATGCCAAAGCCACGAATGATCTTTAAACAACTCTTTAAGCACTTAGCTTCATCATGTTGAATGTTTAGAAGGAACATTCGGTTTTTAGTCATAGGGACTTTAGCTATGAGCTTTCCTTCGGGATTTCTTATTGTAGCACTACGATCTTTGAAATGAATATCGTAGTTTTTCACTAAAAGTTGTCCCACACTTAAAATGTTACTTTTAAGGTTGGGCACATTGTATACGTCCGAAATATATTGGTGACTTCCATCTTTAGCTCGGATAAGTATCTTACCTTTTCCTTTCACCGGTGCCTTTGATTCATCTCCAAAGGTGACGTTACCTTTACTTTCCTCCATATCTACGAACAAGTCTTCTTCACCCGTCATAAGGTTACTCGCAGCGGAATCTATATGCCATGGTTATATCCTTTCTTCTTGTTCGTCACATCTTGCCATTAGCAAGGTAAGCTCATCTTTGTCTTCTACCTCCACAAGATTAGCTTTTTCTTCCACTTGTTTTGAGCTACTACACTCACTAGCATAATGACCATATTTGCGACAATTATAACATTGTATTTGGGGCTTACCTCCTCTTTGAGATTGAAAGCCTCTCCCACGACCTCTTCGATATGAAAACCATTGGTTTTCATCTTCTTTGTTGACATCTTCTCTTCCTCTTCCTCGTCCTCGGCCTTGGAAACCACCACGACCTCGAAAAGTACCGCGTCCTCGTCCTTGCTCCTTTACATGTAGAAAGCTCTTTTCTCTTTCTTTGAAAGAGACCTTCGAGTATAAAGCTTGCTCCAAGGGTTCTTTCCCCCTTCTTTTCTTCATGGGCTTGTAAAGATCCCATGAGTTGATCAGTGGTCATAGAGTCTATGTCTTTTGACTCCTCTATGGCCACGACAATGTAATCAAAGCTTGGTAGCAAAGAGCGAAGAACCTTTTCTATCACCCTTGTGTCACTCAAGCTTTCACCATTTCTCTTCATTTCATTTGAAATGGTCAAGACACGAGTGAAATAATCTGAAATAGTTTCAGATTCCTCCATTTGGAGTTTTTCGAACTCTCCTCTAAGAGTTTGAAGACGTACCTTTTTCACCTTGTCAATTCCTTTGAAAGCATTTTGAAGGATCTCCCACGCTTCCTTAGAAGTGGTTGCATTTGCAACTTTCTCAAACATCACATCATCAAGACATTGATAGATGAGTGTAAGAGCACTTTGATCCTTCTTTCTTGCCTTTTGCAACTCCACCCTTTGGGCGGCATTCAACGAACTTTCATCATCAACTTTCTCAACACCCTTTTCGACTATCTCCCACACATCATGTGAACCGAGTAACGCCTTCATTCGAATGCACCAACTACCATAGTTGTCATTGGTAAGACGAGGAAATTGGAACAAGTTCATTGCACTTGACATCTCGATCTTCTAGCTCTGATACCACTTTGTTGGAAACACGAGGGCCTTTTAGGCTTACGAAGAGAGGAATACTTAGAGAGCTTTTACAAAGAAACTTTTATTACTTGAACTTTTTTCATAGTGCATACAAATGCATCACTACACCTATTTATACTTCTCCATGGAATGTTCTAGAACCCAGATATTTTCCATGGATAATTACTTACATCATCATCCTAATCTTAATTCCAGATGATTCTTGACACATCATTATCCTTATCAACATATCTAGTCCTAGATACTTCCTACTAGATATTTCTAGTATCATTCTAGATATTTCACAAAGATATTTTCTATGAGTATTCTATGAGTTTCTAGAAGCTTACATACCATTCTACGACTTTCTAGAAACTTCCATACCATTCTCGGGCTAAATCAAGTTTATGATCCAACAGGTTTCAACCATGTTGTACGTAAATGAGGATGGCTTGGTTGTTGAGGCGGGGTTCTGCCTGTTAGCTTCGGCTTGCTGCCCTAATGTAATCAAATCATTTGTATCTATCGTAAGAGTTGCAACACGAGATTCCACACCTGAAATATGGTGAACTTATCAATACATGGAGAATGACGTTCAAAAAAAATCAATACATGGAGAATGCTTTTCAAATAATAATAGCATATAATTAACTAAAACATTATTCTTACCAGGTGGAATCCCGATATAAAGCTCGCCCTCAAGGTTAAGTGGGCGAACAAAAGCTTCATTAAGAACGACTTGAAACTTCTTGCCAGATGCATGCTGAATATTCAAAAGTATATCAATTTCCTGAAGTTTCAATAATAATCGCATTCTTTGGACAAAATGATTATGAGGTTTTTGCTCCAACAGCTTGTTCACTTTGGACGACTTTCAGTCCTTCTTTATCGGTTTCCTATTTAGCTTCTCTTTTCTTAATTTAACTTGTTTGTCATGTTAGGAAAAAAACACATCATAAGTAAATAAAAGAGTACATATGTATGGTACCACAATGATTCCTCCACATAGCCAACCATATGATAGGTAATGATACAATTGTTCACGACCAGGTTCAGTCTCAGGTGCAACCACAGCAATGTGTTTTAGACACTCATCAAAATCACAAAATAGCGTAGGATCTTCTTCAGAAACTCCCGCGAGAGCATTGTGCAGACCAGATGTATGATTAAGTATATGATTGACCTGTGGGCATTGTGCAAAACATATATATGAAACATGTTAAATGGAACGTCGTCATAGTGATCGGGTAACCTGGTCTGTTAACCTATAACAGTTTACAGTTGGAGACTTTTTATCACACTATTGACTAAAGTTAGTTAACTACTTAAGCAAGTTGACTCATTATTTTAGCTTTTGTCACAGCTAGTACTAAACTGATAATCCAAAATTTATTGACCATCAAAAGCATAAATTATTTATCTAAACATAAAAACTGCAGATAATCACAAATTCGAACACCTAATCAAATAACAAGCTTCAAAAAGCAAATCCAAACACCCCTTCAGAAGAAAAAGAACATTTATTTGATCTTTTCCGTTTGTACCAAATGTTTGCAACATTTTCATCAAGCTTTAGTTTACTACAATGAAACACTTATCATTAAAGTAAACTACACAAAAAGATTTGGAATCAGATTTAACTGTAAATTTTCGGTTTCATGTTTTAAGTTTTTAAAAACTTGGCCCTAGTTTGATGCCACCCTGTTATGTTAGATGGTTGGAGGACAAAAATGGTACCTAATCAAAAAGCTAATGACAATCCTTGTAAATACACGAAGTTAAAGGGAGAGTGTCCATAATTTTCGGCATAGCACAGCCATGAAATATAATTCACTATTTTGTTAAGGAAAACTGATTTTACAAACTGTTACCAAACCACATAAGATTAAATATGTGAAAAAAGAAAATTTTTCATTAAGTTTTCAAAAAAACCCCAACTTTTTTCGATTCTTAATGAAATTCAATTCTGTTTTTAGTAATCGATTCTACTAATCAATCCGCACATAATGAGTAGCTTCGATCTGATTTTCATTAAGTTTTCAAAAAACCCCCAAATTTGATACTTTGGCGCCAAATTGTTCAACTTCGATTTTCTTTACTGATTCGCTTAATTTTTTTATGTTTGTCTAGTAGTTAATAGTTTTCTGTTATGTCGAATAAAAAGAAAACCCTAAAAAGACAGAGTAAGCGTCCTAATAGGTTTAAAGATCATGTTGTTGGAAATATGAGTAATAAGCGTGATGTTGTCACTAATGGTGAGGTTTCTTATGGAAGTAATAATGATAATTGTGGGGAAATCAATTTTGAGGCAGAAATGAGTAATGTATCTGGAGAGAATGTAAAAATTGATGTAGACTCAGGAGATAAAGAGGGAGGTCTGAATGGGAATGATGAGAATGGTGGTAATGATATAATTAGAGAAGATATTGGGGGTAAGGAAGTTGATAATGAAAGGGGGAAGGAGGTGCATGTTAAAACTGCTGAAGAGGTTGTATCTACAACTGATACAATACCTACATCACCTATTACACCCACTGTAAGTACAAACAAGTTGCCTAATAATGAGAATAATGGAAATATGGATGCAAGTGCTAATAAATCTGCTACTGTGTCGTATGCAGGAGCAAAATGACAATAAGATAGATTTTACACCAACTGTTGTTAATGAAGATGGGACTGAATTTGTTGTTTTTGATGAAGAAATTGTGTATAAAGGAAGTGTAAAATGGAACTTAACTATATGTGGATACTTTGTGGGATGTAAAATGAATGTATATGAGATTAGTTATCACTTGAGAAGAATGTGGAGTAAGTTTGGATTAGCTGATGTTAAAGTGAATGCTAATGGAGAGTGCTTCTTCAAGTTTAGAAATGAAGAAGGTATGAATGAGGTATTAAGACTTGGTCCATGGATTGTAAATAATAGACCACTGTTTGTGCAAAGATGGGACCCTGTTTTGGGCATGGAGAAGGTTGAACAAACTAAAATTCCTATTTGGACTAAACTTGTTAATGTTCCACTTGAGGCATGGAATAAGGAAGGTATTGGTGCTATTGCTAGTAGTTTAGGAAAGCCTTTAATAATGGATAATAGTACCACACAAATGTGTAAAGCTGGAATAGGGAAATTGGATTTTGCTAGAGTTCTGGTGGAATTTGATGTGTCTAAAGGGTTTAAAGATGAAATTGTGATTCAATATAGAAATAAGGATAATGTGGTTAAGGGTACTAAGACTGTCAAGGTTGAATATATGTGGAAACCAGAAATATGTTTTCATTGTTCTGTGTTTTGACATAACACAAAATGTTGTGAGAAGAGGCCAAAATCTGAAGAAGAAATGGAAGAAATCAAAAAACAGACTATGGAGAAGAATAATAATGAAGGTTTTGCTGATGTTCAAAATTTTAGAAGAGGTGGATTTAGAAGAAAGATGGGAGATACAAAGAAGCAAGAAGGAAATAATGGAGGTATGGATAGAAATGATAATGTTTGGAAGAAGAAGGCTGTGAATAATAATCATACCCAAAATGTAGCTGACAAAAGGCCTGTACAAAATAACCAAAAATCCCCTCAAAAAACATGGAAGCTTCCTGAAAAAGATTTTAATGCTATGAGAAACACAACAAATAAGTATGCAGTTCTGAGTGACATGAATCCAGAAGAAAAACCTGAGTTCAATACAATGAAAGACATGATTATTGTGGATCAATATTTGAATATGAAGTTGCAGCCTACTATTCAAGTGAAGAAAAATTGGTCCAAAGACATGCTTTCATACTTTAAAATAAAGTGGGAGGATGCTAGGAAAAAGGAAATAGAAGCTCAATCAGAAAATGTTGAAGATGTAATTGATAAAGAAAAGAATGCAAGTTCTAGTTGGACTAGAAATGAAGTGAATGGAAATGATACAACTGTTCTAAATTGACAATTGTCTGATTGCTACTATGATTATGGATTTTAGAGTTGCAGCTTGGAATATAAGGAGTATGATTCAATTAAAGAAGCAGAATGAGATCAAAAAACTAATCAAGGAAGAGAATTTGAATGTGTGTGCAGCTATTGAGACTCATTTAAAACCCCACAAGATTGATAAGATTGCCAACAAAGTATTTGCTAGTTGGAAGTGGTGCTCTAATGTGCAGATCAGTCAGAATAGTTGCAGAATTATGATTGGATGGAACAGTGACATTGTGAATCTTATGGTGTTAAATATTACAAGGTAAACTATTTTTTGTACACTTGAATGCATTAACTCAAATGTTAAATGTTTTTGCAGTATTGTTTATGCTGCAAATGGTTACATTGAAAGGAAGCAACTATGGAGAGATCTGAAAGCAGTTAAAAGTATTGTTAATGATAATCCTTGGATGCTCATAGGTGAATTTAATGTTACTTTGAAAGTAGAAGAACACTCAGCTGGAAGCTCTTATGTGGATAATGAGATGCAAGAATTTATTGATTGTGTGAATGAAATTGAAGTTGAAGATATTAGCAGCTCAGGATTGTTCTTCACATGGATTAAATCTCCTCTCAAGAAAAGTTCAAGTGTTATAAAGAAGCTAGATAGGATTTTGATCAATGAAAGAATTATGACTTCTTATAATGATGCTTATGGTCAATCCAAGCCATTTATGACTTCTGATCATAGTGCAGCAGTGTTAACAATCCCTAAGTGTATCCCAAAAAAATCAAAAGCCTTCCTTTGCTAACTTTGTCACTGATAAACTTGGGTTTCTTGAAGTGGTTCAGGAAGGTTGGAAGAAGGATTTTATTGGGTGCAAAATGTTCAAAGTTGTTAAGAAGTTAAGAGACCTGAAAAAGCCTTTGAGGAAGTTAAGCTGGAAGAACGGTAATATATTTGAAAAGGTTGTTGATCTTAGAGAAGAATTAAAGAATATCCAAGTGTTCATGGAGAAGAACCCTGACTGTCCTGTTATCAAGGAAAAAGAAGCTGATTGTTTAGCCAGATATATAGAAGTTGTGTCTGATGAAGAAAAGCTTTTATTTCAACAAGCTAAAATAAATTGGTTACAAAATGGTGACAAAAACAGTAAATTCTTCCATAAAGTCATTAAAAGTAGGAAGCAAAGCAATAGGATTATGAGTATTAATGATGAGGATGGTAATATGGTGCAAGGTGACATGTTAGCTATGAAGTTTGTGGAGCATTTTGAAAACTTTTTGGGGGAAACTGATATGGTTGAAAATATTAGGGATCCTGGAAGTTTATTTGTCAACAAACTTAGTGATGAAGACAACCAAGAAATGATTGATGAGGTGACTAACAAAGAGATTAAAGTTGCAATGTTTGATATTGGTAATGATAAAGCACCTGGTCCAGATGGGTATTCAAATGCATTCTTTAAAAAGTCTTGGAATATTGTGGGTGATGAAGTTTGTGAGGCTATAAAAGATTTCTTCAAGAATGGAAAACTGTTGGGTGAGATTAACTCTACCTTGATCTCTCTTGTTCCTAAAACCAAACACCCTAGTAAGATCTCTGAATTTAGACCTATTGCATGTTGTAATGTTTTATACAAATGCATTAGCAAAATTCTTACCAACAGGATTAAATCTGCTCTTAACAAGTTAGTTAATCAAAACCAAAGTGCATTTGTTCCTGGAAGGCTAATTCAAGATAATATGCTACTAACTCAAGAATTGTTGAAAGGATACAACTGTAAAAATGGGGCAAAAAGATGTGCTTTGAAAGTGGATATTGCTAAAGCCTATGATACTGTGAGTTGGTCCTTCTTGGAGAATACTTTGATTCAATTTGGATTTCATACTAAAGTAGTCAATTGGAATATGAAGTGTGTGCACTCTGCTTCTTTCACTATTTGCATAAATGGTGAAAGACATGGTTATTTCAAAAGTAGCAGAGGTCTAAGACAAGGTGATCCCATTTCTCCATATTTGTTTACATTAGTTATGGAGGTTTTTTCATTAATCATGGCTAGAAATATTAGAGAAAGCACAAGGTTCAAATATCATAAAGGATGTAAAGATATTCAGCTTACTCATCTGTCATTTGCTGATGATCTTTTAATCTTAAGTCATGGGAATTATGCTTCTGTCCAAGTAATCAGAGATGTTTTAAATGAATTCAGTGAAGTGTCTGGTTTGAAACCTAATATGGGTAAAAGTACTGTGTTTTTTTGAAGTGTGGAGATGGGTGAGAGACAAAGGATTCTTGAAATTCTACCTTTCAGTGTTAGCAAGTTACCTATAAGATATCTTGGAATTCCTCATTTGGCTAAGAATGTGGGGATTAATGATTGCAAGCTTCTTGTTGATAAAGTGAAGAATAAAGTTAATGATTGAAAGAATAAAACTTTGTCATATGCAGGAAGATTACAGATTATTGCCTCTGTCCTTTCAACTGTGCAGAATTATTGGGCTTCTGTTATGAAACTTCCTAAAGCTATTGTCAAAGAGATCAACAGTCTTTTCAAAAGCTTCTTGTGGAACCAGGGAAATAGCTGCAAAGGGAAAGCCAAAATTGCTTGGTCTGCTGTTTGTAGGCCTAAAATGGAAGGTGGTTTAGGATTAAAAAGTCTTGAGTTATGGAATGAAGTGCTGTTAATGAAACATATATACAAGCTTGTGGATAAACAAAACAGTTTGTGGGTCAAATGGGTTAATAGTGTAAAATTGAAAGGAAAAAGTTTTTGGGCTGTTAACTCTAACAACAATGATAGTGGTACATGGAAAGTTTTGCTGGATATAAGAAGTAGAGTAAGACAGCATATCATTCATCAAATTGGGGATGGTAGAAGTACTTTTATGTGGCATGATAATAGGCATCCACTTGGACAGGTATTGATGCGTTGGAATCGCAGCAGGCTTTACCTCTCGAGGGATCTCGAGAAGCTTACAACCCCCACCAAGCAGTGTACCTGATCGTTGTAGTATAGTATAGTGACAAGTACCGAGGGATTGATCGTTCAGCTTAGGAATAGTGTCGCTAGGATTAGAAAGCCTAAATACTAGTTCTAAAGGTGAGGGATGATTATTTTTGTATTTTTATATTTTTATGAAAGCAAGTAAAATCTCGGGTTTTGAAAGAGTGGGCGGAATTAGTTGCTATTCAACTAACCCAAAACTAAGATGCAATCAAAATGAAATACTGAAAATGAAAATAAACTAATTATACTAAGGTTGTGAGCAGTAATTGGAGAAAATGTGTTTACTTAGATTTCACTACTCCCTAGATATCTTTTACACGTTAATTACTTGTTATAATTGCATGGATGACGGATTGTATTCCTTAATACCATTCATGGGGTGGCATACATAACTCCCCAATTCTATGAGCTCTTATCTCCTCCTACACCATGCCAAGCACAACTATAGGGATTGTAAACAGTGGCTCATGCATTAAATACAACCAATAAAGACCTAGTACGCCTCGGTTCATGTTTCTTAAGACGTTCAAGCATGTTACCATTTGGAGATCTGCCAGTTTTCTTAAGCCTAACATATAAATCATTCATCCAAGACAAGAATAAACAAGTAATCAACACATAATCAATATCTAGGTTTCATTAGATCTAAGCAAACACAAAAGAGATCTAGCCTAGCATAATGGAATTGAGACAAGAACAAGATATAGACAACCAACACATAGACATATTGATTGAATTAGAAGAACACTTATCTCAATTACAATGCAAGGTATCAAGGGTTTGGAACCCTTGAAAAACCTGTAAAAGTTGCACCAAAATCGTCTTTAGGGTTTCTCCAAAACTTCTCTCTTTTAATGTGAAAAACTAGAAAACTATATATAGGAAAATGGGGATGACGGCGTCAAGAACAAAGGTGTAACGCCGTCATCTCGCCGCCAAATACTTCCTCGGAAGGCCTTGATCTACTTCTGACGCCGTCAAGGCCTAGGCCGTCACACAAATTACTCTTGACGCCCTGTGTGTGACGCCGTCATCAACTACGGATTTTAATTCTTGAGGTTTTGACGCCGTCATGGAATTACTCTTGACGTCGTCACCTACTGTTCCCAGCATGGAAAATTGAGACTTTGCCGTTTTCTTCACTTTTATGCTCAAAAAACGTCCAAAATGGCTTCTTTTCCAGAATTCACTCTCCAAGTACCTAAAATCACAAAAGGAACGATTTAGGGCAATATTTGATCAAATAAAGTCGGATTCGGGCTTAAATGACCCCCTAAAAATGGATCATTTTTTGCCTCATCATATACCCTTACACTTGATATTTGCTTGTCCTCAAGCAAATGCGCTTTTATTTTATTCAAAATACAAGTTAGGGGTCATTTAACACTAATATAAAAGTAATTACAACAAATAATCGTTCCACTAAAGACCAATAGACAAGCACGGAGGTCATACACTAGCACCTCACAAATAGTGTTTAGATACTCACATCTCTCGGTTGTAATAAAGTAATATAACATTATGGAAATGGAAGATATCTCTTACTACCTGTCCTAGCAAAATAGATTACCATAGGCTTGGGAAAGGATCAAACCTCCACCACATGGCGTAAGCACCTAGGATAAACTATCAAAGAGGTCTTTTAAAGGGTTGTAACGTTAGGTATAGGGATATGAATTACACGGTTTTGTTGGATAAAGGAAGTTTTACTGGTGGCGAGTTAACAATCTTGGTTAATTACATGTACAATATGGCGTTGCTAAGCCAAGACTAGACTCGACTTAAGCTAATAAATGAAAAATAACTAAAAACATAAAATGAACATAGAATGAAAAGGGATGGTAGTCCGTATGTTTTTTTTTTTCTTTTTCCTTTTTCTATATATATATATTTTTTTTTTTTTTGATTTTTTTTTTCGTTTTTTTTTTTTTTTTTTTTTTTTTTTGGACATACACTCTTACCCTACCATCCAAAATAATACATCATAGGGGTATGAACGTTCCCCTTACACTTGAATCTTTACATACTTTACATTAAACTAATCTAATGACTCGAATTAAGAAAATCAAAACACTTGGATCACTTTTAAGATTAACGTACATATGGGGGTAATAATATTATGTTCTTCCCCATTACTCCATAAAATAAGTACTTACTCATGAGTCTCAATCGTCCCAAAACAATATGTACAAGGATATGACTCGACTTAGCAACCATGTAATCAATTAGAAAGTTAACTTAGGGTTTAACAAATAACAATAATGCACTAAAAATGAGCGCATACACGGAAGGCTAAGGCGATTTGGTTGTACATTTAAGTGGGGTGTAACAAATTCTTCCTTTAAGTAAAATGTTTAAAGTTAGAAACAAAAAGATAGGCTCGGAGGGGTGTACTAGGGGTTTCGTGTACTAAAAATGAGTACAACGCTAAGGGTGTGAGGAAAAATTAGTTGACTTAACTAGTCAAGTAGTATAACTTAAATGGTCAAGTAATTATGATACGGGTTTAACACAAGGGTGATCCTAATGCCTCTTATCATGTAGTAAATCCTACCACACGAATGTAGTCTCACTAGCGGTCTCGGAATGCATCACTAACGCAAGTTCTAGAATCTAAATGCTACCGGTACACTCATAAGCACTAATAATGAATGCTTTTCCTATCAAATCTAAAGGCGAACCTCACATATTTGGGTGGAAAATTTTTCTGAATATACGGTTATGTGCTAGTCATACAATCTCCTATCCATGAGACGCTTGCTATGGCTAAAGTTTCACTCCTAAATGTTGTAAAAAAATTTAAATTTGGCGCTAAAATTACACTAACAAGTATTTCTCATAGTTTTATTACACATCTACTATCAAACAAAACAAACTCAAGCGAAAGTGCATATGTAAGGTATCATCTTTTTACCCTCCCCTTACACTTAAGATGAACATTGTCCCCAATGTTCAAGTAAAGAATGTAAAAGTGAAAAAGTAAAGAGAATGAAATCAAATACTCCCCTGATTCGCTCGGTATGGATTATAGGATGGCCAGGTTAGATCTTCCTCCAAGAAAACGAACAATCAAAGCTTCCCTTCCAGAATATAAATCATCTTCTTGTCATACATAACCTGTAAATCCTGACAAAATAGACAAGACAACCTCGTGTAAAATCGGCGGCATCCTATATAAGTTACTAAATCCTAGAAAACAAAGTAAGATATAATGCTTGTGGAATGAAGTTTTCAGATCTCCTGGAGATTATAAAACTTAATAATTCACAAAAACCATAAGACTCCGTTAGAAAAACAAAACCGGTAAAATTTCCAGATTTTTACTCCTGACGCCGTCAAGAGTAAACTCATGACGCCATCAGAATGGACCTACAGAAATTCTTATGTTAAGTTTCCGGAAAATTTCTGGAAAAACTTGGTCCTACTTCCTGGAAAATCCTGCAAAACTTCATTATGACTCAATACAAGCATTTGACTCTAACAAATACGAATATACATGTTCATTTAATATTGTGGAGAATCATGATCGGTTTGTTTCTTAAAAACATATTTGGGGTTTCCCCTTACACTTATCTTTTGCAAAAATACTTTTAGGTTAGAGTTAAGACTAGGCCAAACAACATAGTAAAGTATTTCCACATTTTAATTGAGAAACATGATCAACCAACAATAACAATAAAACATGCATACGGAAGCAAATAACAATCAAACAAATAAAATCACACAAAACATGGGTTGCCTCCCAAGAAGCGCTTTTCTTTATTTACGAGTCTTGTAGCTAGACTCAAGGTCATGGGTTACTACGTGATCTCATCATTGGTTCCACTCTCTAGGTCGTCTTCTAAACTAGTATCGCTTTCATAGTGCAGGTACTTCGGATCTTCGAATTCGAAAACATCCTGTCGATACTTAGAACCAAGCTTACTAACATTCTTAAAGAATCCACATGATAAATCAGAAATATTTCTACACCCTCTCCTAACATCTTCATCACACAAGATAAGTTGGGATCTCATCATATCAAGCCCGTCACAATCTATTCCCTTAAGGTCTTTTCTCTTGTATGGCGTTTGGTATGAAATCCTCCTAATCCCATCAGTGAAGGTCATGATTCCGTTCAAGTCATCCACTATCAAATTAGTGATTTCACAAAAGGGTGCTCCAAAGACGACTTGTGATAACCTAGGGTCGACATAGTCCTCTATGTTGTCCACAATCGTGAATTCCATAGGGAATGCCATATTTCCTACGAACACCTGGATTTCATGATCCTTACCAACCACTTTCTCTCCCTTGCAAATCATCCCCCATCTGCAGATATTGTTATAATGAAACAATGACATAAAATTCTTTGGCAGGAATACATTAATGTATATGTTATCGAAGTACTTATGACCGATCATGCAAGGGATTTTGAGATTATTCGGATCACGTCGTCTTATCTTCCCCAACTCTCCATCCTTTGACCCATATAGATTCCCCTCAAGAGAGGGACGATACTCGTACACCTCCTCACTATCCCTACGAAAAATTACCTTCCTAACACCATTGGTGAGTACTACACTACCATCTTTCTCATCAAGGATTGCTCCCGATTCATTGATAAATGGTATCCCAAGGACAAGGTGGGTTAACGTTTGATTGGTGAGAGGGTCCATGTCATCAACCACGGTGAGGTCAGTATTGTAAACAAGCTCTCCAATCCTAATTGATAAATTTTCTATTACTCTCTCGCACGCAATGTGCTCTGGGAAGGTTTTGTGGTATAGGGAAAGGGGGATTATGTTGACTGGGAAGCTAGGATCTATATGACTATCGGTTAAGAGCTTTTCCTTAATGGTACAGAGGATCTTGAAAACTTTAGGGTTACTTTCCTTAGTCTGATTGCTACCCACACTAATAACATCCTCCATTTTTCTCTCGGATTCATCTATAATAGATTTACCCAAAATGGTTGGATCTTTCTCATGCTCTTCCGATTTCTCGTTCCTTTCATCCGGTTTGTCGGATTCTTGCGTGGTGCATTGCTCGGGTGAGTCGGTAGGTTTCCTTGCCGAAGCATGGTCAACCCTTGAGGTCTCATCTTTCGTTGTCTGACTGAATTTGTTAGTTTGTTGTTGGGTTGGGTTGGATGTTGAAGCAGATATTGTGGTGATGGTGTTTACGAAGTGGATTGGTCCAGGGGGGATGACAGGTTCTTTTTCGTTAGGATATAGATGTTTGAATAACTTACTAGGACTTTTTATTTTTACAGGGGAGGCTGGTGGACTCATGACGGTAGCAGATTTAACCTCATCAACGTGAATGGGCTTATTATCAATATGCTCCTTGATAGCAGTCAACAGATTACAAATCTTGTTGCTCACGTCAGCCTGTTGTTGTTTAAATTTTGCCTCGAGCGTAGTGAGCTGTAGTTCTTGAGATAGAATGAATTTTTTTAAAGTATCTTCACAGCTTTGCCTAGGGATACCTTGTGACAGAAAATGCTCGGACCAAGTGAGTGGTGAGGAGTCATTGAAGGATACGCTTCGCGTTTGGTACCCTCTAAAATCAGGTTTATCCTTCCATGCCTCATAGGCTTCGGCAGAAGTTCGAGGACCCTGACCTACGTGTGATGATGTGAATTCATTATAAGCACGTTTTGGAAGTTCCATGCAGTTATGGGTCTCATGAGGGCCATTGCATAGTTTGCATGTAGAGGCGATTCTGCTTACTTGGCTTGAAGGTTTATGAGCTTCGTAAGAATTCATGAGAGACTTGACTCGACCTTCAAGTTCCATGATCCTACGGTTGGGAGTGCTAGAATTGTTCGAAGGCAAAGGTATTGCCTTGACCGTTTCGTTCAAATCACGGGGATCATTCCAACTTTCGTTGTCATAGAGAGCAAGATCTTCTATGAGTTCCCATGATTGTTCCGCACTAAGATTACGTAGCTTACCACCGGCCGATTGGTCAATGGTTCGCCTCGTGGAGATGTCGATATGGTCATAAAAAATTTGGACTTGGAGCCAAAGATCTATGCCATGATGAGGGACTTTTTGGAGTAAGTCCTTGAAACGAGTCCATGCTTCATAAAGAGATTCATTTTGACGTTGTTGGAACATCAAGATGTCATTTCTAAGCTTAGTAGTTCTCCCTGGTGAGAAAAATTGAGCAAGGAAACGAGTGGTGAGATCATCCCATGTGGTGATGGATCCCGCGGGTAAACGCTCAAGCCATTGACTAGCTTGATCCCGTAGAGAGAATTGGAATAGGCGTAATCGGGTTGTCTCTCTAGTTTCAACACCTAGGTCTATGGAGTCTACGATTTTGAGGAAGTCCTTAAGATGTTGATTTGGATCTTTGGAACGAAGTCCATGGAATGCACATCCGCTTTGCACCAACCTGATGGTGTCGGATCGCAAGGGGGTCACATTGTCTCCGGTGAGCTCAATGGTGTTTCGGTAGCCTTGGTGGCTAGGTCGGGAATACTCTCCTAAGGTTCGGGGCCTAAGGGGTTCTAGTGGTGGGTTTTGTTGTGGTGGGATGATGGGTTCAAAGATGTTACCACCTTCCATGATGTCGGATGGTAAAGAGTTACGAACAAAGGCACGAAGAAATAAGATAGACTAAAGAAAACTTAAAAATAAAAATAAAATCTTACTAGAAAGGAATCTAGCAAGTAGACCTAATAAAAAGAAATTCTAACCTAGACAATAACTATTTCCCCGGCAGCGGCGCCAAAAACTTGATGCGTGGGAATCGCAACAGGCTTTACCTCTCGAGGGATCTCGAGAAGCTTACAACCCCCACCAGGCAGTGTACCTGATCGTTGTAGTATAGTATAGTGACAAGTACCGGGGGATTGATCGTTCAGCTTAGGAATAGTGTCGCTATGATTAGAAAGCCTATATACTAGTTCTAAAGGTGAGGGATGATTATTTTTGTATTTTTATATTTTTATGAAAGCAAGTAAAATCTCGGGTTTTGGAAGAGTGGGCGGAATTAGTTGCTATTCAACTAACCCAAAACTAAGATGCAATCAAAATGAAATACTGAAAATGAAAATAAACTAATTATACTAAGGTTGTGAGCAGTAATTGGAGAAAATGTGTTTACTTAGATTTCACTACTCCCTAGATATCTTTTACACGTTAATTACTTGTTATAATTGCATGGATGACGGATTGTATTCCTTAATACCATTCATGGGGTGGCATACATAACTCCCCAATTCTATGAGCTCTTATCTCCTCCTACACCATGCCCAGCACAACTATAGGGATTGTAAACAGTGGCTCATGCATTAAATACAACCAATAAAGACCTAGTACGCCTCGGTTCATGTTTCTTAAGACGTTCAAGCATGTTACCATTTGGAGATCTGTTAGTTTTCTTAAGCCTAACATATAAATCATTCATCCAAGACAAGAATAAACAAGTAATCAACACATAATCAATATCTAGGTTTCATTAGATCTAAGCAAACACAAAAGAGATCTAGCCTAGCATAATGGAATTGAGACAAGAACAAGATATAGACAACCAACACATAGACATATTGATTGAATTAGAAGAACACTTATCTCAATTACAATGCAAGGTATCAAGGGTTTGGAACCCTTGAAAAACCTGTAAAAGTTGCACCAAAATCGTCTTTAGGGTTTCTCCAAAACTTCTCTCTTTTAATGTGAAGAACTAGAAAACTATATATAGGAAAATGGGGATGACGGCGTCAAGAACAAAGGTGTGACGCCGTTATCTCGCCGCCAAATACTTCCTCGGACGGCCTTGATCTACTTCTGACGCCGTCAAGGCCTAGGCCGTCACACAAATTACTCTTGACGCCCTGTGTGTGACGCCGTCATCAACTTCGGATTTTAATTCTTGAGGTTTTGACGCTGTCATGGAATTACTCTTGACGCCGTCACCTACTGTTCCCAGCATGGAAAATTGAGACTTTGCCGTTTTCTTCACTTTTATGCTCCAAAAACGTCCAAAATGGCTTCTTTTCCAGAATTCACTCTCCAAGTACCTAAAATCACAAAAGGAACGATTTAGGGCAATATTTGATCAAATAAAGTCGGATTCGGGCTTAAATGACCCCCTAAAAATGGATCATTTTTCGCCTCATCAGTTATCATCTTACATCACTGAGCAGAATCTTCATGAAGCTAGAATTAATAGTGAATGTAAAGTCTATGACTTAATTGATGGGGATATATGGAGTTGGCCTCAGGAGTGGAGTAGAAAGTTTAAAGAATTGGATCAAGTAAATGTTCCTATTATTACAGATACCAAAGACTGTGTTAAATGGAAGACTAACAATGGCTCACTCATCAATTTTACTACTAAAGAAGTTTGGAAAGATTTTAAAGAGGAAGTGCATATAGTTAAGTGGTGGAAAGTTGTATGGTTCTCTTTTTGAAACCCAAGATATGCATTCATCTTGTGGTTAGCAGTTTGCAAGAAGCTTCAAACACAAGATAGAATGATGAAATGGAATCCAGGTCAAATGTTATGCCCTTTGTGTAACAAAACCAATGATTCTCATAACCATCTATTCTTCCAGTGTGATTTCTCAATGGCAATATGGGGTTTAATGAAAATGAAGATGAGTATTGACAATGTACCTGATGAATGGGATAATGTAGTAGTAATGATGGAAGATATGCAATGCAACAATAATATTTGGAGTGTGCTAAATAGATTGATTATTGCCACCACAGTGTACTATATATGGAAAGAAAGGAATGAAAGATTGTTCTCTCAAAATGTAAAAACTACTGAAGTGGTACTGCATGTGATCCAGGAACAGATTAGACTTCAACTTCTGAGTCTTCAAGTTAAGAAAACTACACAAACCACTAAAGTAGCTGATGTCTGGAAGATTAAATTTAATCATGCTGAATGATGAGGAATTTGTTAGTCTCTAGTGAATAAAAGAGCTATGGTTGGAAAGAGTGTTTGGATATGCAGTTAACAATTTTGTTTTATGCTATGAAGAAGTATGTTGATCTTCATGGAGTTGTGAATGGAATATCTGAAAAGGTTTATCCTTTATATACTATATCTTCTACATTGTAAGGTAAAAGTATTGTTTATTCACTTAAAAGTAGATGGCCTTGTATCTTGACTTCTTTTGAAAGCTTATCTCAAAATTGAGCCTGCAATTCTCTTTTAGGCCTTTGTTAGGTAAAAAGTAGGTTGTCAGTGTTGATTTTGAGTTAAGTGGGATAAGGAATCATAAAGTAGGTTTCCAGTTTTGAAGGGTAGAGTGAATAGGTGGGTGAGGCATGATGAATGGAATAATGAGAAGTGAAAGATGATCCTATTTGGTCCATTCAATGCCTCACTACAGGAGGAAAGGTGGTGTCTCCCTCAAGGTGAGTGTTTCCAAGTTTCTGAAGCCATTTGTAAAGATGAAAATGTAGGGAACTTGGAAGAGCCCTTGACTGGATTGAGTGAATGGGTTCCTAGTGAGGCCATTATCCTTTCTTTGTTAATTCACTGTGGTGGCAGGTTGAGTGAGTTAAATGAGAAGGATCAATGGAAATGTAATTAGATGGTATGGTGCTTTAAAGGTGAATTAAACTCTTGATGCTTGGTTGAAGCTGGGAGTTTTTCAGAATGTTGTCTGATATAGTTGTTCTTTGATAGTAGTAGTATTAGAGATAGTTTTGTTGTTGATTGAATTGTTGTATTCTTTGTATATTGTATCTGTTTGGGAATGCCCAAATCAGATGATGCTGAACTATATATGTACACAATTGATAATGATAATATACGTTTCACCTTTTGCACCAAAAAAAAAAGAAATTTTCAACCCAACCCGGCCAAAACATGTAAGTACTTGTTTCCACAAATTACTCAGCCCGCCCATGTTGTCAAATCTAGTTGCCATGAAATGATGAAAACACAAGCATACCCTTTATCAGCCAGCCAATGCACCATTCCTGATGTGATGCCCTTAGTAACAGAAAAGTAACAAGCAGGTAGTGAAGAACATATATCTCTATACATTCAATTTACGTCCGCACATGTCGTCAAATTGACTAAGATATATAGCCTACCGGATGTCCAGATTATATAAATTAGCGATGTGGATACCCTTAAGCCTTCGGCCAACTTTGTCTACTTATTCCTTTGAAAGTCCACACCAACCCATGCTCCCAAGTTCATAGTACATTGCGCCGTAACTCCATTCATATAACTCAAAGTTACACTATAACAAAATATAAGCAGTTCTTTAACTAGTTTCAAATACATAATGTCTGCAAAGTAACACAGATTACTGAACTCTACCTTCAATATTTTTTACTTATAGAATTTAGTTATAGAGGAAATTAACCTCGTCTAATTGATCTTTGGCTTTGCAATGAAGTCCCTTGAAGCAGCATAATCTTCAGGTACAGGAAGATCAAGTTCCTCGCAAATAAAACGGATTATCTCCCCTGTCAAAGCCCCCGAAGATGCCAGGTTAACGTCACACTAATTGCAAATCTGTTATTTATATCACAATATGCCGTAGAACCACCAAGTCCCCCATGACCAAATCCAATTACAGAACCATCAGTTGCTTGAAGCCTTAAAAATCCGAGCCCCATTTTACCATTTTGTAGTCCTAAATCTTTATAATCTCCACTAGCCAAAATGGCATCATGAATTTTTTCTTTAGTATTTGTAAATATTTTATCATCCACATCAACGAGGGCCGCATAGTAGCGAGCCAAAGCACGAGCCGAGGCGTGTAAGTTGTATGCAGGTATTATGGCACGACGGACATCGAGGGTATTGATTAGCGGAATTAAACTAAAAAGTAAGCTTAACGTTAGTGAAGACGGCACTTGGGTGGAGGCAGAGCCACTCTTGTTGGCTTTGGTGTGTTGGCTTGATCTATTTTGTTCATTTGTATCAACTGTAACAGTTGCAAGACGAGATTCGACACCTGAAATACGTGTAAAGAAAAAAGTACTTATTTAATTGTTGAGTTGTGAGAAGTGATAATTCTGGGAAGTTACACTCATACCAGAAGGAATCCCGATATAAAGCTCGCCTTCAATGTTAAGTGGACGAAGAAAAGCTTCAGCAAGGATGTCCATTAACTTCTTCCCTGATGCATGCTGTACATTCAAGAATGTATATGTGAAGGACGAAACATATAATATATGTAGACCTCGAGCATACTTGGACTTGATTTGAATCGTGATGAGTTTTGAGTAATATTTAAGTGATAATACCTTGTTAGGATGGCTAATTAGCTCACATTTAAGGAAGTAATTACCCGTGAAGCTTATAAGTTGACATGTATTTTATTCTTATTCTGAAGTTTGATACCATTTCCACCCAAAAATATAACATTTATGCTTATTTTGACTGAATCAGTTGGGACTAGATCATGATATCTAGAAGTCCTGAGTTTGAATCCTGCATTTGTGCAGAGCCCGTAGCCCGTCAATGGGCTGAGGTGGTTCACAGGTATTTTTTTTTTTTTTTTTTTTTAAAGTAAAAGGTGTATATGTATCGGTACCTCTATAATTCCACCACATAGCCAACCATATGATAGATAATGATAAAACTGTTCACGACCAGGTTCGGTCTCAGGTGCAACCTTAGCTATGCTTTCCAGACACTTGTCAAAATCACAAAATAACGTAGGATCTTCTTCAGAAATACCGGCGAGAGCATTGTGCAAACCAGATGTGTGATTAAGTATATGATTAACCTGCGGGAGAAGAGGACAAGAGGAAATGTAACATCGCAGGTGAGTTGTAAAAGATACCAGTTGAATGTGCTTATCTTGTTTAAATGCAATAATCATCTAGCTGAATTGCACACTATCATTAAATAATTAACAAAACGAATTGCATTCTTGCAAGAAAAAGAAACTAGCTTGTCTTGTAAAACAAGAGTTAGTTCTCTAAACTCAAAAAATGTGGATACTTAATTAGATTTTGTTCCAGCTAGTATGACACATACACACTGCTAATTGTCCAAAACTAAGTATTGAAGAAATCACATAATAGACTATTATTATCAAACTAATAGATGCAATGTGACTACAAGTAGCATAAATGGAAGTACTAAAATCTATGTCGAAACACCCTTCAAGAATACGGGAAACTAAAGAAATTACTGGGCTTGGGAGTTTTAAAGTAATCTGAATTACAATAAGTTTCAAAGCTTGTTAATGCAACTACATGTTTTAATAATCTATAAATTTTAAAGCTTGTTAATGCAACTACATGTTTTAATTATCAGATAATAAGTTTTAAAATGCAAATCCAAACACCCCCGGAGAAGATGAAAAATGTAAGAACTAAGTTTAGGAGTACCTTTATATGTTCTTTCCCATTTGTACCAAACTTGGGCCAAATGTTTGCAACGTTGTCGTCAAGCTTCAGTTTCCTACAATGAAAATACATATTGTATGTTGTTCTTTTAAAGTCTTCCCTATATTGAAAATAAATACAACCTCTGTGTATTCTTGTACATAAAAAAACAGTTTAGATGATAACGTATTTCGGGTCAAACCAAGATCATCACAAAATTACCCATTTTAGACACAAACCAGTTTTGACATGATAACCCAATTGTACTCAACCCACAATTTTTCCCCCTAATAAGCGCCTCTTATAACAGGAGAACATACCCTT
This sequence comes from Artemisia argyi, assembly GCA_030686995.1. Lineage (NCBI taxonomy): Eukaryota > Viridiplantae > Streptophyta > Magnoliopsida > Asterales > Asteraceae > Artemisia > Artemisia argyi. The sequence goes on along the minus strand of CM060685.1, from coordinate 191,311,806 downwards.
TATCTGCCAGCCAATGAACCATTCCTGCCACGACACCCTTAGTTACAGAGAAAAGAGGAAATAAGCTATCCAACTGAACTGGACGAGGGTCATCTTTTGCCAGCACCCCAGCTGCAGTATCTATGATCACTTCCCCGTCTTTGTAAGCACATATCTAAGAAACACAATAAAGAGAACTTAAGTAGACTCCAATTTATTTTTCATATCACCAAAAATTAAACATATAAAATAATTCATACTACAGATAATCATTTAACTTTAAGGAATTTACGAACCTGGATTCCAAATATTTTATCCTCATTTCGTAATTCAACCAAGAAACTTCTCAGCTTTGCCTCTACATCAGAATGGACTGGACTGTCGTATACCCAATTCGCATGGGAGGCTGCTCCTTCGTTCATCTTGCTGCTTACACGATGTTTCTCAAGTAGCTGACAAGTATATGATTTTCGCTATGCCACAGGCTGTTGTTGTACAGAAATAAAGTTCAGTTTTATAGTCTTAGTGCTAGTTGACTCCGACAAAATTATTGAACTTACTTTATTCTTTAAATCAACGTCAGATAAGTCCCATGATAATACGTTACTTTTTTTATTGAATGTGTTATAATGAATCACCACTATAAAAAATGATTGTGTTGTTGCTTTTGCAACGACTGCATATAATATTATATTAGAAAATAAAATTTGATATCGCATATAAAGTATCAATGACTCTTTCTTCAAAATTTTAAAACTTACAAGAAATTAAGCATAGTTTATAACACTTTAATGCACCCAATTTTCAGAATTACAACAAAATAAGCATATTGTATAACAAAATAAAGCATAGTGTCATTTTAAGATTAAAATTCTATCAAACAACATTAATGCTATTAAAAACACCTCTTCACAAAAAAATTACAACCATTTAAGCGCAATGTACAATAGCTGCAACCAATTTTCAGATTTACAACAAAATAAGCATAGTGTACAACAAAATAAGTATGATGTAATTTTAAGACTTATTTTCAGACTTACAGCATTAATGCTATTAAAGTAGTCAATGTTATTAATGACTATAATGACTACTGCTTACAAGAAAAGAAACATAGTGTACAACACTTTAATGTAAATAATTTTCAAACATACAAGACAAGAAGCATAACGTACAACAAAACGCCACATTAATGCTATTTAATGTAGCCAGTCATTTAATTGGTCAATAAATACAGTTATTAAAACACCCTTTACATAAGAAATACAAATTATCAAGCATATTGTACAACCAAATTAAATATAATTCCCGCATTAAATTTCACTACTACAAATAATAAAGCACATTATACAAATATTTAAGCCTAAACGTGTAACACCCCCAAAATTTGGTACAGCGGAAGACTCAACAAGCTTTCGGGGCGTTACGGGGATTGGTATCCAACACAAGACATAACATAACGAGATAAAGTAAACATAAGAAAAACACAACCAAAACGGGTTTTTAAAGTTTACATTTATCCCAACATCATTCAGAGTCAGGCCCAAAAGATATAGACGAAGGTCCACAATTAAATATCAGAGTTTTAGAAAATAGATCCATGACCGGGTGCCATTGCCAAGCCTCCAATCCAAGCATCCATAGAGCATCACTTAATTTCCTGAGAAAACGTGCTAAAAGTCAGCTTTCGCTGGTGAGATCATAGGTTTAAATTCATCTAACAATATAGTGGACATATACGCAAAACGCTTGCTAGCTAGACCAAGGATTCGCTAAAAGCCTGCGGATACCCTCCGCTCTCAACATAACACACGGATACCCTTCCGTACTAACATAGATATTCGGGTAACCCCCGCAATACCAATAAATACTCGGATAACCTCCGAAGTATTAATAACCTATAGGTGCACACTATAGTATCTAAATAAGTCAAGCTTGAATAGTACACACGAAACTATGTGACTAAAGCTGACAATCCAAATAACCAAATAAGCCAACCTTGAATAGTACACACAAAAGGGTGTGACTAAAGCTGACAATATATCCTAGTCCATACGCATAGCAAGTTTAGAAAGAATGTAAAAGCGATAATAGTCCACGTAAAATAATTTGCACGTTTCTCACCCCAATCGTTGAAAACATAGTTCAAGAGTAAAAAGTGGGGCTATGACTCACCTCAAGTCCAGAAATCAGCAATAAGAAATCGGTAGAGGTAAGATGTATAGTAACTTAAAAGACGGCAACTACGGACTCGGCACGACCTAACAATATCAACTCGTTCAGAAATCATTTCCTCAATTTCAAGATATTCCCAAACCCGGACGAGAATCCGTTTTATTTCCGAAAATCCATTTCGTATTAGTTTGGTGTATTTGCGTTTGGTATCCATACGGGTGGTGGGTCGACACAACTCAAACCAAGAAGTCACAACAAAAAGGATGATAAAGCAATCTATAGGTCTAATATTAGCCCAATATATCATTTAAATAAATCATCGAAGCTTATCAAATTCGTCGATTTGGTAATCCCCCATATTTATTTACTTAATATACCATTCTAAGATTATACCTGAATCCTAGGTCACACATTGCACATAAAGTACCATAGGGTATATATCAAAGTCTAATAACTTCACTAACTATACCGTTAGGCTTACCAAATTCGTCAATTTGGCAATCTCACGAGATATTTAGTAACTTATTATTCCCGTACACATACCACAACCTATGGGCGTCGTAGGATACGATGCCCATTAATATACTCAATTTAAATAACTAAATAGCTCTTATTTAACCCGTCGATTAAATAAGTTACGTAGTTATCGAAAATGAATGTATTAATCATCATATATCCGTGACAATACGAATGTCACAAATAATAAACCACTTGGACTCAAGTGACCACAATCCCGTATAACTCGATAGCTTTCCTCGTTTATTAAAAGATATTATTTTATTTAATATTTATTCAACGTTAACGATTTCGTCGTTAATTATAGTCGTTTAATTATAATAACGCTCCCGACATTTATTACACCACTTTCATAGTATAATATTTATCGTTACGTTATTGTTATAATATTACTCGTGATCGTTTTATTATTAATATACGCATTTATACATTTATATATACGTTATTCACGTCTATATATTTATATAAACGTTTATATTACTAATAATATTATTACGAGTTTTATTATTTACGTTTGATTATAAATATTTATCGAGTCATACGAAATGGTCACATGTCCGAGTCATCACTCTTGGCTCATTGTCCAAGTCCAAAATAGAATGATAATCAAGTCAACCAAGTAATCAATCTCCATCCAACAATTTCCCGAAACACGTGCTACAACAATAGGGTCCGACTACGGCACCCGACTAACCTATCTCCGTCAATCTAGTTTGACCGTCTCACAATCGGTTCCAAATACCATTCCCTCGACAACAACTCCACAAAATAATATCCATTGCCGAGACCTCGAGGGTCTCGGCTCTTCCATCCCATTCGGCCAAAACTAAACAACAGCAACAATATTACAATTAACAATAATATCTCAACAAATGACATCAATTAATAACCAAGTAGAACATCAAGGAAAGAAAATAACACAAGCTGTTGTCGAACCCTTATGGGTCTCAGCTCACTCATGTCGAGCCATGAACACAGCCAAGAGACCCATTGGGTCACGGCTGGTCCATACCGAGCCATCAAACAACCAAACGGACCTCCAAGGTCACACCACCCCAATAGCAACAACAATAATAATCCAACCCAAAAGTAAATCAATCTACACCAGTACTGGTCCTTACCTCTCGTTAACCATACCAAACTAGACCAGGATATCAAAAATTCCGTATGCCAAAATCAACAACAAGGGCAAAACAACATCCAGAGCACGACAAGAATAATACCGTGAGTCTCAACTCACGGCCTGGATTCACTCGACACACGCACACCACTCAAATGGATACCAAACCGAGTTTTTACATCAAGATTTTATCAATATAACCATATTTCCCACGTTCTAGGTCAATCCCAAGTCAAAGAGCGTGAAACCCGTGACCAAGGGTCACGGTTTCACCCATACACTTACCTAATCAACCTCCCAAACGATATATAGAACCAACAATAAGAGAAAAGAGGTGCGTTGGTGGTTAACGAGATCAAAATCACTAGACCTGGGCGCGTGTAGTAGTGGATCGGGTAGGGAATGAGATGAGGATTCATTTTATGGTGGCGGTGTGGTGAGGGAACCGGTGGTGACGCGGCTGTGGTGGCCGGAACAATAGGTGGCGGCTAGGGTTTAGGTTTTGTGTAATAGAGAGAGAGAGAGAGAGAGAGAGATGATGAGGGTGGTGAGGGCTATGTTTATGTTTGTGTGTGAACCAGGTTCTCACATGGACCTTTTTATTACTAGTAGTTTATTTCTTTTTATTTTTATTATCAAAACAAATGCAACCATAATAATAAAAGAGGAGGGTGTCGGCTAAGGTGTAAACACAAGGATGAATCCCGTAAGCCTTTTAAAGCATTCCGACACTCTCAACCGAGCTCGTGTTCATATTTCAAAATTTTCTCAACTCGCGTTAACTCACGCATCAGTATTTTTAAAATCGTCATTCCACGAAATTTGATCATAAATACGTTCGTAAAAATTTATAACACAACCGTTATTCAAAATTTCCAATTTGTTAGGTTATCCTAGTGCCGGAGTCAACGTAGTGCCAATAGAATTTCGAAATAAATTCTCATCACATCGATAATCCAAATTCGATTCCATAAAAGTTTTAGATATAACCAACCAAAATATTGGTTTTTCATAAGTTCGTTACGAGTAAAATTCCAAATATAATTTATAAACGAACTTTAATGTAATGCGGGTTTTCAAAATAACTCCCTAATTTGCCAGTTGTCACATCCTCCCAGCCTCAGAAGGAAACCCGTCCCGGGTTTCACTCGGAAAAAATTCATCTACGAAGTGAAAAGCTTCGGATATCTCTTCCAGGACTCGTCCTCACGTTCCCACATAAATTCTAGTCCATGTCGGGAATTCCAACGAACCTTGACGAGCGGAATGCGACTTCGCTTGAGTCGTTTAACTTCACGATCTAAAATCTCAATCGGCTTTTCCACAAAGTTCAATTTCTCCTCAACACGAATATCTTTCACCGGTATAACCGGCATCTCATCAGAAAAACACTTCTTCAAATTACTAATATGAAACACGTTGTGAACTTTACTCAGTTCCTGTGGTGATTCCAACCGATAAGCCACGGCCCAATTCTTTCTAAGATAAGAAATGGTCCAATGTAGCGTGGGTTGAGTTTTCCACGTTTTCCGAAACGTATCACACCCTTCCAAGGCGAGATTTTCAACATCGCTTTGTCTCCAACCTGGAACTCTAGGGGTTTACGTCTCTGATCGGCGTAACTTTTCTGCCTATCTTTGGCTGCTTGCAACCGATCACGAATTCGAGTCACCTTCTCAGTAGTCTCCAAAATAAGCTCGGGGCCTGTGAGTTGGCTATCTCCAACTTCAGCCCAACCAATAGGCGAACGACATTTACGACCATATAAAGCTTCAAACGGTGCAACTTTAAGACTTGTGCGGTAACTATTATTATAGCAGAATTCCGCAAGGGGTAAATACTTCTCCCAGCCTTTACCGAAGTCTATGATGCATGCACGAAGCATATCCTCTAACGTCTGAATGGTCCTCTCACTTTGACCATCGGTTTGGGGATGATATACAGTACTCATATCAAGCCTCGTCCCCAATGCCGTTTGAAATGATCGCCACAAAGCTGACGTAAAACGACTATCGCGATCCGAAATAATAGATATCGGGACTCCATGAAGCGAAATAATTTCCTTCACATATAACCTCACAAGCTTATCCATACTATCATCTTCACTAATAGCTAGGAAATGAGCAGACTTTGTCAGACGATCCACAATTACCCAGATAGCGTCACAACCGCTAGCTGTCCTCGGTAAATTGGTAATGAGGTCCATCGTAATCCGCTCCCATTTCCAAACTGGAAGTTCTGGTTGCATTAGTAATCCTGACGGTCTCTGGTGTTCAGCTTCAACCTTAGCACATGTCAAGCACTTACTAATGTACGATGCTATATCTGCCTTCATATTTGGCCACCAATAGAACTTCTTAAGATCCTGGTACATCTTGTCGGACCCAGGATGAATAGAGTACCTTGACTTATGCGACTCATGCATAATCAACTCTTGAATTCCTCCATACAAAGGTACCCAAATCCGATCTCCAAAACATAATACTCCATCAGAGCGCTTAACAAATCCCTTCTCATTTTCTGCCATCCCAAATATTTTCTCAGCAGGTCGATTTTCTGCTTTCAACGCTTCCGTTTGAGCTTCTAATATTTGAGACGATAATGGCGATACGATAGCCATTCCTAATGACCTAACTCGTAACGGTGGAATTCTCTCCTTTCGACTAAGAGCATCAGCAACGACGTTTACTTTACAAGGATGGTAGCGAATTTCACAATCATAATCGCTTAGCAACTCAATCCAATGTCGTTGTCTCATGTTAAGCTCTTTTTGGTCCAAACTGTGTTGCAGACTTTTGTGGTCAGTAAACACTACACACTTGGTTCCATACAAGTAATGTCTACATATCCTTAAAGCAAAAACCACAGCACCTAACTCCAAATCATGGGTGGTGTAGTTTTTCTCATGCTTTTTGAGCTGTCGGGAAGCATACGCTATCAATTTCTCTTGTTGCATTAACACAGCTCCCAAATCTTTATGCGAAGTGTCACAATAGACGACAAAGTCCTTACTACCTTCAGGTAACACTAAGATAGGAGCACTACACAACATCTCCTTAAGCAATTGGAATGCTTCCTCTTCCTTATCTCCCCATCCATACTTAACACACTTTTGAGTCAATTTGGTCAACGGTTTTGCTATCTTCGAAAATCCCTCAATGAATCTTCAGTAATAACCGGCTAATCCCAAAAATTGACGAACTTCTGTTGGGGTCGTAGGTGCAGCCCAATCTTTAATTGCTTCAATCTTAGCAAGATCCACATGAACTCCTTGTCTATCAATCACATGACCTAGAAATTGTACCGTCGGAATCCTAAATTCACATTTCGAAAACTTGGCATACAGTTTCTCCTTCGTGAGCAATTCTAAGATAAGTCTTAGATGCTCCTCATGCTCCTTCTCACTCTTCGAATAAATTAGAATGTCATTGATGAATACGATCACAAACTTATCTAAATAAGGCTTACACACCCGATTCATGAGGTCCATGAATACCGTCGGTGCGTTGGTCAACCCAAACGGCGTCCCCTGAAACTCGTAATGCCCGTAACGGGTTCTGAAAGCCTTTTTCGGAATATCTTCCTCGCGAACTCGAAACTGATGATATCCCGATCTCAAGTCGATCTTCGAATACACACTCGATCCTTGGAGCTGATCGAACAAGTCGTCGATCCTCGGTAACGGGTATCGGTTCTTCACCGTTAATTTATTCAACTCTCTATAATCAATACACATACGAAACGATCCATCCTTCTTCTTCACAAATAAGACTGAGGCTCCCCAAGGTGAAGAACTTGGTCTTATAAGTCCCTTTTTGGCTAACTCCGCTAATTGCTTCGACAACTCTTCCAATCCAGTAGGTGCAAGATGATAAGGCGTTTGTGCTACAGGTGCAGCACCAGGTATCAACTCAATCTGAAATTCTACTTGTCTAGTAGGCGGGATTCCCGGCAAATCATCGAGAAACACATCAGGAAAATCACGAACTATAGGCACATCTCCAATGCACCTTTCCTTTTTCTTCGTCTCTCCCTTCTCAGAATTTTAAGCTAAGAAAAGGTAACATCCTTTTTCCGTTAGCTTCGGTAATTTAGTGCAAGATATGACCGCTAATCGGGATGGGCTCCTCAAACCTTTTCGATCTCCTTGTATATTTAGAATCTCCTTTCCGAAAGGCACACGCACGATCTTCCCATCGCAAAGTATGTGAGCACGATACTTCGACAACTAATCCATACCAATGATGACATCGAAACTTCCTAACGTGACGGGTAGAAGATCTATGTTGAAAGGACGATTTAGAAAGTTTGACGTGCAACCGCGAATGATAGTCCTAATCCTCTCTATGTTCCCATTAGCTAACTCTACATCATAACCAATTCCTAAGGCCATCGGGGGTTTCTCTAGTAAGGGTGCAAACGTAGTGGACACAAAACTTCTATCGGCACCAGTATCAAATAGTATGGAAGCATAATGATTATTGAGAAGGAACGTATCAGTAACAACGTTCGGATCTTCTCCTCTCTCGTTCCTGAGTGCATACACTCTCCCATGAGCAGCTCCTGCTTCCACACGTTGGTCCTCATTGTCTTGACGTCCACGGTTTCCTCCAGCTCCCCGATTTCCATGATTGTACCCATTACCACCCGATCCTTGATTTCCCTACACTCATTCCTATAGTGTCCCTTCTTTCAACATCCATAACAAGTAGCATTTACCTTACTTATAGTTTCTGGAGTAGCTTGAACCATAGCAAGGGGTCGTGCTCTACAATCCCTAGCTACATGTCCTCTCCTTGAGCAACTCTGATAAATCACAGTACATTGTCCTGTACGATTCTTGTAGCAACGACCACACTTGGGTGCATCACCATTTTGGTTCCTTTTATTTCTATTCCCAATAGTATCAGCCTTAGCAACAACTTGTCGCTCGTTTCGGTGATCATTACCCTTAGGGTGATGGTCTCTCTTTCTCTTTCCATTCGTATCCTTATCAGCTCCTTCCAATTCCAATGAATCTATTAATTGTTGAGCGATTGTAATGGCCTCATGGATGTTTGCAGGTCTAACAGAAATCACATCATTCCTTGTAGCCACTGGCAACCCAACGGTATACCGCTCAATCTTTTGAGTCTCAGTTCTAACCATAACGGGGCAAAGCAAGGCTAACTCTCGATAACGGCGATTGTAAGTTGTCATATCGGTACCTTTCATCTTATGGTTCCAGAACCCAATCTCCAGCTTCTTAACCTCATTTCTTGGGCAGTAAGTCTGAATCAGCACAGACTTAAATTGCTCCCAAGTCGTAGCATAAGCCACATCACTTCCAACTGCATTTCGGTAATTGTTCCACCAAGTTAAAGCTTCATCCTTGAAAGTAAAAGAAGTAAACTTTACCTTTGCATTCTCCACACAACCACTGACATTAAACGCTGACTCCGTCTTCTCTATCCACCTGACCAAGTAGACCACTCCTTTGGTTCCACCAAACTCAATGGGTCCACGAATTTTAAACTCCTTGTAGTTACGTTCATTAGCACGTACAGGTGGAAATGTTCCAACAGAATTGTTGGAATGATTTGACTCAGCTGGTAGCTCAGCAACTCGTTGCTCCACAAGTTGATTGATCATTACTTGATCCACAGTGGGTGCGTTAAGTGGAACACGATCATTTGTCTCCCTGAACATCAACATTTTGATTCCTGTCGTTGCAGTTAGTAGTGTCCAGGTTCTCAGGAGTAGGGGTTTCAACATTTCGAGTAGGACGGCGTCCTCGACGACTAAGGGTAGTCGTTGCAGGACCAGTTCTGGTAGCTCTAACAGGGTTTCGTCGTACAACCATTAATATAATACTAACACAATATCAACCACGCAAATAAGACACAATTCTCCATGTACGCCGAAAATCGTAAAATATCATATGAGCTCACCATCATCCATAAGTAGCGATCAATACATCGTTCCATACTACCAACAGGCATAATAGATACTAATCGTTCCATACGAGACGAACGTACAATCCGAATATCATGACATAAGAGATATAATAATTAGCTCTCCTAACCAAATACTCCTTGGCTTATGTAGCAACACAACAAGAACACAAATCCAATCGATCTAGCCATGATGTTGGCATAGACTCCTCAACTCAGTAACAAACTCAGCAATAAACTCAGCAATAATCATCTCAAGTCGGTCAGACATCCGCGAGATCCTCTCGCCCTGTGCAGTAATCTGAGCCCACATCCTACCAGTCTCACCTAACTCTGCATGCTCAGCAGAAACCTCAAAAGGTGCATCCGACGCCACAGGACTACCAGGTGGTGTATCAAACAAAAATGGATGATCAGGTGAAACCGGTTCTAACGGATGTATCGGGGAATCGGGCTTCGCAGAATGAACTGAATGTGCTAGCGACCCATCATCATCAGGCATATCCTCCTCCTGAGGATCACTCTCTTCCAAATCCTGAGGGTCATCATTCTCTTCCTCATCTTGAGGGTTATCATTCTGCTTACCCGCGTACTCCTAGTCGAAGGGGTACTCCATCACTCGTCATCTCCGAGCAGGCGAACCACGAGGCGATAAAGTCGGCGACTTAGGGCGACAATGGGACGATAAAGTAGTAGTGGCTGAACGCATGACCAACACGTATGGGTCATCAGGGCCATAGTGATCTACGATGGGCGACGCGTACTAGCAATAATAATTCTTAACAACAACACGTGCAAAGGAGGCTATAATTTGTGACAACGGCGTAGGGTAGGTGTAAGTGTTTAAAAACAACTAAACCGCGAACTCAAAATACCATATCAAAATCATCATATAATTCCAAATCATATATATCAAGAAAGATTTAAAATACCGCATTACCAAAATCATTCATAAAATAATCAAGCCATATAATTCCTCAAAACGCATATAATTCCTCAAAACGCCATCATATCACTAACTCATTAAACCTCAAATCCTCAAATCATCTCAAGAATCCCATATCCAATAATCATCTCAATATACCTCAATAATAATAATGATGCTTCGGCTTGGCGGGCTGGCGGGCAATGGTCGATGATCGTTTTCTATAAAATCGGTTATAGTTTAGGTGTCTATTTACCTAGTTCTCTATAACCTTGGCTCTGATACCAATCTGTAACACCCCCAAAATTTGGTACAGCGGAAGACTCAACAAGCTTTCGGGGCGTTACGGGGATTGGTATTCAACACAAGACATAACATAACGAGATAAAGTAAACATAAGAAAAACACAACCAAAACGGGTTTTTAAAGTTTACATTTATCCCAACATCATTCAGAGTCAGGCCCAAAAGAAATAGACGAAGGTCCACAATTAAATATCAGAGTTTTAGAAAATAGATCCATGACCGGGTGCCATTGCCAAGCCTCCAATCCAAGCATCCATAGAGCATCACTTAATTTCCTGAGAAAACGTGCTAAAAGTCAGCTTTCGCTGGTGAGATCATAGGTTTAAATTCATCTAACAATATAGTGGACATATACGCAAAACGTTTGCTAGCTAGACCAAGGATTCGCTAAAAGCCTGCGGATACCCTCCACTCTCAACATAACACACGGATACCCTTCCATACTAACATAGATATTCGGGTAACCCCCGCAATACCAATAAATACTCGGATAACCTCCGAAGTATTAATAACCTATAGGTGCACACTATAGTATCTAAATAAGTCAACCTTGAATAGTACACACGAAACTATGTGACTAAAGCTGACAATCCAAATAACCAAATAAGCCAACCTTGAATAGTACACACAAAAGGGTGTGACTAAAGCTGACAATATATCCTAGTCCATACGCATAGCAAGTTTAGAAAGAATGTAAAAGCGATAATAGTCCACGTAAAATAATTTGCACGTTTCTCACCCCAATCGTTGAAAACATAGTTCAAGAGTAAAAAGTGGGGCTATGACTCACCTCAAGTCCAGAAATCAGCAATAAGAAATCGGTAGAGGTAAGATGTATAGTAACTCAAAAGACGGCAACTACGGACTCGGCACGACCTAACAATATCAACTCGTTCAGAAATCATTTCCTCAATTTCAAGATATTCCCAAACCCGGACGAGAATCCATTTTATTTCCGAAAATCCATTTCGTATTAGTTTGGTGTATTTGCGTTTGGTATCCATACGGGTGGTGGGTCGACACAACTCAAACCAAGAAGTCACAACAAAAAGGATGATAAAGCAATCTATATGTCTAATATTAGCCCAATATATCATTTAAATAAATCATCGAAGCTTATCAAATCCGTCGATTTGGTAATCCCCCATATTTATTTACTTAATATACCATTCTAAGATTATACCCGAATCCTAGGTCACACATTGCACATAAAGTACTATAGGGTATATATCAAAGTCTAATAACTTCACTAACTATACCGTTAGGCTTACCAAATTCGTCAATTTGGCAATCTCACGAGATATTTAGTAACTTATTATTCCCGTACACATACCACAACCTATGGGCGTCGTAGGATACGATGCCCATTAATATACTCAATTTAAATAACTAAATAGCTCTTATTTAACCCGTCGATTAAATAAGTTACGTAGTTATCGAAAATGAATGTATTAATCGTCATATATCCGTGACAACACGAATGTCACAAATAATAAACCACTTGGACTCAAGTGACCACAATCCCGTATAACTCGATAGCTTTCCTCGTTTATTAAAAGATATTATTTTATTTAATATTTATTCAACGTTAACGATTTCGTCGTTAATTATAGTCGTTTAATTATAATAACGCTCCCGACATTTATTACACCACTTTCATAGTATAATATTTATCGTTACGTTATTGTTATAATATTACTCGTGATCGTTATACGCATTTATACATTTATATATACGTTATTCACGTCTATATATTTATATAAACGTTTATATTACTAATAATATTATTACAAGTTTTATTATTTACGTTTCATTATAAATATTTATCGAGTCATACGAAATGGTCACATGTCCGAGTCATCACTCTCGGCTCATTGTCCAAGTCCAAAATAGAATGATAATCAAGTCAACCAAGTAATCAATCTCCATCCAACAATTTCTCGAAACACGTGCTACAACAATAGGGTCCGACTACGGCACCCGACTAACCTATCTCCGTCAATCTAGTTTGACCGTCTCACAATCGGTTCCAAATACCATTCCCTCGACAACAACTCCACAAAATAATATCCATTGCCGAGACCTCGAGGGTCTCGGCTCTTCCATCCCATTCGGCCAAAAGTAAACAACAACAACAATATTACAATTAACAATAATATCTCAACAAATGACATCAATTAATAACCAAGTAGAACATCAAGGAAAGAAAATAACACAAGCTGTTGTCGAACCCTTATGGGTCTCAGCTCACTCATGTCGAGCCATGAACACAGCCAAGAGACCCATTGGGTCACGGCTGGTCCATACCGAGCCATCAAACAATCAAACGGACCTCCAAGGTCACACCACCCAATAGCAACAACAATAATAATCCAACCCAAAAGTAAATCAATCTACACCAGTACTGGTCCTTACCTCTCGTTAACCATACCAAACTAGACCAGGATATCAAAAATTCCGTATGCCAAAATCAACAACAAGGGCAAAACAACATCCAGAGCACGACAAGAATAATACCGTGAGTCTCAACTCACGGCCTGGATTCACTCGACACACGCACACCACTCAAATGGATACCAAACTGAGTTTTTACATCAAGATTTTATCAATATAACCATATTTCCCACGTTCTAGGTCGATCCCAAGTCAAAGAGCGTGAAACCCGTGACCAAGGGTCACGGTTTCACCCATACACTTACCTAATCAACCTCCCAAACGATATATAGAACCAACAATAAGAGAAAAGAGGTGCGTTGGGTGGTTAACGAGATCAAAATCACTAGACCTGGGCGCGTGTAGTAGTGGATCGGGTAGGGAATGAGATGAGAATTCGTTTTATGGTGGCGGTGTAGTGAGGGAACAGGTGGTGACGCGGCTGTGGTGGCCGGAACAATAGGTGGCGGCTAGGGTTTAGGTTTTGTGTAATAGAGAGAGAGAGATGATGAGGGTGGTGAGGGCTATGTTTATGTTTGTGTGTGAACCAGGTTCTCACAAGGACCTTTTTATTACTAGTAGTTTATTTCTTTTTATTTTTATTATCAAAACAAATGCAACCATAATAATAAAAGAGGAGGGTGTCGGCTAAGGTGTAAACACAAGGATGAATCCCGTAAGCCTTTTAAAGCATTCCGACACTCTCAACCGAGCTCGTGTTCATATTTCAAAATTTTCTCAACTCGCGTTAACTCACGCATCAGTATTTTTAAAATCGTCATTCCACGAAATTTGATCATAAATACGTTCGTAAAAATTTATAACACAACCGTTATTCAAAATTTCCAATTTGTTAGGTTATCCTAGTGTCGGAGTCAACGTAGTGCCAATAGAATTTCGAAATAAATTCTCATCACATCGATAATCCAAATTCGATTCCATAAAAGTTTTAGATATAACCAACCAAAATATTGGTTTTTCATAAGTTCGTTACGAGTAAAATTCCAAATATAATTTATAAACGAACTTTAATGTAATGCGGGTTTTCAAAATAACTCCCTAATTTGCCAGTTGTCACAGAACGGGCAACGGGCCAAATGGGCTTGAGCCCAAACGGGCTCGAGCCCGAACAGGCATGGGCTAACGGGTTTGAGCCCGAACGGGCACGGGCTATACGAAATTCTTGATATCTATAAATTTACTGTGAAAAAGAACATAATAAACTAAAATACATTATTTATTGAAAATTTTTATTTCGGGGTACCCGCCGCTGCAACGCGCGGGTACCTTGCTAGTCCACAATGAAAAGGATAGTTTTATTTGCTTTGAAACTTATTTTTAGATGTACATGAAATTATCGAAACTTAAAGAAAATAAATGAAATTTCTAAGAGCATTAAAACAGGGTCGTTTTCGAGGTGTGCAATTAAAGAGGGTGATCACCCAAGGCCTAAAATTCATGGAGTTCCAAAATCTAGGTTAGTGTGAAAATAATATTTAATATATCTTCAAAATGTTTAAATTGACAGAAAAACCTTAAATCTCATGCACCTTTTTGAGTGCTTACTGACCCTCTTCGAAAAATATAGCCTTAGGCAATGAGCACCTATTTTAGTAAACTTGTGTTATAATAAATAAAGACAAAGACACATTCTATTAAAAATATTTATTACGGAGTACGTATAACTTTTTGGTCAATATTGCCACCTACTTTTTATTAATACTTAAGACCAATGCTCCACAACTATTCATTTGAATCAATGGTGCTTTTGTTTGGTGGGTTTGGCCATAGGTAGGGGTGAGCAGAAAAACCGAAATATCCGAATAAACCGAAAACCAAAACCGAACCAAATCGAAAATAACCGAATCGAACTTATAACCGAACCGAATTTGCCAAAACCGAACCAAACCGAACTTTTAATTCGGTTCTCGGTTTGGATATGGTTTTGGTAATCAAAACCGAAAACCGAACCGAAAACCGAATTCATATAAATTTATATATTTTTTATATATTTATATATATAAAAAGATCAATAAAACGTTATATATATATTTATATTTATATTTATATTTATATATATATAAATAACAAAAAAAATCTGTCCTAATATTAAAAAATACTTTTTATGTTTGAAATAACTTTTTTAGCAAAATATATTTGCATATTTTTCTTTTTTTAAATAAAGTGTGTAATTTGGTTAAACCGAAAATCGAACCGAACCAAACCGAACTAGAATTTAACCAAACCGAACCAAAAACCGAATTTGAATTCGGTTTGGTTTGGTTCACGGTTTGACCCTAAAAAAATTTTTAACCGAATTAACCGAACCGAATTAACCGAAAACCGAACCGATCAACACCCCTAGCCATAGGTTTAAAACTTAAAAGCAAAAGATTAAAATGTTGTTTGTTTAAGGATTTTTGGTTTGGAAATTGAGTACTACACCTTAAAATAGTATTTCTCCTAAACCACTCAAGCTGATAATGTTGGAAAATAGTTGAGAATGGGTTGAACATAGGGCTGAGCAAACGGACCGGCCGGACCGGACCGACCGACAAAACCGACCGGACCGAGACCGACCGGACCGGACCGACCACATTCGGTCCGGTCCTCGGTCTAAGCTTTTTGCCAAATTCGGTCTCGGTCCTGTCGGTCCGGTCCGGTCCGGTCCGGACCGACCAAAAACCCGAAAAAACTTGCCTAATTGGACCGGACCGACCGAAGACCGACCGGACCGAGACCGGACCGAGACCGGACCGACCATATTCGGTCCGGTCTCGGTCTATGGTTTTCCGGTTCTCGGTCTTCGGTCCGGTCCGGTCTTGGCCGGTCCGGTCCGGTTTCCGACCGATGATCACCCCTAGTTGAACATGAGTTGATGCATTAGAGCCAAAAGTTAAAAATAACTTATTTGATCAATAGGTTGAAATTGCTTAACCTATATATTGATATATTGTCCCGTGTGCATGTGTTAAGAATAGTTTAAGAACTAGCTCAAGACATAAAATGGTTGAAACTTGCAAAGTTACATACATTATAACGTTTAACCTTAACTTATTATATGACATGTTTTAGATCAAACCCCCTCTATTTGATCTTTGGATTCCCAGTGAAGTCCCTTGATTCTGCATAATCTTCTGGTACAGGAAGATCAAGTTCCGAGCAAATAAAACGGATTATCTCCCCTGTCAAAGCCCCCGAAGATGCAAGGTTTAGCGTCGCACTAATCGCAAACCTATTGTTTATGTCACAATATGCCGTAGATCCACCTACCCCCGCATGACCAAACCCAATAACGCTTCCATCAGTTGCTTTAAGCCTTAAAAACCCGAGCCCAAATTGTCCATTTTGTAGAATTAAATCCTCATAATCTCCACTTCCCAAAAAAGCATCATGAAGTTTTGCTTTAGTGTTTCTGAAGATTTCAGTATCAGCATCAACAAGAGCAGCATAGAAGCGAGCTAGAGCACGAGCTGAGGAGTGTAAGTTGAAGGCAGGCATTATGGCACGACGAACATTAAGGCCATTGATTAACGGGAAAAAGCCAGCAACTACTTTGGGTGTTAATGAGGACGGAAATTTCATAGCAGCACTCCCAGTTTTCTTTGTTTCAGCTTGTTGGTTAGCCTTTTTAAGTTCATTAGTATCAACTGTTATAGTTGCAGCACGAGACTCGGCCCCTGAAATGAGAGTAAGAAACAATTGTCTTATTTAAGCAGTGTTTAGGATGTTTTTTTATTTAAGTGATTATCTATACATTGCATGGTTTTAATGCAGATAAGCTGATATGAATTGGAGTCTAACAAGACATGGTCAACAGTTGGTTTTTAGTAGTGCATGCATGTGTTTAGTGGAGCATACATATCCCACGTCCTTTAATTTCTTCATTATTAGTTTTAGCATGATCCCATGTTCATTGCATGTTTCCTTTGTCGCTAGTATGTAATTGCATTTTCTTTCCTATAAATACTTGTAACTCATTTAGATTGGGAGAAATGGAAGAATATTAAAGTCTAGTTCCTCTCTAGTTCTTGGAGTCTTGCCCGCTCTAAGGGCCTTATCATCTCGTTCCCTATCTAGTTCTTAGGAGATTGACCATCTCTAATCGGTCTCTTAACAATGGTGCTTTCATTGACTTACTCGATGCCTCCACAACGTTACCCACGACATATCGAAGAAAAGATGGCTGCTATAGCCGATCAATTCGTTGAGTGGCTTGATATCATGTCCTCGTCGAATGCTCGACTCGAAACCGCATTACAAAAACTCACTTTCCAAACCACCATTACCACCAATCTTATTACAGATTTCATCGATACTCAGGTTGCAACTCAAATTCCTCCTTCCCCGTTGCCACCTTCAACTACCCACTCAACTCATAAGGAGCCAAAAATCCTACACGAGTTCACTCCTGCCACCGCTTCCAACACAAACGCCTCACTCGACATGCTTACTAACCCACCAAAGCAAACCGATGCACTGCTATTACATCGCCTTTCAACCAAAGAAATCCAAATTACACGTAGCCAAGGACTTTGTTTTCAATGCCCGGAGACATTTCATCCCGGTCATCAATTTCATCCGCCAAAGTTTGTTGTTCTTGAATCCAAACACGAGCCACCTTGGAGCCATTTACCGTGGACTATGGCAACCTCAGCCTTGAGGACAAGGCTGTTTTTCAGGATGGGAGTATTGATATGAATTGGAGTCTAACAAGACATGGTCAACAGTTGGTTTTTAGTAGTGCATGCATGTGTTTAGTGGAGCATACATATCCCACGTCCTTTAATTTCTTCATTATTAGTTTTAGCATGATCCCGTGTTCATTGCATGTTTCCTTTGTCGCTAGTATGTAATTGCATTTTCTTTCCTATAAATACTTGTAACTCATTTAGATTGGGAGAAATGAAGAAGAATATTAAAGTCTAGTTCCTCTCTAGTTCTTGGAGTCTTGCCCGCTCTAAGGGCCTTATCATCTCGTTCCCTATCTAGTTCTTAGGAGATTGACCATCTCTAATCGGTCTCTTAACATAAGCAATCCCAAACACTCTATTCAAAAGTGTCTATCTGCTTATTTCTTAAGCACTTAACTATAAACAATTAGTTATGCGCTAAATTTCGGATCAGACAAGCACTTTAGTATATATAACCAATCCCAAACACCCCTTCACTTGATAAAGATCTTCTTATTGGATCTGGGCTTGTGTTTAAGTGTAATATTGGGAATCTTACCTGCACGAATCCCGATATATAGCTCGCCATCGAGGTTAAGTGGGCGAATGAAAGCTTCCTCAAGAACATCCTGAAACTTCTTTCCAGATGCATGCTGCACATACAAACATTGTGTATATCAATGTTGAATTATACTGATAATAGTAGAACTCAAGATTACAAAGAGGCCATGAATTTGTAGCCTGCTTTTGTATCGTGTCTGGAGTCTATCAATGGGCTTGTTTACTAGCTTTTAGAGAAAATTAATAGAAGGCCTATGTAATGGTACCTCAATGATTCCACCACATAGCCATCCGTATGATAGATAATGATACAACTGTTCACTACCAGGTTCGGTCTCAGGTGCTACCATTGCAATGCGTTTTAGACACTTGTCAAAATCACAAAGTAATGTTTGATCTTCTTCAGAGATTCCTGCGAGAGCATTGTGCAGACCCGATGTATGGTTGAGTACATGATGAACCTGCACGAGGAGACAAAATGTAACAACGTTCTTTTGTAGAAATATGTTTTGAAAGTAATTATGTGGTTTTCACTTATTAAATCGTGTAATATGAGTTCTAGAAGATGTTGCTTGAATGTGTTTCTATTGGTTAAAATTGTTAATATTCAGCTGAGTTATTGAGTGCATCACAAACTCAGATAAAAAGAAGAAAAGTCTTGTAAAATGGTAACAGATTCTATTCAATTAGGATAAAAGCTTATAACTTATTAATGCGATTGTAAGTAGAGGTAATCAAAATTTTAAATCCAAACACCTTCAAGACATCGGAAAATAGAAGAGTTAAAATTACTAGTTTTCAAGTAAACGAAAGCAGAATATATGTGGTAAATGGTAATCTTAGACATTGAAAAAACTTATTAATACATCTACAAGTTGCAATAATCATATGATAAGATTCAAAACGCGTATCCAAACACCCTCTCAAAAGACAGGACATCCAATAAATATTAGGAGTACCTTTACTTGCTCTTTTCCATTTGTACCAAACTCCGGCCAAATATTTGCAACATTTTCGTCAAGCTTCAGTTTCCTTCAATACAAAGACATAAGGTTATTATTATTAGAGGCGTTCATGATAACAAATATCGGAAATACATCAACTTCGTAAATCCTTTTACTCAAAATGAAGTTATCATTGAACTAATATTTGTTAAATAATCGCAGTTAACATAGTAATCTATATGAAAAATATTTTTTTGGATAAAAATGAAATGTTTTGGGTCAACCCACACATGTTAACCCAAGAATTATACCCTTTATCAGCCAACCAATGTACCATTCCCGCAGTGACACCCTTGGTTACAGAGAAAAGAGGAAATATGCTACTGGGCTGAACGGGTCGAGGGTCATCTTTTCCTAGCACTCCAGCTGCAGTATCAATAATCACTTGCCCGTCCTTGTAGGCAGATACCTAAGTAACACAATAACAAGAGTTTGAGTGAGATACAACCCCAACCATAAAACTAATGTACATTTGTGCTTATCACAATACCTTTTGTTACAATTGTTACCAAACTAATTTTCAAACATTAGCTAGAATAACATTAACACCGACATGACAATTGCAACCAAACTCTGGTTTTACACTTGCAATACCCATAACTGACCCTAGAAACTTACAACTACGCTAGGTACCAATTAGGCACATCTGAATGTTTTAGTCTAGGGAATTAGTTGTAATTTTCAAAGTAAAGGATGTTGTCATTAGCTTGCCTTACAAGACAAGAAAATCCCCACCTCCTCAATGTTAAGACGGTTCCAAGTCCTATTTGGTTAAGTTTTGTTTACCCCTCATCTCTATAGGGTGAACCACAATTTGTACCTTTCATTCCCAGGCTCACGTTAAAAAAACAAAAAACAAAAAAAAAAAAAAAAAAAAAAAAAAAAAAAAAACAAAACAAAACAAAACAAAACGTTTGAGTGCATATTGTGTATGAGTTGATGCCTATTAAACTCAAGGGTTTCTAACCCTTGGTCGATTTCTTGTTGGAGTTATTCTTAATTCTTGTATACAATAGACTAAGCTAAAACAGCAAAACACCAACCTTCAACCGAGCGAACACATTATCAACAGGGCGGAGCCAGAAAGTTAAAACGGATGGGCAAAATTTGATAATTTTTCAAACTACATTACAAATCTTGTGGTCAGATGGGCAAATTACAAAAATAATTATAAATTTCAAAATATTTACACCCTCCTATCTTCGCCCATGAATATCAGTATCACGAAGTGCAATCACCCGACAGTATAAATAAAATAGAAAACAACTTGAAAAACATCGACCCTAGCTAACACATGATCATAAACTTTAAATCAAACAGTTCAGACCACATAATCTGATAGAGTTGCGCCATTGTCTTGACAACATATATAGAAAAACGTACAAACCTGGATTCCAAGTATTTTATCATCATTTCCTAATTCAACCAAGAAACTTCTTAGCTTGGCCTCGACATCAGAATTGATTGGACTATCATACACCCATTTCGCATTCGATGCTACTCCTTCACTCATGTTGCTATATTCGATATCGACTAGTTTTTCATTTTTCGGGCAGTTAAACAAAGCTTATGCTGATTTCTGGGCAGCTGACCGTCTGACTTTTGCTACGTTACATGTGGTTGTTATAAAATGTTGTAGTATGTTTTTTTCTTAACAAACGTGCACATTTTGTATGTAAGGATATGCATGTGGGCATGTGGACCCTATTTTGTGTGTTTGTTCTTTCTTTGTTCCATCATTTGTATCATTGACTACTTTAATCATATAATAGTATCAGATAATTGTCATACTCAAGTAAAATATATTTGTGTATGCCTAGGGGTGATCATCGGTCGGAAACCGGACCGGACCGGCCAAGACCGGACCGGACCGAAGACCGAGAACCGGAAAACCATAGACCGAGACCGGACCGAATATGGTCGGTCCGGTCTCGGTCCGGTCTCGGTCCGGTCGGTCTTCGGTCGGTCCGGTCCAATTAGGCAAGTTTTTTCGGGTTTTTGGTCGGTCCGGACCGGACCGGACCGGACCGACAGGACCGAGACCGAATTTGGCAAAAAGCTTAGACCGAGGACCGGACCGAATGTGGTCGGTCCGGTCCGGTCGGTCTCGGTCCGGTCGGTTTTGTCGGTCGGTCCGGTCCGGCCGGTCCGTTTGCTCAGCCCTATGTATGCCTACATGTTGCATGCTTTTGACCTTGTTATCTTTTTTGAACTTACTTTTGACCTTGTTATTAATTGTCAATTTCTGAACCAACTTTCTAACTTAGTTGGCCATCAAAAGTGATCTTAGGAGGTTTTTACCGCATGCGAGAAGTTTCAGGTTCGAGTCTCTCCGTGGAGGTTTTCCTTCAAAGTAGAATATGTGGGGTTCTGCCCCATAGATGCGTCGATTTGAGGATGACAGTGACTACCTTCTGGGTATGTATTATGGAATCGAATCACTAATTATTATTCGATGTTGGCAGGGACTACCTTCTGGATAAGTACTGTAGAATCGAATAACTAACTTAGTATTGTACTAACTCGCCGTTCAAAAAAATTGTCAATTTCTGACATGACACGGTAAACAAAAATAAATGTGACATGAGATTGAACAGACTTTAATCGAGAAAAACAGGTTTGGGTAAAAAAAAATGTCAATCCGTGTAATTCATTGAATAAATAGGATTGTATTTGAGTTGAGTAAGTATTAAACAAAATAACTCGTAAAATCGTTTAAATATGTAGGCCTCCAAAAATATAATATATATAACTTGGATTTTATATTAGATTTAGATTTAAACTTATTTTATTATGTACTTAATATGATATTAAATTACAATTGTGTACTCAAATAGTTGTATAGTTATTTATATGTTATTTTTATTACTCCCTCCGTCCCATTTTATAAGTCTATGTTTGAAAAGTCAAAGTCTTTTTCTTTAGAGTTTGACCGTAATTATTTTTTTTCGTGTTATATAATACTTGATATAAAATATATAAATTGATTTGTGTTTAACTAGGTAAGCTATTTGAATTGGTTATAGAGTGAGGCCTAGACCAGATCTAGGTAAGCTATTGATTTGGTTGTTGAGCGAGGCCTAGCCCCCGAACTAGGTAAGCTATTGGATTGATTATAGAGCGAGGCCTAGACTTGAGCTAGGTAAGCTATTGATTGGATTGATTTGAGCTATAGCGTGCACCTATAGGGATGATTTGATTTGGTTGGTTTATTTTGGTTGGATGAGTGAGCCCTAGTCTAGCTAGCAAGCGTTTTGCGTATATGTCCACTATATTGAATTAAGAATCTAAACCTATGATCTCACCAGCGAAAGCTGACTTTTAGCGCGTTTTCTCAGGTAATTAAGTGATGCTATGCGGATGCTTGGGATTGGAGGCTTGGCATTTGGCACCGGTTATGGATCTATGTTTTCTAAAACTCTAATAACTATTGTGGACCTATATTTATTTTTCTTTGGGCCTGACTTTGGATGATTTTGGGATAATGTAAACTTTAAAACCTCGTGTGGCTGTATTTTATTATGTTTACTTTATCTCGTTCTTTTATGTCTTGTGTTTGGATACCAATCCCCGTAACACCCCGAAAGCTTGTTGAGTCTTCCGCTGTATCAAATTTTGGGGGTGTTACAGATTATAGTCTGTACACCCTACTTCACCACCTTTACAGATTGATGCTCATTCTCTTCTGTCTGAGGCGCCACCCACATCATTGTGTCGTCATCCTAGATCACCTACTCCTTCACCACATGGTTCACCTAGTAGGAGACGACGATTGATGATGTACTCTTCCGATGAGGAGGAGGAGGAGTACGAGGGTGAGGACGAGGCTGATGACCCTGAGCGGGAGGATGACCCTCAGGAGGTTGAGCAGAGTGATGATGATGAACCTGAGGAGGAGGATGACCCTCAGGAGGATGTGATGCCTGATGATGATGATGTGTTAGTACCACCAGCTCAGGCTGAGGAGCCTGATTCACCTGTACATCCGATTGAGCCTGACTCACCTGATCATCCATTTTTGTTTGAGTTGCCACCTGGTAGTCCCGTTGGGTCGGATGCATCTTCTGAGGTTTCTGGTGAGCATGCAGAGTTGGGTGAGATTGGCAGGTTGTGGGCTCGGATTACTGAGCTTAGTGATAGGGTTGCACGTGTATCTGATCAACTTGAGAGAGTTATTGGAGAGTTTTTAGCGGATTTGAGAGTTGACTTAACTGTCGTTGTGGGCAGGACTACTGAGCAGAGGAGAGTTTTGATGGATGTTCACGAGCATATCGATAGTTTGCAGCGAGGATTTGTTACTGCTCGTGAGGCTGACCGCAAGCTATGGCAAAGGAATGCCGAGCTGGAGAAGGAGGTGGCTGACCTCAAGAGAGACCGAGACACCCATAGCGTTGAGCTAGGATCGCTATGGAGGGATCTTGATGGCTTGAGGCAGGAGTTGAGGAGCCTCCGCCAGCAGCGTGGCTAGTTGTTTGGATTATGTTGTCTTGTTGCTTTCTTAACCGAGGAGTGTTCGGTTAGAAAAGCTAGTTATCATGTTGTGATGTATTTTGTTCAGTATTCGTCTTTTGGAACGATTAGTATGATTTGTGTTATCCAGTAGTTGGAATGATGTTGGATCTTTATTGTATGGTCGATGGTTATTATGATATGGTATTATGTGGTTTTTGGATATTATGGAAATCGAGTTCCTATTCGTCTTATTGATGCTTTACGGTGTATTGTTGATTTTCTT
Organism: Artemisia argyi; assembly: GCA_030686995.1. Classification (NCBI taxonomy): domain Eukaryota; kingdom Viridiplantae; phylum Streptophyta; class Magnoliopsida; order Asterales; family Asteraceae; genus Artemisia; species Artemisia argyi. The sequence continues at coordinate 191,287,450 of CM060685.1, read as the reverse complement.
TCCATGACTTGGCTTCGTTGATTAAATTCTTGTTGAGCATATGATAAGTCCTATCGGAGACTCACGAACTTGTATGATGTTTCAGATCAATGGCCCCACGAAGAAACCCTGTTAGAGCTACCAGAACTGGACCCGCAACGGCTACCCCTAGTCGTCGAGGACGCCGTCCAGCTCGAAATGTTGAGACCCCTACTCCTGATAACCTGGACACTACTAACCACAGCAACAGGAATCAAAATGTTGATGTTCAGGGAGACAATGATCATGTTCCACTTAATGCACCTACTGTGGATCAAGCAATGATCAATCAACTTGTGGAACAACGAGTTGCTGAGCTACTAGCTGAGTCAAATCATTCCAACAATTCTGCTGGAACTTTTCCACCTGTTCGTGCTAATGGATGTCACTACAAGGAGTTTAAGATTTGTGGACCGATTGAGTTTGGTGGAACTGAAGGAGTGGTTTACTTGGTTAGGTGGATTGAGAAGACTGAGTCAGTGTTTAATGTCAGTGGTTGTGCGGAGAATGCGAAGGTAAAGTTTGCTTCTTTTACTTTCAAGGATGAAGCCTTAACTTGGTGGAACAATTACCGTAACTCGGTTGGGAGTGATGTGGCTTATGCTATGACTTGGGAGCAATTTAAGTCTTTGCTGATTCAGACTTACTGCCCAAGAAATGAGATTAAGAAGTTGGAAATTGAGTTCTGGAATCACAAAGTGAAAGGTACCGATATGGCAACTTACAATCGCCGTTATCGAGAGGTATACCGATGGATTGCCGGTAGCTACCAGGAACGATGTGATTTCTGCTAAGCCTGCAAGCATTCATGAGGCTATTACTATTGCTCAACAATTGATGGACTCTTTGGCATTGGAAGAAGCTGAGAAAGATAAGAATGGAAAGAGAAAGAGGGACCATCACTCTAAGGGTAATGATCGTCGAAACAAGCGACAACTAACTACTAGAGCTTATGCCATGGGAGATGGAGACAAGAAGAACTACAATGGAGATGCACCTAAATGTAACCGATGTTACAAGCATCACTATGGTCGATGTACTGTGATGTGCAAGAATTGCTCTAAGATGGGACATACAGCTAAGGATTCTAGAGCTCGACCTCTTGCTATGGTTCAAGCTACTCCTGAAACTGTAAGCAAAGCAAATGTTACTTTCTATGGATGTGGAAAGAAAGGACATTATCGGAATGAATGTAGGGAATCGTGGAACCGAGGAAATCAAGGATCGGGTGGTAATGGGTACAATAATGGAAACCGTGGAGCTGGAGGAAACCGTGGACGACAAGATAATGGGGACCAACGTGTGGAAGCTGGAGTTGCTCATGGAAGAGTGTATGCACTCGGGAACGAGAGAGGAGAAGATCCGAACGTTGTTACTGGTACGTTCCTCCTCAATAATCGTTATGCTTCCATACTATTTGATACTGGTGCCGATAAGAGTTTTGTGTCCACTAAGTTTGCACCCTTACTTGAGAAACCCCCGATGGCCTTAGGAATTGGTTATGATGTAGAGTTAGCTAATGGAAACATAGAAAGGATTAAGACTATCATTCGCGGTTGCACGTTAAACTTTCTGAACCGTCCTTTCACCATAGATCTTCTACCAGTCACATTAGGAAGTTTTGATGTCATTATCGGTAAGGATTGGTTGTCGAAGTATCGTGCCCATATAATCTGCGATGAGAAGATCGTGCGTGTGCCTTATGGCAAGGAGAATCTAAACCTATGATCTCACCAGCGAAAGCTGACTTTTAGCGCGTTTTCTCAGGTAATTAAGTGATGCTATGCGGATGCTTGGGATTGGAGGCTTGGCATTTGGCACTGGTTATGGATCTATGTTTTCTAAAACTCTGATAACTATTGTGGACCTATATTTATTTTTCTTTGGGCCTGACTTTGGATGATTTTGGGATAATGCAAACTTTAAAACCTCGTGTGGCTGTACTTTATTATGTTTACTTTATCTCGTTCTTTTATGTCTTGTGCTTAGATACCAATCCCCGTAACACCCCGAAAGCTTGTTGAGTCTTCCGCTGTATCAAATTTTGGGGGTGTTACATGTTGATGTGACAACTGGCAAAATAGGGAGCCGTTTTATAAAAACCGCATTACATTGAAATTATAAATTTAAAATTCTTAAAAGTTTATTTTGACGAGATATTTTACAAATGTGGGTACGTGATTTTAATCGTACGATATTTATGAGATTTGGTTATTTAATTATGGTTCGGTTTGATTCGGTCGTATGAATTATTTTGAGATCGTTATTTTTGGCACTACTTTGACTCCGGCACTAGGTTGACCTAACAATTTTAATTTCATTTTATTATTGGATCGGATATTATTATTTTGGAACGGGTTTGGTTTGAGAAAGATATTTGGTTATTTAAGTTTCGGGTTTGGTCCGTGTATTGACACCGGGCTACTAAATCCCTACACCCACTACTATTATTATTATTTAAAAAGTTTTTTTTTTATAAGAGTAAATAACATGAATCGTCCTTGTGGCTGTCATTTTACAAGAAAACCATCACCAACATCTCACCCCTACTCTCTCTCTTCTTCCTTTAAACACCACCGCCGCCCCCTAAATCCACCATAGCTCCGCCACCGCTGCCCTCACCATAAAAACAACACCACCATCTACACCATCTTTTTGAGATCTATCTATTGGTACCAACCACGCGCCCTAACTCCCCCTATAACACCTAATTCGAATTAAATCCCCACGAGTTCATCATCACTTTGTATTATTTATTGAAGATCTATTCGTTTGGCTTTAATTTTTAAAGGTAGGCCGAGTTTTTGGACTCGTGTTGTGTTCGATTCGTGACTTAGAGTCACGGGTTTTCATTTCTTTTTCGGGTTTCATGGAGTTTGAGGCAAAAATCAAATGGGTTTTGTGAGAATAAAGTGGGAAAAAGGATTTTGGTTGATAAAAACTTGTTTGGTATCCGGGTGGGTCGATTGGGATCCGAATTGGTGGAAGGATTTCTTGTTTGAAGATTATCTTGGGGGGATTGGTGCTCGGATTGAGCATAACCGAGACCCTCGAGGTCTCGGGGTCGGTTTTGTGGCTTGTTTTGTCGAGCCGAGACCCAAAGGGGTCCTCCCCGTTTCATGTTGTTGTTGTTGTCGAGACACCAAGACCGAAGGGGTCCTCGTTGACCTTGTTGTTGTTGTTGTTTGGGTTTGGCCGACGACCACTATGGTCCGTTTGGTTGGGTTGGCTCGTTTAGAGCAAGCCGAGACCCTAGAGGTCTCGGGTGGACCCACGACCTTTGTTTTGAGTATAACTTTGACCCGGGTTGACTTGGTAACTCAACCCGTTGCATATTTGGTTTTCGGACAATATATGTTACTTGTTATTATTTATTTTTGTTGTGAATGTATTATGGGCATTTGGTTATTATTTGGACGCGTTGCGGTATTTCTTGATTATGAGTATATTTGGAGATGTGTTGACGAAAGTGGATTGGGGACCGATTGTGAGACGGTCATTAGATGACGGAGATAGGTTAGTCGGGTGCCGTAGTCGGACCCTCATGTTGTAGCACGTGATATGGGATTGTTTGGACGGAGTTGATTTATATTGTGACTTGATTATATTGTTTTGGACTTGGACTATGAGCCGAGGGTCATGACTCGGACATGTGACCAAATTCTATGACTCGATAAATATTTAAAAGTCGATATTAAAAATAATACTCGTTATAATATTATTAAGAATATAATCGTTTATATACGTATATAGACGTGTTAAACGTGTGTGTGTATATATATATATATATATATATATATATATATATATATATATATATATATATATATATATATATATATATGTAAATGCGTATATTAAGAATAAAACGATCACGAGTAAACGTATAATAATAAAACGATAGTTATTATACTATGCAAGTAGTATAATAAATGTCGGGATATTATTATAAATAATAACTATAAAAATAATGGCGAAACATAAGTCGGGTAAATAATAATTCAAAATGTGATTTTAGTTATAAATTAGAAACTTATCGAGTTATACGAATTGTGGGTCTTTAAAGTCCAAGTGGGCTTTATATTGTGACTTTGTGTTGTCACGGATATATGACGGTTAATATAAACATTTTATATATCGAATGACTTATTCTAGATCGAGTTATTTGACGATATAAAATGGGTATATTAATGGGCATCGTATCCCACGACGCCCATAGGATGTGGTATATATTTTAGGGCAATGAATTACTATATGTCTCGTGGAATTTGGCCGATTCGACGGTATATATAGGGAATTCATTGGGCTACGACATATACCAAATAGAAACTTATGTGCAATGTGTTTTAGGTTGGGTATAATTTGGAACGATATATTACGTAAATAAATATGGGAGATTATCAAATCGACGGATTTAATAAGCTTCGATAATTATTTAAATAATATGTTGGGCTAACATTAGACCTATAGTTATCTTATTATTGTTCTTTGTTGAGGCTTTTTGGTTTGAGATGTGTCGACCCTCTACCCGTATGGATACCAAACGTCGGATTTCAAATAAATATGAAGTTAATTCGAGAAATGGATATTTTGGAAAGTAAAATGAATTACGTTCGGGAATGGGAATATTTGATTTTGAGGAAATGTTTTCTGAACGAGTTTGATATTGTTAGGAAGTGCCGAGTCGGTAGTTGCCGTTACGTGAGTTGCTTGAGATTTCTTGCGTCTTTCTTCTATCATTTCTTTTGAGAATTTCTGGACTTGAGGTGAGTCATAGCCCCACTTTTTACTCTTGAACTTTGTTTTCAATACTTGGGGTGAGAAACGTGCAAATGCTTTATGTGGACTATTATCGCTTTTTAATTTCAAAACTTGCTATGCTTATAGAACTAGGTAGAGCGAGGCCTAGACTAGATCTAGGTAAGCTATTGATTCGGTTATTGAGCGAGGCCTAGACCTGATCTAGGTAAGCTATCGATTTGGTTGTTGAGCGAGGCCTAGTCCCCGAACTAGGTAAGCTATTTGAATTGGTTATAGAGTGAGGCCTAGACTAGATCTAGGTAAGCTATTGATTTGGTTATTGAGCGAGGCCTAGTCCCCGAACTAGGTAAGCTATTGGATTGATTATAGAGCGAGGCCTAGACTTGAGCTAGGTAAGCTATTGATTGGATTGATTTGAGCTATAGCGTGCACTTATAGGGATGATTTGATTTGGTTGGTTTATTTCGGTTGGATGAGTGAGCCCTAGTCTAGCTAGCAAGCGTTTTGCGTATATTTCCACTATATTGAATTAAGAATCTAAACCTATGATCTCACCAGCGAAAGCTGACTTTTAGCGCATTTTCTCAGGTAATTAAGTGATGCTATGCGGATGCTTGGGATTGGAGGCTTGGCATTTGGCACCGGTTATGGATCTATGTTTTCTAAAACTCTGATAACTATTGTGGACCTATATTTATTTTTCTTTGGGCCTGACTTTGGATGATTTTGGGATAATGTAAACTTTAAAACCTCGTGTGGCTGTACTTTATTATGTTTACTTTATCTCGTTCTTTTATGTCTTGTGTTTGGATACCAATCCCCGTAACACCCCGAAAGCTTGTTGAGTCTTCCGCTGTATCAAATTTTGGGGGTGTTACAAAATATATTTCAATTGGTATACTTTTCATCAAGTATTATATAACACGAAAAAAAATAATTACGGTCAAACTCTAAAGAAAAAAAAAAAAAAAAAACTTTGACTTTTCAAACATAGACTTATAAAATGGGACGGAGGGAGTAATTCACTATATCACTTTTGAATTTAAACTGAATGAATTGAAAAATCATCAAACTTATCACCGTTTGACATATTTACTTAAACAGTTTAAACGGGTCACAAATAAGTTACACATGTCATGTAGATATAGGTTATGGTTGAGTTTCTTGACACAATTAATAAACGGGTCATTTATACACTTATACCAACCCATCAACCAGTGAACTTGAATATGTCAACTCGAACACAACTCGATTGCCCCTTATACCAATGCGTAGATCGAGAACATATGCATTTCCATATGTGACGCATAATGTAATTAAGTGAGCACAATACATTTTTACATACTTTATGACATTTACAAAAATCCGAATAATGTAGTGAAGTAATTATATCACTTTGTTATGGCTGCTATTGAAAAACATAACTGCATGACCTCCTAAACCACCACAACAACTAACAACTTTGATGAAAAAAAAAAAAAAAAAAAAAAAAAAAAAAAAAAACAACTGATTAGTAACGAAAATAAAGCTTCTTATAAACTCAAGTTACAAATTTAAGATTCCTAAAACAGTTTCAACTAAAATACCACAAAGATACATGATAATGTTTTATCTCAAATATTAATTGTAAAGTTTCCCTTTAATTGATCTTTGGTTCCTCAATGAAGTCCCTTGATTCTGCATAGTCTTGCGGTACATGAAGATCAAGTTCCGAGCAAATAAAACGTATTATCTCCCCTGTCAAAGCGCCCAAAGACAACTTGTTTATAGTCACACTAATCGCGAACCTATTGTTTATGTCACAATATGCCGTGGAGCCACCTAATCCCGCATGACCAAACCCGAGTACTGAACCATCAGTTGCTTCAACTCTTTTAAACCCGAGCCCGAACATCCCATTTTGTAAAACTAAATCCTTATAATCTCCACTACCCAAAAATGCATCATGAAGTTTAGCTTTAGAACTTGTAAACATTTTCTTGGAAGGGAATGTGGGGTCTACGAGGGCAGCATAGTAACGGGCTACTGCACGAGCTGAGAAGTGTCCATTTGCGGCAGGTTGTATGGCACGACGGGCATTGAGGGTGTTGCACAATGGAATAATTGTTTCAACCATGTTGTACGTGAATGAGGATGGTTTGGTGGTTGAGGCGGGGTTCTGCCTGTTAGCTTCGGCTTGCTGCCCTAATGTAATCAGATCATTTGTATCTATCGTAAGAGTTGCAACACGAGATTCCACACCTGAAATATGGTGAACTTATCATACATGCATGGAGAATGCTTTTCAAATAATAATAGCATATAATTAACTAAAACATTATTCTTACCAGGTGGAATCCCGATATAAAGCTCGCCTTCAAGGTTAAGTGGGAGAACAAAAGCTTCATTAAGAACGTCTTGAAACTTCTTCCCAGATGCATGCTGAATGTTAAAAAAAACATAACAATATTCCAAAGTTTCAGTTATAATCTGATTATTTGAAAGATTTAGGAGGTTTTTTGCTCTAAAAGTATCCTTTGGAGACCTTCGGCCTTTTTGACCCGTTTCCTTTTTAGGTTTTTCTTAAAAAAATTAAAATCAACTTGTTTGACTTGTTAGGGATAAAGCATAGTTCAAATCAAGCAATCATAAGTAAATAAAGGGGTATGTAATGGTGTAATGCTACCTCGATGATTCCACCACATAGCCAACCATATGATAGGTAATGATACAATTGTTCACGACCAGGTTCAGTCTCGGGTGCAACCACAGCAATGCGTTTTAGACACTCATCAAAATCACAAAATAGCGTAGGATCTTTTTCAGAAACTCCCGCGAGAGCATTGTGCAGACCAGATGTATGATTAAGTATATGATTGACCTGTGGGCATTGTGCAAAACAATGTTAAATGGAACGTTATCATAGTGATCTGTTAGCCTATAACAGTTTACAGTCGGATAATTTTTATACACTGTTGACTAAAGTTAGTTAACTACTTAAGCAAGTTGACTCATTATTTTTAGCCTTTGATAATCACTTTTGTCAGCTAGTACGAAACTGATAATCCAAAATTTATTGACCATCAAAAGCATAAATTATTTATCTAAGCATAAAAAATGCAGATAATCACAAATTCGAACACCTAATCAAATATAACAAGCTTCAAAATGCAAATCCAAACACCCCTTCAGAAGGAAAAGAACCTTTATTTGATCTTTTCCGTTTGTACCAAACTCCGGCCAAATGCTTGCAACATTTTCATCAAGCTTTAGTTTCCTACAACGAAAACACTTATCATTAAAGTAAACTACGCAGAAGGAATTGGAATCAGATTTAACTGTAAGAGTTTGGTTTCATGTTTTTTAAGTTTTTAAAAACTTGGCCGTGGTTTGAGGCCACCCTGTTATGTTAGATGGTTGGAGGACAAAAATGGTACCTAATCAAAAAGCTAATGACAATCCTTGTAAATACGCGAAGTTAAAGGGAGAGCGTCCATAATTTTCGGCATAGCACAGCCATGAAATATAATTCACTATTTTGTTAAGGAAAACTGATTTTGCAAACTGTTACCAAACCACAGAAGATTAAATATGTGAAAAAAAAAATTTTCAACCCAACCCGGCCAAAACATGTAAGTACTTGTTTCGAAATATTGCTCAGCCCGCCCATGTTGTCAAATCTAGTTGCCATGAAATGATGAAAACACAAGCATACCCTTTATCAGCCAGCCAATGCACCATTCCTGATGTGATGCCCTTAGTAACAGAAAAAACAGGAAATAAGCTATCAGGCTGAACGGGACGAGGATCTTCTTTTGCTAGCACTCCAGCTGCAGTATCAATGATCACTTGCCTGTCCTTGTAAGCACAAACCTAAGAAACACATTAACGAGAGTTCGTTTATCATCAAATATTACAAAAATGTGTTTTTTTAATTGTGATACGCACCTGGATTCCAAGTATTTTACCAGCATTGCCTAATTCAACCAAGAAACGCCTCAGCTTTGCCTCGACATCAGAATGTATTGGACTGTCATATAACCATTTTGCATTCGAGGCTGGTCCATCATTCATGTTGCTGAAAGAGAACAATATAATAGCTAGTAAAACAAGGGTATGAGGTATGACCAAAAACTATGTATTCAGTTTCATTTTTATACAAAATCTTACCAAATACATGCTGGACGAGAAAATGCTAACAAAAAATATTTACGTATTTATTTTTATTTTTGCCAAGCGTAAAGTTATCGATCCTCAAAAACATTTAGAGCATTTTCATCATTCGTCATATTTTCTTTGCAAATTTGTTGTAAACAGGGATGGAACCAGGGGTGTCTCGGGAGGTCCCGGGACACCCATGAATTTTTGTCTTGTAGTGTTAATTTTGTTATAAAACCTCTATTTTTCTATAAATGCACCCGGTCCCAAAAAGTTATACATGTAATCTTGTTTGATTTCTCATAAATGAACCGGGTGACTTTGTCTTCTGGTTCCGTCCCTGGTTGTAAACACAATAACATATTATCTTTGGCTTGCATATAAAGTTGTTTCACAATCAATTTGTAACCAAACACTTGCATTAGATGTCATAGGCATAGCAAAACCCATGAACCAAACGTTTAAAGCTTATTGAGATTTAAGTCACAATGGGTCCCACATCACAACAACAACGACGTACTCAATCCCGCCGGGAGGGGTAAGGGGAGGTAAAATGTAAGACAAATCCTACCCCTACCCTGAGGATAAACCCGAAAGTAAGAATGGGTCCAACATGTTAAGTAAAAATGATGGCTATATTCTATACACTAACATGCTAATTAAAGCTACTTGCACAAAATTTAAACTCACTACAAAAACAAATATGAACCAATTGCAAAAATACTATTACTAATAGAAAGATAAAAATGTATCAACTTACAAACTTGTTATGATCAATTTAGCAAAGTAGATGAGAAAAGTAGACGTTAATAACTAGGTATTTTACGTTAGGAAATGAATATGATGAATAGCTGATAAGTTTTGAGCGGTTTCTTTGTAATTTATCTGGTTGGGCCTGTATGGGTTTATTCTCTAGCCGAATAAAAAACATTAAAGCCCATGTTTTTTACCCCCACACGGTAATTTTTTAATAGCTTTATCCATACTTACCCACACCTTGATGTTTAAAGCTCTCATAATAGTTTAAACTTTAAAGCCGTTATGAAAAGTAAGCTCTAACAAAGTTTCAAATTAGAAGCTTAGCTTATAAAAACAAGCTACAACTTTCGACTGGCCAAGTAGCTTATGTACAACTTCCTACTACCGCTCCATAGCCTCTATCATCTAGAGGTGCAAAAAAATCGGTTTTTTTCGGTTTTCGGTTTTTTAATAACCAGTTATAAAAAAACCAGTTTTTCGAATAACCAGTTTCGGTTCGGTTTCGGTTTTTCGGAATCGGTTTTCTTCGGTTATAAATGTTCGGAATCAGTTTTTTTCGGTTATAAATTTTCGGAATCGGTTTTTTTCGGTTTTTTACCGGTTCGCTTTTTTCGGTTAAAAATGTTCGGATTCGGATTTTTTATCGGTTGTTTACCCGTTCATTTTTTTGGGTTCGTTTTTTTCCGGAATTTTACTAAAAGCTTCGAACATTTATTTAATAAAATTGTTAATTATCAAACATATAATTAAACAATATTCTCATAACTTTTATTTAAACAATACAATTATACAACAAAAAAATACAATCATAACTTTTATTTATACAATACAATCATAACTTTTATTTAAACAATACAATCATAAAAACATATAAATACTAATACATTTTGCGAGCTTCGGCATGGCCATCACCCGAAAACATATTAGTGTAATCAAGTATATCGAGCTTCGGCATTGCCATCACCCGTTATACTCAACTAGTCACTCAAGTCGTCATCAAGATCATTTTCTTCCAAAAAATCTTGTACATCTAAATCTTCAACTTCAAATTCTTCAAACTCACCTTCATCTAATTCGCCTTCAGTATTCGTAGTCGAAGACGAAGGTGATATCCCTGCTTCTTCTTCTTCTCTTATTATACCTTCTTCAACATCTTCATCTATTATTGGACCTTCCAACGACGATTCATGTTGTATCCTATCTACTCCGTCCAAATAATCTTTCAAACATACACATACTTCCACGGATTCGCATGTTAGTCTTGTCCTTCTATCCGATATAATTCGACCACTAACGGAAAAGGCCGATTCGGAAGCTACCGTCGAAGCTTGAACCGCTAATAAGTCACGAGCCATAGCGGATAAAACCGGATATTGGATTTCCCTTTCTTTCCACCAAGCCAAAATGTCAAAGTTTGCAAACTCATTGGGACTTAAAGTTCTTAAAAAGTTTGTAGCCATATATTGTCCCAATTCGCTTGTTGGGGCCGATGATCGTTGACGCCTTGTAGCGTCTTCAAATAAAGAATTATAAAGGTTTATATTAATGTCTCTTGTTTGGGACGATCCGGCCCGCATTTGGTCAACAATTGGGTTTTGTTGGTGACCATATTTTGTTGCATAAATGCCAAACAATTTTTGAAAATGATCGTTAAATCTAAAAATTTGAGATGTTATATAGTTGGGGTCTTCACCGTCTAACCCAAAAGATAAGTCTAAATTTTCTATTATTTTTGTTATTAAATAATCTACACCTCCAACATTTAAACATGGATTAAGTGCGGCGGAACAAGTAAAAACTAAAGGTAAACTAGCAAAATACTTTATAAATTTCTTTTTTATAATTTTAACCATTTTTCTAAACATTCGTGAAGGTGAGTTTTTTAAATCATATAATTTTTCCGTCATAGCATAAATTTGTTTTAAAACTAATGGGCTAGTTGGGTAATAAACACCCGATAATATAGTTGTTGCCTCTTTAAAAACTTGTAAAAACATAGTTAATTCATTTAGTCGATCCCAATCTTGGTCGTTTAGTATTATGTTGGACAAATTTTTATTAATAAGTTTTTTATTATAAGCATGTAAAGTCGCACGTTGTCGTAATATATTTTCAAACATCATGCAAGTAGAATTCCATCTAGTATTAATATCAAGGCAAGGTCCTAGGGGTTGTTCATTACACATTTTACGAAAACGTTTATAGTTTATTTGTCGTTCGTTGCTCGATTTATATATCAATACTAATAAACCCCTAAATTTCGTATATAAACTATCACATATTTTTAATGCCGCTTGTACGGATAAATTTATAACATGAGCAACACAACGGGAATGAAAAAAAGCACCATCTAAAATAGGTTTTACACGTAATTTTAACAAGTCCATAGCTCTAGTATTATTTGATGCATTATCTAGTGAAATCGTAAAAACTTTATCATCTAAATTATATTCAATTAAATTGTCATGCAAAATTTTTCTTAAATTACATCCCGTATGAGGATAACCAAATATTTTAAAAGCGATTGTCCGTTTCATTAATAACCAAGATTCGGGATTAAACCAATGAGCCGTAACGGCGAGATAAGAATTTGCCGTACCATGTGGTGCGGTCCAAGTATCCGTAGTTATAGAAACACCATATTTATAATCACGAAAACCTTCAATTATTTCTTTTTTAGCCGTTTTCCATAATTTAAAAGCATCACTTCTAAGAGTAGTACGACTTACATGTTGATACCGCGGTTGTAGCCTCCTTTTGATGATCTCCGTAAGCTTGACGTTGTCGAAGTGGTTGAATGGAAGCCCTTGTTGAATGACAAACTTCGTAAAATCAAGTCGAAGCGCATCCGCATCATATATAAAAACTTGACCATCCGCACAAATAGTAGCTTGCGAACTAATATTTTGACCCGCCTTACAACTACCAATATGATTCCTAAGTGTAGAGTTAGACCCGGTGCTATAAAAATTCCCACATTTCCGGCAACGCGCTTTTACGTTACCATCTTTCATAACACACATATCGAAATTAGTCCACACATCACCTTTTCAGGTGGTTGGTCTAACATGTTCAACATCATCGTTTGTGTAATGTTGTTTTCGGACATTGCTAGTAGCAACGGAGGGAGTAGTGGAAGCTTGTTGTGATTGTGAGTTTTCCATTATAGCGAAAATGCGAAATAGCGATTTTTGAGCGTTTTTGAGAGATTAGAGAAAGAAATGAGATTGTTTTTGATGTGTTTTCAACCCCAACACATTACCTCTATTTATAGTGCCTTAAAACTCCTCAAAACCCTCAAAAAATTCAAAAAAAACGGCTATATTCATACTAGCCGTTTGGCTCGGTATTCTTTAAAAAAAACCGGAAAAAACCGGTTAAATCCGGTTTTTTTCAAACGGCTACTTTTTTTTTTTAACGATTATATTTTTTTGAAAAAAACCGGTTAAATCCGGTTTTTTTTTTTCAAACGGCTACTTTTTTTTTCTTTTTTTTTTAAAAAAAAAACCGGTTAAATCCGGTTTTTTTCAAACGGTAACATTTTTTACTTTTTTTTTTATTAAAAACAAATAAAACCGGTTAAAACCGGTTTTATTTTAAAACTGGATAAAAAACCGGAAAAAACCGGTATATTATGAAAACTCATAACCGGTCTAACCGGTTCGGTTTTAGAAAACCGGACCGGTTTTTTATAAAACCGGTTTTGTGAAAACCGGTCACCGGTTTTACTACCGGTTAAAAAAAAAACCGGTCGGGGACTTGCACCTCTACTATCATCCACTAGTTTTATCGAGTATATGTTATGCAAGTAATCCCTTGTGGTTTATTCATCTACATTATGATTACCGATCCAGATTAATGCTGCGATACTATTGTTTCTAACAATCTACATTATTTTCCCTGATAAAATAATCTTTCTAATCATAGTTAAGTAGTTAACACGTTAATCGTTTATGAAAGAAATTTAGTTTGTGGAGGAAAAGTTGTTACTCAACTACGTGAACTCGTGTGTACTACATTGTGACACGGATAAATCCTGCCCTTCGTTAAAACCCGCCTTGCCTATCTAACTTCCTATGGTTCAACCAGATAATGCAAAAAGAGAACCCCAAGTGTCGAGTAATGGAGTTAAACTTGATATTAGCATTCTTTTTTTCCATATGCCGGTCGTAACAATTACAATGACAACAACAATAACAATGACAAAAGCAACAAACAAATTAGTAAAGAAAATATCGCTTTTAAATGAACAATATACAGCAGATAAATACTAAATAGTTTGCTGAACAGTTCCAACTCAAAATTGCTGCAATGTTGTATACATGATAGTGTTTTACCCTGAAATTTTGTTGTGGTGTATAAACATATATAGATTAAAAAGACTTCAATTAATCACTGGTTTGTCAACAAACTCCCTAGATCCAGCATAGTCTTCAGGTACAGGAAGATCAAGTTCTGAGCAAACAAACCGTATTATCTCCCCGGTTAAAGCACCAAAAGACAACTTGTTAATGGTCACGCTAATTGCAAACCTATTGTTTACATCACAATATGCCGTAGACCCACCTAGTCCTGCGTGACCAAACCCGATTACAAAACCATCCGTTGTCTTAACCCTCCTAAACCCGAGCCCAAATTTCCCATCTGGGATGATCAAATCCTTATAATCCCCACTTCCCAAGAACGCATCATGAATCTTTTCTTTCGGGTTTGTAAATATTTTATTGTCCACTTCATCACTTGTACCGTTGGTTTCAGTTTCGGTTTCCGGTATTCGAATGTAATGATCGGGTTTCGGATTCTTGTCTTTCCGTGTTTTGATTGAAGGGAACTTGGGGTGGTGTGGGTGGCTTCCTAGTGTCGGGAGGGAAGAGGAATGACGAGGTGGAACTACACCCCCATCTAAGAGGGTGGCATAGTAACGGGCCAATGCACGAGCCGAGAGGTGTCCGTTGGCGGCGGGAAGTATGGCTCGCCGGACATTAAGGGTGTTGGATAACGGAATGAGGCCGGCAATTGAGTTGAATGTAAACGTTGAAGGTAGCGTGGAGGAGACCGAACCATTGCTAGTGGTTCCGGATTTCGGTAATTTACCGAATACACTTGTATCCATGGTAAGAGTTGCCAGCCGAGATTCCACACCTGAAGAAAGAATACTTTTTATTATATATATAAGTATAGCATTTTATTCATCAAGTAAACATTTTTTGTACAAGATTATGATATTTTAAAACGAAGTTTTTATGAGTTTGTTGGTCACAAAATCAGGCAAATAGGACACAAAACCATCTTTAATGACCGACATTTACAAAAATTAGTACAATAACTATAACAAGCAAAAAAAAATAAGCACATAAATATGCTAATAACCTTTTTATTTCAAATGTGAGAATTTCGGGGAATAAATCATACCAGGAGGGATCCCTATATAAAGCTCGCCTTCAACATTGAGCGGGTGAACAAAAGCTTCTTCAAGAACTTCCTGAAACTTCTTCCCGGATGCATGCTGTATTCACAGACATAGTTGTTAATGAAAATAATGAGATGATAAAGAAAACAGAAGGGGCATGTGATTGTAGTACCTCAACGATTCCACCACATAGCCAACCATATGAAAGATAATGATATAACTGTTCACGACCAGGTTCAGTCTCGGGTGTGGCCTCAGCAATGCGTTTTAGACACTCGTCCCAATCACAAAATAGCATAGGATCTTCTTGAGAAATGCCGGCAAGAGCATTGTGTAAACCGGATGTATGATTAAGTATATGATTAACCTGCGGGAATGTGGATAAAGATCAAATAATGTAATTAAATAATGAGAGGCGGACAATAATTTTCAAAATGAAAATCCAAACACCAACTATTTAATAAGAAAGGTGATAAAGAATCAAGATGGTGAGAACTTAACCTTTATTTGATCTTTCCCGTTTGTACCAAACTCTGGCCAAAAGTTTGCAACGTTTTCGTCAAGCTTCAATTTCCTACAATTAAAATACATGTTATTATTCTAATTATTACTATTACTATGAATATCATTTTTAAAACTAATATTGATAATTATTATTATTACTATCTCCTTTTAAATATAAACTGGTAGTATACTACAGTATATAATTGAAACAGACGAGAAGTATCCATGTATAAACTAATAGTAAGTATCCATGTATGATTGAAACACAAGAACATACCCCTTATCAGCTAGCCAATGTACCATTCCTGCTGTCACACCTTTAGTTACAGAAAAGACAGGAAATAAGCTATCAGGTTGAACGGGTCGAGG
Organism: Artemisia argyi; assembly: GCA_030686995.1. NCBI lineage: Eukaryota > Viridiplantae > Streptophyta > Magnoliopsida > Asterales > Asteraceae > Artemisia > Artemisia argyi. The sequence continues at coordinate 191,271,492 of CM060685.1, read as the reverse complement.
ATCATATTTCCCCAGCACTCCAGCTGCAGTATCAATTATCACTTCCCCATCTTTGTAGGCACAAACCTAAGAAATACAACAGCAAGAGTTCGTTTATTATTTGGCCCCTTAATAGTCAGAAAATAGCAGAAAACTTATAATTATATGTTGACAAGTGTCATTTTTCTCAAAGAATTATTCACCAATTTATTCAAAAATTTTAATAATATTATTGATTATTTCAAACTTTTTTCTGTTACTGATACAATATGATCAATGCTATACAAACATAACTTTAAAATAAAATAAATACGTTTCTGATAGTGATATGCACCTGGATTCCAAGTATTTTATCGGCATTCCCTAATTCAACCAAGAAACGCCTCAACTTTGCCTCTATATCAGAATTTACAGGACTGTCGTATAACCATTTTGCGTTTGACGATGGTCCATTATTCATGTTGCTGAAATAGAACATTTGCTAGCAAAATAAGGGTGTGGACAAATACGATTCAACAGTGAGGAGCATGGGAACAAACTTAATCCTAAATAAACATACCTTTTGAGAACTGATTCAGCAAATGGCCTCATGATATCTAAATAGCTTATACGAACATTCATTGAAGATGAAAGTCCTGAAAGATGTAAAACATTATTTAATGATAAATAACCGGTTGTTTGGTCGTAAATGATAAGGCAATTTGAAGGACCAATATTTACCTCTAAGCAAATTAAGGACCCTTGAGAAAATTACAATGTCACCAGGGAAAGCATCAATCTGAAAAAAGATGCATTCAGTTAGGCCTCATGCATCATAACAGATAATCTACTAATAAAAAAAAAATACTTACGGGATTAAAGCGTTTAACTTCTTTCTTATCAAGTTTCATCTTTTCTTGAATAATTTTCATGTTTTTTTCTCTTTGCTCTGTCAAATTTTTCACGGTTTCCTACACCAAATATAAAATATATAAATAATTAATTTTGCACAAATTGTCAGATGTTTAAACCGATAGAAAATCAATGCCACTTACAAGAGCTTCAGCTGCTGGAGTAGTAGCCCGGAAAAACACATTTGTTACCTCCATAGCCTGTTCTGGCATGTCGAGGCGCAACTTAAGCCCCATTTCAGCGAATGCAGATAAAAGAGCCACATGATCACCCTGATTATAACAAATATGTGAATCCGCTATTTACATATATGCATGTAAGTATATGTGTGCGACTCTGTGTATGTGTCTTTATTATTTAAACATGGAAGAAAGGGTGGGTTCAAAATGGGTAATTTTAGTACAGCCTAAGAAGGGCCAGGTTCGTTTGACCCAAAACGCCATTTTCCGCATAATTCAAATTATTCATAAATAAACAATCTATTTTAATGCGTCAAAATATACTTCCATGGTCAGTTTTAACCCGTCTTCCACTCTTCCCTATTAGACCAGCTTTCTTCTTATTTATTTACATTCTTTCCCGTAGGATCCGCTAGACATTACACATTACCCGATTGGAACCATTTATAAAAAAGATTCAATCAAGTAAAAAACAAAGCTCTAACAAATACCGATACTGTCTGAAAAAGGTTGCCATACCTCTGCAGCTGCCAGAAACATTTTTGCTAAGGCATGTTTTACAGAGCTTGAAAGCAACTTTGTAAGGCCAAAATCGAGCAAAATTGGATGATGTGGAGGTTCTCTACTCACAAGAAAATTACCTGAAAATAGACCTAATACATGTTAATTGAAATTCTAACAAGGCCGAGAGCAATCATGGAAAAAAAATAGCGCGTACCCGGATGAGGATCGCCGTTAAAAAATCCATCAACATAGATTTGATGTGCATATGCACGCGTAATTTCTTCAACAAGCTTTTGTTTGTCAACGCCAAGTTCTTCAAGTGCACGAGAATCATTTAAACGTACCCCGTCCATATATTCCAGAACGAGCACTTTTTCAGCGGACTGCCAATGAAATACAAGCTATTAAACTATAAATTCTATCAATTTAGATCACCTATCGACCAGCAATATTTCAATCACAAAATAATCTGAGGGGTTAGAAAAGGATCTCTATTATCATTCAGATTGTCTATTCAGAACACTTATCAAATAGTTACTTCAATAAGAATACCCACATAATTTTCTCGTTCAGACTATGAAATATGCAGTTCACATTAAGGGCTAAATATGTAATTTACATATTTAAGTGTTGTTCAGGCAACAAAACTCCCCTGTTAATTTAGTGGGTTAGGCAAGTTGACCACCCGAATCCATTTAGACCCAACTCTGACCCGTTTATTTTCCTGTTTAGCAGATTGCCACCCCTACCCAAAACCAAGTCTGAAAAAACCTTTCAGTGACTAACACCTTCGTATTCAACCATCAGCAAACCCACTGGTTTATCAAATACCTCACTAAGGTCGCCCAAACTAAAAACTGTATCCAAGTTCTGCGTTACTAGAAAAAGTGCAATTAATGACTGAAATTTACCTACAGCCTAACTAGTATTGGTAATGCAATATTTACCAAGGAAGAATGATACCTGAATAACATCGGGTATCAATACTTCCACGTGTTCAGGTTTTTGTTCAAGACGTTCACTTTTGCAGCCTAGGTTTTTAGATACTCTTCTAGTATTTTCTACAGGGACAAAAAATTATTAATCAAAAACATAATTTTTATTCAAGACACAGAAAAATAAATATAACCAAAATAAATGAAAGATTACTCATATCATACCAGCTTCATGGTTAAAATCTAGTTCTTTGGGTGCTTCCCTGCACCATTCATCTATCATAGGGTTGAAGTCGTATTGTGGTTCGGCCCAAGCTATCCAGTCCACTATTGCCTTTGCGTTCTTCAAGTCCTGTAAAAAAAGTAACCTGAGATGATTAAAAGGGGATGTTTGGATTTGTGACTTGAACTAATTTTGATTCTAGGTATCTAATTATCAAATGGTACGTAACAGATACCTATCTATCCCTTCTTTTAACCTAACTTGGGTGGCGTTTACTCTCAATTTCACAAAACTTCGCTTCTTTTTTTTTTTTTTTTTTTTTTTAAATGAATTGTCTTTTTTTTAATCAAAAAAACTCATTATTGATCATTTTAATTATTAATCCTTCAAAAAAAAAATACCAAACACTCGCACATCTGATAATTACAACTTCAGACAGCAGAAACACATCCCAACACTATCTTATATGGCTAATTTTATTAAAATTGACTATCTTGTTATAATTATTCAAACAAAGTTATTGTCAGCTAATAAAAGCAGAATACAAGGTTCCAGAATGAACAACCTCTAAGATTATAGTTTTGATGCCTTCATGTTGAACTTTGACAACCACCTCCTGCCCGTCACGTAGAGTTGCACGGTGAACTTGAGCTATCTGCAAACATGACAAAAAAATATCAATACACTTCTATTAGGCCTTAAAAGGATACATCGTTATCAACACAATATCAGTAGAATTGTTGGTCATTGTCACAATCTATTTGAAATAAAGGAACCGTCGTAGATACTTTCTGCAGTAAGATGCATTTCTCCATTTGAATGACGAAGAACTTTCATTGAAAGAACTAGCAAAATGATGCAAATATAACGTTGCCGATTAGTTCAATAATGAAATTCTTACCGATGCTGTTGCTAAAGGTACACTGACAAAACTCGTAAATAGTTCATCCATTGGTTGACCCAACTGCTGCTCTATAGTTTGACGAACCTGATTAACAAAACACGTGAATATATAGTACCAAGTTGTAACTTCTGGTTAATTATTTTTAATGAAATACCTCCTCTAAACGGCGAGGAGGAAGAGAGTCTTGTAACTGTTTCAAAAGGCGTATATAAGCTTCGGGAAGCACATCAGCACGAGTAGATAAATATTGTCCCATTTTCACCCATAAACCTTCCAACTCCACAATTAACTTAAGTACACGTTTAGCATTTCGCTCATGAGCTTTCTCCCATAAACTATTGCGTTTAGATCTCTTCGTCAATTTCTCTCTTTGTTGCAACGCCTTGAAGTCATCAATAAAAAAACATTTTAGGCATGTTGGTCATCATTAGCATACGAGATTAGTATTAGAGAAATGTTATATATACCTTATAATCAAGGTATATGAGAAATGCTAACGTAAAGACTTTCATGCGTCTTTTGTAGATGTTTCCCCACCCCATATTGCGCGTGTTGAAGGGGTTTAAAATAGTATAAAGCTTTGCAAGTTGATTGAACAAATGAAGAATCGCGGTGATCAGATAGTATGGAACACGCAGTAATCTTCCAACAAAAGCACCGAGTAGTTCTTGAACTCTCATATCTAAATATAAAATAATGAAAATGAATTAAATCAATAACCATTCAATGAACTCATTAAGCGGGAATATAACGAATGAGAAGCAATCATATAAGCAAATTATCAGTTTGGAAAAAAGCAATCCTACACAACCTCGAAACGGTCATATTAGCAGTTTGGATAGGTAATCACAAACACCCTCAAAACTATGTATTTGATGTACATTGTACACCCTTAAATAATCTAGATACAGGTTTTAGACTATCAATCTTAAAAAGATTATCCTAAGCACCCTACCGAACTGTTTATTTCATCCTAAAAAATTCAGGTAAATACATTGAGTAAGCAATCACAAACACCCTCAAAAGGCATTTAATAAGGGGGCCTGTGCAGCTATAAACACCCCTAAATAATATAGATAAACATTTTGGATAACTTATCCCAAACACCCGCAAACAGCTTATCCTAAACACTCTACAAAACTGTTTATTTCACCCTTGAGAAAGCAATCCTAAACAGACTCAAAACACTCGTCCGTTGTATGAAAACGCATTTATTATTTATTAAGGGGTTAGACAATAAGCAATCCTAAAAATTTTGGATAAACATTTTGGTTTAGCAAATCCTAAACACCCCCAAAACTAATTTTCCCTTGTATCGAAACGCATTAATAAAGAGGTGAAACTATTAACACACTTCAATAATTTAGATAAGCAATCATAAACACCCTCAAAACTGCTTATTCGTTGTATTCAAACGCATCTAATAAGGGGGTCCCCGTCCAACTATAAACGCCCTTAAACAATCTGAATAAACATTTTGCATATGTAATCAAAAAGGTACACGGACTTGAGATGGTTCTGCCAAATACCATTTTTTTTTTTTTTATCCTAATTAGCCTCAAAGCTACTTAACCACTGTACCAAAACACATTTAATAAGGGGGTCCGTGCAACTAGTAACACCCTTATATAATCTAGATAGACATTTTAGATAAGCAATCACAAACACCCTCAAAACTACTTAACCGCCGTATCAAAACACACGGTATAGAATAAGTGTTAAAATTGAAGTTTGCGATCGCTTCTCCTCCAACAGAAATTTAACAGTCAGATAACCAGTTATCTAAAGTCTAAACATTTCGCAGTTCCACTAATTTAATATTGAAAATATTATGCCAAATAATCAATATCAGATATCCATAGGCAGTTTACTTCTATCCAAACACCCTCAAAACTACTTATCCACCATATCAAAACGCATTTAATAAGAGGGTCTGTACAACACTACAACTAGTAACACCATTCAATTCTCTAGACCTTTACATAAACATTCCGGATAAGCAATCACAAACACCCTCAAACTACTTATCCACTATATCAAAACATATAATAAAAAAGTGTAGCTAAATAAACTTCCCTAACCAAAAACGCTCCTCCTAAAACAAAATATACCACTCAGATAACCAGTTGCTTAAGTCTATGTTTGGCAGCGAGCCTTAAGGAGCGTTTTGAAGCAACTAGCATTCCTAGTTTTTCTAAACGCTCCAAAACAAAATGCTACTTGAAGGATATTTACTAGCAACTAGCGTTTACACTTAATAATTACAACTATACTGCTATGTTACCAAACACTTTATCTATATCTATACTACTATATAATGTATTTGGGACTATTCTATAATTAGAAAGGCTTAAAATTCAGACTTTTACTTGCTTATTATGGAAGGATTTCAAAATTAATTTGTTAGGAAGCAAGTTGGTTAGGAAGTTTGTTAGAAAGCGGTTGGTTATTCAAACTAAAATTATTTGGCTTAACCATCTCTATCATCTCTACTTATAAAGCATGAAGACAACTAAACGTGTAACGAAATAACGCAAAATATAATCACAGGTACCTGCCGCCGAATTGCGCGGGTACCGTTCTAGTATTTTCTAATCCACTAATCCAAACACTCCTAATCAATCATAACCATAACAAAAAAACACTTCACTTATATCCAAACACTCACAAACTTATATCATAACTAACTAACTTAACAGATCAATCACAACACATAATAACTAAAAGTACAATAAAAATTACATACAAAAAAACGACTTCACGAATAGCGGTTAATTCAATAACTAAAACCAGAAACAATTTATTTATATATATTTAGAAGAAATGAAATGGTGCGAAAAAATAAAAAAAGACCTATTTGGGCTAAACGACGTCGTACCGGTAGTTAAAGTCAAGATGGATGTACTTTAGTTGGTTAAAGTGACGGTAAGTAAAACGTGTTGGTGAGTTTTGTAATGACACGTGTGGGAGTGAGTGTGGGTGTGACGTGTCTGTTATTTTGACCGAGTATCACGGTGGGTGGGTTTAGCGTAGATTTTTAAAAGGGCGGTTGAATGGTTTTTGGTCTTAGGTGTTTGGTAATCCGTAAAAGTAAAGAAAGAACCAAGCTACTATTCTTTTGACTTTTTGTTCACACTTTTATTTTTTATAGTATTTTTTATTTTTTTGGATTTTAAAATGTTTGTTTGCATGTGTTTATTTGTAAGGGCGTGCCTGGTTAGTAGTGGGGAAAGTGAAAAGGAATGAAAAAAATTGGTGATGGTGGGTAATCAATCATTTATCCTCCAATTTACTTTATAATAGTCCATTACCCATTAGTGGGTAATCATTATATTACCCCCTCCAACCAAGCACCTTTAATCAATCCTTTTCTCATCCCTACCCCTTTAACCCCCCCCCCCCCCCCCCCACCATGCACCCCCTAAGACTATGCACTATCAATGTTGTAAATATCGGTCTTGGCGGCCGATATATCAGTGATATATTGCTTATCGGCGGTCGACCGATACGATATTTCACTTATCAGTCAAATTTATCGGTCAAATATCGGTCATATCTGTCATATCGGTCAAATTTATCGGTCCAGGTTCTTTCCAATCAATCAGTCATATAGTGGAGTTTAATTGGAGCACTTTGGTAGTATACCAGTTCTCTCTTATAAGTTATAAATATAATTTATGTTTTGTTTTATGTTACATATGTTGCATTTAAAAAATATACATCAATTTCTCTACAATTTATGGTCTTCGATATATCACTGATATATCGCCGCCATATCGGTCTTGGCGCTTGGCGGTGGTCGACCGCCGAGCGATATTTACAACACTGTGCACTATCGAGGGAAGCATGATTACGCGCCAGGACCATAGTTTTGGCAACCCATCACGCGTTGAGACTCAGCTTTTTGCACCCGTTTAATAGTCTGCAGCATCTAATGGTTTTCGTTTTTTGTGTTTGTGTGTTTATAGGTATATTGTGGGGCATGTTAATAAAAAGTACGTTATTTTTATATTTTATGTTTGCCGATGACCATAGCACCTGTTTGGTGGTTAGTTTGATTATGTGTTGAATGGTGATGTGTCACTGGTGTAGAGGTGGTAAGTTTAATGACCATAGTGTTTAGCCTAAAGGAGTGGTTAGCGGGTTGTTGAGGTAAAATTTTGTGTTTACCCTAACAAGCAAAATGGTCCTTCGGATTATCCTCAGATCTTATGAAGGGTTAAAAGATCTTCCGGATTCCTGCAAAACAGATACGCTCGTTAGTCTTGCCCCGGGTTTTAACCCAGGACCCGACTCCAGCGTGAGAGTAAGTATCTATTAAGGAGATATAATGTAAGTGAAAAAGTATAAGTAAAAGTGTGTTACCATTGTGTGAATTCTTCTCCCTTATATAGGAGGACTAATTTTGTCTAGATCGGATAACGCCAATAGGGATGGTGTCATCCCTGCTTGTCAGTTGTGCCCTATCCTTTTTGTGGCTTCATTCCATTTCTGCCAAATCCTCTGACTATCTGTAACTTACTCTTTATATCAAGTTTGACTTTGGTTGGGAAGTTACCGTTGGTCCGGGGGAGAGTTGGACCCGGGTGGATTGGGTCCTTCGGACATATACGCCAACATGTCCCCCCCCCCCCCCCAGTATCATAGTATCGGTTAGGCCGATGGTGTGATACTTTGAAAATTTCTTGTCCCTGTGATTTCCGGAGAGCATGCTTTCTTTGGCTGTTTGTATAGGGTTTATGAGCCAAATGCCAAATATCATTATGGAGCCTCGTTTAAAGAGCTCCACTTTTTTTACCGCACCCTTAAGATTGGGACATGTATACACGTTCTTCATCGTGTGGATGAGCCGGTGCCACGTGGCATTCTCTGACATGACGCGACGTTTTGCACTTCCACTCTTGCCTATAAATAGCGCCTTTAGTCTCATTTTTACCACTGTAATTTCTCACCATTTTAACACGCATTTGTCTGACACATTCCGCTAGCTCTTCTGAACGGTTTTCCGAAGTGCTTATTTATCTATTTCGTCTCTAGAGGTACGTTTCATCTCGTGGTGTGTCTTTCCTTAGTACTTTCTTTGTTTGGCTATATCCTTCCTCTCGTCGTATCTATTATGTCGGAATCTACTGCTTCGGCTGATTACGAAGATGTTTCGATGCCGGATGACCTTCCGGTGAAATTTGACATTCACAAAAGGACGTCCACCATGGATGAAGAGGATGTTCTTTCCATGGTTGAATCGCTCTGTATACCGAAGGAGTTAAATCCTAGGGTTCCCCCGAAGGTTATGACGATGAATCATTTACCGGACGACGCTATATGTCTTTATGCGGAGTACTTTTTTGAGGGGGGGTCTTAGTGTTCCTTTTCCGACTTTCCTTTTGGACGTTATTAGATATTTCAAAGTCCACATTTCCCAATTGGTTCCCCTTGGTATGCACCGTGTCACGCTTTTCGAAGTATACAGCCGAAGCTTGCACATCCCTCCGACCACTTCATTGTTTAGAGTTTTCTATAAACTTAGAGTTTTCTATAAACTTAGTTTTCTATAAGTTTTGTTAACGACAAAGTATAAACTTTAGTTTGTAGTAAAACATGATTTTAGTGTTAGTCTTGTATAACTATACTTTACATTTCATGTTAAACATAACATTGTTATATTTCTTAATATAGAAAGTGTAACATGACATCATGGCATGCACCATGAGCATTTATGGAAAGGTTGAGTATTTGACTTTCCATAAGACTTCTTACACATTATAGAAGGTCTCTTACTCTATCTATTGTGTTTTGACTTGAAGAAGCTTGATGTGACATTATTAGATATGGAAAGATTTCTTGAAGTCTTTGACTGTCAAACCTGGCGGAACCCTGGGAGTACAAGGGCGGAACCCTTGTTTTGGTTCCGCCAGATCCGCTAGTGTACTGGTTTGGTTGGCTATAAATACCAAGCCACTTGCAAGAAATCTCTTATCACTTAGAGTCATAATTTACACATATACTCTCATTTATCTTGTCTAACTCAGTAGAAACTCACTTGTGTGATTCTCTTATGTAGAAAGGAAGTTCACAAGTTCATCCAAGAAGTTTGTTGGGAATTCTGTGAAGTCAGAATTCTGCTGCTATTTCTGCTGAAAAGATTCTGCTGAAGGGTTCGTTTCTGCTGAAGTAGTGTATCTGCTGAAGACTAGTTTCAGCTTTATTAGTTTCTGCGGATTTAGTAAGTCCGTATTTTATGTAATATAGTTTGGATATGCATGAGTTTATTTAGGAAGTGATAATGCATATCTATTAGAAGTTTTAGAATATACGTTTCTTGTGAAACGGTTTAGGGTTCCTTGTGTATAAAAGGAACACACGTTTATGTATTGAACAACTTTTTAGTGAGTTATTATTAATATAAAAGATCCATAGAGGATCAAGATTTCTTAGTTAAAAAGCTTGTGTTTTGTTTCCGCTTTAGAAATACAAGTTGCAGAGATTGTCTATTAGTGTGTTATTGATTACAATAACATTGCTAACGATTCTAGAGTGCTCAATAAGATCTATCAAGGTCTTTAAGTTCAACAAGTGGTATCAGAGACTCGAGAGAGTCTCTGCCATACTAAGAAACACAAACCTTACACCTTCTCACATCCAAACAAATCCACAAACATGCCTGGTTCAGATGATGATGCTGACACAACCCAGAACATTAACACCACTTCTCTTCAACAGCTTAACCTCTCAAACAGCAATGCTAAGTTTCCATACTTGAAGAATGCAGATGAGTATCATCTATGGTCCATGAAGATGCAGAACTGGATCACAAATATTGATTGGAATCTGTGGGAGATTGTTAAGAAAGGGAATAGTCTGAAGAAGCATGTTACAGATGCTAAAGGAGTTGTTACTATTGTGGGACCCAAAACTGCTGAAGAGATTCTGGCTGTTCAGAGGGAGAGTAAAGTTAGAACAATCTTGTTACAAGCTATTCCTGATGACCATATGGGTGACTTCCATTTTATGGAAGATGCCAAGGATATTTGGATGGCTATAAAAGCAAGATTTGGTGGGAATGAGGAATCAAGAAGATTGCAGAAGTCCTTATTGAAGCAAAAGTTTCAGGAGTTTCAGATAACTGAAGAAGAAGGTATTCATAAAGGCTATGACAGGTTTCATCGCATATTGAGTCAACTTAACCAGTTGAAGGCCAGACCTGACAATGAAGACTGCAATTCTAAATTCCTGAGATCTCTGCCACCATCTTGGCTACAAGTTTGTATTTCTATGAAGACCAAAGGAGGGTTGGACTTAATGTCGTTTGATGACCTCTACAATAGGCTTAAATCGCTTGAGCCTGATGTGAGAAGTCCAATACGACCATCCACTCATTCTGCATTTGTTGGTGCTTCTACTAAACCTGTGCATCAAGCTTCAAGTTCATACTCTTCTGGAGCATCTTCTCAATCATATAATCAAACTGCTCCTAGATCAAAAGCAAGTAATGTGATGGAGGATATTATTCATTCATTTGTGGCTGAATATGAACCTCAACAGTTTATTGCTTATGAGGACTTTGAACAAGTAGATCCATTGGAAATGGAGGAGATGCATTTGAAATGGGAACTTGCAATGATATCTATGAATATCAGAAGGTTTGAAGCCAAGTCTGGAAGAAAGTTTGCTTTTAATGGAAAAGAAGCAGCAAGGTTTGATAGAAGGAAGGTTAAATGTTACACATGTGGTCAAGTGGGACATTTTTCAAGAGAAAGCAAAGACAGAAAGGCTGGAGATGAAGTTAGATATGGTTCCTATCCATTGGAAGCAGGGAATAACAAGACTGTACCTTCAAAGGCAATGGTGACTCTGGATCACCAAATTGATTGGGCTGATCATGAACCTGCTAGAGAGGAAGCTTCTACATCTTCACAAGTGAATCTGCTAGCATTCATACCTTCTGAGGACAAGAAGGAGCAAGTCTCCTTGATGGGAATCTCTCAGGTAACCAATTGTGTGTTTGGATGTAGTGTGAGATATAATGAACTTAAACAAGAATTTGATGAATTGAAACCAAAATACAATGAGTGTTATGTAGAAGTAGAGTCTTATAAAATGGCTTTAAAAACACTAGAAAAACAAAAAGTATGGTTTCAAAAGAATCAAGTTAAATATGATGAAAAAGTAAGAGTTCTAGAAAGTGATTTAGAGGTTGCTAAGATAGATTTGCAACGAACTCAAAAGGAGAAGTCTGAATTAGAAAAAGAAAAACAAGAGTTACAGGCTAAATTAGATAAAGAAATAGCTGGTCGTATGAAATGGCAGGAAGGAGCATCTAATTTAAGTAAATTAATTGATGGTCGCCAATCAGTTAGGTCTAGAAAGGCATTAGGGTATGACAAATATATAGACCCTGAAGAGCTAACTTACCCTGATATGTCTAGTGTATTTGACCCTGAACCACCCTTAGCCTATCAAACACCTGTTAAATATGTTAAGGAAGGGGGAATGAATGCTGTGCCTGGACCTATAAGAGGGGAACACATGCCTATAGACTTGACCAAACCTTTTAACTTTGATGGATCACATCATTTATATGGCAAAAAGTCAACTGACTTACAAGACCCTATTGTGAAATCTAATGACTCTGTCTCTTGTTGTACCAGTGACAAGTCTTCTGATGAAGGGTCTACCTCATTTGCTAGCTGTGATTCAAGTGAGAAGTTGGACCTGCCCAAGACTATGCCCAAGATCACTACCAAGACCATACCAAAGACCTCATCCAAGATTCCATACAAGCCTTCTAGAGTTGCTGCTGATAAAAAGACAGTTGCTACTGAAGACTTGTTTTTAAATTCTTTGCATAATAATACTTTTGGCTTTGTTAAAAACAATTCTGTTTGTCATGGTGATTTGAATACTTTTTCATGTTATGGAAATTCTTTTGGTTTTAATACATCTTCTAAAAAGAAGAAGTGTTTTGTCTGTGGAAGCAAATATCACTTGATTAAGGATTGTACATATCATGAGCAAAGAATGGGTGCAGGTGGTAGTCAAAGAAAAATTAGGCACATGTGGAAAAATGTTAGTGAAATACCATCTTTTGTTCCACATCAGCAGAAACCTAATTCTGCTGACTCATATTTTCCATGGAGAAAAACCAGTACTAGATCATGTGTTCGACCCACTAGTTCTTTCTTTTCCAATGGTTATTGGCCTAATCACTCTGACTCAATGTGTAATGGTGGTGGGAAATGGAATACTGCTGTGAAGCCCTCAGCAGGTTGTTCTTGGCCTAAGAAGGGACCTAATATGCAATACAGGCCCAAGAACAATGGTGGATCTAAAACATCTACATGGCCTGTTACTAATGATCCACAAGGCAGGCTCAAGTCAGCAATGACTTGAGTCTCCAATGTGTACTAATTCTGTATATTTTGTTGTTATTGTAGGAACATCCTTTAAAAAGTACTGAAGTTGGAATTGTAGATAGTGGTTGTTCAAGAAGTATGTCTGGAAACAATGATAAGATGCATGACTTTGAACCAATTGAAGGAGGGGGCACTGTAACCTTTGGAGGTGGAGATGGCAAGATTACAGGGAAAGGAACCATCAGGACACCCTTGTTAGACTTTGAAAATGTTTACTATGTGAAGGAACTGGAGAATTTTAATCTTATCTCAGTATCACAAATTTGTGACACTAAACATAAGGTTTACTTCTCTGAAGATGAGTGTCTTGTACTCTCCAAGGACTTCAAACTCCCAGAAGACACCACTGTATTGCTGAGAGTTCCTAGGACCTTCAATTTGTACACATTCAATCTGAATGAAGTACAGCCTGAAGGTGATCTAACATGTTTGGTAGCCAAAGCTTCCCTGGATGAATCTAACAAATGGCATAGAAGAATGGCACATGTGAATTACAAGACCATAAACAAGTTATCTAAACTTGGTCTTGTTAAGGGCCTCCCTTCTAAACTCTTCACCAATGAAAACAATTGTATTGCTTGTAACAAGGGTAAACAACACAGAGCCTCTTACAAATCAGTTCAAGCAGTGAGCAACATTTCAGAACCTCTTCAGTTGCTACACATGGATCTCTTTGGTCCAACCCCCATTAGAAGTCTTGATCACAAGTACTTCTGCCTAGCTATTACTGATGATTATAGCAGGTTTTGCTGGGTGTTCTTTCTCAAGACTAAGGATGAAACAACTCCAATCCTGAAAGAATTCATTACCTTAGTTGAGAATCAGCTGAATAAAAAGGTTAAAGGAATTAGGTGTGACAATGGTACAGAATTCAAAAATGTGGTCTTCATAGAATTCTGTAAGTCTAAAGGGATTAGAAGGGACTATAGTACTCCAAGGACTCCACAACAAAATGGAGTTGCTGAAAGAAAAAATAGAACCCTCATTGAGGCTGCTAGATCAATGCTTGCAGACTCTAAACTCCCCACTATGTTCTGGACTGAAGCAGTCAGCACTGCATGCCATGTCTTGAACAGGGTATCCATCACTAGACTACATGTCAAGACACCTTATGAACTTCTCACTGGGAAAGTTCCACACATTCATTACCTTAAGCCTTTTGGATGCAAGGTGACTATTCTGAATACTGCTGATATTCTGGGTAAATTTGATGGGAAAGCTGATGAGGGATATATAGTTGGGTATTCAGCTCATAGCAAGGCCTACAGAGTATATAATCTGAATGCTAAAAAGATTGAAGAGACCCTTAATCTGAGGTTTCTTGAAGATCAGCCTAATATTCAGGGACAAGGCCACTCTTGGTATTTTGACCTAGATTATTTGACTGACTATTTGGGTTATTCTAGGCATGCTTCTAATCCTGATGCAGGTGTCAAAGATCCAAGTTCTAACCCTGCAGGTTCCATGGATGATGACTCAGAATGTGAGTCTGAGCAAGAAGAGAATACTTTTGTTGTACCATCTTTTCCATCTAACCATTTTGTAGGTAATCACTCTGCTGCTGAACAAGATGATGAGTCACATTATGCAGAAGATCTTGCAAGATTGAAGAAGCAGGAACATGCTGCTACTCAGGAAGCTCAGAAACTCAATAACAAGGTTACACATGAAACTGAGGCTCTCCTACATCAATCAGCACAAGCAGTCAGTGGCAACAAGGATTCTGCTGAAGGCACACCTGTTTCCACTGATGATGTTCAAGATGCTGATTCTGCTGCTGTTCAATCTCCCATCTCTACTGAAGTCTCTGCAGACTTTGCTAAGCCCTTTACCAGATTTCCAAGTCCCTCTGATCTTGGAAATCATCAACCTAAGCCTGGCTTGTTTAACTCAGCCTCATATGATACTGAGTTTGAGCCAACTATCACCAACATTGATGCCAACATTGATGTTCCACCCTATACTACCAAAAGGATTCACAATGCTCATCCTCTATCAAAGATTATTGGTGATCCTCATGACCCTGTTCGAACAAGAAGCACAGTCAAAAATACCAAATATGGAGAAGTTGCTTTTATCTCTTATGTTTACAATCAAAAGAGGAACAATCACACAGACTTCAAACATTGTTTATTTGCATGCTTTCTTTCTCAAATTGAACCAACTAGTGTTCCTCAAGCACTGGCTGATTCAAGTTGGCTTGAGGCTATGCAAGAAGAGATGCTGCAATTCAAGAATCAGCAGGTGTGGATTCTTGTTCCTCTTCCTGATGGGAAATATGCCATTGGGACTAAATGGATTTTGAAGAATAAAAGAGATGCCAGGGGTATTGTGGTGAAGAACAAAGCAAGACTAGTGGCTCAAGGTTTTCGACAAGAGGAAGGCATTGACTATGATGAGGTCTTTGCACCTGTGGCCAGAGTTGAAGCTATTCGCATATTTTTGGCCTATGCCTCTTATATGGGCTTTATGGTTTATCAGATGGATGTTAAAGGTGCTTTCTTGTATGGAAAGATTGAGGAGGAGGTTTATGTGACTCAACCCAAGGGATTTGAAGACCCTGATCATCCTGAGTATGTGTACAAGGTTGTTAAAGCTCTCTATGGCCTTCATCAAGCTCCCAGAGCTTGGTATGCTAGACTCTCCACATTTCTGCTGAAGAATGGCTACAGAAGAGGTACCATTGACAAGACTTTATTCCTGAAGAAAGATTCTAGGGATATTATACTTGTGCAGGTGTATGTGGATGACATTATCTTTGGTTCTACCAAAGAAGCCTGGTGTAGAGAGTTTGAGGATTTAATGAAGGGAGAATTCCAGATGAGTGCCATGGGAGAACTCACTTTCTTTCTGGGGTTACAAGTTCAGCAGAAACCTGATGGGATCTTCATACATCAGGAGAAATATGTCAGAGATATGTTGTCCAAGTTTGCCATGGAAAATGTCAGGACTGCCACAACTCCATATGAGGCTCCCAAAACTAAGACCAATCTTACTCCTGATCTCCCTGTGAATGTCCATTTATACAGATCTATGATTGGTTCTTTGATGTACTTGACTGCCTCAAGGCCTGACATTACCTTTGCTGTGAGTGCATGTTCCAGACACCAAGTCACTCCACTTACTTCTCATATGAATGCTGTCAAGAAGATTTTTAAGTATCTGAAAGGCCAACCAAACTTAGGTCTTTGGTATCCCAAAGAGTCTCCATTTCAGCTAGCAGCTTACAGTGATAGTGACTATGCTGGGGCCAATCTGGATAGAAGATCCACCACTGGAGGTTGTCAATTTCTTGGAAGAAGACTGATTTCTTGGCAATGCAAGAAACAGACAATAGTTGCTACCTCTACTACTGAAGCAGAGTATGTTGCTGCTGCCAATTGTTGTGGTCAGGTTCTATGGATTCAGAATCAATTACTGGATTATGGGTATAACTTCATGAACACTACCATTTTCATTGACAATCAGAGTACCATTTGTATTGTCAAAAATCCAGTTTTTCATAATAGAACCAAACACATTGAAATAAGACATCACTTTATCAGGGATGCTTATGAAAAACATTTGGTTAAAGTGGTCAAAATTCACACAGATGAAAATGTGGCAGATTTATTAACCAAGGCATTTGATGGACCAAGGTTTCAATATTTGGTGGTCCATATTGGCATGTTAAACCCTTAACTGCAAAGTTTAAGGGGAGGCATAAGCCTCAGGGGAGGCATATGCCTCAGGGGAGGATGATATCTGTATAAACTTTGTATATTTTTGTAGATGTTATGATTTTCTAACACTAACCATATAACATTGTACAAGTAGTTTGTTGTATTTGTTTGGTTGATGGTTAGGTTGCAGATGAATTGAGTATGTAAGTCCCAAGATAAATGTCACCAAAAGCTAAAGTCAAAGAATGTGGTCAATATGCTGAATGTGGTTTCTACTGATTAGAGGAATAATGCTGAAGGTCTGATACATTGAATTAACTCAAAAGAGGATCTTTTCATTCATTCATAGAAACAAGTTACAGCTTACATTCGAGATTACAAATGAGTTACAATGACCATTCCTAAACTATTAGCTAACTCAGTACTACTAGCTTCTATCAATTATTACAAAATACTTGAGGCTATGACAAGTACAATGAAGAAGCTGAAGCTGAAAATGGAAAAAGAAGAGAAGGAAGATTGGGAAGATGCTCATGAATTAAAGCCAAGAGGATACTCAAGAACTTTGCCTCATGGTTACATCCCTCAATCACCTACTTCAGCTTCTCCTTTCCCTTATGTGTGATCTCAGACTTCTTGCTTTGTCCAATATGTTCTTGATGTGGAAGATTCAACACCAAATTCTGTGATGTTGAAAGAGATGGATCCCCTTTACTTGATCTTGGTTGGGATCTCTCTGGTGTGGAAGGAGGGAGAAAGATTGGTTCTTCATGATCTTCCTCTGAGGAGTCTTCATCAGAGGTATAGATGAATGGAGAGACATGCTCTCTCTCAGCAGGATTGGACACATGGCTGGAGTAACTCTTCAAATGAGCATTCCACCGTCTCTCTTCTGCATCCCAACGCTTCTCCAAAGCTTTTTCAAATGCTGAACCTTCCAGCCCCCATGGATATGGTGGCACATCTTCTTTTGCTGATGAAGAAGAGGAATTTGCATCCGAACTTTTTGGGTTGGAAGACATTTGTTGATTGCTGAATTGGGGATATTTGAAATTAGGGTTTGAGAGTTAATTTGGGAAATTTGATGAATGAGATGTGTAATTTGGGATGATTAAATAAGGAAATTTTGGGGGTTACGAAAATAAATGCGAGTTGGGTGGCACAGTAAAATAAAGATATTGACCGAAGATATTTTTACCATTGGTTGATTCTGCTGAAATTTGACTACTCTTCAACAGGTTTGACTTTCATTGCTGCTGAAAGGTTAATTTTCAAATTTAGAAGTTGTGTCAGACTTGGTCAATAAGCTGTTCCGATATTTTTGACCACGATTGGGTAACTTCCAAATTTAACTCATTGTGCATATCTTTTCGAATCAAAGATTATTCGATTAACACTTCAAATAATCCCATTATTCTCTGGAGCAATTCATAACCCTCTCACACACATTCAATCAAATGGCTCAACTTGAATTGAAGGGTGATCATAACAAATATGCTGTTCTGAAAACAAAGAAGGGACATGAAGAATTTGATTTGATGGTGGAGTTTCTTCAAAGGTCAAAGATAAATTATGCTTTGACTTATTGTCCTAATTTGGTGTGTGAATCCCTGGTGAAGCAATTTTGGGCAACTGCTACCAAGAGATCTGCTACAGAAATTGTAGCTGAAGTGGATGGTGTAGAGTATGTGGTGACAGAAGGGTTGATAAGGACAAAGCTTAAGTTGGATGATGAAAATGGTGTGTATCATTCCAACACTGCCGATATTCTTGCTGGGCTGAGAAAAGCTGGTTATCAAAGTACTGACACATCCAAATGGCACAAGAATCAATTCTGTCCAAAGTGGAGGTATTTGGTGCATCTGCTACTTCAATGTATGAGCAACAAGTGTGGAGGATGGAATCAGTTCTCTTTGCAACTGGGTTGTGGTATTGTTTGTCTTTCTCAGGGTGAAACTTATAATTTTTCTAAGTTTATTTTTGAAAATATGCTAGAAAATATAGATAAGGAACAACATAAGTTTCTCATGTATCCTAGATTTTTACAAATAATATTAGACATAACCACTGAGGATACAACCCATATACCCATTAAAAGTCTAGGTTCTAAGTTGTTTGCCTCAATGAAAACTAATTACACTGGGGATCATTACCCTGTGTTGGAAGCTATGTTGCCTCAAGGCAATGCCAATGTAGTTGAGGATGATAATGCTGGTAATGGGACTGCTTCTAATGCTGCTGATGATGGTAATCCATCATCTTCTGGTGTTGCTGCTGATGGTAATCCTTCAGTGGTAATGGAAGAGTTACCAGCCACAACTGCTGAACCTTTGCCTGATTCTACTGATTTACCACCACCTACCTCTGTACAAAGTCCTACCATTTCACCAGTTCAGGTTGCTCCAGTTGAGCAAATTCATGAGTTTGAAGATGACTTACAGACTTTTGAACCTGATACTAGATTGCCTTCACCATATTCTATGGGAGAATAAATCAATGTAGGTTCTCCTAATGTTGTACATGAGTCTGTTTATCCTACTGGGTTCAATGAAGCTCCTCATACCACTGAGCAATCTGTTGGTGGAGCAGAGGACCCAATTACTCTCACCATTGTATATGATTCTCTTTGCAGGTACATGAGAATGACTGAAGATCTTCAGAAAGAACTTGCTGAGACCAAGATCACACTTGGTAATGAAATTCAAAGTTTGAAAAGCAAAGTCAAAGATCTGGAGTCAAAGTTAAGTCAGCAGATGGAAAGCAAAGATGGATTGGATTCTACTGAAGCAGCAAAGGAGACTAACTTGGATTCTCTTGAAATTCTAGCTGAAGTTGCTAGACAATCTAAGGTTGCTCCATCTAAAGCTGCTGCAGCACCTACATCTAAGCCAATGATACTAGTTCAAAGAAGAAGTACAAGACAGTATTTGGCCAAGAAAGCTGCTGAAGCATCAAAAGTATCTGGTAGTTCTAATGATGTGCTGATGTCTGAAGCTGTTGATATACTTCAGGAGAAACAGGCATTTAGTGGGGTTACTGCTGCTCAACCTGCTGACAAAGGAAATCCTTCTGGAGACACATACTTTGTAGCAGGGAGAGAATATATGAATTCTCCTGTACATCATTCTTCTGAGAATATACCAGTATCTGAAGATATTGCTCAAACTGTACATGATGAACCTATGACTGATGTACAGATGGATAATGTTGATGTTGTTGCTGATCATATTCCTCATGATGGTGACCTTCATGATGATTTGGATGAGCTTGTAACTGCTGAAGAGAGAGCTGAGCAAGGTAAATTACTCCAAGTCTGGGAAAATTATATGAAGAGTGCAAATCTAGCTGAGGAAGTACAAGTTCAGTGCAATGCAGAATTAGATTCAGAGACTCAAAGATATGTTTCTACCTTACCTATTGCCAGACAAAAGGAATTGGATGCAGCAGTTCTAGACTTTGATGAGTCTGACTGGCAGATGATTGGAAGACAGATGCTTGCAAATCCAACAGTTACTGCTGACATTATTGGTAAGAAAGTAGAGGAACAAGACTATGAATCTGAGATTGTAAAAATGCTGAAGATGAGAAAGAGAGCAGCTGATGAAGTGAAAGCTAAAGCAAAAAGGGATAAACCTATGACTCAAGCACAACAAACAGAGTATATGAGAACATTTGTGAAAAATCAGAGTAGTTCTCTGTATAATAATGCTTGGTCCAAGAAATATGTGTGGGGTCTTCCTTTTGACAAACTAGTTGAGATTTACAATAAGATCAAAGCTAGGAATGTCAAAGCTGGAATGGATACTTCAAAGAATATTTCTCTTGTCAATACTGCAAATGTTGCATCTGAGAATATTCATGTTGCTGCTGAACATGTATCTTTACCTGATACTTCTGCTGGTGTTTCTATGGATAAAGGTAAAGCTAAAGTTACAACATCAGATGCTCCAACTAGAAAGAGAACTAGGAGACAATTGGAGCAAGAAAGATTAGGTGAGGAAACTGCAAGAAAGTTAGTTGAAGATCAAGAAGCTGAACAAAGGGAAGCCCTTGCCAGATTTCATGAAATGAAAACAAGAGAAGTAGAGATTCAAGCTGCCAGAAACAAACAGATAAGGAAGGCTATGGATGAACAATATGCTTCTGCTGCACTTGAATCTTCTGAAGATTCTGCTGATGATAATGTGGATAATGAGGCTGCAGAAGGTGATTCTGCTGAACCTTCAGTTCCTGCTGCTATTTATATTCCTGGAAGAAGAGGCAAGAGAATGGCTAGAAGGAAACAATGTTTAATAAATGTGAATGATTCTGATGCTTCATTTTTAAGGGAAGGATCATCTGATGAATGGCCAGAAGGTAATAGAGTTATGCTGGTAAGTTGGGAGTTGAGTAAAGATGGTCAAATCCATACTATTTATAGATTGGATAAGACTTCCATATCATTTGCCTTTCTTCAGCAGATTCTACATCTTGTGAATTATCAAGATTTGCTCACTCTATATGAGCTGGTTACTAAGTATTATGCCACTCATATTCCTGAGGGGTCTGGATTGTACTTGTTGGGTGATCTTCAAGTTTTGTTTGATTCTTCTACTCCTGCTGGTGCAAGTTATGATATATGGAAGAACAATCAGAAATGGAAAGTGCACAGTTGGAAGTTCTATCCTATGTCTTATGTTCATGTGTTGGAAACTACCACTGGTCTGAGGCTTATCATGGATATCATCAACAAATATCCTTTGAAGGTTTCATTGATGGAGAAAATGTTACATCAGAAGTTGGAAATACCTCCTGATCCAGCTGGTAATACTAAATTGTTTGCTGAATCTTTGGTGAAGGTTTTCAAACAAAGAATTAAGACATCTAAAGCAGGATCTGAGTAGGGATATCTTGTTATATAGTTATTTTAGTTAAAAAAAAAAAAAAAAAAAAAAAAATGTTGTTGTATAGTATTTGTCTGCAGGTTTGGTTATCAACTTACCTGATGTTGAGTATTCCATCATAAAGTTGGCTAGTCCAAAGGGTACAGCTTTGGTAAAGACATGTCAAATCTGTTGATAGCTGTAATGGTTTGCTCAAAACCATAGGGTTTTCAACTCACCCATGCTTTATTGCTGAGTAGTTGAAATGGTTGTCAATTGACCATGGATTTTTCCATTTATGGATTCTGAATAATTGGCTAGCCCACAAGTATATGGCTTGTGGTAAAGGCAGTGGAAAACCATATTTGGTAATCAATTAACCAAGATGATTTTCATCAAGATAATTGGCTAGTCCTGAGCAAACGGCTACAGGTAAAGACATCTCAAATCCGTTTATAGCTGATGATTTGCTAAAAATCATGTGGTTATCAGTGTACCTTTGAACACTTGGCTACTCCAGTAGTGATGGCTATTGGTAAAGAGACATCAAATCCATTATTTTCAATGATTCACCTCTCACAGGAGTTAACACACCTGGAAGTGATGAGAATAGTATGAAACTCATTTGTTTTGATGTACCTTAAGTCATTTGTTGCTGCAAAGAATGGAGCTTTCAAGTATATGATGATCATAGAGATTCTACTAAAGATGATTCTTTGCTGGTGCTCTTACAATCCTCTTGGTATGTTATTTGGAAGATCTATCAAGAATCTTGAACTTAACCAGGTCAAATTCAAGATTAGGGGAGGATTGTTGGGAATTCTGTGAAGTCAGAATTCTGCTGCTATTTCTGCTGAAAAGATTCTGCTGAAGGGTTCGTTTCTGCTGAAGTAGTGTATCTGCTGAAGACTAGTTTCAGCTTTATTAGTTTCTGCGGATTTAGTAAGTCCGTATTTTATGTAATATAGTTTGGATATGCATGAGTTTATTTAGGAAGTGATAATGCATATCTATTAGAAGTTTTAGAATATACGTTTCTTGTGAAATGGTTTAGGGTTCCTTGTGTATAAAAGGAACACACGTTTATGTATTGAACAACTTTTTAGTGAGTTATTATTAATATAAAAGATCCATAGAGGATCAAGATTTCTTAGTTAAAAAGCTTGTGTTTTGTTTCCGCTTTAGAAATACAAGTTGCAGAGATTGTCTATTAGTGTGTTATTGATTACAATAACATTGCTAACGATTCTAGAGTGCTCAATAAGATCTATCAAGGTCTTTAAGTTCAACAAAGTTACAAGTATTCATCACAACGTTGCAAGACTTGTTAGCTTTACATTGTGTAAACTTAGTGTAGTTTACACTTCATTTGATTGTGTATATTCAGTAGTGATCGGTTAGTATTTTAGGCCTTAAAATACATAGTGTGACGGGAGTGGTTGTACCCTTGTAAAAGAACTCGACATCTAGCTTAGTGTCAGAAATAGTGGATAGGCGACGTTAGGATTGGTTCTACCTTGAACTAGGACCCGGTATTTAGCTTTGTGCCGGGTCAAGTGTAAGTGACGATTGTGAAGGTTTATCCACCGGTGAAAGGAGCTTGTTGACTAGTGCTTGAAACTCTCGAGTTGGAAACTCTAGGCATGGAGTAGGACAAGGAAAAAGAGTCCTTGTAGCCGAACCACGATAAACAATCGTGTTGTGGTTTGACCGTTTCATTCATTATACTTGCATATTATATATTGTCTTGTAGTTTAGATCTTTGATTAAACGTAAAGTTTCAAAAGGTAATTAACTTAAAAAGCGCTAAACTATTCAACCCCCTTCTAGTTTTACACAATTGGCATCAAGCGCCACGTTACTCAAGATCTTTAAAATATGTTGTATTTTAAAACTTGAATCGATCCATGGATTTTGAAAAGCTCAAATAAGGGAAATCTATTCAAAAGCAACCGCTACTTGAAAAAGAAAATTTCCTTGAATGGAAAAGTAAATTTGAAAACTATGTGATATCAATTTGAAAACTATGTGAAATCATTGATGAGTTGAAGAAGGTTGAAGTGGGGGATAATAAGGTTGTTGCAGCGAGAGACCGGAAGAGAGAGCAGGCCGCTAAGTTAATCCTAAAGAAACAACCATCTGGAGTGAAGGGGAGTTAGTCCAAACCCCAGGGTAAACGGTCCGGAGAAAACTTCGCCTCTCGTCTTTCGAAGAGGAGCAAACCTTCTTCGGAAGTTCCTGTGGTGGACTTGGAGACTGGTGAAAATATTCCAGCCCCTACTCCCATCCGATCGGTGCCGCAGACGAAGTCGCTCACCGTGGAGGAGGGTGGGAGTATTCAGGATGAGGATGTTGAAGCAGGTCAGTGTCATAAGTTCTTGTGTATGCTTGCTTGTATAATTTTGTATATATTCTAACTGTTTGCATGTCGTCGATGCCCCAGGTGATCCAAAGGGTAAGGGGAAAACTACCACTGATGATGTCGAAGATGACACTGCCGATGAGTTGTTTATTCCGGAGTGGTCAGTGAAGAAGTGTACCCGGATGAATCACTCTTCCGTATGCCTGGGCATGATGATTCATCTATCCACGCCAGGCGAAGAGAAGTATCTTGAAGCTCATGATAACGAGGATGCTGTTCAGCGCGCTTGGCTATTATTGGGGAAAAATGCTTCTTGTCAGGCGGATATTCTCTTCCATTTTGAAAGGCTTTTGGAAGATCATCACAAGCTCGTTTCTGTTCATAAGGTTTGTGAGAAGAGCTTTGCAGATAACTGGAAGAGGTTTGGTGGTATGGCTGGGGAGTTGAATGATTTGAAGAAGGAACATGCAAGGTGTGTCGATCGTGATCCGAAAGAGTTGAAACGTTTGCGTTTAGAGCATGCTGGCCATTCGGATTGCGAGGCAGCTTTGAAGGATAGGGTTTCGGAGTTGGAGATGGATAAAGAGGATTGGAGAAGGGTGTCGGGTGAACAGGCTGCGAGGATCAAGTCTTTGGAGGCCGATTTGAAATATACAAGATTATTGCTGAGTGACGAAGAGACGGCTTGCCAGGAGCTTCCGAATTCGAATCAAGATCTCGCAATAAGGATGGGTAATGTGGAGATGGACCGGAACAAGGTCGTTAATATGTTCATTCTTGAAATGGTTCGTCGTCGTTTGAACAGCCACGAGTACAAGCAATCTTTAGCATTCTCAGTCTGGGTTCTTTGATGGTGTCTCGCTGGGGAGAAAACCGGAAGAAGTGGCAGAGTTGTTGGAAGATGTGGAGGGTCTAGATTTGGAAGCCAATGAGAAATATCAGCCTCTGTATGATTGTCTCTTCGTCATGGACTATCCATACGTTCAAAAAATCGGCAAAACTTGTCGGAGATCCTTTAAGGATCTTATGGAGATGTTCCTGGATCCCGATCCTGTCCAGACTGTAGATGCTGAATTGACTATTGCCTCCGTTGAGTCTTCCGGAGCAACATCTGAACATGTCATTCCTGCATCCGCTCCTCTTGTTACCGCAACTTCCGTTGAGAATCCTTCCGTTGCTCCGAAGACCTCTGATTTTGTTGGTTGAATATATCATCTGCTATAAGGTCTGAATACCTCCATTTTGACAATGGATCCGGGTATTGCAGATCTTATGTGAAGCTTTTTTCAAATATTTCTCGGTTGTTGGGTTCTGGGTTCCTCCCTTTGACTAGGGATAAAGGTTCCCGCGTTCCCTTTGTGAAGCTTATCTTTTTACCTGATGTATGGTTCTTGAGGCCATTGACCTTTATCTATTTGTCTGATGTAAGGTCCTTGCGACCATTACCTTTTATCTTTTTGAATGTAAGGTCCGTGTGGCCATATTATGATTGAACCAATGTAGAATTTCAAAGGTTTGTTGAACATGCATGCGTTTTAGTTCTTTGTTTAGTGTTGATGTACACCTTCCAGCCTCTTTTTCTTTTATTTTATTTATCTTCCCCTTTTTGGGGGTTGTGGTGTGATGAGACGAAAAGTGTTACGCTTTTAGGGGTCATTTAAGCCCTAAGTCGTGATTATTTGATCAAATATTGTCTCAAATCGTTCCTTTTGTCATTTTAGGTACTTTGGAGAAGAAATCTTGAAAAGGAAGCATTTTGGACGTTTTTGGAGCAAAAAGTGAAGAAAACGGCAAAGTCTCCAAATCAAGCTGGAAATAGTACCTGACGGCGTCACGACTTACATGTGACGGCGTCATGTGTTGGCAAAGAGGTGGATAAAAAGTTACACGAGACGCGCTAGAATGTTTTTGGGAGTTAAATAGTGACGGTGTCACCAAGGCCGTCAAGAGCAATTTTGTACGTGACAGCCATATGAAGATTTACACATGACGGCGTCAGATCTGGATCTAGGCAATCCGAGGGAAGCATTGGCTGCTAGTTGACGACGTTAGGATTACAACGTGACGCCGTCAGACGTGTAATCTCTATATATAGTTTTCTAATTTTCATTCATTAAAGAGAGAGCTTTTGGAGGAACTTTACCACAAACCCTAGGTCGAATTTTCATCATATTGTAGGGGTTTCAAACTCTTCTTTCATCCATGTTTCAATAAAGATAAGTCTTCCAATAATCATTCAATATGTCTATGTGTTGTTTGATTCTATCTTACGCTTGTCTTTACTTTAACATGTTAGGCTAGGTTTGTTTGTGTTTGCTTAGATGTAATGAAACCTAGCTATTGATTGTTGGTTGATTGTTTGTTATTAATTGTATTGGATGAATGATATCGATGTTAGGCTTAAGAAACCTAGCAGACTTTCAATTGGTAACATGCTTGAACGTCTTAAGAAACATGAATCGGATGTATACTACGATTTTAATGGTTGTATTTAATGCATGAGTGACTACTAAGGAGGCCATGTTAGGAGCTAGTTGTCGGCTCGACATAGGAAGAGGTAGAAGCTTATAGAGTTGGGGAAGATCGCACATGACCCCACAAATGGTATTAAGGAATATAACCTGTCATCCATGCAATTGTAACAAACTATTCAATTAATGAAAGATAGCTAGGGAGTAGTGAATTCTAAGTAAACACTTTTCTTATTATTGTTTTTCTCAACATTTACTTTCTTGTTATTTTATTTTTATTGCATTTGTAGTTATTTGGGTTAGTTGACTAGCAACTAATTCCGCCTACTCTTCCAATACCCGAGATTTTTACTTGCTTTCCAAAGAATATAAAAATACAAAAAAATTCATCCCTCACCTCTAGACCTAGTTTAATTAAGTTTTGATCCTAACGACACTATTCCCCGAGAGAACGATCGATCCCCCGGTACTTGCCACTACACTATACTACCTCGGTCAGGTACACTGCCTGGTGGGGATTGCAAGCCTCTTGAGATCCCTTGAGAGGTAAAACCTTTTGCGAGGGCGCAATCCCACGCATCATGGTGATGTACGCCATTCGGCCTTTTTGCCGTTGCGTTTAGATATCTCCCCTTTTTGGGAGTTGTGGTAACGTACGCCGTTCAGTCTTTTTGCCATTACATTTAGATGTCTCCCCTTTTTGGGAGTTGTGGTGACGTACGCTATTCGGCCTTTTTGCCGTTGTGTTTAGATGTCTCCCCTTTTTGGGATTTGTGGTGATGTACGCCATTCGGCCTTTTTGCCGTTGCGTTTAGATATCTCCCTTTTTTAGGGGTTGTGGTGACGTACGCCATTCGTCCTTTTTCCGTTGCGTTTAGATATCTCCCCTTTTTGGGAGTTGTGGTGACGTACACCATTCGGCCTTTTTGCCGTTTACTTGGCATTGTTTTCTATTGGAGTGCTATTTTTGAACATTGATCATTGATCTCCGAAGGTCGCGAGTCTCCGAAGGGATCACCTTACATTTATGTTCAAAATGTTGTATATTATGAGGATTGTTACATAGTGAAAATTGCTTTCCTACTATAGAGGAATAGCTGTATTTACAATTCATTAATAAAATATTTAAAAGCCTTTTGGCTGATACATAGAACATTTTAGTCTTGCCATATTACATAAAGTATTTTATGAGGTTAGTAGCATGCCACATCCGGGGTACTTCTTTCTCATCCATCGTTTGGAGTTTGTACGAGCCGTTTTCGTAAACTTCTATAACTTGGTAGGGTCCTTCCCAATTCGGCCCCAGCTTTCCCTAATCCTCTGCTTGGCTGGCCACATTTTTCCGGTAGACAAAGTCACCTAACTGGAAGGACTCTGGTCGGACTCTTTGGTTGTAATACTGTTCTATCTTCTTTTTGTATTTTGCCTCTCGGATTGCCGCTATCTCTCTCCTTTCTTGTAACAAATCCAAGTTTAGGTTGATTTCTTCTTCGTTTTCCCTTGCATTTACTCTCATTGTCCTAAAGGTGGGCATTCCTATCTCCGCTAGGATGACAGCTTCACTGCCGTAGGTTAAGCTGAAAGGCGTCTCTCCATTGCTGGTTTTGAGGGATGTCCAATGGGCCCATAAGATGTTTGGTAGTTCGTCTACCCATCCGACTCTTTCTCTTCCGAGTCTGGATTTGAAACCCTTCATCAGGCTTTTGTTAGCTCTTTCTACTAGACCGTTGGCCTGTGGGTGAGCAACCGCCGTGTTTATTTGGGTGATGTTCAACTTTTCACACCAACTCTTGAAAGGGTCACCGATGAAGTTGCTTCCATTATCTGTTATAATGATCTTGGGCAGTCCGAACCTACAAACAATGTTTTCCCATACGAACTTCTTTACGTCCTTCCCCGTTTTTTGGCTAACGGTTTAGCTTCCATCCATTTTGTGAAGTAGTCAATTGCTACGATGATGAATTTGATTTTTCCCGGAGCTTCAGGTCAGGGGCCCAACACATCCATTTCCCACTGGTAGAAAGGCCAGGGTGCCATGATGGAAGTCATCATCATTTTCGGGAGCTTCGGTACTGGTGCATGTATTTGACATGAGTCACATTTTTGTATTACCTCTTGAGTATCCCGGTGCATTGTGGGCCAGTAGTATCCTTGCCTCATGAGCTTGGCCACTACCGGTCGATGTCCGGAGTGCATGCCGCATGCTCCTTCATGTACCTCTCGGATGATATAGTTGGCCTGAAGTGGTCCGACACACCTCAACATTGGGCCTAGGTACAACACCTCGTCTATTATAGTGTAGTAGCTTATTTTCATTTGGAGGGCTCGAGCTTCGTTCTCGTTCTCTGGCCAGATACCTTCCTTTAAACACCGAAGGATGGGGGTCATCCAGTTTTCTTCCTCTTCCTCCACAATTGCACTGATGATTTCTTCTTCTGTTGACGGTTTATGCAATACTTCCACTAGGATCTCCTTCGTCAAATGATCGAATGCTACGGATGCCAGCTTACTTAGTACATCAGCTTTTTGAATTTGTGCTCTTGGGATATTCTTTATTTTGAAACGATCGATGCAAGCAATGTACTCCTTGGCTTTTGCTAGGTAGTTGGCCATGTTTTCCTTATATGCCGCAAAGCTTCCATTGATTTGACTTGCTACCAGATTTGAGTCTACTCTTACGTCCAATGCTCGAATGCCCATCTTTTGTTCAATTCTCAGTCCGGCTAGCAATGCTTCGTACTTGGCTCCGTTGTTGGTATTGTCGAAATTCAGTCGAAGAGCATAGGTGTATTCCGTTTGATCCGGACTGACTAGTACCAAACCTGCTCTGTGGCCAGACTTACTTGACGCCCCGTCAGTATATAGGACCCATTCATGTATTTTGGTATCTTCTTCTGGCTGACTGGAGATGTCACATATCTCTTTCCCTTCATTCTCTATAGCCTGACCGGATGCATCTTACGGAGTTTCCGTTATGAAATCAGCCAAAAATTTGCCCTTTGATAGCGTTTCGAGGAACATATGTGATGTTATAAGCTCCAAGCTCCACTGTGTATTTCGCCAGTTTCCCGGATGCTTCGGCTTTTCCCAATATTTGTTTGATGGGCTGATCGGTGATTACCTTGAGAGGATGAGCCTCAAAGTAACGTTTGAGTCTTCTTGACAGGTGTAGGAGGGCCAGAGCCAACTTTTCTATTGGAGGATAATTCCTTCCGGCCTCGTGTAACGTCCAGCTTACGTAGTGCACTGGACTTGCTTTCCGTCTCTTTCTACCATTACCACGCCGCTCATAGCCTCTTTTGATACCGCTAGGTAGACATACAAATCTTCCTTTGGGTAAGGCGTTGTAAGGTAGGGTAACTCTAGGATCATCTTTTTCATCTCCTGAAAAGCTTTTTTGGCCTTTTTCGTCCATCGGTATTCGTCTCGATTTTATTTGGTGATGTTCTTCAGAGTATCAAAGAACGGAAGTGCTTTCTCAGCTGATCTAGATAAGAAACGGTTGAGGGCTGCTAACTTGTCACTGAGACTCTGCATTTCCTTGAGCGTTTTGGGAGATTGCATATCCGCTATGGCCCTTGTCTTTTTCGGATTTTCCTTAATTCCTTCGGAGGTTATCATATACTGATGCGTGGGAATTGCACCAGGCTTTACCTCTCGAGGGATCTCGAGAAGTTTACAACCCCCACCAGGCAGTGTACCTGATCGTTGTAGAATAGTATAGTGACATGTACAATATGGCGTTGCTAAGCCAAGACTAGACTCGACTTAAGCTAATAAATGAAAAATAACAAAAAGATAAAATAAACATAGAATGAAACGGGATGGTAGTCCGTATGTTTTTTCTCTTTTCTTTTTCTATTTTTTTTTTCTTTTTCTAATTTTTCGATTTTTTTTTTTTTTTTTTTTTTTTTTTTTTTTTTTTTTTTTTTTTTTTGCATACACTTACCCCTACCATCCAAAATAATACATCTTTGGGAATGAACATTCCCCTTACACTTGAATTTTTACATACTTTATAATAAACTAATTTAATGACTCGAATTAAGATAATCAAAACGCTTGGAGTACTTTTAAGATTAACGTACATATGGGGGTAATATATGATGTTCTTCCCCATTTCTCCATAACATAAGTACTTTACCCAATCGTCCCAATCGTCCCAAAACAATATGTACAAGGATATGACTCGACTTAGCAACCATGTAATCAATTAGATAATTAACTAAGGGTTTAAACAAATAACAATAATGCACTAAAGATGAGTGCATACAAGGTAGGCTAAGGCGATTTGGTTGTACATTTAAGTGGGGTGTAATAAATTCTTCCTTTAAGTAAGATGCTTAAAGTTAGAAACGAAAAGATAGGCTCGGAGGGGTGTACTAGGGGTTTCGTGTACTAAAAATGAGTACAACGCTAAGGGTGTGGGAAAAATTAATTGACTTAACTGGCCAAGTAATATGACTTAAATGGTCAAGTAATTATGATACGGGTTTAACACAAGGGTGATCCTAATGCCTCTTATCATTTAGTAAATCCTACTACACGAATGTAGTCTCACTAGCGGTCTCGGGATGCATCACTAACGCAAGTTCTAGCATCTAAATGCTACCGGTACACTCATAAGCACTAATAATGAATGCTTTTCCTATCAAATCTAAAGGCGAACCTCACATATTTGGGTGAAAAATTTTTCTGAATGGTACGATTTTGTGCTAGTCATACAATCTCCTATCCATGAGACGCTTGCTATGGTTAAAGTTTCACTCCTAAATGTTGTATAAAATTTTAAATTTGGCGCTAAAATTGCACTAACAAGTATTTCTTTTAGTTTTATTACACATCTACTATCAAACAAACAAACTAAAGCGAAAGTGTATCTGTAAGGTATCATCATTTTACCCTCCCCTTACACTTAGGATGAACATTGTCCCCAATGTTTAAGTAAAGAATGTAAAAGTAAAACAGGTAAAAGAATGAAATCAAATACTCCCCTGATTCACTCAGTATGGATAATATGGTAACCAGGTTAGATCTTCCTCCAAGAAAATGAACAATCAAAGCTTCTCTTCCAGAATATAAATAATCTTCTTGTCATATATAACCTTTAAAACCTGAGAAAACAGACAAGGCAACCTCGCGTAAAATCGGCGGCAATCTATATATGCTAACAAATCCTAGAAAACAAAATAAGATATAATGCTTATGGTATGATGTTTGCAGATTTCCTGGAGATTATAAAACTAAAGATTCAACAAAAACTTTAAGACTCCGTTAGAAAAACAAAACTGGTAAAATTTCCAGAATTTTACACGTGACGCCGTCAGGAATTTCTTCCTGACGCCGTCAGAAGTGACCTGCAGAAATTCTTATGTTAAGTTTCCGAAAAATTTCTGGAAAAACTTTGTCCTACTTCCTGGAAAATCCTGCAAAACATCATTATGACTCGATACAAGCATTTTACTCTAACAAATACGAATATACATGTTCACTTAATATTGTGGAGAATCATGATCGAGTTTGTTTCTTAAAAACATATTTGGGGTTTCCCCTTACATTTATCTTTTGCGAAATACCTTTGGATGAAGTTAAGACTAGGGCAAACAACAAAATAAAGTATTTTCACCATTTTAGTTTTGAATCATGATCTACCAAAAATAAAAATAAAGCATGCATACGGAAGCAAATAACAATCAAACAAAAATAAAAATCACACAAAACATGGGTTGCCTCCCAAGAAGCGATTTTCTTTATTTATGAGTCTTGTAGCTAGACTCAAGGTCACGGGTTACTACGTGACCTCATCGTTGGTTTCACTATCTGATTGTAAATGTTCTTTATAGAAACCAATCACCTTTTTCTCAATCGCTCCTATAATCCTATGGGCAAATTCCTTATCGACTTTATACTTCGGTCCTAGAGTCAAGCAATCTTTGTAGAAAAGACTCTTCTTTTCCCATACATAATCCATGCCCTTTTTCTTATCCTCTTCATTGATGTCCTGGAAAGCACCAATGTTATCCATGTCAAATCGGGGCATAAAACAAAATTCTTTCATTCTATTAGGCATCCTATAAGTGATCCTATCGGTGTTACTCGCAAATCGGATTCTCCCTTCTATCTCATCATATTCTAACTTGGACTCTTCAACAAACGGTTTACCAAACACAACATTGGATAAGCGACAATCAATAACATTAGCAAGATCTTCAACAACCATAAAGTCAGTGATATAAGTGAAATTCCCAACAAAGACATATAGACCTTTAATTCTCCCGACAAAGTTACAAACTCCACCGGGGTATTTGGGATCTCTTCTAGGTCCAAGTCTTGTTTTCACTATATCATTATAGACACTTGAGGACATAATGTTGATTGGGGATTTAAAATCAATGTAAGAATTGTCAATATGTCTATACCCAATCATACATGGTATCTTAGCATTCTTAGGATCGCCTCTCTTTATCTTAGGTTCGATTCTAGTAAAAGGAGGTCGAGGGTTATCAATAAGATTATTATAGTACGCAATCTCCTCCTTAGTGGGGTATAGATTAAGATAATCATCTAGCTTTGGATCAATCCTACCTTCTTCAAGTTCCTCAACAATATCCTCAAAATCTTTAGCCCCTAGGTCCTTATTTGAATACATGGCGGTCGCTAGGTCACTAAATGCATGGTCGAGCTCAACCTTAATCAACCTATTAAGCTACCTAAGTTCCCTAATCTCGCTCTCAATTTGTTCACGTAACAAGGCCACTTCCCTAGGGGAAAGGGGTGGATTCGCGTTTTCCATAATGCTCAACGGAATAGTCAATGAATTTATTTTACAAACAAAGGCACGAAGAAATAAGATAGACTAAAGAGAACCTAAAAATAAAATCTTACTAGAAAGGAATCTAGCAAGTAGACCTAATAAAAAGAAATTCTAACCTAGACAATAACTATTCCCCAGGCTGCGGCGCCAAAAACTTGATGCGTGGGAATTGCACCAGGCTTTACCTCTCGAGGGATCTCGAGAAGCTTACAATCCCCACCAGGCAGTGTAACTGATCGTTGTAGTATAGTATAGTGACAAGTACCGGGGGATTGATCGTTCAACTTAGGAATAGTGTCGCTAGGATTAGAAAACCTAAGAACTAGGTCTAGAGATGAGAGATGATTCTTTTTGTATTTTTATGTTTTTATAAAAGCAAGTAAAATCTCGGTTTTTAGAGGAGTGGGCGGAATTAGTTGCTGGTCAACTAACCTAATTACTAAGATTCAATCAAAATAAAATAATAAAAATAAAAATAAACTAATTTAACTAGAGGAGTGAGCAATGTATGGGAGAATTGTGTTTACTTAGGTTTCACTACTCCCTAGATATCTTTTACAGGTTACTTACTTGTTACAGTTGCGTGGATGACGGATTGTATTCCTTAATACCATTCATGGGGTGGCGTACTTACTTCCCCAATCCTATAAGCTCCTACTTCACTCCTATGTCGAGCCGGTTAAGAAGCTCCTAACATGGGATCACTAGAATTTGCTCATGCATTAAATACAATCATAAAAACCTAGTACACATCGGTTCATGTTTCTTAAGACGTTCAAGCAAGTTACACAATGGAGATCTGCCAGTTTTCTTAAGCCTAACATTGAAATCATTCATCCATTACAACTATAAACAAGCAATCAACCTATAATTAACATCTAGGTTTCATTACATCTAAGCAAACACATGAAAGATCTAGCCTAGCATGTTAAAATCAAGACAAGCATAAGATATATTCAAACAACACATAGACATATTGAATGAATTGAAAGAGGACTTATCTTAATTGAACATGAAAGGTTTCAAGGGGTGAAAACCCTTGAAAATACTGTTACAAACGACCTAGGGTTTATTAGGTTCGACCCTAGTATTCTCCACACAAGTTCCTCCTTTAATGAATGAAAAATAGAAAAGTATATATAGATTTTGTGAGGTGACGGCGTCAAGAGCAAATGTTTGACGCCGTCATCTCGCCGCCAATAAAGTACTCGGACTGCCTAGATCTGGGTTTGACGCCGTCACGTGTAGTCCATCTTCAGGCCGTCACCAAAATAACTCTTGACGCCCTTCTTCTGACGCCTTCAGGTTTTCTCTGGGTCGTCATGGATTTTACTCCTGACGCCGTCACATTTTCCTTCTTGACGCCGTCAGGTACTGTTCCCAGCATGGAAAATTAAGTCTTTGCCGTTTTCTTCACTTTTATGCTCAAAAAACGTCCAAAATGCTTCCTTTTCCAGAATTCACTCCCAAAGTACCTAAAATCACAAAAGGAACAATTTAGGGCAATATTTGATCAAATTAATTCAATTTCGGGCTTAAATGACCCCCTAAAAACGGTTCATTTTTATCCTCATCATATACCCTTTGAATTTTCCTTCTTCTACGCCAAAGGAACACTTCTTAGGGTTTAGCTTCATATTGATCCTTCTGAGATTATCAAATGTTTCGGCTATGTCGGCTAGCAATTCTTTCTTAGTCTTGCTCTTGATTACCATGTCGTCCACATAGGCCTCTAAGTTTTTGCCGATTTGTGATTTGAAGGCCGAATCTACCAGCCGTTGATATGTTGCTCCGACATTCTTGAGTCCAAACGGCATTTTGATGTAACAGGAGGTGCCATGTTCGGTATAGAAGGCTGTTTTTTCTTCGTCTTCTTTTGCCATGTGCACTTGATGATATCCTTTGTAAGTATCCAAGAAACATGATGAGGCAAAAAAATGATCCATTTTTAGGGGGTCATTTAAGCCCGGAATTGAATTTATTTGATCAAATATTGCCCTAAATCGTTTCTTTTGTGATTTTCGGTACTTTTGGAGTGAATTCTGGAAAAGGAAGCATTTTGGACGTTTTTGGAGCATAAAAGTGAAGAAAACGGCAAAGTCTTAATTTTCCTTGTTGGGAACAGTACCTGACGGCGTCACAAAATTCTACATGACGGCGTCAAGAGTAAAACAAGAGGTGAAGTGGATAGAGTCCATGATGATCCAGATAGTTTTTACACTAGGGGCATAACGGCGTCACCATAGGCCGTCATGGTCCTATTACACGTGACGGCCCAGAGAAAATTTGCACTTGACGGCGTCAGATCTGGATCTAGGCAATCCGATATTACTATGGGCGGCGAGTTGACGGCGTCAGATTTTTCTTCTTGAAGCCGTCACATTGGAAAATCTATAATAGTTTTGTAATTTTCATTCATAAAGAGAGGACAATTAGAGGGATAACTTGGAGAAACCCTAGCACGCTTTTAACTATTCTTTCAAGGGTTTTTACCCTTTGAAACCTTTCATGTTCAATTAAGATAAGTATCCTTTCAATTCATTCAATATGTCTATGTGTTGTTTGAATATATCTTACGCTTGTCTTGATTTTAACATGCTAGGCTAGATCTCTTGTATGTTTGCTTAGATGTAGTGAAACCTAGATGTTGATTATGGGTTGATTGCTTGTTTATAGTTGTTACGGATGAATGATTTCGATGTTAGGCTTAAGAAAACTGGTAGACTTCCATAGGGTAACTTGCTTGAACGTCTTAAGAAACATGAACCAACGCGTACTAGGTTTTTATGGTTGTATTTAATGCATGAGCGAATTCTAATGATCCCATGTTAGGAGCTTCTTGCAGGCTCGACATAGGAGTGAAGTAGGAGCTTATAGAGTTAGGGAAGTACGTACGCCACCCCACGAATGGTATTAAGGAATATAACACGTCATCCACGCAATTGTAACAAACTATCAACCTGTAAAAGATATCTAGGGAGTAATGAAACCTAAGTAAACACAAATTTCCCATTTATTGTTCACACCACATTAGTAATTAGATTTATTTTTATTTTTGTTATTTTATTTTAATTGCATCTTTAGTTATTGGGTTAGTTGACTAGCAACTAATTCCGCCCACTCTTCCAAAACCCGAGATTTTAATTGCTTTTATAAAAATATAAAAATGCAAAAAGAATCATCCCTCACCTCTAGACTTAATTTTTAGGCTTTCTAATCCTAGCGACACTATTCCTGAGTTGAACGATCAATCCCCCGGTACTTGTCACTATACTATACTACAACGATCAGGTACACTGCTTGATGGGGGTTGTATGCTTCTCGAGATCCCTTGAGAGGTAAATCCTGGTGCAATTCCCACGCATCAAAACATTTATATCAGAAGCCCATGACCGATTCTATTTTCCAATCTATTTATGGCAGAGGGTAATAGTCTTTGAGGCAAGATGACTTAAGGTTCTTGAAGTCGATACACATTCTCCAACTGTCGTTCGGTTATTTTACAAGTACCGGATTGGAGATCCATGTCGGATAATGAACTGGACGAATAATCCCAGCTTTTAGCCATTCCAACACTTCTCGATTGATGGCCTGGTTCTTTTCGTCTAAGAAGGTTCTTTTCTTCTGAGCTACCGGTCTATCTTGAACATTGACATTGAGTTTGTGTTTCGCGATTCGTCTTGGCACGCCCGTCATGTCGGACGGTTCCCATGCAAACACATCTTGATTATCTTTGAGCAAAGTTATCAGCTATCTTCTGCAGTCCTTAGAAAAATTTCCTCCGATGGTTATCAACTGTTCGGGGTATGCCGGGTTCACAAGTATTTCTTCCATCTTCCCAGTCGTTTCTTCCGTTGCTTTTGCTTCCTTTCGCTCCTCTAGCTCCGTCTCCCTCTCTAACCTTTGCTTTTCCTCCAGTTTACGGTATTCAGATATGATGACTGAACGAGTGACCAGGGTTGCTATTCCCTTTGGAGTGGGGAATTTTATCATTGAATGGATAGTGGAAGGAATGGCTCGTAATTTTTTTAGTCCCGATCAGCCCAATATAACATTTTATGGAGATGGGGATCTTACGAAGGTAAATTTCATTACGGTTCTGCGGAATAAACCCTTGCTTCCAAAACAAACTTCCAACTCAATTTTTCCTAGCAGTCTGATTGATTCTCCCGAAAATCCCACTAGGGGAGTATTGGTCTCCTTTAGTTTTGCCTTAATGGAAGTGTTGATATAAATAATTGACTGAAAACATTATTCATATCTTCCGATATCTCTATGTTTTGATAATCACAAAACTTAAACTAATCAAACCAAAGATCATGACGTAAACACGTATTTAGTAATAAATAATCACTTTCACCAACAAATCACTTAAGGTATGAATAAACAAAGTGTTTAGTGCAATGTATGATCAAAGGGGTATTTAATTAACTAATACAAAGTTTATTTAATTATATAATCTTATTATATATTTTTGAAAAACACTTTTGGTAATAAGGAAAAATGTTTTAATCATACTAAATATATGATTTCAAATCTTTAACCAAAATCAGTTAGTTTTTCACCAAATAAACTTTCCCCACTAAAAGACAAAGTTTCTGGCCGTTTCAGCTGGGCGGCCCCCTTAATTATAAAGGGCGGTCCCCTTAAAATTAAGGGTACCGGCCATGATTTAAGGGGACCGGCCACGCTCCACTGTCAGAAACTTTTGCCTATAAATACCACCTTAAACCTGGATTTTTTCCCCACCTTTTTGCACAAAAACTTTCTGTTCTAGATCTCCATTTCAATCCTAAAAATCCTTTGATCATTTCATAAGCCTTTGTTTCCAAGTGATCCAAAGCCTCATTCTTTCAAGTGCAAAGAGAAGAATACTTCTATTAGAAGTATTACAACTTAGTATCATCTTGCTATCTAAGTTGTTTGTTTACATTTTCTTGTATATCTTTCATACTTTGGTGAATAAGGTGTATGTATTAGTTAACTAGATTTAGTTGAAGAATCTAGAATTGTTGTAAGTGTGAAGTGTAACTTGAAGTGAAGAAGAAGGATTAGATAGTAGTGGTGATAGGAGATTGTAGCAATAGGAGCTTGTAGTGAAGAAATTAAGGATCTCTAGTGGAGAAGACTAGAAGACATTTGTAGATTGAAGTTGTGAAGACATTAGTGGCTTGAAGGTGTCAAGACATTAGTGCATTGAAGTTGTGAAGACATTAGTGGCTTGAAGGTGTCAAGACACTAGTGCATTGAAGTTGTGAAGATATTAGTGACTTGAAGGTGTCAAGACATTAGTACTTTGAAGGTGTGAAGAGAATAGAAGATTGGTGTATAGAAGATTGGTGTGTAGAAGATTGGTGTGTAGAAGATTGGTGTGAAGAAAATAGTAGATTGGTGTGAAGATTGGTGTGTAGATTGGTGTGTAGATTGGTGTGAAGATTGGTGTGTAAATTGGTGTGTATATTGGTGTGTACGGTTTTCTCCGCCATAAAGGAGGTCTTTGATCTTGTGAAGAAAACTCTCGAGTAGGTGACTCGGGGAGTGGAGTAGGGCAAGGAAGGTGTCCTTGTAGCCGAACCACTATAAATCCTTTGTGTCTCGGTTTGATCTTTTCATCTCTCACTCTTTGATTTATTACTTACTTGCATTTCACACATAGTCATAATTGATAGTATTGTGCATATGTTGATTTCACATAAAGATCAAACTAAAATTCATTCATAAAACTAATCTTACAAAAACCAACCTAGTACATATAATTATATCTATACACTACTACACATATATATGCTTACATAAAATATATGAAATTGTATATTCTTTCCAAACATTATACATAAGCATTGTATATATAAAACCTTTAATAAATCTTGTATTTATACTTTTGTAGTTAAGTGTTTTGAAATTGTACATTATACATAAGTAGTATTTATACAAAATCATAAATTAACTAGTATATATATTTATGTATTAAAGTGATTTGAAAGTTTCATCTTAGAAACTATCTTTTATAAAATAAGCAAAACGAAAAAGACGTAAAACTATTCAACCCCCCTTCTAGTTTTCCACAATTGGTATCAGAGCCACGTCTAACAAGATTTTTAAAATATACTGTATTTTAAAACTTGTAACGATCTATGGAATTCGAAAAATATCTAGAAGGAGAATTTACGCAAAAACCACCATTATTTGAAAATGATCATTTTCTTGAATGGAAAAATAAATTTGAAAATTATGTGAAATCAATAGATCTTGATCTTTGGCATATTATTTCAATTGGTGATCTTAAACTAACCAAAATGGATTTTGAAAATCAATATAATAATCTTCAAATAAAAATTGATAAAAATACTAAAGCTAAATTACTTATTTTCAAAACTCTACCAAATGTTGAATATGAAAGATTATTTCCTTGTAAAACGGCAAATGATATTTGGAAATGCCTTTTAAAGTTTCACCAAGAGAAATGTAAAACCAAAGATGATAAACTTGATATTGCACATGAAATAGTTACTCTAGAAAATTTAATAGATAAATATTTAGTTGAAATAAACACATGTACTACTAGTTCAAATGTGATCATTGAAGGTACCAATAATGAAGAACACATGTGTCAAATCCGAAGAAAGCATGTTAATAAATCATGGTGCAACAAGGACGATAAAGACGATGTAAATACGGAATACGTGAACATCCTAACAAATGTTAATACAAATAGTGATGACAAGGATTACATGCTCCAAGATCCAAGCAATACTACAAACAAAACATGGAGCGACATGAACAATGGAATTGATCACCGTATAGCGAGTGAAGATTGTACAAGTACAAATAAGGTACAATTCAAAACCAAACATTTTTGCTATGATCAATTTACATTTGAATTTTCAAAAATGGAAAATAACTTCAAACACTTTTGCAACATTGACTCAAAAATTATTTTTAAAAATGAATTCTTATACTTCTCGATGACATCCTCTTCATATGCATTTAAGTGCATTGGATGTTCGCTACTAATCAACTCGGACCCATGAGAATCTGGGTACCAAGCTCTCTGTCATGTGTAGGTAATTAACTATCAAAGGAACTACTACTTTTTGGATCGCTCTATTCGCTTTCTTTCATTTGATGACCATTGACTTTATGGTGTGTTCGTTACTACCTCATGACGAAGGATTCTTGTTCTACCATTCTTAATCTGCACGACTTGTGATGATTGGTGCGACCGATAGTGTTTCTATGATCAAGTCTCCTTGATCCTTTTTGCATTGGGATATTACTTCGCTTCTTCAACTTGCTTTGGGGAAAACCTTCTTGACGTTTTATATTGCTCTCATGACCACTCTTAAAGAAGAGCTGGACCTGAGGTAAGTTTTCTTTTCAAAAACTTGCCTACATTACGTTAAGATAGAGTATGCTTCAATTAGTATATTAATATGTTTTAATTTGCAAGTTGCTATGCTTTTAGATCATGATTACCAATATATGCATACATAACATTAGGATAATTAACCCTCTTATTGCTATGTCTATTATCATTTATTTTAGTTTTCATCTATATTGATAATCTTCTATGATCTAGAATAGAATGCTTGCCATTTGTGCTATATGATCTTACTAGTTGCATTAATAGATGTGTTATAATTAAGACTTGCTAGTGACTCAATATTACAATGTGTCTTGTATACATGCATATATACATATGTCTATATTGCATTCATTGATGATTTTCTTTGTCCTTTCCTATCTCATTGCATTTAGATGTTCAATGTCTACCATATCTCTCTCACATCTTTAGTTGTCATTAGAGATGATTACATGTGACAATGGGCTGAATCGATTCTCTTGAAGTATATCTTTCACCTGAAATTTCTTGATTATCAAAATCAATATGTCATATTAAAAAAAAAAATAAAAATAAAAATAAAAAAAAAAAAAAAAAAAAAAACTTCTCTCTTTGAGTTAAAACCCTTCGAATATCTATTTTATGCTTTTCCAAACAACATGCTTAATCATAAGCTATCATAACATTATTTTGATCTTTATCAAAGCAGAAACATTTTTCTTTTTGAAACAAAACAAAATTTGTCCTATTAGGATACAAACTTGAATGTATTTCAAAACATTAAGCCAAGTATTAGTGAATCAAGAATACTTCATATTTGGTAATCTTCGATAGGTAAATTTAGGAACTCGATTTCTTCTAAAAGGAGAATGACTACTGGAGAATCTATTGACTAGAAATTCAATTTAACCTAACGGTTGAATTGCTTCTATGTGAGAAGTTGGGTGTGTGTAACCCGTAAAAATGGTCGTGTTTAGCCTGAATTGAGCACCACTAGTAATAGTCTCATACTCATTCTCCAACTTGATTAAATTGCACTTCCTATATATACCTAACGCTAGTTTACTTTTATGAACCTTGCTTCTCATTAGATTCTTTTGTTCCCAGATTTATGGCATTAAGTGAAAACTTACTTTCAAACATTGTTGAATAAAACTAAAAACATTTTATTTAAAACATTATTATTTTCTCACATATGTCATAAACTTATGTGAAAATGACATCCACAATCTAATCAAATCATTTCATGAGAATCATGGTTTGCCCATATGGATCTTGTTTGTAACAAGTCTTGAAGTTCATATAATCATATCTTCCCACTTGTTTATCATAAGCAATCTTAAATTCGTTTGCACTAATCCTACTTACCATTATCTTCATATAGTTGCATACTTAACTAGTTTGCTTTATTGCTTCCTTAGTTACCAAACTTAATTGTAATATTAGTAGATAACATGATTATTAGGAATTAATTGTTCACTCTAATCATTTCTATGATATTCTCTACATTCATGAATAGTATGCTCTATATAGCCTCAAGAGTTGAACTTACTTGAATCCAAATCCAAAAACACAACCTTTTTGAAAATTTTCTGCCAAAAACCCATTTCTGGCATTCTGGGAATCACCAGATGGGCGGCCCCCTTAAATCATAAGGGCGGCCCCCTTAAATTTAAGGGGACCGGCCTCCATTTAAGGGGACCGGCCATCTGATGGTCGGGGATACTGTTGTCTTTATCACTTTTTGACCCATTTCAACATATACTTCCCAAAATTCACAAACATATTTTGTCCCATACTATCCCTCAAATTTTCCTTCCTAAACCACATTTCTCATACACTATAAATACTCTCCTCCCACCATTAATGCCATCACACCCAAACATGTCATCTTCCAACAACCAAAAACCAAAGATTTCAAGAACCGCAAGGATCTCCGTCAAACCCGTTTGGAGGAGGAAACTTGATTCTTGTCATAACCCTTGTGATGTTGTTTCAAGTCAACCAACAACTCAACCTCAAACTCACTCAAATGAGTCATCCCACAACCTATCTTCCACTAATACCCTCATTAATGCTTCCTCTTTTGATGAGCATGCTCAATCCCAAAACAACAATCCCAATATCTCAATCAACACTTCACATATTGCTCATTCAACAAATACATCATCCACTCATGAAGAACATCTTCCACCCATATCTTGTTTTCATGATTACCCAAGCTCAAACATATCTCCACCACCTAGAGTACCACCACCACTTCCTATAACCTCACATGCCACTCCAATGTTGCATGTGCAAACCTTCACCCAAGACAACTATCATGCTCCACCACCATCACCTTCCTCCGAACACTTGAAGTTCGTTGAGGAGCTAAAAGAGGCACATGAGCTTAGTGCTCTTTTAGCATTACATCTTGCTCAACGCAATTTGGATCCACCACAATCAAGCTCACCATCATCACCACATAACAAAAACCAACTTGAGAAGCATGTTAACAATTGCCCTTGTTGCATCTTCCTTCAACAACAAACCATTGCTTTGAATGAGCACTTCACTTGGATTGAGTATCTTCTTACTAGATCTCAACAAACCCCATCACTTGAACAACATCACAACCCTCAACCAACAAACTCCACTTCAAATCCACCACCTCCAAGCTCTACAAACTCACCAACACCCATGGAACCAAGAGTTTACCTCCACTAAACCACCAAGCATTTGATATGCTTATGTTTTCTCATTTTCAAATAAAACTCCTCAACCATTTTGGGATTCAAGAAAGTTTGATGACACTCCTTGTTGGCACTATAGGATGTTCTATGTTATTTAGAATTCTATTTGTATTGCCTTTGTAACAATGGTTATGGGTTGACATAATCATTTCTCTATTATTGAATGGTTTAATATATGTTTCTTATTCCCTTGTGCCATGATCATTACTTGTTAATATTATGCTATATGTATTTGCTTGTGCCATGCTTGTGCTTCTAATATTTTTCTTGCAAGAATTACTTTCTCGAAACCTTGGTGCCCTCAAACGAGGGGGAGCATACATCAAGGGGGAGTTTTCTACCCGTTTAAACTTCTCTCACGAAGCTTATTCGGCCTAACCTTTTTGATTCTACAAAAAGGGGGAGAAGTGAATGTAAACTTACTAAATACTTGTCTAAATATTAATTTTTGGATTTAATAAGTTTAGGTTTTGTAATCATCAAAAAGGGGGAGATTGTTGATATAAATAATTGACTGAAAACATTATTCATATCTTCTGATATCTCTATGTTTTGATAATCACAAAACCTAAACTTATTAAATCCAAAAATTAATATTTAGACAAGTATTTAGTAAGTTTACATTCACTTCTCCCCCTTTTTGTAGAATCAAAAAGGTTAGGCCGAATAAGCTTCGTGTTTAGTGCAATGTATGATCAAAGGGGTATTTAATTAACTAATACAAAGTTTATTTAATTATATAATCTTATTATATATTTTTGAAAAACACTTTTGGTAATAAGGAAAAATGTTTTAATCATACTAAATATATGATTTCAAATCTTTAACCAAAATCAGTTAGTTTTTCACCAAATAAACTTTCCCCACTAAAAGACAAAGTTTCTGGCCGTTTCAGCTGGGCGGCCCCCTTAATTATAAAGGGCGGTCCCCTTAAAATTAAGGGGACCGGCCATGATTTAAGGGGACC
Source organism: Artemisia argyi (assembly GCA_030686995.1). Classification (NCBI taxonomy): domain Eukaryota; kingdom Viridiplantae; phylum Streptophyta; class Magnoliopsida; order Asterales; family Asteraceae; genus Artemisia; species Artemisia argyi. The sequence continues at coordinate 191,227,249 of CM060685.1, read as the reverse complement.
GGCCACGCTCCTCTGTCAGAAACTTTTGCCTATAAATACCACCTTAAACCTGGATTTTTTCCCCACCTTTTTGCACAAAAACTTTCTGTTCTAGATCTCCATTTCAATCCTAAAAATCCTTTGATCATTTCATAAGCCTTTGTTTCCAAGTGATCCAAAGCCTCATTCTTTCAAGTGCAAAGAGAAGAATACTTCTATTAGAAGTATTACAACTTAGTATCATCTTGCTATCTAAGTTGTTTGTTTACATTTTCTTGTATATCTTTCATACTTTGGTGAATAAGGTGTATGTATTAGTTAACTAGATTTAGTTGAAGAATCTAGAATTTTTGTAAGTGTGAAGTGTAACTTGAAGTGAAGAAGAAGGATTAGATAGTAGTGGTGATAGGAGATTGTAGCAATAGGAGCTTGTAGTGAAGAAATTAAGGATCTCTAGTGGAGAAGACTAGAAGACATTTGTAGATTGAAGTTGTGAAGACATTAGTGGCTTGAAGGTGTCAAGACATTAGTGCATTGAAGTTGTGAAGACATTAGTGGCTTGAAGGTGTCAAGACACTAGTGCATTGAAGTTGTGAAGATATTAGTGACTTGAAGGTGTCAAGACATTAGTACTTTGAAGGTGTGAAGAGAATAGAACATTGGTGTATAGAAGATTGGTGTGTAGAAGATTGGTGTGTAGAAGATTGGTGTGAAGAAAATAGTAGATTGGTGTGAAGATTGGTGTGTAGATTGGTGTGTAGATTGGTGTGAAGATTGGTGTGTAAATTGGTGTGTATATTGGTGTGTACGGTTTTCTCCGCCATAAAGGAGGTCTTTGATCTAGTGAAGAAAACTCTCGAGTAGGTGACTCGGGGAGTGGAGTAGGGCAAGGAAGGTGTCCTTGTAGCCGAACCACTATAAATCCTTTGTGTCTCGGTTTGATCTTTCCATCTCTCACTCTTTGATTTATTACTTACTTGCATTTCACACATAGTCATAATTGATAGTATTGTGCATATGTTGATTTCACATAAAGATCAAACTAAAATTCATTCATAAAACTAATCTTACAAAAACCAACCTAGTACATATAATTATATCTATACACTACTACACATATATATGTTGACATAAATAATGTATGAAAACGTTATTTATATTTTTCGATATCTCTATATTTTGACGATCACAAAATGTAAACTCGTCAATCGTTTGATTACTACGTAAACAAGTATTAAGCTAGTCTATATCATTATATCCAACTTAATCACTTAAGGTATGGATAAACAAGTGCTTAATACATCTCATGATCAAAGGGGTATTTAATACAAAGTTTATTTAATTATATAATCTTATTATATATTTTTGAAAAACACTTTTGGTAATAAGGAAAAATGTTTTAATCATACTAAATATATGATTTCAAATATTTAACCAAAATCAGTTAGTTTTTCACCAAATAAACTTTCCCCACTAAAAGACAAGTTTTCTGGCCGTTACAGTTGGGCGGCCCCTTAAAATGTTGATATAAATAATTGACTGAAAACATTATTCATATCTTCCGATATCTCTATGTTTTGATAATCACAAAACTTAAACTAATCAAACCAAAGATCATGACGTAAACACGTATTTAGTAATAAATAATCACTTTCACCAACAAATCACTTAAGGTATGAATAAACAAAGTGTTTAGTGCAATGTATGATCAAAGGGGTATTTAATTAACTAATACAAAGTTTATTTAATTATATAATCTTATTATATATTTTTGAAAAACACTTTTGGTAATAAGGAAAAATGTTTTAATCATACTAAATATATGATTTCAAATCTTTAACCAAAATCAGTTAGTTTTTCACCAAATAAACTTTCCCCACTAAAAGACAAAGTTTCTGGCCGTTTCAGCTGGGCGGCCCCCTTAATTATAAAGGGCGGTCCCCTTAAAATTAAGGGGACCGGCCATGATTTAAGGGGACCGGCCACGCTCCTCTGTCAGAAACTTTTGCCTATAAATACCACCTTAAACCTGGATTTTTTCCCCACCTTTTTGCACAAAAACTTTCTGTTCTAGATCTCCATTTCAATCCTAAAAATCCTTTGATCATTTCATAAGCCTTTGTTTCCAAGTGATCCAAAGCCTCATTCTTTCAAGTGCAAAGAGAAGAATACTTCTATTAGAAGTATTACAACTTAGTATCATCTTGCTATCTAAGTTGTTTGTTTACATTTTCTTGTATATCTTTCATACTTTGGTGAATAAGGTGTATGTATTAGTTAACTAGATTTAGTTGAAGAATCTAGAATTGTTGTAAGTGTGAAGTGTAACTTGAAGTGAAGAAGAAGGATTAGATAGTAGTGGTGATAGGAGATTGTAGCAATAGGAGCTTGTAGTGAAGAAATTAAGGATCTCTAGTGGAGAAGACTAGAAGACATTTGTAGATTGAAGTTGTGAAGACATTAGTGGCTTGAAGGTGTCAAGACATTAGTGCATTGAAGTTGTGAAGACATTAGTGGCTTGAAGGTGTCAAGACACTAGTGCATTGAAGTTGTGAAGATATTAGTGACTTGAAGGTGTCAAGACATTAGTACTTTGAAGGTGTGAAGAGAATAGAAGATTGGTGTATAGAAGATTGGTGTGTAGAAGATTGGTGTGTAGAAGATTGGTGTGAAGAAAATAGTAGATTGGTGTGAAGATTGGTGTGTAGATTGGTGTGTAGATTGGTGTGAAGATTGGTGTGTAAATTGGTGTGTATATTGGTGTGTACGGTTTTCTCCGCCATAAAGGAGGTCTTTGATCTTGTGAAGAAAACTCTCGAGTAGGTGACTCGGGGAGTGGAGTAGGGCAAGGAAGGTGTCCTTGTAGCCGAACCACTATAAATCCTTTGTGTCTCGGTTTGATCTTTCCATCTCTCACTCTTTGATTTATTACTTACTTGCATTTCACACATAGTCATAATTGATAGTATTGTGCATATGTTGATTTCACATAAAGATCAAACTAAAATTCATTCATAAAACTAATCTTACAAAAACCAACCTAGTACATATAATTATATCTATACACTACTACACATATATATGCTTACATAAAATATATGAAATTGTATATTCTTTCCAAACATTATACATAAGCATTGTATATATAAAACCTTTAATAAATCTTGTATTTATACTTTTGTAGTTAAGTGTTTTGAAATTGTACATTATACATAAGTAGTATTTATACAAAATCATAAATTAACTAGTATATATATTTATGTATTAAAGTGATTTGAAAGTTTCATCTTAGAAACTATCTTTTATAAAATAAGCAAAACGAAAAAGACGTAAAACTATTCAACCCCCTTCTAGTTTTCCACAGGAAGGGCACAAGTTTTCAAAGCAGTGTTCATACATGACTTCCATGGAGGCACCTTGGTCCACATATATTCTTCGTATCGTATATCCCTCTATGTTGCCTTCTATGATGAGTGGCTCATCGGACGCATCGCCTGGTAACAAATGGGGGAAATTGATTGCGGCATTCATCCAGTCTTATTCCTATTCCATGCCTTTGCGTCTCTGGGAGGATTCATGGCTCCGGATCATATTTATGATTTTCCCCCCGTTAGCCTGCTTGTTTCCCCGTTGAGGTGCTCTACCTCTCGGCTGATTATCCTTCATAAGGTGGTTTAACTTACCCGCCTCGATAACTATTCTTAGTTGGTTCTTTAGGTGCCAACAATCATTTGTGAGGTGCCCTTTGTCATCATGGTATTCGACTATTCGCAGTGCTTGTTTGTGCTTTCTCTCGACGGTTTTCCCCTTAATGGTGGTGGAGCAGGTAGTCTTAATTGGTGTTCAGTTGTCAGGATTTCTTTTGGGGCTTTGGTTAAAGAGTTTAGATCGATAGGTTTGGTATCATTTCGGCGGACATCATTCTGGCGGTTGTTAGGTCGGTACGTATTGTCATATTTGGCAGGAACATAAGGGGTGTAGTGATCATTGTGGTGGGATTTATGTTCACTTCGGAAATTATTTCGGCGACGATCCACTCCGGGGTGAGTTCGTGCTGCCCTGTCGTTATAAGAACCAGAATAACCTTCCCTTCTATAAGCTTCTGCTCTTTCGCCCTTCGGTAACTCGGTGGTTCTATATGTTGTTTCTGATCGGACGAAATCGTCTACCCGGATCATCATTTTTGTTACCATAAGGGGTACCCTATCTGCGAAATGCTTGGCTAACTCCAGACACTTGCTACCATCAATAAAGGAAGAGATCTGGATGAGCTCGAGCACGCCGGAGATGGGACTAGCCTCATCCGTCCACCTTTCTTTGAACTCCGGTAAGATTTCATGAGCCTGTCAGACGATTTTTGTAATCTCCATCAGGAATTTAATGCACTTCCTTTGGAGGGCGAATCTCGTCACAAATTGCTCACTCAAGGAATCCCAGTTATCAATACTGCCGTGAGGCAGGCGGTCGAACCATCCTCTGGCCGAACCATCTAATGTCTGTTGGAACATTCTGCACCAAACGGGCGTGGGCCATTCGCCCTGGTTGGCTGCACCTTCGAACCTAGTGATGTGGCCATCCGGGTCGGTGGACCCATCGTACAACTTCAGGTGAGACGGCATTACATGTTTTGGCCTGGAGAATTCAATGATCCTCTGGGTGAAGGGGCTCTTGGATGCGGCTTTGAACGGCTTGGCCAAGTCGTCCTCCGGCTTTTCTTCGGCCTTTTTCGCTTCAAACTTTGGGGGTTCTTCTTCATCGAAATCGAGCTGTATAGGTTTGAATGGTATACCACCATTGGTATTATGTTGCTTGATGAGGGACTTCAGAGCAGTGAGTTGGCTCCGGATCTGTTCTTACAGACTACCCGAGGCTTCACTACCATTGTCATTACCGCTTCCTTTGGTTTGGTGTCGTGGTGTTTCCATGGTGGAACTCATTACAGTCTAGTTTCGGTAGATTGAATAACGGGTTCCACAGATGGCGCCAATTTCTTGAGGTAAAATCTTGTGTTTACCCGAACAAGCAAAATGGTCCTCCGGATAGTCCTCAGTCCTTCGGATTATCCTCAGATCATATGAAGGGTTAAAAGATCTTCCGGATTTCTGCAAAACAGATACGCTCGTTTGTCTCGCCCCGGGTTTTATCCCAGGACCCGACTTCGGCGTGAGAGTAAGTGTCTATTAAGGAGATACTCCCCCCGTCCCAAATAATATGTCCACTTTCATATTTTACAAAGTTTAAGAAAAGTTGGTCCCTTACAATATTAACAAATAAAAATTCATTCTCACCCACTTACAAGCATTTTGATTGGTTGAAACTAAAAGTGGACATTAATTTTGGGACAAACAAAAGTAGCAGAGTGGACTCATATTTTGGGACGGAGGGATTATAATGTAGGTGAAAAGTATAAGTAAAAGTGTGTTACCATTGTGTGAATTCTTCTCCCTTATATAGGAGGAGTACTTTTGTCTGGATTGGATACCGCCAAGAGGGATGGTGTCATCCCTGCTTGTTAGTTGTGTCATATCCTTTTTGTGGCTTCATTCAATTTCTGCCAAATCCTCTGACTATTTGTAACTTACTCTTTATATCAAGTTTGACTTTGGTTAGGAAGTTACGGTTGGTCTGGGGGGGGGGGGGGGGGGGGGGGGGAGTTGGACCCGGGTGGATTGGGTCCTTCGGACATATACGCCAACAAGGGCATAAAAGTATGACTAGTTTTATATTTAAACGGGTGTTATGGACATGTTTGTGAAAAAATGAGTTTATTTATCATAACAAGCAAAACGTTGTCACATAGTTTTCGACATAAAACTAGGCATTTTTTGTCTTCCAATCATTTCTTTTAATGATAATGTATATGGAGGTCACCCAAGTTTTCAACTTTTAATATATAGGTCACTCATTTACTAAAAGGAATTTATAAGCCACCCAACTATATGTTTCTTTTTTGTTTACATCAATTCCGGCCAAATTTATGCTCGAAAACTATAAAATGTAAATAAGGAACAAACCTCTAACTCATCCAAGCAATAAAAATAATTTTTTTGATGTGAAATGCCGATTATACCCAAAGTGTGATTTTTTTTAAAGGCTAAGTGTGAATTTATATTATTAAAGTACTTTAGAAGGATAAAACTGAAATTTCGCGATTAGTTTTAAATTCGTATTAGTTTAATATTTTAGTGTTAGGTTCATTATTGCTGTTTGATAATTATATGAATTTTACTTGGGTGGAATTGGTGTAAATGAAGATAAATACATAGGGCATGTTTGGGGCGCGAACTTATCATAGCATGAGCTTATTTTTTTTAGAAAAATAAGCTACCATTAAAAATAAGTCTCGTTTGGCTGACAAAGGCTATGTTTGGTGAGGGCTTATAGAGAGCTTATTAGGGCTTGGGTTTTTAAACTAAGCCGACTAATAAAATAAGTCTCGTTTGTCACACAAGCTTATGGAGGCTTATGGCTTATAAAATAAATCGTAAGCCTCCATAAGCCCAAGCCCATAAAATGGGGCTTATAGGGGCTTATGGCTAGTTAAATTACTTAAATACCCTTCCAAATATAATGAATTATCACGTAAAAGCTGTAAATATATGTGAATTTAATTTGATGTATTTTTATGTGATTTTACATTAAAGCTTCAGCTCTGACTAATTCGCCAAACAACATTATAAAAATATAAGTTTCAGCCTTCGGCTTATAATAAAAGCCCCAACCCCATAACCCTGAATTGGGCTTGTTATGGATTTTAAGCTTGTTTTGTAAGCTAAAGATGTTAAAAGCTTGAATAAATGAACTTCACTATGATAAAAGTTTGACTGGTGTGTAATCTAATCATGATGTTTTCTAGCTAGTGCTCCTATAATAATGTACGATTGTATATCTTATCTATAATACTATAAGATTCAGTCCCTAAATTTAATGTGGAGTTATGATGATAGAGTTTGTAGAGTTAGAAACAAGTTGGAATCGTTTAGTAGTTGCATAGAGTACAAGATAGCTAATGCTCGGAATTCAATGCAGCCTCATAATAACTATACAATCATGAAAGGAGATGAATTGCAAGGGTTACCCGAATTGATCACATAGCATTTAGTATAGAATTAAAAATCGGTTAGATGAAGTGCAAGGGTTGCGAAAGGTTGCAAGAATAATTAGTGATTTAACCTAATTCATGCCTATATAAATTGGCCAAAATCACATTTAGTATGTACATTTGAAGATGATTCATACATCTTTTAGATCTTTGATTGTTGGTAGCGGTATGTAAATTCTCTTTTGCAACATTTTGGAGATGATTCACACATCTTTTAAATCTTTGTAATTAACTTGGTCTTCTTTTTGTCTTACTTTAGTTATCAAACTCAGGTACCATGAAAATCACACAAGATCATGCATGCTTAGATAAATGGAACCAAAGATTGTGACACAAACTATTTTCTTTGTTTCTTACATATTTAGGTGATTGTTATAGATAAGCATATATATATATATATATATATATATATATATATATATATATATATATATATATATATATATATATATATATAGGGTAGGGTTCTTTTCAGAACCAAATAAATTGCGAGAACTGCGAGAACCAATCTTAGCCTTTAAATTTTATGATCAATGGTTGAGAATGCACATGGCAGTTTTGTAAATAAATGGAACTTTTTCCCTGCATTTTTTTGAAATTGAGGGTCAAAATAGGTATTATACATTCCATATTCAGTTGGTAACTGATCTAGTTCCAATTAGTTCCATAGTAACAGGAGAAATTTTTATAACTCCTCCCACTCGCACGATTACACATCCGAAATTAATGCATAATTTAAAATCACACAATCTTATCTAGAATCTCACTTATAATCCCCAATTAATAGGGTTATTTAAATCGGAAGTCAAGAAATATCTGCACATACCAAAAAATCACATCGGCGGTTCTTTATTTCAATAATGGAAGGTAACTTTCTTACTTTTATAATCAGTTTATTGTGGATCGATTACCATTGATCATAATTTTTTATTAGAATATGGTTTTGAGAGTTGCATGTGTGTTGATTACATCGATTGTGCATTTTATTGAGGTTTGAGTGAGGTAAAAATTACATCGATTGTGCATTTTATTGAGGATCGATTACCATCTATAGTTAGTTTGAAATATATGAATGGGTTAAACATTAGTGTTTTTTTTTTTTATGGTGACTTGATTATAAGGTCGGTTTCGGATTTTTTTTTTTTTTTTTTTTTTTTTTTTTTTTTTTTTTTTTTAAGAAATACATGTGTTTTGCTTTGATATATACAGGTGTTTTGAGGGGAAAATTGTAACTTGTAACTGATTTATAAAAATATGCATTTGTGTTTTTGCATTTGATTTGATTTTTTTTTGTGGGTCTGTTGTTGAATATACATGTATTTGACTTGATTTATAAATGTGTTTTGGTTGACACTTATAGTGTTGTTACAGTACATGTTTTTGAAATGCATTTGTGTTTTTGAGTTATAAGTTGATCATAGGAGTATCATGAATGGTGATTTATGTTAACATATAAAAAATTGATAGTGAAATACATGTGTTTGAGATAAACAGCAAACCAAGATTTTGACATACTATATATAAGTATTGGATTCCAGATGTAATGGTTGTTGAAAATCCGACAAAGGTTCATAAGTATTGGATGTGTCCTGTTTTTACATTCGAGACATGTGTTTTCTTATGAGTTAAGTTATACATTTCTGTTTCTTGCATTTATCTTTTGAGTGGTACGTGGATTTGAAGGTATACATGTGTATTAGTAAGAGTGTTTGAAAATTACATTTGTGTATGGAGTGGTAAATAAGTTTTGGTATGTTATTTGCTAAAAAATAGGATTAGGATGATTAGATTAGAAATGCAAGTATTATGGTATGTAAATTACATGTGTTTTAAGATATAATAAGTTTTGAGTTTTTTTCTAAGGTAGTGTTAAGAAGCTTGGTTTTAAAATACATTTGTTCTTTTTTTAGGTGTACATGTGTTATGAGATATGTTTAGTAATTACAAACACATGTGTTTATGAGGTTTGTTCTGAGATATGATGCCATTGATCAATTTGATTGTGCATTTTATTAGATTAGTTATGCCTCAGTTAATTAGAGGGTTTGTTTTAATTGAATTAGATGATTTTTGATTTGTCTCATTTAGTTAGGATGTATATTTTAACAGATACATGTGTTATGCTTGGATTTATACATATGTTTTGATGGAAAACTTTTAACAGATGCTTCTTAAGTTTAAGATATTTACATGAGTTTGTATCATTAAGAATGTTTGAAAATGACATTTGAGTTTGGAGTGGTAAATCAGTTTTACTATGATATAAAGTTTGCTAAAAAAAGGATTATATTCGTATTTTAAAGATCCAAGAGTTATGGTATGTAATGTTCATGTGTTTTAAGATCGAATATGTTATGAGTTTTTATCTGAGGTAGTGTTAAGATGCCTACTTTTAAAATAAATGTGTTCTTCTTTGAGGTGTACAAACATATGTGTTGATGAGGTTTGTTATGATATAGGATTCGGTATGATGTTTGATTTGAGATAGCGTTAGTAAGTACAAACTTGGGGTTTTTTTTTTACATTTTTGTATTGGGGTGCACATGTGTTTTGAAAAAGTTTTGTTAAAGTATATGTGTGAAATGCAGTGGTGTTGTTAAACATTATAACCTTATTAAATGAGTATGATGAGTGTAGTATTTGCAGAAGTGAGGAGAAGCGGCAGAGCGAGAGGCAAACAACCATATGTTGAAGAAAATACCATTGATGATCCGATAGATGCGGATGTGGAGAACAGTGACGATGACTTTGAACAACAAGTTAAGCCAAACCATGAAAAAACTTTGAGTTCACCGGACATAAGACCAGGCAAGAAATGGAGAAGAAGCGATATTATTGGAAGATTACCGGACATCACACCAGAAAAGATAGGTTAGTTTTTATTTAGTTTTTGAAAGAGTTTGCGTAATAGTTTGGTTTTTCATTATATTAATAACAAAATAACACACACGCAGCGACTGCTTTTAAGAAAGGAAAGAAGCGAGTTGCGGTTAATGTTGGAAAGAAAAATATGAAGAAACAGAAAGGTATACATATGTGTTTATTTATATATCTATATTTTTAAGAATATAATGAAAAACATAAGTATCAATCATTAAATTGTATTTGATATTTGTTGAAGGAGAAAAGGCCAATGAAGATGATTTCGCTAGTCCATCTAGGATTACAAGGTCTAGCCCACAAGCTGTTTTGGGGAGCCCATCCAGGATTACAAGGTCTAGCCCACAAGCTGCTATTGCAGGTCCATCATATAAATCAGCAAAAAAAAAATATAGATATATCTACCACATTGAGAACAAGGTCTAGCCCACACCCATTGTATCTAGCTATAGCAACATTAAAGTCGAACCAACAAGCGTGTGTTGCGTCTTTAGGATTTGGTAACTTGCTAGATTTTAAGGTAGATGGAATACCTTCAAAGCTTGGGTTTTATGTCATTAAAAATTTCGATGGTGAAAAAATGGAGATAAAGTTGGGTAAAGGTTCACTTGATGTCAATCTTGAAGTAATAAGTGATATGTTAGGCTTGAAAAATGAAGGAGAGAATATTATGATGGCGGAAGTGACAGGCAATGAAGGTATGTATAGGGAATGGAAGAAGCAGTATCCCATGGACGAAGGAAAAATAACACCATCAGTTGTTAAGGGCATGATACGTAGGTCTAAGGCTGTCGATTTGAATTTCAAGTTAAATTTCACAGTCTTGTTTGCAAATATAATGGGCTGTTGCAAGAAGACCGGGTCGTGTGACTTGGAAATTCTAAAACATATCAGTCACGACACTAAGTTTGACAACATAAATTGGTGTCAGTTTGTGCTCGATAGTCTTCCAGATTGCAAGGAAGGATGGAAGCCGAAAGTGAAGAACAATTACTTCTGCGGACCAGTTACACTTTTGACAGTAAATTCATTTAATATACTTACCTTTCATACATGTGCAAATCTATGATATTGAAAATTATTAATAGTTTATGTTAATACAGATGATATATGTTGATGGAACAAAGTGTGATTCACTTCCTATTGTCCGACACCGTCCACCAACATCAAAATGGTCAATGGACTTATTAAGAGAAAGAGAGGAAGCTGAACTAGAAACAGGTGGTTGTGGTCTAGGGGATAAGGAACCTCCTTATGAGTAAGAAGAGGATTACGGATTCCCGGAAGACATAGAGGTAATATATAATCAAATGCACATGTATACCTCCATGTTTGTATATTTTTTTAAACTTATTTAAGTATATGCACATGTATATGCAGGGGTTTATCTGGAAGCTGGGAAAGTATATCGAGACAATCCAAAAGGCAAGATCATGTTTTGATAAGACAATGTCTTTAGGAATGGGTATGTTTCCAGAAAATGAGGAGCTGAAAGAATTGGATAAAAAATATGTAGAAGGGTTGAGGATATTAAATGAGGGAGATGTTGGGAACGGTTTCAACAGGGGAAACACATATGTTGGTATGTGCAATAAGGAGAATGTTGATTTTAGGACACCCCATATAGAAAAGGGGATTGGAAAAGCAAGTGGTAGTGTAACGGGTGGTGGGGGATTTGACACTCCTGAATATCATTTTGGACAAGAGACACAAGCTATAGTTATAGCTACCGTTGATAAGGTTACAAGTGCAAAACGAACAGGAAAGGAAGTGGCAGATGATGGTATCCCATCTTGTAGCTTGCACTTGACGCAACTTTTTGAGGAAACAAGAAGTGCATCTAAGGCGCAAGGTTCAGGGAATAACACAAATGCAGTTGCAGCTGTTCCAGTTAGTTTCTGTCCACCGTCTGTGTCCAAAAATGCTGAAGATATTCAACGTGGAAAAAGAGAACAACAAGCAAGTGGATCTATGAGATCGCCGTTCGTTGTTCGTGCCGTAGATATTAGTGCATGTAATGCTAAGGAGAAAAAAGCTAACAAAGTTGTGTTCGAACTCCCCGGAGATCCTGAGTAAGTAAATTTTATAAAGCTTTTAAATATTTCTATGCATGAGTTTTTATAAAAGTTAATTTTTGTACATTGTTAGTGAAATATTATTCAAGACAAGAACCGGACAAAGTTCAACAAGATTTTTTTTGGAGAGTTTGGCTCAATCACAACCTGTGGTGCCGAATGTTATAAATGCATGGGGAGAAATATTGAATATCGGTGAACGTGCCAGAAGCCCACATTCACCTCTTAGATATTTTATGCCAACTTTTTTGGTGGTACGTTTTCTAGTACAAAATATAAAAAATTTGCATTACTTTTAATCAATATAGATTAGTATACTTTTGTGAAATTGTACATATGCATTTTTAAAACAGACCGAGGGATTTCGTAATGTACTTTACGAAGCTGATAAGCGGATGGTGATGTTCAAGGAGTATGTTGAGGAGGCAATAAGAAAAGACGAGAAGACGCGAGACTTGAGAGGAGTGGATCTGGTAAGTGCATTTAATTACATGGAAAATAAATATTTGGATATGCATTTTGCATGTGGAATAAATTTATATTGTTTTGGTAATTATTTGAAACTTACATATGTGCATATATGACTGTATAATTAGTAATATGTAACTAACATATGTGCATATATGAATTTAGGTCTTTATTCCGGTTAGTAATGGGGAACACAACTTTTTGGTAGTCTTCAATATGAAGAAATGTGATATCTGGATGCTAGATAGCAAAGGTGTTAACAAAAGTGTTGTTAAGAAGGGTAAGAAAACTGTCCTGAAGACGCAACCGGCTAAGAGAGTAATTGATGGAGAAGAAACTGTTGCGGATGATAGCGTGGCAACAATTGTGGTATGTTCATATATATTACTATATAAATGTTTTATTATATATTGTTAAAAGTATAATATTGGTCAAGTGAGCATATATTTTGTGTTTTTTTTTGTTAAAAAAGCATGCGGACTTTGGGCGATATTTGACAGACGTTGGGCATACCAAAGCAATGGATATATTTATGGGTAAGCTAAAAGCTCCACAGCTGAAATGGCAAACAGATTCAAAGGTGCAAAACTCTGGAGTTGTTGTTATGCGTCATATGGAAACGTATATGGGAGAAACCATGGATAAGTATGAATGTGGACTTACTGATGATGCGCGCAAGTAGATATCGCAGCTGAACAAGTTAAGAATGAAATATGTAGCGCGAATTCTACTTCATGACTCCAATTTGATGAAAGATAAGATCCGTAGTATGATGGCTGCTAATTAACAAGAAATGTTAATGAAAAACAATTGTTTTGGTTTATGACTTTTTTATATTATGGTTAAGCTTAGATTATCAGGATGGTTGCAAATAATTTGGGATTTTGAACTGGATGATTAGATTTCTTTTGATTATCGTTGATGGATATTTTAACATTATGTTTAAAACTATATTAGTTATAGTTTTGATGGTGTACGGATTATATTAAGATGGTCGCATAATCTTTTTTATTGTTTTAATTTGATTGTGTAATCTTGGTAGTTAACTATATAAAGTGTTTTAGTATATAAAATTTAGCACATGCGTGCATATGTGTTTTTAAACATGGAAGGTATAAAGAACTTCTTATAAACTTCTCATAGTTGTTGTCTATTTAAAAATGGGGTAAAAAAGAACTTTACAAAATGTAAATAAGTATTTACATTTTTAAAAACTCGTGTTATAAAGAACTTCTTTATGCACCATTTCTAAAAACACAAATGTTATAAACTTTTATATTACTTTTTTTTAAAAGGAGTTTAGTATATAAAATTTGGCACATGTGTGTATGTGTGTTTTTAAACATGGAGGTATAAAGAGGTTTATATAAACTTATTATACTTGTGTTCTTAAACATGTGCATATGTGTTTCTAAAAAAACGCATGTGTGCACATGTGTTTTTTAAACTTCTTATAATTGTCTATTTAGAAATGGGGTATAAAGAACTTCTTTACAAAATGTAAAGCATTTATTTACATTTTCAAAAAATCGAATGTAAAGCATTTATTTACATTTTCAAAAAATCAAATGTTATAAAGAACTTCTTTACGCACCATTTGTAAAAATACAAATGTTATAAACTTTTATATTATATTTTTATAATGGAGTTTAGTATATAAAATTTGGCACATGTGTGCATATGTGTTTTTAAACATGGAGGTATAAATAATTTCTTATAAAACTAGTATACTTGTGTTATTAAACATGTGCATATGTGTTATGAAAATTTGTCACATGTGTGCACATGTGTTTTGTAAACTTCTTATACAATAATGGTTAGTGACATTTGTTTGCACATTTGCATAAGAATACTAAATGGTTTTAAAAAATATTAAATAAGTGTGTAACAAATGTATAATAAATGTGTTTATAACACATGTATATAGAAGTGTATAACGCATGTATTAAAAAAATTGTATGGTTTACACATGTGCAAAATAATAAAAAAACAACACATTAACAAATATATGCATCAAACTTTGTTTTACACATGTGCAAAATAGAACAAAACAACACAATTATAAATGCAAATGTGATAAAAATACAGATATAGGAATCCTAAAATTTGGATAACATAAAAGCAAATATATATTTAAATTATAATGTTATGGAAAAAAACCAATACATTAATAGGACATAAGAAACGTAGCAACTAATTCAATCAAACACAAAATTTATTCTAGAAACTTATTAAATATAAAATAGGTGGAACATATTTTGTGTTTGAAATAATTAACATGCATCTTCAAAATTTTTACTCCTCATCTATATCGTCATCAATCTTGATTTGCTTCCCTTTGTTTGTCTTCATCTTACAACTACGGATGTTGTGTCCAAATTCATGACACATGCCGCATTTGTGTGTTTTTTTAAAACGTTTAGTTTTTTCAGATGATCCACTACCTTTGTTTTTTGTTAATAGTGGGGAGACAATAGTGACACCTTCCAAATTGTGATATAATCCTTGGTTTATGAAAGATGGTGAAGACATGTTTTGAAAGGAAAATAAGAAAAGTGAACAAATGATTGTGTGTGATATTTGCCGTGTGATAAGGTTAAAATCAGTATTAGGGTTTTCATAAAATAGGTTTGTATAAATAAAGAAGATTTTGTAACAAACTTGGCTAAAACAAAGGATTCAAAAGTGATTAGAAAAAATAGGGATAACAAAATATTTATATTTAATATACATTTGATATTAATTCAACGAAAATAAAATAAATTTTCTTTATAAAATTAAAAGATAATGTCGATCAACAATAAAGGTTAAAATTTGATTGTTTAAAAAAAATAATACAAAATATGATTTGGATAAAGCTGCTAACAAGGTGAAAATACTTATAAACCTAAACTTAAAATATGTGGTTAACTAAATAAATGATGCAAGCTCTAATGTAAAAAGACCCAAGGGCAGGATGGTTGTGTGTGGTGTGTTAATGGTTGAGGCTGGGTAAAGGTCAGGGGTTCGAACCTTTGGCTCACCCTTCACTTCCCGAGCTTCCCTTATTCTTCTTCTTCTTCTTTTTTGTTTTGTTTTGTTTTTTTTAAACACTTAAATATATTCAAGATATGTTAAATGAAATTTGATTGCACTTGTGCATAAAATTACAAACTGAATATAGAATATAAGATAGTACGAAATAAGACAAAACTATAAATTGAGATATGAAATACCTAAACAAAGTATCAATGTAATTGAAACAAACCACACATTAAATAGTAATAGAGTAATAGAAAAATCCAACTGCTTTAAAAATAAATAAAAGCAAATAAAAGTTGTTTATGTTGTGAGTATGCATCTACTCATTGTCTGATGAACCATTCTCAGATGAATGACCTTCGTCCTCGTCTCCAGAATCTTGATCGACTAGTCCTTTGCCCTTGTCTTTCTTCTTTTTGCACGTGCGCATATTGTGACCAGACTCGTTGTACGACTTTTCTTCTTTTGTTTTGACTTACTTTTTGCTTTTTCACCAGGACCAATAAACCTTGAGCCTTCAGTCCCACACCCCTTATTCCGTATGCCTTGTGGTACTTTGACAATAACTTGTTCAGGCGTAGTAACGCCTAGCAATTTCTGGCATACCTCTTCAGTGTTGGGATTGCGTTTTTCAGTTGGAAGCTCTGCATCTAGATTTCTTTTCAGCTCGTTAACCTTTTCAAGCAATTCAGATAACTTTTCCGTGTCATTCCTTATGCGATCTATACAATACTCTAACGAGGCGTGAAGATCAGAAGCTAGGTTATCAGTCTCTTCAATACACGGACCATATCTGTGCCTCTTTTCAAGCAAATGATTAGGCAAAACATCTTTTGTCCACCGTTTACTAACATATCTGTCCGGAATCTCGTTAATAGAATTAATACGAAAAACACAGAAAATATGACGGCACAGGTATCCATGGCGTCCAAAATGATTACATGAACACTTAACGCTACCGTCTGCCTCGTTAATAAAAACCTGATAAATGTATACCTTAAGTATTTTTTACGTTTAGGAATATATCGATAGTAACACAAATGATATCACAATAAATAAGTTAAAAATCAAATCAAATATATTATCGTAAGTTTACCTTAGAGTTAATAACACTTCGGTTGTTTTTGTTCGTTTGTTGTATTGAACAGACTTTCAACCCATCTTCGAAGGTAACACTCATTTGGGAACATGCATAAAGACCTTTGAGGATTTCTTTTTGAACCTATTCACGATGAAACATGGGTAAAAGTTATTAAATTATACACGTGTAGTTTGTATCTGAATGTGAAACATGTACTAAATAGTAAAAATTTGATTATGAATTAAAGTTACTAAATTTAAGTGTGTACCTCTCTAAAGATTGAACGCGTGTACACTTGACACGCATGTCGTTCAATTGGTAGGTTAGTGAACATATTAGGAGTTGAATCAATAGTGCGATTGTGAATGAGACGTTGGGTATATCGTTGCTTCTCCATTGCGCCCTCAAAACAAAGCATGAATTGAACGAGCATGTTACCAGCATGAGAATGTATCCGAAAAAATGCGTTAGAACTTTCGGACCGGGATGTGGTCTTCATAAGGCAGCACATTGGCAATTCCTTGAAATATGCGGGTATCCACATCTCCCTCAATTCGAACATTTCTGACAACCATTTGTTATCAGAAAGATTAAACATTCCAATGAGCACGTGCCATCGCTCCACAAATTCTGCTGGCTCAATAAACACGTTCCATATAAGCTTATGAAAAAGTTTCTTAAATTCAGAATCTGACTCAACTTCACCACATATCTGTACATGTGCAAATGTAGAAAAAAATATAATAACATAAGTATTAAGCATACACAATATGCTAACAGTTAAAAAACACATGTGCAAAAACAAACAATATGCTAACAAAAAATAAAAGTATGTACATGATTAGGAATGTACCTTTCCAGGCAGTTTCTGGGTTATGTGCCACATACATAACCGGTGATGTGATTCAGGATACATACTCAATTGCCTTGCGCAATGCTGGATCTTGGTCTGTAACAGCTAACATTGGCACTTTCCCATGCACTTGTTTAAATGCAGTCAGAATCCAAATGTATGATTCGATTGTTTCATCAGCCATTAACGCCGCACCAAAAGTGACACACTTTTGGTGGTGGTCGATGCCCGTAAATGGGACAAAAATCATTCGGTACCTATAAAGGTATTAGGATATAAATAAATCAAAGATTGTGAAATATATATATAAGATCATGTATAAACAGATTTAAAAAATGTTTCATCAATACCTATTCGTACGGTAAGTAGCATCAAACGAAACCACATCACCGAAAGCATGGTAATTGCATTTCATTGTCTCGTCAGCCCAGAACATGCGAGACAACACATCATCAACGGTGTGGTATTCAAAAGAAAAGTTCGGTACATGCTTTTTTCGGTCATTCATTTTATTTATTAACATCTGTGCATCCCTTGGACCTATATATTTATTAACAGAACGCCTAAAGTTCTTCCAATCTGAAGGCTTACCACGAACCTTGTGATAGCCACCCAAAAAAGCTACTCTAAGACGATGAGCTTTAGTGGGCCCAATATTAGATAGTGACGCACGATGAATAAACACTTTGTCACTAAAATCCAACTTTCGCCTAGCTGATGTAAGGTCCATGTTATTTTCATCGACAAGTGGATGATTATGGTTTTCAACAAAATCATATAACTTATAGGACGACGTACCACGAATGGCCTTAAACCTAACACATGCTTTACAATCAGTTACAGTGTAGTTGGAATATCGTTTTTTCCTTGGATTTTTAACACCTTCGGTCTGATTATCCTCATCTAGTTTTTCTTGCAACAAAGTGTCTTTAACTATGGTTTTCCTAGGCTTACCAGCTTTGCTACAAAGTATGTATTTGTGAGTAATCTCACCTTTTTTACGCTTTGTTGTTGATTTTCTTATTGAAAACCTAGCTTTTAGAGAATATTCAAGATACATGTTGTAGGCTTCATCAAAGTTGTCAAAAACTTCCTCTTCGGTTGGCTTTTCATCAACCGGTACATCTGGAATGTAATACTTATGACCTTTGGGCGTGGGTACACATTCTTCATCAGATTCGGAATCAGTCAAATCAGAAGAATCTACGAAATTTGAAAATAGTATTAACATGCATGTTATATTATAATTAAATACACTAAGATTAAGGTTGGAAACCCTAATAATAAATGCATGTGCAACACATTTATAACACATGTTCTAACCTTCGTATAATGCAAAAAAATAAAAAATAAAATAATCAATAACTAAATATATGGTGTAAAGAAAACAGAATCAAAATTAAACATACTGTGTTAAAAACATGCAATAAACTATTCTAAACATGCGCATGTATAATTTGATAATTATCTAACAATAACAAAGGAAAATATTTACCTGAAGAATCATGTTCATCAGAATTAACTGTATCATCAACGTTTTGAGGATGAATACCATCATGCGTTTGTGATTCAATGGGACCTGAAAGATTAGAATTGTGTTCAATATTTTTTCATGAATGGGATCCATAGCAGTTTCTTTTTTTGTTAAGAAATCTGTGAAAAATAATTGGTGGTAGTCGATGGTGATGATAGAAATAAGTTTTACCGTTTGATATTTGCCAGACTAATTGAGAAAATAGATAACTGATTGATCGTGTGTAGCATTGATCGTGTCTTGCAATAATGCAAAATTCCTGTTATACCCCTACGAAAATATGCAGGAAATAATAAAAGGAAAATTAATTATCTAAAATCTGATTGGTCCTTGTTGGTTCTCGCAGTTCTCGCAATTCAAATGGTTCTGAAAATAACCTTACACTATATATATATATATATATATATATATATATATATATATATATATATATATATATATATATATATATATATATATATATATATATATAGATATATGTATTATGTTAATGCATTTTCATATACAAGTAATTTATGTGCATTTTATATTGATGTAGCTCACATGTGCGAATTGATTCAAGAAAATGTGCACGAGCATGTATGTAAAGCAACATTTAAATGGTTAAATGATACTTTTTAGCGTGATTAGTTTATGTAAGTAATTGCTTTCGAATGCTCTTTGAGAAATATTAGAATGAATTTATCGTGTGCAATTGAATTATTATTGAAAAGAAGAAGGTCGCGCATCGCAAAGTGTTTCATTTTTCTATATGTAGAATCATTAGTGAGAAACCAATATTTACGCCAATTAAATGAGTTTGTCATAATAGCAAAATACGACATATTAAAAATATCACATTGAGTAATGAATAGAAAGGAAAAAATACATAATTTTGACTTAAATCCGTTTGTAAATTATAATATCAGATAAAAAAGTTGAGTTTTAAACATAAGCAAAAGTTCAAACTTTTATCGAAAAATAAAACCGGTGCATTTAATGTGAAGTATATACAACATCGAGATGGAAGTGCAAGGCTTTCCGGAATTTATCACATGATATTTAGTAATTAGTATACAATTAAAAGTCGGTTATGGATTGAGATGAAGTTGAAAAGGTTGCAAGAATAATTGATGATTTAACCTAATTCAATATATAAACATATATGTATTTTGTTAATGCATTTTCATATAAAAGTAATTTATGTGTGTTTTCTATTGATTTAGCTCACATGTGTGAATTGATTAAAGAAAATGTGCACGAGCATGTATGTAAAGCAACATTTAAATGGTTAAATGATACTTTTTAGCATGATTAATTTATATAAGCATGCAACTTGAATAATGAATATAAAAGAAAAAGTATACATTTTTTGCTCAAACCCATTTGTAAATTAAAAAAATTAAGTTTAAGACATAATAGTGGAGTCCAAATGTTTTCGGAATTATTAATAGTGTGTTAATTAATATACATTTAGTTGGCTATTTAAAATTGAGTTTATTGATAAAAAATTTTAATATTAGTTAGACTTCAATATTAATTTTCAATAAAATTGGTTGTACAATAAAATGAGATAAAGCTAAAAAGATTTGTAACGATTTTTATACAGTTTATGTGGCATTATTATATATACATTATTACACAAACTTTAACTTACAAACTTAATAAAGAAAATATATAACGCACATTAAACTATGACCAATTAGATAGACCCCGTGTGCTTCATATTACCATGCAAAAACCATCTAATAGACAAGTATTGTAGGGCTAAGTAATAGACAAAAAAAAACAAAGCCTTTTTTTTTATCATGAAAATAAGTAATATGCCAAAAGAAACAAAGCCATCACAACTTAATAACCAAAAGCCCATATATAGAATACAACACTACAAAACCAAAACAACATCAAACACTTTTAATAAATTTTTATACAAGAAAGTTAAAACATTTCATACAACATACTAAACAATAATTAAGTATACACTCGCCAATCTACAGAAAGAATACACGATTAACAATTAGATTCTTAGCCCGTGCGTAGCATGGGTTCTACCTACCTCGTATACTAAAAACTTAAGTTGTCTTATAAATGCAAAGTGCTCACAATAAATGTTTCATGAATTAAAAGTAAAATGTGGAGGCTTCATGTGTTAGTACATTGATTTAATAGTCATGCATAAGGGTAAGTTCATAAGATTAGTGATTCGAGTAATTGAAAAAATTTGTATGGTACAAGGTACTTTAAGCAACATCAAAAGTATATCAATTACACAATATTAGGTGACATAATTTAATGTTCAAGAGGATTTGTGCACAAATTGTAGTACAGTGCAAGGTAGTTTAAGCAACATGAAAAGTATATCTTCTATACTATCTAAAGATTTGAGTGCTTAATTTAATGCGCAAGAGGCATTGTGCACAAAAGTTTGTACGGTACAATATGTTTTGCATGAGGAATCGTGCACAAAAGTTTGTACGGTACAACATGTTTCAAGCCATCTCTAAACCTCAAAGAATACAAACCAAAAATGTCATGAATGCATAAATTAAACACACCAATCAGTGGTTAGTCTTTTTACCTTCCCGTCCATGAGTTACAAATATTTTATCAACTTTATAATGTGTCAAAAATCACACACAACAAACCACAACTTCCTCCACACCGTGTGCACATTGGGCTACAACTTATTATGGTGGTAAAGTAAGCATCATACCATCTTACTTATTTAGCATATTGATTTATATTATTTTATGTAAATTTCATGTGTGTTTTGTGTGTGTAAGAATGTAGGACATAAAGATGGTGCTTAAGAGATTTGGTAGTAACATCATCTTCTCTAATGGTTTAAGAGATCCTACACATCGTTGTCTTATCAATTAAGTGGAACATGCACGAACATTTTTACTTTGCTCGGAAATACAATATATTGATTAACTGTATTTAAGTTACTAATAATCAACTATATCTAATTGTTTTTTGTAGCGCGTCAAGAAGCATTAAAGAAAGAGATCGAGAAGTCACAAAAAATTGTATCAAGAACAAAACATGCAAAAGGCCAATGAACAACAACGACAAAGACAACAACAACAAGAACAACAACAACAACAACAAGAACAACGCCACTGCCACCGGTGGAATGAATACTTAACATTCATATTAATAGTACGTTAAAAATTAAACATGCAATATTTTACTTCATGTAATACCGCTAAACGGGCAAATACTATTTATTCGTTAGCAAGTAAGTTTATTGAAAATAATGTGACGAGCATTCAATTTTTAGTCAATAATTATTACTACACTTTGTTTTTGTGCATTTCAATATTTTTGCTCTTAATGTAGTTTTTTGTCTTGCGGTGTGTTAATGTCACTTTCTTAATTAAACGTCTTGGAATATTGCGTGACTTTGATATTTAATATGACTGTGTAAATTATGTCGATGTTACATATTGAAAATGGTAATATATAATAAAAATATCTTCACACTATCATCTTAAAAATAAAGCATCTAAATCGAAGAAGTATATAAAGGAGAAGAAAATTGTATTTCAAATGTTATCCTACACCTATTACAAGGTAAGCATTATTCATTTGAGTTTGAGATCATGTGATTCAGGTCATCATCGTGTAAATATTTAGAGTGAGTTACTAATGAATGCTCAAAATTCGATATTGAAAGATTACATATGAAAAGCCACATTTAAATATAACATTTTACAAAAAAAAACAAAAAAAAAACAAAACTACTCTTCACATTAAAGAAAGAGATCAAGAAGTCACGAAAATTGTATCAAGAACAAAACATGCAAAATGCCAATGAATAATAACATGAAGAACAACAACAAGAACAATGCCATGGCTACCGGTGTCAATATAGATGAATACTTAGCATTCATATTAATAGTACGTTACAAATTAAACATGCAATCTTTTACTATACGAATTATAATGTATTATACGAATTATAATTTATACTCTTGAATACTAATTACTTTAATATTTTATGTTTTTATAGTTTTGTTAAAAAGGAATTTTGTTTTATAGTTCACTTTTTATAATGTAATTTATTTGAACAACGAAATCCATATTTCATAAAAAATGAGAGTTTCAAACATGAACAAAAAATTAGTCCCAAACATTACGAAAAAAACAATAAGATCCAACCTGTGTGCATCGCATGGGTCCTAAGGCAGTCCAAACCTGTGTGCATCGCATGAGGATGAATATAAAAGGTATCCAACATTAATGTCATTGCTTCATATTTAAAATAAGAGTAAAATGTAGAAATCGTCCTTGTGGTTTGCAAAAATTGCATGTATCATCCCTGGTCTTCTGATGAGGCGAAAAATGATCCATTTTTAGGGAGTCATTTAAGCCCGAATCCGACTTTATTTGATCAAATATTTCCCTAAATCGTTCCTTTTGTGATTTTAGGTACTTGGAGAGTGAATTCTGGAAAAGAAGCTATTTTGGACGTTTTTGGAGCATAAAAGTGAAGAAAACGGCAAAGTCTCAAATTTCTATGCTGGAACAGTGCGTGAAGGCGTCACAGATTGCTCTTGACGGCGTCAAGACCCAAAGAATAAAATACCGTGGTAGCTGACGGCGTCACATAGGCCGTCATAAGTAGATCAAGGCCGTCCAAGGAAGTATTTGGCGGCGAGATGACGGCGTCACACCCTTACTCTTGACGCCGTCACCTCGGTTTTCCTATATATAGTTTTCTAGTTTTTTCATTAAAGGGGAAGTTTTGGTGAAACGCTAAAGATGAATTTGGTGCATCTTTTACAGGTTTTTCAAGGGTTCCAAACCCTTGATACCTTGCATTGTAATTGAGATAAGTGTTCTTCTAATTCAATCAATATGTCTATGTGTTGGTTGTCTATATCTTGTTCTTGTCTCAATTTCATTATGCTAGGCTAGATCTCTTTTGTGTTTGCTTAGATCTAATGAAACCTAGATGTTGATTACTTGTTTATTCTTATCTTGGATGAATGATTTTATATGTTAGGCTTAAGAAAACTGGCAGATCTCCAAATGGTAACATGCTTGAACGTCTTAAGAAACATGAACCGAGGCGTACTAGGTCTTTATTGGTTGTATTTAATGCATGAGCCACTGTTTACAATCCCTATAGTTGTGCTGGGTCATGGTGTAGGAGGAGATAAGAGCTCATAGAATTGGGGAGTTATGTATGCCCCCATGAATGGTATTAAGGAATACAATCCGTCATCCATACAAGTATAACAAGTAATTAACGTGTAAAAGATATCTAGGGAGTAGTGAAGTCTAAGTAAACACAATTTCTCCAATTACTGCTCACAACCTTAGTATAATTTAGTTTAATTTCAATTTTAGTATTTTATTTTGATTACATATTAGTTTTGGGTTAGTTGAATAGCAACTAATTCCGCCCACTCTTCCAAAACCCGAGATTTTACTTGATTTCATAAAAATACAAAAATACAAAAATAATCATCCCTCACCTTTAGAACTAGTAATTAGGTTTTCTAATCCTAGCGACACTATTCCTAAGCTGAACGATCAATCCCCCGGTACTTGTCACTATACTATACTACAACGATCAGGTACACTGCTTGCTGGGGGTTGTAAGCTTCTCGAGATCCCTCGAGAGGTAAAGCCTATTGCGATTCCCACGCATCAAGTTTTTGGCGCCGCATGCCGGGGAATAGTTATTGTCTAGGTTAGGATTTCTTTTTATTAGGTCTACTTGCTAGATTCCTTTCTAGTAAGACTTTATTTTTATTTTTAGGTCTTCTTTAGTCTATCTTATTTCTTCGTGCCTTTGTTCGTAACTCTTTACCATCCGACATCATGGAAGGTGGTAACATCTTTGAACCAGTCATCCCACCACAACAAAACCCACCATTAGAACCCCTTAGGCCCCGAACCTTAGGAGAGTATTCCCGACCTAGCCACCAAGGCTACCGAAACACCATTGAGCTCACCGGAGACAACGTGACCCCCTTGCGATCCGACACCATCCGGTTGGTGCAAAGCGGATGTGCATTCCATGGACTTCGTTCCGAAGATCCAAACCAACACCTTAAGGACTTCCTCAAAATCGTAGATTCCATAGACCTAGGTGTTGAAACTAGAGAGACTACCCGTTTATGCCTATTCCAATTCTCTCTACGGGATCAAGCTAGTCAATGGCTTGAGCGTTTACCCGCGGGATCCATCACCACATGGGATGATCTCACCACTCGTTTCCTTGCTCAATTTTTCCCACCGGGGAGAACTACTAAGCTTAGAAATGACATTTTGATGTTCCAACAACGTCAAAATGAAACCTTTTATGAAGCATGGATTCGATATAAAGACCTACTCCGAAAAGTTCCTCATCATGGGATCGAACCATGGCTTCAGATCCAAATATTTTATGGTAAGGTTGACTATCAAACAAGGAAAGCCATTGATTACACAGCCAAGGGTAGGCTAGATAGACTTAGCGTTGACGAGTGCTGGAAAGTTCTTGAGGAGTTGGCACAATACGAAGAGGAAGGATGGGAGGACCCGATGCTCCCAAGCAAGGCAAAACTTGATTACGCATGTGCCACCCAAGAACAATTGTTAGGAAGAATCGAGAAGCAGGTAAAAGAATTGATGAGTATTGAGAAACTTGCTGCTGAACCCGTGTGGAATCCTAATCCACGTAGGAATACGGTTATCAGCCAAAATTTCCCTGAACGTTCACGACAAGAGGAATTCGAAGGGATAATGGTAACCTTCATGGATAATCAGGAAAAACAAATCCAGCACCTAGAGGCACGCATGGAAAGCACTCATAAAGCTTTTATGAATTTCGCAGATCAATTCATATCAAGGGTCAAAGACAAGATCAAAGAAAATTCCATACCTAAAAAATTGAAAAAGTCTTCGAGGTGTCAACCCCTTTGGTATTTGACCAAGAGGATAGCGAGAGATTTTCCTCAAAAGCTTTACCATTAACTACCCCCCGTTCTCATAAACACCCCCATGCGGAGAAAAGCTCGCAAATCCATAGCATTTTCGTTGGATGCTTGCGAACTACATTCCCGATCTCATCCAAAAAACGTTCCTTTGGTTTTAAACCCGGTGTAAAGAGGTTGCACCTCAAAAACACCACTGATTTGAAACCTCCTATGGAACAACATCTTTCTTCTCACACCAATGACCCGTGTAGAGGGATCAACTTAGCCAAAACGTCACCCGACCCCCTCTACTACCTAACTTCTTTCCGCGACAGTAATGAGACATTAGACCCTGGTGGACCTCATTAACGGAATAGCTACTCATGGGTTTTACTAATGTTTAGTTATTCACGCAAAGAGCAGGGACTAAACATGAAACTACTCCAAACCTCACCCTACACGGGCATCTGACGGCGTCAGATTTAACTCTTGACGCCGTCAGCTCGATGGATCAGCAATATTAACCCAAAACCAATCACTTTCAACCCATACCCCACAAATCTCACCCAAGTGCTGCAGCTACTCCGATTCTCAACCTCCCAATTCGACATCTTCCGCATCCGATCTCCACTTTGTAAGTAAGTTTTCTTCATCCTTTTTCAATCAATTATCCTTAGGACCTATCAATTTGAAAAACCCCTTTCGCCCGAAACCCCATTCTTGACCCACTATTAGCAAATCGTAATGCCATCCAATTGGTGATTTGTAATCGTGGGGTTACCATTTGATGATGTTGTCTCACCCAAATCATGCATTAATTTAGAGAAAACCCATCATGCCTCGGATTCTTTGACCCCCCACCCCTGTTTCCTGATTAAAGGAGCGTTTGGGTAATGGGTTAAGAGTTTGAAAATTGATTTTTTCCCTCGCATTTGCATGGCTCTGATTCTGATCCATCTGACGGCGTCAAGATTACTCTTGACAGCGTCAGATGTGTCTGACTGCATAAAGTTCATAAAAAATTCGCGTTCTAATCGTTTCCATTCATTCCACCTTTTTCCAGGAAAATGAGCAAAAGATCTCGCCAACATAAGGGCAGTTCCTCTAGATCTCAAGGGGTCAATTATGGAGAATTAGTGCATAGTTGGGGCGAGTTTGGCGATGTTGGTACTAGCACCAAGTATGCGGAGTTGTGTAACCACCATATTGATGCTGAGGCTGTGGTTGACAGGGATTTTCTGAGAGCCAGTGGGTTGGAGGCTTCATTTTTAGGGAGGATCCGCACAGATGGGTTTGCGGGTCCGCAGTGGGAGAGGTTGTTTAGGCTTCGAGAGACAGTATATAGTGAGTTAGTGTGGGAGTTCTTTGCGACCTTCCGTTTTGATCAGGCTGAGGCTAGGGGAGATATGGGGTGGCACCACTGTGTATTTTAGGCTAGGAGGAGAGTTGAGGTCATGTTCAGTGGCTGAGTTTGGTTGGAGGCTTGGGCTATATACTAGTGAGGAGGTTGATGGGGCTTTTCTGCTGAGGTTGTTACATGGAGAGACTCAGAGGAGTGAGATGAGGTGTGTCACTTTTTGGCCAACCATAGGGGATGGGGTTTACACCTCGACTACTGGGGCTGCATCGATCAGGGACCCCATTGTTAGGCTAGTTCACAGGTGCATCACATACAGCCTGTCTGCACGTCATGGCACCACTCACCGTATCACTGCTTCGGACTTGTTCTACTTGTACACCATCTTTTCTGCGGATGTCTACTGCAACATCCCGTTTTGGGTGGCCAGTTATTTGAGGACCAGTGTGGGTGAGAGGGATATTGACAAGGTTTATGGGGGGATGTTCGTGACCCGGTTGGCTCGTTCCTATGGTCTTCTTACTCCTCAGATCATAGGGTACTTGAGCGACTGCGGGAACTGCAGGGTAGTGAGGGCGAAATCCCTTAGGCAGATGAGCATTGTGATGCAGATGGTGGATGGGTCCTACACATGGTACGTGGCAGCAGGGCCTGATGGTGAGGATGATGATGATGATGATGATGATGAGGGGATGCCCCAGCAGCATCAGTTTGCTGGGTATGAGGAGGGGACGGCTGATTACTACCGACACATGAGTCGGGGAGACTGGCAGGCACACCAGGGTGCCTGGATGGGTCAGATGGATACGTGGCGAGCCACTACTGACCAGCGCTTTGATTGGATGTATGATCATACCGTCCGCCAGATGCAGCACCTCTCCACCCGAGATCAGCTTGAGCCTCACCTGCAGATTGACCCCTTCCCAGGCCGAGAGACTGACTACCCTCCCTATGGGTATACTGGGCACCTCCCACCTGGCTACGATTATCGCTTTGGTCCTCCCCCTCAGTGATTCATTTTGATATCTGTGGTTCTTGAACAATTTATTCTTGGTTGTATGATTTGAAACATTTGGTCTTGTAATAGTTTAGGATTCAGCCTCTGTTGGCTTTGGACACTTTCTATTTTTGTTCTTTTAACAAATATTATGCATGTTTAACTTTTAATTTTTATTGATGGTTAATCTTTGCAACCCATGTTTTGTGTGATTTTATTTGTTTGATTGTTATTTACTTCTGTATGCATGTTTTATTTTTATTGTTGGAAGATCATGTTTCTCAATTAAAATGTGGAGATACTTTACTATGTTGTTTGGCCTAGTCTTAACTCCAACCTAAAGGTATTTTTGCAAAAAGATAAGTGTAAGGGGAAACCCCAAATATGTTTTTAAGAAACAAACCGATCATGATTCTCCACAATATTAAATGAACATGTATATTCGTATTTGTTAGAGTCAAATGCTTGTATTGAGTCATAATGAAGTTTTCCAGGATTTTCCAGGAAGTAGGACCAAGTTTTTCCAGAAATTTTCCGGAAATTTAACATAAGAATTTCTGCAGGTCCATTCTGACGACGTCAGAGTATTACTCTTGACGGCGTCAGGAGTTAAAATCTGGAAATTTTACCGGTTTTGTTTTTCTAACGGAGTCTTAGGGTTTTTGTGAATTATTAAGTTTTATAATCTCTAGGAAATCTGCAAACTTCATTCCACAAGCATTATATCTTACTTTGTTTTCTAGGATTTAGTAACTTATATAGGATGCCGCCGATTTTACGCAAGGTTGTCTTGTCTATTGTTGTCAGGATTTACAGGTTATTTTCGACAAGGAGATGATTTATATTCTGGAAGGGAAGCTTTGATTGTTCGTTTTCTTGGAGGAAGATTTAACCTGGCCAACCTATAATCCATACCGAGCGAATCAGGGGAGTATTTGATTTCATTCTCTTTACTTTTTCTCTTTTACATTCTTTACTTGAACATTGGGGACAATGTTCATCTTAAATGTAAGGGGAGGGTAAAAAGATGATACCTTACATATGCACTTTCGCTTGAGTTTGTTTTGCTTAATGGTAGATGTGTAATAAAACTATGAGAAATACTTGTTAGTGTAATTTTAGCGCCAAATTTAAAATTTTTCACAACATTTAGGAGTGAAACTTTAGCCATAGCAAGCGTCTCATGGATAGGAGGTTGTATGACTAGCACATAACCGTATATTCAGAAAAATTTTCCACCCAAAAATGTGAGGTTCGCCTTTAGATTTGATAGGAAAAGCATTCATTATTGGTGCTTATGAGTGTACCGGTAGCATTTAGATTCTAGAACTTGCGTTAGTGATGCATCCCGAGACCGCTAGTGAGACTACATTCGTGTGGTAGGATTTACTACATGATAAGAGGCATTAGGATCACCCTTGTGTTAAACCCGTATCATAATTACTTGACCATTTAAGTCATATTACTTGGCTAGTTAAGTCAACTAATTTTTCCCACACCCTTTGCGTTGTACTCATTTTTAGTACACGATACCCCTAGTACACCCCTCCGAGCCTATCTTTTCGTTTCTAACTTTAAGCATCTTACTTAAAGGAAGAATTTGTTACACCCCACTTAAATGTACACCCAAATCGCCTTAGCCTTTCGTGTATGCGCTCATTTTTAGTGCATTATTGTTATTTGTTAAACCCTAAGTTAACTTTCTAATTGATTACATGGTTGCTAAGTCGAGTCATATCCTTGTACATATTGTTTTGGGACGATTGGGACTCATGGGTAAGTACTTATTTTATGGAGTAATGGGGAAGAACATAATATTATTACCCCATATGTGCGTTAATCTTAAAAGTGCTCCAAGTGTTTTGATTTTCTTAATTCGAGTCATTAGAATAGTTTAATGTAAAGTATGTAAAGATTCAAGTGTAAAGGGAACGTTCATACCCCTATGATGTATTATTTTTGATGGTAGAGTAAGAGTGTATGCAAAAAAAAAAAAAAAAAATAAAAAAAAAAAAAATAAAAAAAAAACGAAAAAATTAAGAAAAAGAAAAAATAATAGAAAAAAAAGAGAGAAAAAACATACGGACTACCATCCCGTTTTTATTCTATGTTCATTTTATGTTTTTGTTATTTTTCATTTGTTAGTTTAAGTCGAGTCTAGTCTTGGCTTAGCAACGCCATCTTGTACATGTAATTAACCAAGATTGTTAACTCGCCACCAGTAAAACTTCCTTTATCCAATAAAACCGTGTAATTCATATCCCTATACCTAACGTTACAACCCTTTAAAAGACCTCTTTGATAGTTTATCCTAGGTGCTTACGCCATGTGGTGGAGGTTTGATCCTTTCCCAAGCCTATGGTAATCTATTTTGCTATGACAGGTAGTGAGAGATATCTTCCATTTCCATAATGTTATATTACTTTATTACACCCGAGAGATGTGAGTATCTAAACACTATTTGTGAGGTGCTTGTGTATGACCTCCGTGCTTGTCTATTGGTCTTTAGTGGAACGATTATTTGTTGTAATTACTTTTATATTAGTGTTAAATGACCCCTAACTTGTCTTTTGAGTAGAATAAAAGCTCATTTGCTTGAGGACAAGCAAATCTCAAGTGTAAGGGTATATGATGAGGCGAAAAATGATCTGTTTTTAGGGGGTCATTTAAGCCCGAATCTGACTTTATTTGATCAAATATTGCCCTAAATCGTTCCTTTTGTGATTTTAGGTACTTGGAGAGTGAATTCTGGAAAAGAAGCTATTTTGGACGTTTTTGGAGCATAAAAGTGAAGAAAACGACAAAGTCTCAAATTTCTATGCTGGAACAGTGCGTGAAGGCGTCACAGATTGCTCTTGACGGCGTCAAGACCCAAAGAATAAAATACCGTGGTAGCTGACGGCGTCACATAGGCCGTCATAAGTAGATCAAGGCCGTCCGAGGAAGTATTTGGCGGCGAGATGACAGCGTCACACCCTTACTCTTGACGCCGTCACCTCGGTTTTCCTATATATAGTTTTCTAGTTTTTTCATTAAAGGGGAAGTTTTGGTGAAACCCTAAAGACGAATTTGGTGCATCTTTTACAGGTTTTTCAAGGGTTCCAAATGTAAGAATTCGCATTTTTAGGTTAACTTTTATTCCCGAAAATTTTACTATTCACTTTTTACTATTCACTTTTACTATTCACATCCAAAATTTTTATTTCATATTTTCGTAAGTTAAACTATTTTAATGATAATCCGAGAATTTCACACTCGTCGGATCATTTCTGCAAAAATCACGAAGCCGTGTCCGAGATTTACTTTTAGGTTTAAACGTCATTCTAGCATCCCGATATGTCCATAAAACATTATAAACAATAGAAATATGATTTTCTCTCATTTTAGGACAATTCCAAAAGTTTTGGAATTTTACGTTTTCCAGTTCAGCGTTTTACGCGAATTACGCGTTTTAGACCCGCGTTTCCAGTTTTAGCAGCGTTTAAGCAACCCGATAGAACTTATCACTCATTAAATAGGCTAAGATAGGTTATATTAATAAGTTCTAACATATTTATAAATTTCATATTTTTAGGATACCCGATTTTAAGTTTCATGACTTAACGACTTACCGTTAGCGATTACCGGGACCAAAACTCACTCCGTAACTTAGATAAGACCATGACTACTCATCTAGTCACCCCTTATCCCATATGAACGTGTATCACAAGCCTTGTTGGCTTGTGATAAGTCTTGAGGACTTTAGGTAGCAAACATGTGTAAAACTTCCTAAGTAAGCTTCCTAAATATTTTAAAAACTAACCTCCTTAATGAACCTTCCTAGGCACCTTCCTTGCACCTCCTCTTCATGCTATAAATACAAGCTCATCACCTTCCTTTCTCATCACTAAAAACGCCACAACATAAATCCCTAGCACCATGATCCTTTGATCTTCAATATACAAGTTACACTACAAAGTTCAAGGTCTTAGTATTCTCTACCTAGTTCTTAAGTTTGTTTGGTAATTCCATGGTTGAATTAGGAGCTACACAAGGTGATTAGGGGCTGAAGTTAATGGGTTTTCACAAGGTCTATATCAAGTCTATCAATGGTTAGCAAGGGTTGTGGTGATTGGTTGAAAGCTTAGGTTTAGTGTCCTAGTTCCATACTTGACTTCCTTTCTTAAGAGAAAGCCAAAAGTTGTAAGCAAACCCTAACATACTCCTTGCTTAATTATCATTTTCATGCTCTTTGTGTTCCTTTCATGCTATACATGTTCTTGTTATTGTATTCATGATGTTTAAAAATGGATAAAACAAGTATTGGTATACATATGTTAACTTATGACAAGTAAACAAGCAAACTAGTGATTTTTATGGAGAACCACGACCAAAATAGTACAACTATGATATTTGACACTTACTTACTGTTAAAGAGGACTTAACAAGGAAAACATAGCAATTTGAATCACCCAAAACGAGTACCCGAGTCAAAAGTTATGGCCATAAGAAGTTAGCGAAACCAAAACGGCAAAACTGCCTATACCCTACTGTTTTGCATTCTGCCAATTTGAAAGTCACCCTTCTGGTCTGATTCATCAAAAAGTTAAAACACGAAAGTTGTCCGGAACGACGTTTTCGTTCAGGTTTAAAGAAGCTCGAGCCCTGAAAACGCTTTCTGAGTGATAATTTTCTTCAAATTCTTAACAGCCCATTTTTAGACCAAAGTCATTATATAATAGTCATGATTTACTAAGACCAAGAGGTCTAATGATCTAAAGCCAAGACCACAACCATGGCTAATGCCAAGGTTGAGTCTCAAGACCATGGTAACAATGACCAAGGTCACGGCAAAGCCACGGCTAAAGACCATATAACTTTTAAAGATCAAAACTTATATATATGTTATCAAATACTACAATAGTAGGGAGCCTCATGTGAGGAGTTCATTAAGTAAGCCGTCGAGATGAGTTGTGGATTTACGAATTAAAGTGTCCTGGCTCCTCGAACGTTTACTCCATGACTTCTGAATTATGTCGGCCCGAACGGTAGTAAGAGATATACAACCTATACATGTTTCATAAACCATTTATATTCAAAGACTTACACTATATACTAAGTACTACATCATGAACATTATGCAAGACATATATAGGCAATTATTCGTATTCTTAGACGTTACTCCAAACCTAAGTCGCAACGTTCTATTATAGGTAGCTCTTAGAGACTTTCGCGATTCGACTACCACTATCATTTCTCATTACATAAGCTTAAGGTGAGTCATAGCCCCTACTCTTTTAATACTTGTTTTTATTCTTTGGGGGAGATACATGCACAACTACTTGCTTACTTGTACAAATACTCAAAACATTTATACTTGATTGCTTTATACTTGATTGTGTTATACTTGATTTCATTATACTTGATTGCATTATACTTGATTGCGTTATACATACTTGTTACACTATACTTGCTTAATTTAAATACAAGATTTGTATTTACGTGCATACACAATACTCTATGCTGTCAAAGGAGAGGTATTAATAGTACTAGTATGGGCCTACACCCCCCACCTAAGTCCAAGATTCGAGACGTTGGGTGACATGTACTATTTGGGATGGTGGTTCCCCGCCTATGGGTCCAAAATGACGTGACCATGGGTGAATATAATCCTTAGAAACTATATATTAGCAGTGGGTTGTGAACACACAGGTTGCAAGTCTCTTATGGCGGGACCTGCAACTGAGTGGATTCTCAATGTCTTTGCTGTGTGAACATTCTTTATCGGCTTTTTCAACTGTTTTAAGACAAACTCTATGAACTCACCAACCATTGTGTTGACACTTTAGCATGTTTATCTCAGGTTAGTAAGGCGATAGCTAGTGCGTGGAACTTAGAGTCAAGCTGCATATTCTGAAGACTTACGCTTTTATCATTTACCATTCAAAACATTTTGTATACATTTATGTATCATACTTTGGAATCTCATGTTTGTAACTTTGAATTCATTAATCGAATGGTAACTTTTCAAAATGTCTCATTTAGAGTTCGTTTTCTATAACTTGTACTTTGTATTATGAAGTAGCACCCCTATGACACAGTCTTCCGCTGCGGTATTTTGGGGGTGTTACAGATTGGTATCAGAGCCTTGGTTATAGAGAACTAGGTTGCATTTAGTGCCTAGACTATAACTGCTATATACGTTGAGACCTTCCTCTTTATTTGCCTTACACACACTACATACGCATACGCTTTTTGGTAGTTGTTGGTTTAGTTCCACGCTGTTAGATGATGTGACTTTAGTATTATAAGGAGCCCCAGAGATTAGTCGAGTCATTAAAAACATGGAGCTCAGTAACAACTAATTATTTAACTTGATCTTGTCACAGTTCTTGTTTGATGAGACACAAGATTTGAGTTAAATAATATTATTGCTTAGCTTTAGGGATTTGATGACTTGATTATCTTACTATCGGCCTCAGAAGGCGGATTTTGTGTCGGAAATTCTTAAGTAGGATGATTTAGAATCTCCTTATTTAAGTGGATTGGGACGCCTCTTCATTTAAATAAAGAAATTGTAAATCACCGAACCATAAGTTTATGAGACCTTACTTACATAAATTTGGACGCTTCTTTATGTAAGTAATGTGTTATAAATAAGTGGGCTTAATTGTAGCCGATACAACTCCTTAACCAGAACCTTAGACGAATCAGAGTAAACACCACTATATTAGAGATCCCGAATTCTCTTAGACACACCGTAAGTAGTTAACATCAACTGAACTTCGGGACGAAGTTCTCCTTAAGGGGTAGAGACTGTAACAATTCGCATTTTCAGGTTAACTTTTATTCCCGAAAATTTTACTATTCACTTTTTACTATTCACTTTTTACTATTCACTTTTACTATTCATATCCAAAATTTTTATTTCATATTCTCGTAAGTTAAACTATTTTAATAATAATCCGAGAATTTCACACTCGTCGGATCATTTCTGCAAAAATCACGAAGCCGTGTCCGAGATTTACGTTTAGGTTTAAACGTCATTCTAGCATCCCGATATGTCCATAAAACATTATAAACAATAGAAATATGATTTTCTCTCATTTTAGGACAATTCCAAAAGTTTTGGAATTTTACGTTTTCCAGTTCAGCGTTTTACGCGAATTACGCGTTTTAGACCCGCGTTTCCAGTTTTAGCAGCGTTTAAGCAACCCGATAGAACTTATCACTCATTAAATAGGCTAAGATAGGTTATATTAATAATTTCTAACATATTTATAAATTTCATATTTTTAGGATACCCGATTTTAAGTTTCATGACTTAACGACTTACCGTTAGCGATTACCGGGACCAAAACTCACTCCGTAACTTAGATAAGACCATGACTACTCATCTAGTCACCCCTTGTCCCATATGAACGTGTATCACAAGCCTTGTTGGCTTGTGATAAGTCTTGAGGACTTTAGGTAGCAAACATGTGTAAAACTTCCTAAGTAAGCTTCCTAAATATCTTAAAAACTAACCTCCTTAATGAACCTTCCTAGGCACCTTCCTTGCACCTCCTATTCATGCTATAAATACAAGCTCATATCCTTCCTTTCTCATCACTAAAAATGCCACAACATAAATCCCTAGCACCATGATCCTTTGATCTTCAATATACAAGTTACACTACAAAGTTCAAGGTCTTAGTATTCTCTACCTAGTTCTTAAGTTTGTTTGGTGATTCCATGGTTGAATTAGGAGCTACACAAGGTGATTAGGGGCTGAAGTTAATGGGTTTTCACAAGGTCTATATCAAGTCTATCAATGGTTAGCAAGGGTTGTGGTGATTGGTTGAAAGCTTAGGTTTAGTGTCCTAGTTCCATACTTGACTTCCTTTCTTAAGAGAAAGCCAAAAGTTGTAAGCAAACCCTAACATACTCCTTGCTTAATTATCATTTTCATGCTCTTTGTGTTCCTTTCATGCTATATATGTTCTTGTTATTGTATTCATGATGTTT
The DNA here is from genome assembly GCA_030686995.1 of Artemisia argyi. Lineage (NCBI taxonomy): Eukaryota > Viridiplantae > Streptophyta > Magnoliopsida > Asterales > Asteraceae > Artemisia > Artemisia argyi. The sequence goes on along the minus strand of CM060685.1, from coordinate 191,191,023 downwards.
AAAAATGGATAAAGCAAGTATTGGTATACATATGTTAACTTATGACAAGTAAACAAGCAAACTAGTGATTTTTATGGAGAACCACGACCAAAATAGTACAACTATGATATTTGACACTTACTTACTGTTAAATAGGACTTAACAAGGAAAACATAGCAATTTGAATCACCCAAAACGAGTACCCGAGTCAAAAGTTATGGCCATAAGAAGTTAGCGAAACCAAAACGGCAAAACTGCCTATACCCTACTGTTTTGCATTCTGCCAATTTGAAAGTCACCCTTCTGGTCCGATTCATCAAAAAGTTAAAACACGAAAGTTGTCCGGAACGACGTTTTCGTTTAGGAGCAAAGAAGCTCGAGCCCTGAAAAAGCTTTCTGAGTGATAATTTTCTTCAAATTCTTAACAGCCCATTTTTAGACCAAAGTCATTATATAATAGTCATGATTTACTAAGACCAAGAGGTCTAATGACCTAAAGCCAAGACCACAACCATGGCTAACGCCAAGGTTGAGTCTCAAGACCATGGTAACAATGACCAAGGTCACGGCAAAGCCACGGCTAAAGACCATATAACTTTTAAAGATCAAAACTTATATATATGTTATCAAATACTACAATAGTAGGGAGCCTCATGTGAGGAGTTCATTAAGTAAGCCGTCGAGATGAGTTGTGGATTTACGAATTAAAGTGTCCTGGCTCCTCGAACGTTTACTCCATGACTTCTGAATTATGTCGGCCCGAACGGTAGTAAGAGATATACAACCTATACATGTTTCATAAACCATTTATATTCAAAGACTTACACTATATACTAAGTACTACATCATGAACATTATGCAAGACATATATAGGCAATTATTCGTATTCTTAGACGTTACTCCAAACCTAAGTCGCAACGTTCTATTATAGGCAGCTCTTAGAGATTTTCGCGATTCGACTACCACTATCATTTCTCATTACATAAGCTTAAGGTGAGTCATAGCCCCTACTCTTTTAATACTCGTTTTAACTCTTTGGGGGAGATACATGCACAACTACTTGCTTACTTGTACAAATACTCAAAACATTTATACTTGATTGCTTTATACTTGATTGTGTTATACTTGATTTCATTATACTTGATTGCATTATACTTGATTGCGTTATACATACTTGTTACACTATACTTGCTTAATTTAAATACAAGATTTGTATTTACGTGCATACACAATACTCTATGCTGTCAAAGGAGAGGTATTAATAGTACTAGTATGGGCCTACACCCCCCACCTAAGTCCAAGATTCGAGACGTTGGGTGACATGTACTATTTGGGATGGTGGTTCCCCGCCTATGGGTCCAAAATGACGTGACCATGGGTGAATATAATCCTTAGAAACTATATATTAGCAGTGGGTTGTGAACACACAGGTTGCAAGTCTCTTATGGCGGGACCTGCAACTGAGTGGATTCTCAATGCCTTTGCTGTGTGAACATTCTTAATAGGCTTTTACAACTATTTTAAGACAAACTCTATGAACTCACCAACCATTGTGTTGACACTTTAGCATGTTTATCTCAGGTTAGTAAGGCGATAGCTAGTGCGTGGAACTTAGAGTCAAGCTGCATATTCTGAAGACTTACGCTTTTATCATTTACCATTCAAAACATTTTGTATACATTTATGTATCATACTTTGGAATCTCATGTTTGTAACTTTGAATTCATTAATCGAATGGTAACTTTTCAAAATGTCTCACTTAGAGTTCGTTTTCTATAACTTGTACTTTGTATTATGAAGTAGCACCCCTATGACACAGTCTTCCGCTGCGGTATTTTGGGGTTCTTACACCAAACCCTTGATACCTTGCATTGTAATTGAGATAAGTGTTCTTCTAATTCAATCAATATGTCTATGTGTTGGTTGTCTATATCTTGTTCTTGTCTCAATTCCATTATGCTAGGCTAGATCTCTTTTGTGTTTGCTTAGATCTAATGAAACCTAGATGTTGATTATGTGTTGATTACTTGTTTATTCTTGTCTTGGATGAATGATTTTATATGTTAGGCTTAAGAAAACTGGCAGATCTCCAAATGGTAACATGCTTGAACGTCTTAAGAAACATGAACCGAGGCGTACTAGGTCTTTATTGGTTGTATTTAATGCATGAGCCACTGTTTACAATCCATATAGTTGTGCTGGGTCATGGTGTAGGAGGAGATAAGAGCTCATAGAATTGGGGAGTTATGTATGCCACCCCATGAATGGTATTAAGGAATATAATCCGTCATCCATACAAATATAACAAGTAATTAACGTGTAAAAGATATCTAGGGAGTAGTGAAGTCTAAGTAAACACAATTTCTCCAATTACTGCTCACAACCTTAGTATAATTTAGTTTAATTTCATTTTTAGTATTTTATTTTGATTACATATTAGTTTTGGGTTAGTTGAATAGCAACTAATTCCGCCCACTCTTCCAAAACCCGAGATTTTACTTGCTTTCATAAAAATACAAAAATATAAAAATAATCATCCCTCACCTTTAGAACTAGTAATTAGGTTTTCTAATCCTAGCGACACTATTCCTAAGCTGAACGATCAATCCCCCGGTACTTGTCACTATACTATACTACAACGATCAGGTACACTGCCTGGTGGGGTTGTAAGCTTCTCGAGATCCCTCGAGAGGTAAAGCCTGTTGCGATTCCCACGCATCATCTTCCATAAGTGCAGGCGGCCTCCCTGGTCTTCCATAAGTGCAGGCAACCTCCCTGGTCTTTATACTTTTGGTTCGTTTTGGTCCCTGACACTTGATGAGGCGAAAAATGATCCGTTTTTAGGGGGTCATTTAAGCCCGAATCCGAGTTTATTTGATCAAATATTGCCCTAAATCGTTCCTTTTGTGATTTTAGGTACTTGGAGAGTGAATTCTGGAAAAGAAGCCATTTTGGACGTTTTTGGAGCATAAAAGTGAAGAAAACGGCAAAGTATCAATTTTCCATGCTGGAAGCACTAGGTGACGGCGTCAAGAGTTACACCCTGACGGCGTCAGATAGCAAGAATAAAATACCGTGGTTGATGACGGCGTCACCAAGGCCGTCACGTGTAAACTTGTCAAAACTTGCACGCGGAGTAGCTGCTATTGTTTTGGTCATAACTTTTGCATACGAACTCGGATTTAGGTGATTCAAAAGCCCACGCGAAGAGGACGAAGAGATCTACAATTTGGTGAAAAAATGGTCTTGACGGCGTCAAGAATACGGGCTGACGCCGTCACGAAGGGCCGACAGAAAACATGCCTATAAATATAACTTCATAACTTCACTTTTTGTAAGCCCTAAACCCTAAAGTCGATTCCTGGGTTTAGGTGGGTGTTTATCCAGCAACTTAGAGGGTTTCAATCACTCCATAAACATCATGTATTGGTTTGATGATTCTATCTCAAATATGTCTTTCATTATTCTTGTTGATTGTCTTTTTTTGATCATGTTTTGCTAATTCACCTTGTGTCTACTTATGATTATGTGAAACTTGTATATAATTGATTAGATCTCATTGATTTCTTGTTGATGTTGTGTCTATCTCCATCAATTAAGGCGTGACAACTTCAATAGATCTAGTTGGTTTAGTTTATAATCCTTGTTTCCTATTGATTCTTGTTTTGATTGAATGATTTATATGTTAGGCTTAAGAAAACTGGCAGATCTCCAAATGGTAACATGCTTGAACGTCTTAAGAAACATGAACCGAGGCGTACTAGGTCTTTATTGGTTGTATTTAATGCATGAGCCACTGTTTACAATCCCTATAGTTGTGTTGGGCATGGTGTAGGAGGAGATAAGAGCTCATAGAATTGGGGAGTTATGTATGCCACCCCATGAATGGTATTAAGGAATACAACCCGTCAATTAAAACAAGGTTACAATTCAATAGGTAGGATTGGATAGCTAGCAAGGAGTAACATATCATGGGTAGACATGCTTCACTTATCTTGTAGAACCTTAGTTTAGTTTTCTTGTTAATTAGTTTAATTAGTAGCTTTTGGGTTAGTTGATTAGCAACTAATTCCGCCCACTCTCCCAATACCCGAGATTTTTACTTGCTTTTCATAAAATATAAAAATACAAAAAGAATCATCCTTCACCTTTAGACCTAGTTAGATTAATTTCAATCTTAACGACACTATTCCTAGCTGAACGATCAATCCCCCGGTACTTGTCACTATACTATACTACAACGATCAGGTACACTGCCTGGTGGGGGTTGTAAGCTTCTCGAGATCCCTCGAGAGGTAAAGCAAGGTGCGATTCCCACGCATCAAGTTTTTGGCGCCGCAGCCCGGGGAATAGTTATTGTTTAGGTTGAATTTGATTTTTATTAGGTCTACTCATTAGATTCCTTTTTAGTGAGATTTTTATTTTCTTTTTATTAGCTTTCTTGTAGTCTATCTTTTCTTTGTGCATTTGTTCGTAGAAACCTTTCCATTGACTCTTCCATTCACCATTATGGAGAATGCGAATACACCATACTACCGACCACGAAACCCATTCTACCCTAATGACATCTTGATGTTCAAACAATATCGAGATGAACCCATATATGATGCATGGACTCGTTTTAAAATTTTACTCCGAATAGTCCCTCATCATAGTTTCACTTTAGCATCCCTAACCCAGACCTTTTACTATCGTGTTAACCGATATGACCAAATGTGCATTGAGGATTTTGCCAATGGGGACTTTAGGGAATTAAATGCTGAAGAAGCATGGGATGCCATAGAAGATTGTGCCCAATATTATTATAGATTAGACAACCCGACAAACAACATAACAAATCATTTGACAACAAATTTGAAGGATCATGAAACAAGTTTGTTGGGGGATGAATATACTCATGTTGAGATACCTAGTTGGATGGCACCTAAAATCATAGTACAAAACAAACATATAGGTAATCTAGGTACAATGGAGGATGAGGTGGATAATCCAAGCCCACAAAGTACCCCACAAGTCCTACCATCATTTGAGGCACATACAATGCCCGTGACTTACCCGGAAGAAGTAGAAGAGACTATAGGAACCCCAATTGAGGTAGAACCCTTGGACCAAGCACCACTAGAGGATATAGGTTTGAACACTTGTAGTGATAACCTTACTCCTAGTTCTAGGGAATTTCCTAGTGTTGATGAACCGGAACCTCAACCTTTACACAACTTCCCATCCTTAGATTTATTTCTAGGAGACAAAAGAGGAACCGACCCACCCATCAACCTATATTATCCGGGTAGTTTTAGGATGAAGGAAGCCATTCACTCACCCCCTTCACCTCACGTGGCATATTTCCACCCTAAGGGTGTGTATCACTACTTCCACCCACACTTAATCCTAAGTGTAGGGAAAACCTCCCCTATTTCCATTAAATAAGGGTAGAGTCAGGCTCGTGACTCAAACAAAAACAAGCGCTTCTTGGGAGGCAACCCATGTTTTTAATTGTTTGATGTTTTATTTGTTTGTTTGTGTCATATATGCTTAATCATAGTTGTTTAATTTTCATGTTTCGAATAATTTGTGAAAATGCTTTATTTTGTTTTTAACCTCGTCTTAATTGCATATAAAGGTATTTTACAAAAAGATAAGTGTAGGGAAATTTATATCTTGTTAAAAAGAACTAAATTCGAACATGAAAACTTCACAATTCATGATTAGCATATATTTTATCTTGTTTGTGTGTCAATAATTGTGGGTATGTTTTATGAGTTCCTATTTGTAATTCATTCCACAAGTATCCTATCCTTTTGTTGCTTTGTCTTGTTTCTATTTCTAAGTCTGGAATTACATCTAGTTGTGATTTTTGTTCGGTTTGATGCTTTGGTTTTTGTGTTTGTTGATTACAGGACAAGAAGATGATTTATATTTCTGGAGGGAAGCTTTCAACGTTCGTCTTCTTGGAGGTAGATTTAACCATGTGGTCACATTATCCACGGTGAACGAATCAGGGGAGTATTAGTTTCTTTCATTCTTATTTATTTACTTTTACATCTTTTATCTAGAACATTGGGGACAATGTTCGGTTTAAGTGTAGGGAAGGTATATTAGAAACTATTACTCCACTTGGTTTTTGTTTTGTTTAATAGTGAATGTGTAATAAAACTGAGAGAAATATTTGTTAGGGCAATTTTAGCACCAAATTTAAAATTTTTTGCAACATGTAGGAGTGAAACTTTAGTCTTAATAAGCGTCTCATGGATAGGAGTTGTATGACTAGCACAAAAACCATACCACTCAAAAATTTCCACCCCAAATATGTGAGGTTCGCCCTTAGATCTTTAGGAAAAAGCATTCATTGTTGGTGCTTATGAGTGTACCGGTAGTATTTAGATTCTAGAACTTGTGATAGCGATGCATCCCGAGACCGCTAGTGAGACTACATTCGTGTAGTTAGGATTTACTACATGATAAGAGGCATTAGGATAACCCTTGTTCTACACCTGTAATATAATTACATTGACTTCATAGGTCAAGTAATTCTCCCACACCCTTAGCGTTGTACTCATTTTTAGTACACGAAACCCCTAGTACACCCCTCCGAGCCTATCTTTTCGTTTCTAACTTTAAGCATTTTACTTAAAGGAAGAATTTGTTTACAATCCACCCCAAATGTGCAACCAAATCGCCTTAGCCTTCCTTGTATGCATTCATCTTTAGTGCATTATTGTTAATTGTTTAAACCCTTTGTTAGTTGTCTAATTGATTATATGGTTGCTAAGTCGAGTCATATCTTGTACATATTGTTTTGGGACGATTGGACTCATGGGTAAAGTACTATTGTAATGGAGTAATGGGGATGATGTCAATTATTACCCCCATATGTGCATTAATATTTAAAAGTACTCCAAGTGTTTTGATTATCTTGATTCGAGTCATTAGAATAGTTGATTGTAAAGTATGTAAAAGCTCAAGTGTAGGGAGGAAACGAGCTCCCTTTGATGTATTGTTTTGGATGGTAGAGTAAGAGTGTATGCAAAAAAAAAAAAAAAAAAAAAAAAAAAAAAAAAAAAAAAAAATCGAAAAAAAAAAGAAAAAAAATAGAAAAAGAAAAGAGAAAAACATACGGGCTACCATCCGTTTCTTTTATTTATGTTTAAGTCAAATAGTGTCTTGAAAATCCAAAAAGAGTCGTAGTTAGTTTAAGTTGAGTCGAGTCTTGGCTTAGCAACGCCTCATTGTACATGTAGTTAACTAAGACGATTGACTTGCCACCAGTAAAATATCCGTTTATCCAACAAAACCGTGTTTTCCATATCCCCTACACCTAACGTTATAACCCTTTAAAAGACCTCTTTGATAGTCTATCCTATGTGCTTACGCCAAGTGGTGGAAGTTTGATCCTTTCCCAAGCCTATGGTAATCTATTTGCTATGACAGGTAGAGAGTGATATTTCTCCATTTCCAATTATGACATATAAATTTTCAACACCCGAGAGATGAGAGTATCCAAATACTTAATGTGAGGTGCTAGTGTATAATTTCCGTGCTTGTTTTGACTAAGGTGGAACGATCATTTGTTGTAATTACTTTTATATTAGTATTAAATGACCCCTAACTTGTATTTTGATTGGTGGAAAAGCTCATTTGCTTGAGGACAAGCAAATCCCAAGTGTAGGGATATATGATGAGGCGAAAAATGATCCGTTTTTAGGGGGTCATTTAAGCCCGAATCTGAGTTTATTTGATCAAATATTGCCCTAAATCGTTCCTTTTGTGATTTTAGGTACTTGGAGAGTGAATTCTGGAAAAGAAGCCATTTTGGACGTTTTTGGAGCATAAAAGTGAAGAAAACGGCAAAGTATCAATTTTCCATGCTGGAAGCACTAGGTGACGGCGTCAAGAGTTACACCCTGACGGCGTCAGATAGCAAGAATAAAATACCGTGGTTGATGACGGCGTCACCAAGGCCGTCACGTGTAAACTTGTCAAAACTTGCGCGCGGAGTAGCTGATATTGTTTTGGTCATAACTTTTGCATACAAACTCGGATTTAGTTGATTCAAAAGCCCACGCGAAGAGGACGAAGAGATCTACAATTTGGTGAAAAAATGGTCTTGACGGCGTCAAGAGTACGGGCTGACGCCGTCACGAAGGGCCGACAGAAAACATGCCTATAAATATAACTTCATAACTTCACTTTTTGTAAGCCCTAAACCCTAAAGTCGATTCCTGGGTTTAGGTGGGTGTTTTTCCAGCAACTTAGAGGGTTTCAATCACTCCATAAACATCATGTATTGGTTTGATGATTCTATATCAAATATGTCTTTCATTATTCTTGTTGATTGTCTTTCTTTGATCATGTTTTGCTAATTCACCTTGTGTCTACTTATGATTATGTGAAACTTGTATATAATTGATTAGATCTCATTGATTTCTTGTTGATGTTGTGTATATCTTCATCAATTAAGGCGTGACAACTTCAATAGATCTAGTTGGTTTAGTTTATAATCCTTGTTTCCTATTGATTCTTGTTTTGATTGAATGATTTATATGTTAGGCTTAAGAAAACTGGCAGATCTCCAAATGGTAACATGCTTGAACGTCTTAAGAAACATGAACCGAGGCGTACTAGGTCTTTATTGGTTGTATTTAATGCATGAGCCACTGTTTACAATCCCTATAGTTGTGCTGGGCATGGTGTAGGAGGAGATAAGAGCTCATAGAATTGGGGAGTTATGTATGCCACCCCATGAATGGTATTAAGGAATACAACCCGTCAATTAAAACAAGGTTACAATTCAATAGGTAGGATTGGATAGCTAGCAAGGAGTAACATATCATGGGTAGACATGCTTCACTTATCTTGTAGAACCTTAGTTTAGTTTTCTTGTTAATTAGTTTAATTAGTAGCTTTTGGGTTAGTTGATTAGCAACTAATTCCGCCCACTCTCCCAATACCCGAGATTTTTACTTGCTTTTCATAAAATATAAAAATACAAAAAGAATCATCCTTCACCTTTAAACCTAGTTAGATTAATTTCAATCCTAACGACACTATTCGTAGCTGAACGATCAATCCCCCGGTACTTGTCACTATACTATACTACAACGATCAGGTACACTGCCTGGTGGGGGTTGTAAGCTTCTCGAGATCCCTCGAGAGGTAAAGCAAGGTGCGATTCCCACGCATCAACACTAACAACCGTTAGTCCATCTCTGTTAGTTGATACATAAATGGTCCCTGTCCGTACGCTAAATTGCGTCCAACGTCCCTATTTTTTTGAAATTTTCTTTTTTTCACTTTTTTTTTGAAATTTTTTTTCCCGGAAATATATTTTCGGAATTATTTTTTTTCTCAAATTAATTTTTTTATAAATTTTTTTTTCGTGAAATCATTTCTTTTTCTTAATTTTATTTTCGAAATTAATTTTTTTTGAAAATTATTTTTCTAAAAACAAATTTTCAATGAAAAAAAATTTTTTTTGGAAAAAAGTTATTTCAGAAAAAAAATTCAAATAAAATATTAATTTTTCTTAAAAAGAAATCGGGAAAAGAATTTCTAAACAAAATTTCTAAAAAAATTTTGAAAAAAGTTTCTTAAAAAATAAATGGGAAAAAAATTAATTTTTCTAAAAAAATTAGTTTCGAAAATAAAATTAAGAAAAAGAAATGATTTCACGAAAAAAAAAAGTTTCTAAAAAAATTAATCTGAGAAAAAAAATAATTCCGAAAAGAAATTTCGGAAAAAAAAATTTCGAGAAAAAGTGTTGGAAAAAGAAAATTTCAAAAAAATAGGGACGTTGGACGCAATTTAGTGTAGGGACATGGACCTTTTATTTATCAACTAACTGAGATGGACTAACGGTTGTTAGTGCCAGGGACCAAAACGAACCAAAAATATGAAGATCAAGGAGGCCGCCTGCACTTATAGAAGACCAGGGAGGATACATGCAATTTTTGCAAACCACAAGGATGATTTCTGCATTTTTCTCTTAAAATAATTTATGTAACTTATACATATTAAGATATTACTTGTGAAGAGACTCTTTTCAATGTAACATCTTGAAAAAAATTCTCTTCACATATACTCTTTTAATATCAATAAACTATTTTAAATGTATGACATGCTTGGAAATATGATACCATCACAACTTAGATATATAATGACGAAAATAAGTGCCGAAGGTTACGCTATAAAAACTTATATACAGCCCATGTGCAACTCAATAAAGTATTTTAAATAGTATAAAGCTTAGCTAATGTGTGACACCATGACAACTTAAATATAAAATGACGAAAATAAGTGCCGAATATTACGCTATGAAAATTTCTATACAGCTGATGCGTGGGAATTGCACCAGACTTTACCTTTCGAGGGATCTCGAGAAGCTTACAACCCCCACGAGGCAGTGTACCTGATCGTTGTAGTATAGTATAGTGACAAGTACCGGGGGATTGATCATTCAACTCAGGAATAGTGTCGCTAGGATTAGAAAGCCTAAAAACGAGGTCTAGAGGCTAGGGATGATTCTTTTTGTAATTTTTTTATGTTTTATAAAAGCAAATAAAAATCTCGGTTTTTAGAAGAGTGGGCGGAATTAGTTGCTAGTCAACTAACCCAATTACTAAGATGCAATCAAAATAAAATAATAAAAATGAAAATAAACTAAATTAAACTAGAGGTGTGAGCAATATATGGGAGAATTGTGTTTACTTAGATTTCACTACTCCCTAAATATCTTTTACAGGTTAATTACTTGTTACAGTTGCGTGGATGACGGATTATATTCCTTAATACCATTAATGGGGTGGCGTACTTACTTCCCCAATCCTATAAGCTCCTACTTCACTCCTATGTCGAGCCGGCTAAGAAGCTCCTAACATGGGATTACTAGAATTCGCTCATGCATTAAATACAATCATAAAAACCTAGTACACATCGGTTCATGTTTCTTAAGACGTTAGCAAGTTACACAATGAAGATCTGCCAGTTTTCTTAAGCCTAACATTGAAATCATTCATCCATTACAACTATAAACAAACAATCAACCTATAATCAACATCTAGGTTTCATTACATCTAAGCAAACACATGAAAGATCTAGCCTAGCATGTTATAATCAAGACAAGCATAAGATATATTCAAACAACACATAGACATATTGAATGAATTGAAAGAAGACTTATCTTAATTGAACATGAAAGGTTTCAAGGGGTGAAAACCCTTGAAAATACTGTTACAAACGACCTAGGGTTTATTAGGTTCGGCCCTAGTATTCACCACATAAGTTCCTCTCTTAATGAATGAAAAATAGAAAAGTATATACAGATTTTGTGAGGTGACGGCATCAAGAGTAAATTTCTGACGCCGTCATCTCGCTGCCAATAAAGTTCTCGGACTGCCTAGATCTGGATCTGACGTCGTCATGTGTAATCCTTCTTTAGGCCGTCACCAAAGTAACTCTTGACGCCCTACTTCTGACGCCTTTAGGTTTTCTCTGGGTCGTCATGGATTTTGCTCTTGACGCCGTCATATTTTCCTTCTTGACGCCGTCAGGTACTGTTCCCATCATGGAAAATTAAGTCTTTGTCGTTTACTTCACTTTTATGCGCCAAAAACGTCTAAAATACTTCCTTTTCCAGAATTCACTCCCAAAGTACCTAAAATCACAAAAGGAACGATTTAGAGCAATATTTGATCAAATAAATTCAATTTCGGGCTTAAATGACCCCCTAAAAACGGTTCATTTTTCGCCTCATCAACAGCCCATGTGCATCACACGTATTTTTAATATATGAAAACTTCTATACAGCCCATGTGCATCGCACGAGCATTGTTGACTATCATAAGAAATAGTTATAACTTAGCCGGATGTATTAATATTAGTTAGTTCCAACAAAAAACGATTGAGTCAATACCAAAATAAATAGACAAAAAATATTACTTAAAAAATACATCTTAAAAGATTAAATGTCAATAAAATATTTTAAATACGTATCATGTTTACAAAATGTATGCTACCATGATAACTTATATATATAATGACAAAAATACGTCTCGAATATAAAATGACGAAAATAAAAGACGGATATTAAACTTTGAAAACTTATATACAGCCCATGTGCATCGCACGGTCTTTCAGAGTTTGCCAAAATAACAAAATACGACATATTAAAAATATCACCTTGAATAATGAATAGAATGGAAAAATTACATAATTTTGGCTCGCAATCATTTATAAATTATAATAACAAATAAAAAAGTTGTGTGCATCGCACAGGTCATGAGGCAGCCCGAGTTATATATTGTATTTTGAGTGTTTGACTAGACCTTAATTAAAAGTAACGAAATAACGGCATCAACATTTTTCATGTCATGCTAACAAACACAACTTAGAAACTTATTGACCAACAAAATCCATCAATGATCAAAAATGACGAAAATTAGTGCTGAACAATACGCTATGAACATTTAGATTGAGCCCATGTGCATCACACGGGTCAGAATGCTTAGTTTCATTGTATTTTTACTTCATGCTTTCCTTCACAATCAACCATGAGGTCCCTATGCAATCAATGACAATTAAGAACATAATAAATACCAATAAAGCATTGCTATACCCTAATGCAAAACTAGCAGGGTACCCGCACGTTGAGTGAGTGGTACTCTGTAATCAAAACTTTTGGTGAACAATATTATTTGATTATATATCTCGTGATAATAACTTCACGCATGGCTAGAATTTAAGGAATAATTTTATCGCACACTATCTGATATAAATATGGTAGAATACCCGTGCATCGCGTTGCAATTGCTATATGAAAATGGTAGGTAGTAGTATTACAACATTGTGACGTTAGAAATAGTTCAGTTTAAGGCAAATGGCTACGTTATAGTATATCTAGTGTTGCAAAATCATGTAGATTGTTGCGACCAAAAGGATAAGGTTTGCACGTGTAAAGATGTGGATAAGTTTTGTGTGGACATAAACATTCAGAAAATAGATTTCAAAGGCAAAATCTAAATAAGGTTTAGATTTGTAACACCCCAAGATCGGTTTTTAGGTATTGAATTATGATAATGCCATTGGATAAGTTAACTATGACTTATATGTGTCAGGAGACTCGATATGATTGGTTAGTCAATGGAAGTAAAGTTAGTAGTCAAACCTAAATTTAAATATATTATATAAATGGTTTTAGAAAGTTTAATGTGGCTCTAATATAAGAAAAGTAGACTTGAGGGGTCAAATTTGCCTAATGACCAAACTAACACATAACTTATGCTAGATACTTCCCTAACATTCCATAAGTTTCTAGTTTGTGTTGAGGTTATGTAGGACGAGCTAAAAGAGAAAAGGAGGGAAAACAATACCACTTTGATGATCAATTGATCGAAGAATAGTGTTTAGATTCAAGAAAGAAGTTCCTAACAATGATCTCTCATTAGGTAAGTTTATTCTTGGTCAACCGAGGTTAGGGCTTATGTAGAGTAATTGAGGATTTCATTATACGATCATATGATGATTAAGGATGAAAAGTAGGTTTGTTTATGAGTTGTATAAACCCTTGTTATAGTGTTTCAATTATGTAAATGAAGTGTTTATGGTTTGTGATGATTGTTGTTTAGGAAGCAAACAAGGAAGATGGTGACAAATTATTGATAAACATAGCTATGGAAGCTAAAGTAAGTAACTTTAGTTATAATGTGTTTTAATATCGATGTTATCATATTATGTGTGATGAATGAAGGTGTTAAGAACCTAAAAGTGTTGACTTAGATTGTATGGAATTAATGGTGACTTGACTAGTTGTATAAATGAGTGTTGGTCCTTGGTTATGGACTAACCAAGGTATGTTGTTATTGCTATATGCTTGATATTACGCTATAACATGTTATAATTCGTGTGTTAAAGTTTAATGATGTTTATAGTGTTATAGATGCGTATGTTGTATGATAATAGCCTTGGACTAATGGCAGATGTTCATGATGCGAATATGAGTGATTGATGTATTATACATGTTCTAACCTGGTTACTTATTAAGCAAATGCTTACGTGATATATAGTTGTTGACATTTTTTTAGGTTGTGCGGCTTATATATCGTCTTAGGTAAAGACTCTTGGATATGAGGTAGAAGGAGGTAAGTGTATAGCCTTCGAGGTGTATGCAAATAGTATAGATGCCGAGTTTGGACAAGTTGACCCCACGTTTCGTTAAGTTAGTCTTTTCAAATGTAAAGTGTATGTGAGTCGTGTTACAATTTTAAAGGATATATTTACAAAACTATAAGTGTGTTAAGAGCTATGCTCAAGTTGAGTTTAAAGTGGGTAAAATGGGGTGTTTTGGCAAAACACCCGTGTCTTTGTAAAGCACGTGTCCGCAGGTCTTTGAGACCAAGTTTATACATTTTAATGATTTATATGTTGTTTTAATGAACTCTGGAAAGTTTGGTAAAATATAGAGTCCGGGAAGTTGGTTTTCCAGAAAATTTAAAGTCGGGTTATCAGCAGGTCTGCAGCCGTGCGCTGGGGATCTAGCCGTTGCGGCCAAGGTTTTAGCAGTTGGCGGCTGGACAAGGTTTGGCATATTTTTGTCGGTTTTCAAAAAATCATATAAAATAGACCGTAACTCCGTGGGTTTCGTGCCACCTATGGTTAGAAAGGTATTTGAGTCAACTTTCTATTAAAAATACTTTCAGGGTTTGATTCGTAATAGAAGTAAAAAAGAACACTTGATGAATAACATAAGGTCGGTTTTGGTTAAGCCATTTACGCAAACTTTTTGTCAAAATTGGTTTGGGGAGTTTCATGGAGGGAAATTTTTTTTAGTTTTAGCAAATTTAATCATGTTGCCCTCAGCCCAAGTTTAGATTTACCCTCAATGAGTAAAAAAAAAAGCCCTATAAACTACTTAATTAAAAATGATTTAATGAGAAAGTAAATATCTCCAACTGAAAAAGCCTTTATGAAAGTCTGTAACTTGATTAAATATGATTTAATGAGAAAGTAAAGATCTCTAACTGAAAGGCTCTAATGAAAGTCTGTAGCTACCGATTTGTTTATGTGGCTTTAAATGTTTTATAATTCTATTCTCAATTTGTTGGCATATTGTTATGATATAATAGTGAAAAGGTTATTAAGTTTGAATTTTTGCTAATTGTTGTCTTATTTAGCCAAAACTATGCAAGGTTGCTATAAAGAAATGTCTCATTTTCATTAACATCCAATAATATTTTTTTTAACACCAAGCATTTATAGTTTACGCTAAAACTCGATGTCGAAAAAGGCTTATAAACTACTTGATTAAAAATGATTTAATGAGAAAGTAAAGATATACAATCGAAAAAGCTTTTATGAAAGTCTGTAACTTGATTAAATATGATTTAATGAGAAAGTAAAATCTCTAACCGAAAAGGCTTTAATGAAAGTCTATAGCCACCAATTTGTTTATGTGGCTTTAAATGTTCTATAATTTATTCTCAATTTGTTAGCATATTGGTATGATATAATAGTGAAAAGGTTATTAAGGTTGAATCTTTTCAACTTGTTGTATTTTTCAGCCAAAACTATGCAAGGTTACTATAAAGAAATGTCCCATTTTCATTAACATCCAATAAATTCTTTTTTAACACCAAGCATTTATAGTTTACGTAAAAACCCGATGTTTTATAAACACAAACAGGGTTTTCATGCAACTTTTTGCTCTGATAAATGGTTTTTTAGTTGCTCAACATCCGTGCAATCATGTTGTAGTTACTTCTTAAAAATAAACGGTTTTTAGTGTGCATTTTTGGCACAATATCATTAATTTGTTTTTGTTGTTGTTTTGCATAACATAAGTTGTATTTTTGCTCCTAATTTTTTACACTAATAGTTGTTATGTTACTAAGTGTAAGTTATGTTGTAGGACCGAAAATATAGATGATTCATGTGGTTCGGGAGGTCTAGGTTGATCAAAGTATATGAAATCCATGACTAGTTTTAGAGAGAGAAAGTAGAGAGAGGGAGAGGTGAACAAAGATAAGATTTTATTATGAAAAATGGTTACACACTCACACCTCTCAAGTGAAGACTTGAGGGGTTTATATAGGGCAAACATAAGACAACTATTACAATATGACATTAGTAGTCCCTGTATTATAAGCATACTAGTTGTCTACTCCAATTCATGTAAATATCGCTCAGCTTCATTTCTAACAATCTCCCTCCAGCTGGAGATATACGTGAATTGGTTACAATGATTCCTAACAAGTAAAATAAAACAATCAAAGTAAGCGCATCAATGCTGAGGAAGACTTCATAGCTCTTTTCTTCATAAATATCCCCAGCAATCTTTCTTTACTTGTTGATGGGGCGAAAAATGATCCGTTTTTAGGGGGTCATTTAAGCCCGAATTCAAATTTATTTGATCAAATATTGCCCTAAATCGTTCCTTTTGTGATTTTAGGTACTTTGGGAGTGAAATCTGGAAAAGGAAGCAATTCGGACGTTTTGGAGCATAAAAGTGAAGAAAACGCCAAAGTCTTAATTTTCCATGCTGGGAACAGTAGGTGACGACGTCAAGAGTAACTCCCTGACGGCGTCAAGAGCAAAATTCCATGACGATCCAGAAGAGATTTGACGGCCTCATGAAGGTAGGGCGTCAAGAGTAAAAGTCATGACGGCCTGGAAATGATTAAGTCTTGACGGCGTCAAATGTAGATCAAGGCAGTCCGAGAATAGTTTTGGCGGCGAGGTGACGGCGTCACAATGTTTGTCTTGACGCCGTCAGACCCCTTTTCCTATATATAGTTTTCTAATTTTTCACATTAAGGAGAGAAGTTTTGGGAGAAACCCTAAGTACGATTTTGGTGTAACTTTACAGGTTTTTCAAGGGTTCCAACCCCTTGATACCTTGCATGTGTAATCAAGATAAGTGTTCTTTTAATTCAATCAATATGTCTATGTGTTGGTTGTCTATATCTTGTTCTTGTCTTAATTTCATCATGCTAGGCTAGATCTATCTTGTGTTTGCTTAGATCTAATGAAACCTAGATGTTAATTATGTGTTGATTACTTGTTTATTCTTGTCTTGGATGAATGATTTATATGTTAGGCTTAAGAAAACTGGCAGATCTCCAATTGGTAACATGCTTGAACGTCTTAAGAAACATGAACCGACGCGCACTAGGTCTTTATTGGTTGTATTTAATGCATGAGTCACTGTTTACAATCCCTATAGTTGTGCTGGGCATGGTGTAGGAGGAGATAAGAGCTCATAGAATTGGGGAGTTAAGTGTGCCACCCCATGAATGGTATTAAGGAATACGATCCGTCATCCATGCAATTATAACAAGTAATTAACGTGTAAAAGATGTCTAGGGAGTAGTGAAATCTAAGTAAACACATTTTCTCCAATTACTGCTCACAACTTAGTATAATTTAGTTTATTTTCATTTCTAGCATTTTGTTTTGATTGCATCTTAGTATTGGGTTAGTTGAATAGCAACTAATTCCGCCCAAATCCTTCAAACCCGAGATTTTAAATTGCTTTCTAAAAAATATAAAAATACAAAAATAATCTTCCTTCACCTTTAGAACTAGTATTTAGGTTTTCTAATCCTAGCGACACTATTCCTAGCTGAACGATCAATCCCCCGGTACTTGTCACTATACTATACTACAACGATCAGGTACACTGCCTGGTGGGGGTTGTAAGCTTCTCAAAATCCCTTGAGAGGTAAAGCCTGGTGCGATTCCCATGTATCAAGTTCTTGGCGCCGCTGCCGGGGATTAACTATCTTTACATTTATTCCTCAACTTTCGCAAAAGAGTGCGGCGCTATCAAGTTTTTGGCGCCGCAACCCGGGGAATAGTTATTGTCTAGGTTAGAATTTCTTTTTATTAGGTCTATTTGCTAGATTCCTTTCTAGTAAGATTTTATTTTTATTTTTAGGTTTTCTTTAGTCTATCTTTTTCTTTGTGTGTTTGTTCGTAATTTCCATTGACTCTTCCGTTCACCATTATGGAGTACGCAAATCCACCATACTACCGACCACAAACTTCACCCACTCCTAATGACATCTTGATGTTTAAACAACATGAAGATGAACCTATCTATGATGCATGGGCTCGTTTTAAATATTTACTCCGAAAAGTCCCTCATCATAATTTCGATCTGTGGTCCCAAATTGAAATATTTTACCATCGTGTCGACCACTATACCAAAATGGACATTGACCATGCCGCAGATGGGGACCTTTGGGGATTAAGTGTTGATGAAGCAAGGGAAACCATAGAGAATTGTGCCAAACTTGCAAAAAAATGGACAACCCAACAACCGTTGTTACGGATCAATTGATAGCAAGTTTAAGGGAACAAGCAAGAAGATTGTTTGGGGATAAACCTATAGATGAGATAACTGGGCACACGGGGTGGTCTGATTTCACCACAATACAAGCTGAGCACATTGGTAATCCTGATAAGATGGGGGATAGAGTTGAAAATTTAAACACACCAAGTACCCCACAAGTCCTACCATCATTTGAGGCATATACACCGCCCGTGACTTATTCAGATGAAGTAGAAGAGACTTTAGGAACTCCAATAAAGGTAGAACCTTTGAACCAAGCACAACTAGAGGATATAGGTTTGAATACTTATAATGATAACCTTACTCTTAGTTTTAGGGAAGTTCCAAGTTTTGATGAATCGGAGCCTCAACCAAAACCGTTACCCAATCTTCCATCCTTGGATGAAAATTTAGGAATTAAAAGAGGTTCCGATCCACCCATCAAACCATATAGTCCAGGTAGTCTTAGGATAAAGGTAGTGGACTCCAAGCCTTGTAGAGAGGAAGCCAATATAGGAGTGGAAAATGACCTTACATGCTTACATCACCCATTTATGATTGATTACAAGAAACATTATGGGTTTAAACTGGGTTTATTAGGTCAAGATGGATCCCCAACTAGTAGTCTCTTGAAGTTGATAGTAAATGATCCCTTTCTATGAGAAAATCTTAATCCACCCATTAACCCGATTGAATTAGGTACGGTTATGATGATAGGAGCACACCTTTTTAAGTATATAATTCACCCACCACTCTTTTCTCACATGGCATACTTCCACCCTAAGGGTGTGTATCGCTACTTCCACCCGCACTTAATTCAAAGTGTAGGGAAAACCTCCCCTATTTCCGTTAAATAATGGTAGAGTCAGGCTCGTGACTCGAACAAAAACAAGCGCTTATTGGGAGGCAACCCAAGCTTTATTTATTTATTTGTTTGTTTGTTTGTTTGTTTGTTTGATTTTATTTGTTTCCGTATGCATGCTTTATTTTTATTGTTGGAAGATCATGTTTCTAAACTAAATAGTGGAAATACTTTACTTTGTTGTTTTGGCCTAGTCTTAACTCCACCTAAAAGTATTTTTGCAAAAGATAAGTGTAAGGGGAAACCCCAAATATGTTTTCAAGAAACAAACCGATCATGATTCTCCACAATATTAAATGAACATGTATATTCGTATTTGTTAGAGTCAAATGCTTGTATTGAGTCATAGTGAAGTTTTGCAGGATTTTCCAGGAAGTAGGACCAAGTTTTTCCAGAAATTTTCCGGAAACTTAACATAAGGATTTCTGCAGGTCACTTCTGACGGCGTCAGGAATTTACTCTTGACGGCGTCAGGTGTAAAAATCTGGAAATTTTACCAGTTTTGTTTTTCTAACGGAGTCTTATGGTTTTTGTGAATTATTAAGTTTTATAATCTCCAGGGGATCTGCAAACTTCATTCCACAAGCATTATATCTTATTTTGTTTTCTAGGATTTAGTAACTTATATAGGATGCCGCCGATTTTACGCGAGGTTGTCTTGTCTATTTTATCAGGTTTTAAAGGTTATGTATGACAAGAAGATGATTTATATTCTGGAAGGGAAGCTTTGATTGTTCATTTTCTTGGAGGAAGATTTAACCTGGCCACCTTATTATCCATACCGAGCGAATCAGGGGAGTATTTGATTTCATTCTCTTTACTTTTTCACTTTTACATTCTTTACTTGAACATTGGGGACAATGTTCATCTTAAGTGTAAGGGGAGGGTAAAAAGATGATACCTTACATATGCACTTTCTCTTGAGTTTGTTTTGTTTAATGGTAGATGTGTAATAAAACTATGAGAAATACTTGTTAGTGCAATTTTAGCGCCAAATTTAAATTTTTTTACAACATTTAGGAGTGAAACTTTAGCCATAGCAAGCGTCTCATGGATAGGAGATTGTATGACTAGCACATAACCGTACTTTCAGAAAATTTTTCCACCCAAATATGTGAGGTTCGCCTTTAGATTTGATAGGAAAAGCATTCATTATTAGTGCTTATGAGTGTACCGGTAGCATTTAGATTCTAGAACTTGCGTTAGTGATGCGTCCCGAGACCGCTAGTGAGACTACATTCGTGTGGTAGGATTTACTACATGATAAGAGGCATTAGGATCACTCTTGTGTTAAACCCGTATTATAATTACTTGACCATTTAAGTCATATTACTTGGCTAGTTAAGTCAACTAATTTTTCCACACCCTTAGCGTTGTACTCATTTTTAGTACACGAAACCCCTAGTACACCCCTCCGAGCCTATCTTTTCGTTTCTAACTTTAAGCATCTTACTTAAAGGAAGAATTTGTTACACCCCACTTAAATGTACACCCAAATCGCCTTAGCCTTCCGTGTATGCGCTCATTTTTAGTGCATTATTGTTATTTGTTAAACCCTAAGTTAACTATCTAATTGATTACATGATTGCTAAGTCGAGTCATATCCTTGTACATATTGTTTTGGGACGATTGGGACTCATGGGTAAAGTACTTATTTTATGGAATAATAGGGAAGAACATCATATATTACCCCCATATGTACGTTAATCTTAAAAGTGCTCCAAGTGTTTTGATTATCTTGATTCAAGTCACTAGTTTAGTTAATTGTAAAGTATGTAAAGATTTAAGTGTAAGGGGAATTACCATTCCCTATGATGTATTATTTTGGATGGTAGAGTAAGAGTGTATGCAAAAAAAAATAATAAAAAAAAAAGAGAAAAACATACGGACTACCATCCCTTTTCATTCTATGTTCATTTTATGTTTTTGTTAATTTTCATTTATTAGCTTAAGTCGAGTCTAGTCTTGGCTTAGCAATGCCACATTGTACATGTAATTAACCAAGATTGTTAACTCGCCACCAGTAAAAACTTCCTTTATCCAACAAAACCGTGTATTTCATATCCCTATACCTAACGTTACAACCCTTTAAAAGACCTCTTTGATAGTTTATCCTAGGTGCTTACGCCATGTGGTGGAGGTTTGATCCTTTCCCAAGCCTATGGTAATCTATTTTTCTATTACAGGTAGTGAGAGATATCTTCCGTTTCCATTTTGTAATTTACACTTTATTACACCCGAGAGATGTGAGTATCTAAACACTATTTGTGAGGTGCTTGTGTATGACCTCCGTGCTTGTCTATTGGTCTTTAGTGGAACGATTGTTTGTTGTAATTACTTTTATATTAGTGTTAAACGACCCATAACTTGTATTTTGAGTAGAATAAAAGCGCATTTGCTTGAGGACAAGCAAATCTCAAGTGTAAGGGTATATGATGAGGCGAAAAATGATCCGTTTTTAGGGGGTCATTTAAGCCCGAATTCGAATTTATTTGATCAAATATTGCCCTAAATCGTTCCTTTTGTGATTTTAGGTACTTTGGGAGTGAAATCTGGAAAAGGAAGCAATTCGGACGTTTTTGGAGCATAAAAGTGAAGAAAACGCCAAAGTCTTAATTTTCCATGCTGGGAACAGTAGGTGACAACGTCAAGAGTAACTCCCTAACGGCGTCAAGAACAAAATTCCATGACGATCCAGAAGAGATTTGACGGCGTAATGAAGGTAAGGCGTCAAGAGTAAAAGTCATGACGGCCTGGAAATGATTAAGTCTTGACGGCGTCAAATGTAGATCAAGGCAGTCCGAGAATAGTTTTGGCGGCGAGGTGACGGCGTCACAATGTTTGTCTTGACGCCGTCAGACCACTTTTCCTATATATAGTTTTCTAATTTTTCACATTAAGGAGAGAAGTTTTGGGAGAAACCCTAAGTACGATTTTGGTGTAACTTTACAGGTTTTTCAAGGGTTCCAACCCCTTGATACCTTGCATGTGTAATCAAGATAAGTGTTCTTTTAATTCAATCAATATGTCTATGTGTTGGTTGTCTATATCTTGTTCTTGTCTTAATTCCATCATGCTAGGCTAGATCTATCTTGTGTTTGCTTAGATCTAATGAAACCTAGATATTAATTATGTGTTGATTACTTGTTTATTCTTGTCTTGGATGAATGATTTATATGTTAGGCTTAATAAAACTGGCAGATCTCCAATTGGTAACATGCTTGAACGTCTTAAGAAACATAAACCAACGCGCACTAGGTCTTTATTGGTTGTATTTAATGCATGAGCCACTGTTTACAATCCCTATAGTTGTGCTAGGCATGGTGTAGGAGGAGATAAGAGCTCATAGAATTGGGGAGTTAAGTGTGCCACCCCATGAATGGTATTAAGAAATACGATCCATCATCCATGCAATTATAACAAGTAACTAACGTGTAAAAGATGTCTAGGGAGTAGTGAAATCTAAGTAAACACATTTTCTCCAATTACTGCTCACAACTTAGTATAATTTAGTTTATTTTCATTTCTAGTATTTTGTTTTGATTGCATCTTAGTATTGGGTTAATTGAATAGCAACTAATTCCGCCCAAATCCTTCAAACCCGAGATTTGAAATTGCTTTCTAAAAAATATAAAAATACAAAAATAATCTTACTTCGCCTTTAGAACTAGTATTTAGGTTTTCTAATCCTAGCGACACTATTCCTAGCTGAACGATCAATACCCCGGTACTTGTCACTATACTATACTACAACGATCAGGTACACTGCCTGGTGGGGGTTGTAAGCTTCTCAAGATCCCTTGAGAGGTAAAGCCTGGTGATGAGGCGAAAAATGATTAAGTCTTTTGGTGATTCCCGAATCTGACTTTATTTGATCAAAAAGTACCAAAGAAGCCATTTTGGACCTTTTTGGAGCATAAAAGTGAAGAAAACGGCAAAGTACCAAATTTCCATGCTGAAGATACAAGGTGACGGCGTCAAGACCACCATCTTGACGGCGTCAGACATGAAGAATAAAATACCGTAGGTGGTGACGGCGTCAGAAGGCTTTATGACGGCGTCAAAGTGGCAAGAATAAAATACCGTAGGTGGTGACGGCGTCACATAGGCCGTCACAAGTGGATCAAGGCCGTCCGAGGAAGTATATGGCGGCGAGGTGACGGCGTCAGAAGTTACTCTTGACGCCGTCAGACTGTTTTTCCTATATATAATTTTCTAGTTTTTTCATTAAAAAAAGGGAGAAGTTTTGGTGAAACCCTAAAGACGATTTTGGTGCCTCTTTTACAGGTTTTTCAAGGGTTCCAAACCCTTGAGACCTTGCATTGTAATTGAGATAAGTATACTTTCAATTCAATCAATATGTCTATGTGTTCGTTGTTTATCTCTTGTTCTTGTCTTAATTCTACTATGCTAGGCTAGATTTCCTTTGTGTTTGCTTAGATCTAATGAAACCTAGATGTTGATTATGTGTTGATTACTTGTCTATTCTTGTTTTGGATGAATGATATTATATGTTAGGCTTAAGAAAACTGGCAGATCTCCAAATGGTAACATGCTTGAACGTCTTAAGAAACATGAACCGAGGCGTACTAGGTCTTTATTGGTTGTATTTAATGCATGAGCCACTGTTTACAATCCCTATAGTTGTGCTGGGTCATGGTGTAGGAGGAGATAAGAGCTCATAGAGTTGGGGAGTTATGTATGCCACCCCACGAATGGTATTAAGGAATACAATTCGTCATCCATACAAGTGTAACAAGTAATTAACATGTAAAAGATATCTAGGGAGTAATGAAGTCTAAGTAAACACAATTTCTCCAACCACTGCTCACAACCTTAGTTTAAATTAGTCTAATTTCATTTTCATTAGTTTATTTTAATTATATAATAGCTTTGGGTTAGTTGAATAGCAACTAATTCCGCCCACTCTTCCAAAACCCGAGATTTTACTTGCTTTCATAAAAATATAAAAATACAAAAATAATCATCTTTCACCTCTAGAACTATTAATTAGGTTTTCTAATCCTAGCGACACTATTCCTAAGCTGAACGATCAATCCCCCGGTACTTGTCACTATACTATACTACAACGATCAGGTACACTGCCTGGTGGGGGTTGTAAGCTTCTCGAGATCCCTCGAGAGGTAAAGCAAGGTGCGATTCCCACGCATCAAGTTTTTGGCGCCGCAACCCGGGGAGTAGTTATTGTCTAGGTTAGGATTTCTTTTTATTAGGTCTACTTGCTAGATTCCTTTCTTGTAAGATTTTTATTTTTATTTTTAGGTCTTCTTTAGTCTATCTTATTTCTTCGTGCCTTTGTTCGTAACTCTTTACCATCCGACATCATGGAAGGTGGTAACATCTTTGAACCCATCATCCCACCACAACAAAACCCACCATTAGAACCCCTTAGGCCCCGAACCTTAGGAGAGTATTCCCGACCTAGCCACCAAGGCTACCGAAACACCATTGAGCTCACCGGAGCCAATGTGACCCCCTTGCGATCTGACACCATCCGGTTGGTGCAAAGCGGATGTGCATTCCATGGACTTCGTTCCGAAGATCCAAACCAACACCTTAAGAATTTCCTCAAAATCGTAGATTCCATAGACCTAGGTGTTGAAACTAGAGAGACTACCCGTTTACGCCTATTCCAATTCTCTCTACGGGATCAAGCTAGTCAATGGCTTGAGCGTTTACCCGCGGGATCCATCACCACATGGGATGATCTCACCACTCGTTTCCTTGCTCAATTTTTCCCACCGGGGAGAACTACTAAGCTTAGGAATGACATCTTGATGTTCCAACAACGTCAAAATGAATCTCTTTATGAAGCATGGACTCGTTTCAAGGACTTACTCCAAAAAGTCCCTCATCACGGCATAGATATTTGGCTCCAAGTCCAAATTTTCTATGACCATATCGACATCTCCACGAGGCGAACCATTGACCAATCGGCCAGTGGTAAGCTACGTGATCTTAGTGCGGAACAATCATGGGAACTCATAGAAGATCTTGCTCTCTATGACAACGAAAGTTGGAATGATCCCCGTGATTTGAACAAATCGGTCAAGGCAATATCTTTGCCTTCGAACAATTCAAGCACTCCCGACCGTAGGATCATGGAACTTGAGGACCAAGTCAAGTTTCTCATGAAATCTTACGAAGCTCCGAAGCATTCAAGCCAAGTGAACAAAATCACTTCTTCATGCGAATTATGTAGTGGTCCCCATGACACTCGTGATTGTATGGAACTCCCCGGAACTGCTTTTGCGGACTACGCATCCACGCGTACCGACGAAGCGGGAGATAAGTGGTACACTTTCAAGCCCGAGCCAAACACATACGGTGATTCATACAACCCCTTATGGAAAAATCACCCAAACCTTAGGTGGAAACAAAATCAACCCAATTCTTCCAATCCGCCTAATCGTTACCAACCAAACGGTCCACCATCCAACCGTACCTTCAACAACAATCCTTCTAACAACTATGGTAGTACCAACAATCTTGAAGGATTGATGTCGAAATTTATGGCATCTCAAGAAGCCCGCATAGCTAGGTTCGAAAACGAATACAACCAACAACAAACGGAGATGACCAACAAGATCGACAACTTGTTGAAAGCCCTCAACAACCAAACATTAGCCACACCTAGGAAGGACACTAGGGACACCAATAGTGGAATTCAAATCAAGGACCCCTCATCATCCAAACATGTCCACTTTGTCAATGTTGTCACCATTAAGCCGATAGATAGAGAGATAGATGAGAGTGACAAGGATGAAGCTAAGGTAGAAGCCAATAGTGAGGATGAGAGTAGGGAAGTAGAGGTTAAAAAGGAAGAGGAATTGGAGGGGATAGAATCTATAGAGAAATACTTTGATAAGTTGCCAACCGAGGAAGAACGGGAATACCATAAGGATTTATTCGATAGTCTCGAGAAAACATATATCTTTGGCGACCCCCTGATCAAAATGGGAGATCCCTCCAACATTAACATCCCATGTAATATCGGGCACATGCATATATGGAAAGCTTACATCGACCTTAGATCCCCCGTGAACATCATGACTAGGACTTATTACAATTGGGTGATGAAGAAGCAACTCAATTTTAGGTTGATGCCCGGTATGAATCGGATAAGTAATTTTGCAGGAAGAGTGAAGGGATTACATGTGATCATAGGGAATCTCACCTATGAGATTGATTTTATGATAGTGGAAGACACTCGTCCCGTGATAGATGCTTGCCTTAGCCAAATTATATTCGGGAAGCCATTTGTTGAAGCTACTAGGATGAGTTATGATCTGACTTTAGGGATAGTTAGGTTCAAGAAAGATAATGATGAGGTTGCTTATCAAATGCCCTACAAGATCGAACAATACCGCCTTCTCTTTAATTTTGAAAAAGAACACAAGCAAGCGGCTTATTATAGGAATGAGGAGGATAGACGTAGAGGAGTAGAGTATGTTAGAAATAGGATGCTTGGTTTCTACAAAGAATGCTTGCAACTAGGTCCGGAATACAAAACTGGTTTAGAAGATGACCTAGAGAGTGGAACCAATGATGAGATTACGTAGTAACCCACGACTTTGAGTCTAGCTACAAGACTCGTAAATAAAGAAAAGCGCTTCTTGGGAGGCAACCCATGTTTTGTGTGATTTATTTGTTTGATTGTTATTTGCTTCCGTATGCATGTTTTATTTTTATTGTTGGTTGATCATGTTTCTCAATTAAAATGTGGAAATACTTTATTATGTTGTTTGGCCTAGTCTTAACTACAACCTAAAGGTATTTTTGCAAAAGATAAGTGTAAGGGGAAACCCCAAATATGTTTTTTAAGAAACAAACCGATCATGATTCTCCACAATATTTAATGAACATGTATATTCGTATTTGTTAGAGTCAAATGCTTGTATTGAGTCATAATGAAGTTTTGCAGGATTTTCCAGGAAGTAGGACAAAGTTTTTCCAGAAATTTTCCGGAAACTTAACATAAGAATTTCTGCAGGTCCATTCTGACGGCGTCAGGGTATTGCTCTTGACGGCGTCAGGAGTCAAAAATCTGGAAATTTTACCGGTTTTGTTTTTCTAACGGAGTCTTATGGTTTTTGTGAATCATTAAGTTTTATAATCTCCAGGAAATCTGCAAACTTCATTCCACAAGCATTATATCTTACTTTGTTTTCTAGGATTTAGTAACTTATATAGGATGCCGCCGATTTTACGCGAGGTTGCCTTCTCTACTTTTGTCAGGATTTACAGGTTATTTATGATAAGAAGATGATTTATATTCTGGAAGGGAAGCTTTGATTGTTCATTTTCTTGGAGGAAGATTTAACCTGGCCAACCTATAATCCATACCGAGTGAATCAGGGGAGTATTTGATTTCATTCTCTTTACTTCTTAACTTTTACATTCTTTACTTGAACATTGGGGACAATGTTCATCCTAAGTGTAAGGGGAGGGTAAAAAGATGATACCTTACATATGCACTTTCGCTTGAGTTTGTTTTGTTTGATAGTAGATGTGTAATAAAACTATGAGAAATACTTGTTAGTGTAATTTTAGCGCCAAATTTAAAATTTTTTACAACATTTAGGAGTGAAACTTTAGCCATAGCAAGCGTCTCATGGATAGGAGATTGTATGACTAGCACATAACCGTATATTCAGAAAAATTTTCCACCCAAAAATGTGAGGTTCGCCTTTAGTTTTGATAGGAAAAGCATTCATTATTGGTGCTCATGAGTGTACCGGTAGCATTTAGATTCTAGAACTTGCGTTAGTGATGCATCCCGAGATCGCTAGTGAGACTACATTCGTGTAGTAGGATTTACTACATGATAAGAGGCATTAGGATCACCCTTGTGTTAAACCCGTATTATAATTACTTGACCATTTAAGTCATATTACTTGGCTAGTTAAATCAACTAATTTTTCCCACACCCTTAGCGTTGTACTCATTTTTAGTACACGATACCCCTAGTACACCCCTCCGAGCCTATCTTTTCGTTTCTAACTTTAAGCATTTTACTTAAAGGAAGAATTTGTTACACCCCACTTAAATGTACACCCAAATCGCCTTAGCCTTCCGTGTATGCGCTCATTTTTAGTGCATTATTGTTATTTGTTAAACCCTAAGTTAACTTTCTAATTGATTATATGGTTGCTAAGTCGAGTCATATCCTTGTACATATTGTTTTGGGACGATTGGGACTCATGGGTAAGTACTTATTTTATTGAGTAATGGGGAAGAACATAATATTATTACCCCCATATGTACGTTAATCTTAAAAGTGCTCCAAGTGTTTTGATTTTCTTAATTCGAGTAATTAGAATAGTTTAATGTAAAGTATGTAAAGATTCAAGTGTAAGGGGATTGCTCAAACCCCTATGATGTATTATTTTGGATGGTAGGGTAAGAGTGTATGCAAAAAAAAAAAAAAAAAAAAAAAAAAAAAAAAAAAAAAATCGAAAAAAAATTAAGAAAAAGAAAAAAAATAGAAAAGGAAAAAGAATGAAAAAACATACGGACTACCATCCCGTTTTCATTCTATGTTCATTTTATGTTTTTGTTATTTTTCATCTATTAGCTTAAGTCGAGTCTAGTCTTGGCTTAGCAACGCCATCTCTTGTACATGTAATTAACCAAGATTGTTAACTCGCCACCAGTAAAACTTCCTTTATCCAACAAAACCGTGTAATTTATATCCCTACACCTAACGTTACAACCCTTTAAAAGACCTCTTTGACAGTTTATCCTAGGTGCTTACGCCATGTGGTGGAGGTTTGATCCTTTCCCAAGCCTATGGTAATCTATTTTGCTATGACAGGTAGTGAGAGATATCTTCCATTTCCATAATGTTATATTACTTTATTACACCCGAGAGATGTGAGTATCTAAACACTATTTGTGAGGTGCTTGTGTATGACCTCCGTGCTTGTCTATTGGTCTTTAGTGGAACGATTATTTGTTGTAATTACTTTTATATTAGTGTTAAATGACCCCTAACTTGTCTTTTGAGTAGAATAAAAGCTCATTTGCTTGAGGACAAGCAAATCTCAAGTGTAAGGGTATATGATGAGGCAAAAAATGATCCGTTTTTAGGGGGTCATTTAAGCCCGAATCTGACTTTATTTGATCAAATATTGCCCTAAATCCTTCCTTTTGTGATTTTAGGTGTTTGGAGAGTGAATTCTGGAAAAGAAGCCATTTTGGACCTTTTTGGAGCATAAAAGTGAAGAAAACGGCAAAGTACCAAATTTCCATGCTGAAGATACAAGGTGACGGCGTCAAGACCACCATCTTGACGGCGTCAGACATGAAGAATAAAATATCGTAGGTGGTGACGGCGTCAGAAGGCTTTATGACGGCGTCAAAGTGGTAAGAATAAAATACCGTAGGTGGTGACGGCGTCACATAGGCCGTCACAAGTGGATCAAGGCCGTCCGAGGAAGTATATGGCGGCGAGGTGACGGCGTCAGAAGTTACTCTTGACGCCGTCAAACTGTTTTTCCTATATATAGTTTTCTAGTTTTTTCATTAAAAAAAGGAGAAGTTTTGGTGAAACCCTAAAGACGATTTTGGTGCCTCTTTTACAGGTTTTTCAAGGGTTCCAAACCCTTGAGACCTTGCATTGTAATTGAGATAATTATACTTTCAATTCAATCAATATGTCTATGTGTTGGTTGTTTATCTCTTGTTCTTGTCTTAATTCTAC
The DNA here is from genome assembly GCA_030686995.1 of Artemisia argyi. NCBI lineage: Eukaryota > Viridiplantae > Streptophyta > Magnoliopsida > Asterales > Asteraceae > Artemisia > Artemisia argyi. Next base: position 191,161,134 of record CM060685.1, on the reverse strand, counting down.
TATGCTAGGCTAGATTTCCTTTGTGTTTGCTTAGATCTAATGAAACCTAGATGTTGATTATGTGTTGATTACTTGTTTATTCTTGTTTTGGATGAATGATATTATATGTTAGGCTTAAGAAAACTGGCAGATCTCCAAATGGTAACATGATTGAACGTCTTAAGAAACATGAACCGAGGCATACTAGGTCTTTATTGGTTGTATTTAATGCATGAGCCACTGTTTACAATCCCTATAGTTGTGCTGGGTCATGGTGTAGGAGGAGATAAGAGCTCATAGAGTTGGGGAGTTATGTATGCCACCCCACGAATGGTATTAAGGAATACAATCCGTCATCCATACAAGTGTAACAAGTAATTAACATGTAAAAGATATCTAGGGAGTAATGAAGTCTAAGTAAACACAATTTCTCCAACCACTGCTCACAACCTTAGTTTAAATTAGTCTAATTTCATTTTCATTAGTTTATTTTAATTATATAATAGCTTTGGGTTAGTTGAATAGCAACTAATTCCGCCCACTCTTCCAAAACCCGAGATTTTACTTGCTTTCATAAAAATATAAAAATACAAAAATAATCATCTTTCACCTCTAGAACTATTAATTAGGTTTTCTAATCCTAACGACACTATTCCTAAGCTGAACGATCAATCCCCCGGTACTTGTCACTATACTATACTACAACGATCAGGTACACTGCCTGGTGGGGGTTGTAAGCTTCTCGAGATCCCTCGAGAGGTAAAGCAAGGTGCGATTCCCACGCATCACCTGGTGCGATTCCCACGTATCACTTGTAGACGAATCACTTGCTAATCTAATTGGGTTATTACTCCCTCCCAATTAGTAAGCCCTTTTCTTTTACATGCTCCCTCCCAAATAGACAACCCGTTTGATATAACCTTGATGCTTGTTGAAGAAGTATATTTGAATTCTACCCAAATTGTCTTCAGTCTCATATCATGTCATGCACAGCGGAAAATGAATCATAGACTAATAATCTGTAACTTCTTCACAGGTTTGTTTGAGGAGCATCATATCGACATCTTCAACTCACTTAGAATGCTTCCAGATCTTCAATAAAAGCGCCGATGTACACATTTCTCCCTCCAGGATGATGACGATCTTTCGGAATCATCATAAATATGTGTACATAGAAATATCAACTGTAAGCAACCTACAAATCAATACCCCATGAGTTGATGTCGACAACTACTCTCTCTACAATTCTCCTCAAATCAACCTCTTATCAAACCTCTTTTCACTTCCATTGGTTAATAGTAAATGACCACGTATGGAGACAACCCGATATTGCAAACTTGAGAATGAAGTAAAATTCACAGACTTGTGACTTACGCTTGTACTAATGTGTGATTAAGAACCTATTGAGCACAACAACGTCACTCCTTACAATATAGGTAGTGGCATATACCCAACCATCCATCATTTATTGTATATCCGCCTCTTGAACAATCCACAACCTTTTGTAACACTAAGCACTACAACGTAACTCCTTAAAGTGATAGCTATTGTGAGCATTAAGAACCAACTTATGCGTTTATAGATCTCACACATAGCTAGATGTCCAAGTCTTAATCATTCTTCTATAAATGCTCAAACATGGATCTTCAAAAGTTTTGCATCCAACCAACCCCTAGACTTTGAGATACTAAGTACACGCACCCATAAAACGTCACTTCAAGCTCAAATAAGTAATAAAAAATAATCCCCGTAGTCACATTTTGATAACGTTTAAAATTTAGCCATGAAGTTAGTATCCCCTGTGAAATTTGTAACACCAAAATATCACTCATTTACCACAAAAGTATACCAAAATTTTAAAACAATGTATTGGAAATACATTGGCAAATTATTAATGCAGTCCAATTTTTTGATATAATATTGCAATCTCATCATTTCAGCCCAAAAGCGCAACTTTGGATCATGTCATACCTCCAGTTCAATAACAGTAGAAAAATCATAGCAAAAGCCCAATCGAACTAATATAACCCAATCCATAAGTATGTAGAAACTCAAATCCAATACACATGCTGATAGCCTGATAGATATATACGTTAACACACTCAGAAGACCTAGACCTAAACCTAAACATACACTATCTCATTCTCATACGCCTACCACTTATGATATCCTCTCACCAAACAAACGCATCCCCTTATACAGATCTAAATCTCATCTCACTTACCTTTATCAAATCCTTCATTAATAACTCAGTCACATACACGAATCTCAAATCATTTAATCGTTATTACGTTTCAGCTCAATGTGATCGAACACCATAAAGTTTGAATCATCAAGATCTCTATAGGGGTCACAGGTAGGTTGATTGATTTTGTTTTTCATTCATGTGGTTATCAACGAACCAAGACAGAAAATAACTTTCTAGTTATCTTTCTTTTTTGTCTTAGTGAAGGTCTGTTGATGATGACGAGTTAGAATAAAATGGGATTTGAAGTTGTTGGTGTTGGATTTGATATAGGTTAGGATGAGACTGTGGTGTTTAATTTTCTTCTTTTTGTATATCTTTGACCATGGACTGATGATGGTATACTAACTGAAGTCCAAATGAGTTGTGGTCTTTTGTGTATGGTCAAGTGGTCAAACTGCATCTCTTCTTCATCTTACATTTCTGTCAAGTTTTCGAAATTTTTTCAGATTTATCGAGAATAGTTAACATATCAAAAACATAAATTTATCAAGAATGTGGTTATCGAGAACGTGATTATCGAGAACAAGTTTTATCGAGAACCTGAGTTATCGAGAATGTGATTTCGATAAATAGGGTATTGTGTTCTCGAAAACTACTTGTGTTCTCGAAAACAAGTACTGTTAGTGCAAATATTACGATATTTAATCTATACAGTCTCGTTTGTTTTGAGTGATGACAAACGTATAACTTGATACATAACGTAAAATGTACAAGTTACTTGTAATCATACTTTGTCTCAACAAACATTCAACACCTCTCAACGTCTCGAGTCATCGTATGCTACAACACAGGTTCGTACATGTTTGTTATGTAGCATTATGATCAAACCCCTTGACCAACCATTTAGAATGACTAAAATACTTTTAGGGTCTCTAAGTATTTTAGGTGTCAAAGTGCACTTTAGGGGTCAAATAGAATAAGTGCCACTTTAAGTGTTTAAGTAATATTAGTAAGTTTTACAAATGATAAAAATGTGATGACATTAGGAATCAAACATTTTTAGTAACTCATTAACTTACTATAACAACATTACTTAGGTAATATATACAAGTTTACTTTCATATATATTTTAATCTTTAAATAGAAATATATATACATCACATCATGTGCATTTATGGAAAGGTTGAGTGTTTGACTTTCCATAAAGGTCTTACACATTTTGGAAGCATTCCATATTGATTCAATGCATGTATGACTAGAAATAAATATGATGTGACATTGCATGCATGTTTGACTAGAAATAAATATGATGTGACATTGTTAGATATAGAAAGTAATTGTAAATAGTAATCCATGGTTTTGGAACATGGTATATAGAACATGGTTTTGGAAAACTTCTTGTTTTGTTTTGCCTATAAATAGAAGTTTATGTTTTACTTAGAAGTGTGATGAAAAGATGAAATAAACACACACACATAGATAAGTAGGAAACCATGTAGATCACCCTTTCAATAATGATCATAATGCTTCTAACATTCATCTTTGTTGTAAGCATATCATACTTCATGATCCACCAAGAAGGTTACAAGATCTTGAAGTCATCATTCATTGAAGCATTCCAACATATGAAGATTCAAGGGCACTTGACATCCTCAATGGTTGAAGACTTCTTATTCAAGAAGTTCATGTAGATTAGGCATGCATATCCATTAGACTTTTATGTCTTGGATCATCATTGTAACATAACAATATAGATTAGATGGTTTATGTGTTTGTGCCATAAAACACAAGGTTTTTATGTTGGGCCACAAAACATAGCGGGAGTGGTTGTACCCTTGGTAAAGAACTCGACATCTAGCTTAGTGTCGGTAAAAGTGTAAGCGACGAACGGGAGTGGTTGTACCCATGTAAAAGAACTCGACATCTAGCTTAGTGTCGGTAAAAGTGTAAGCGTCGAACGGGAGTGGTTGTACCCTTGTAAAAGAACTCGACATCTAGCTTAGTGTCGGTAAAAGTGTGAGCGACGATTGTAAGGTTTTCTCCGCCGAAAAGGGAGGTTGTTGATCTAGTGAAGTAACTCTCGAGTTGGGTACTCGAGGAGTGGAGTAGGGCGGAGAGGAGATCCGTGACCGAACCACTATAAATCCTCGTGTTCGGTTTGCACTTTCCTTTTACTTATTGCCTTACTTTAATGTTTGCATTATGTGATTGTTTGTGTTGTGACGTGTTGATTGTACTTGTGTGATAACATGTTTTAAGTGATGTTAGTCATAAACTACAAGTAACATCTTTTATATTAGAACAAGCTAAAAATGGACATTTGATACAACAAGAAATAAAGTTTTTAAACGGTAACGTATTCACCCCCCCCCCCCCCTCTACGTTTTCACAATTGGTATCAGAGCTTCGTAGCTCTTATTTTCAAAACAAATGGTTTTTAAAATGGAGCACGATCCATGTATCAAATTACCATTGAAGCGGAATATAATATGAAAAATGTTTCGTTAAGTATACTTAAAAATTTTGTGGTTAAATATTACTTTGTATACAAGCTTGAAGGTGTCCTTGAAAAATAAAAGAAAACTTTTCTTAAAAAGTTGTAAGTGTCAAATTATGTGGTTAGAGCTAATGTACGTAAAATACGGTTTTAAAAGGAGTGTTTGGGTTAACTATAAAATTAGTTAAAAAATCATCTCCGTAAATGTTTAGATAAGTCACATAAGAAGTAATGATGTTAAAATAGGTGTATTATATGTTTACTAACAAATCTAGTAAGTCCTACACATTTTCGCTATGCGAAATACACGTTTTTAGCTTTTTGTGAAATTTTGTTACAGCAGACCCCGCGGATCCCCGCGGAACCCTCAGATGGGTTCCTTGCCCTTTGGACGAAGGTTCCTTGGGCTGCACAGTATACAGTTTTTGTCAAACTTTAAAAATTCATAACAAATTAACCGTAAGTCCGTAGGAGTCGCGCCACCTATCATTTTAAAGGTAATTGAGTCTACTTTCTTTTAAAAATAATGTCATGGCCTAAATCTAATCTGAAGTCAAAAGAATAAACCAAATACTATAGTGTGTCCAAAATAACAAGTTTCGTTTTGACATAGAAACTCAAACTTTTGAGTTAGGCAATATAAGTTAGTATCTTTTGAACATTGACATTATTTTCTTTGAAACTAAATAATTTTGTGATATTCATATATACAAAGGAAACTAACCAAGCTTGGCATACATCGTCATATTTAAACGCAAAGTGACGAAAAGTATATTTCTTTTTATGTTATGATAAATGACTACTTGTTTTAGTTGTGTGCATATATGATATTTGCTTATTGAAAGTTATGATTGCATATTGTTTATTTGTGATTCATAAGTGTCAATATTGTCATGATATTCATTTGCTTGTTTGTCGATTTCATGTTTATACACAATAGGATATTTGCTAGATTGTGTGTACTAAGTTGAAAATTTGTGTTTGTATTGCTTATTGATTTAGATATTCTTCCTTGCATATGTTATGTGATTATGTTGCATAATTCACTTAGGAATGAGAATTAAGTAATACTAATTAAATATCTTGGAATATGGTCACACATCTAAATGAGTCACTACATTGTTAAACATGTAGTATTCTTGTAAAATGGTGTTTGGTATACATGCTTCTACAATGATGTTTAATGAATGTGTTTTGCTATAAGATAGAAACTCATCTTAGATTGATCATGCAAACTAACCATATCATGTTTGGACGATAACACTTTGTTGTTATCAATTTTCAATGCTTAGCTTAATTTCTATTTTTGGTAAGCTCATAATCCTCAGCTTGATCTATATGCTAACACGTGTTAGAATATGTGTTTTTGGTTTTAACCTATCACATCTAATTAGGTGCATATGTTCCAAGTATTATTAGGATACTTGAACGGGTTTCGGGAGTCAATATATGCCCATTGTTAAGGAGTGTTTGGCACTACTTGAAATTTGAACAATTTGGTAATTAAACAATGTGTTTCATGGATATATGTACTTCTAGGATCTTTTGTTATCTTTGTACATTGTCTTGTACTAACAGATATGCAGGTAGACAACATTTGAGATGTTGTCAAATTTTCAAGTTTATGGATATTTCACTAAGTATAGTGAAATTCGCTAGCCCCCGGTCAAAGTCTAACGGTTAGAGTTTTTCTTTATCCAACTTTTGCATTTCCTAATTAGTACTATATTTAAGTTTTGGTTTTAGGACTTTTCGAAATTTTTGAAAATCGTCTCGCGGGTCAAAAACGTGGACTGCCACAATTTTCAGCTCTGGCGGATCTGGCGGCACCCAAAATTGGGTTCCGCCAGTGCATTTTCTGGGAAACCCAGATTTAGCCCAACGGACCAGGCGGTACCCTAAATTGGGTTCCGCCTGTGTATTCTGAGGGTTCCGCCAGTACCTGCAGAATTTTTGTTTTTGTTTTCAACATTTCAAGATCCAAATACCAAAATCCAATCCCTTTAGATAGAAATTCATTTCCTGCAATGTGTTTAGCACAATAGGGTAATTCTCATTCCTCATAACTCAACCAAAACCATTTCCCGCCAAATTTCAAAAAATAGCCATAACAACCCCAAGGACCTTTCTCCTTAAAGGAAGGAATCCGGAAACTTGTTCCTTGCAATCCTCGAACCATTGAGTATTTGTGATCTCTACACACACTCACTGCTTTCTTTTGTCCTTTACTCATTCATTAGCTTGATTTGTAAATTGACAACTTCCTATCCAATCCGGACTCGTTATTAGCAAAGATTACATACAATATCGAAATCACAAGTCCAACTTATGACTATAGACATTGTCTTGTATCTACATATGTTACCTCACTTGGTTAACATGATAATAATGTGTCATCCTTCAAGACGATAAGGATTTACATCGAGTCATAACTTACTCTTAAGTTATAGATGTATTATCGAGTCTTGCTATCCTTTTATGCTATCCAATCTCAACTAAGTAGGATTGACAACTTAAGTATTTCGTTCGAAATATTCAAGTAAACTTGACTTACTACCGTAGTCATTAAATGTCATATCCGAAAATCAACACCCAAGTATTTTAACAATGTTTGTTAAAACACTCATCACAACTTGAACACTCATCATAGTACTCTCCCAATCAATAGGAACAAAAACAAGTGTCAATAGGTTTTCATCCTTAAACATTTAGCACTTAAGTTCACTTGTTCTTTCACCATCATCTCATCACATTCACCTTGTGATATATCTCAGCCCATAAGCTTCACAAACGCTTTGGCTTCATATCTTCATTTAGTAAAACATGATGTCTTGAAAGACATTATGCCTAAGAAATCATGCGTCAAGTTTTCATCATTAAAAGGATATTGTATATCTTATGCATCATTCTCTCATTGAACATGAACGGTTGTGTTACATGAGATTTCATTATACCCCATTGGATTAATGATCTTAAATCAACATCTGCAAGTTCTAGGATCTAGAGCCTCCTCATCATCTCGTCATTCTTGTTTTTGTAAGCATGATGACTTTATTCCACGTGATAGTCTTACTTATTGAAAGACACCATATGTGTCTATTTTTCTTTTAAGCGTTCATCATAACCAAATCACTCTCATAACCTTTCATCACTCAAACCTTAAACCACCAATGTGACCTGAAAAACCGAGTTATCCTTTGTTCTACCAATATCGAGTCATCCACCATTTCCATCCCCTCAAAGAAACCAAGAGTCAATATCATACACCTAGTCATCTTCACAAGAAGATTCCACCATGTAACCAAACAAGTGTGTCATCCCCACTACAACCTAACCCATTAAGGGTAAACCATCTTTCATGATACATAAACTTATATTCAACCTTGTGTCGCTCTTTGAAACAAAGAGCAAATGTTATATCCATACACTCATTGTCATAGTTGTCTATATAGTCGAAAGTCAAGTGAATTTCATTATGAAATGCGTCTTTTCCACTTCCTAGCAAGTGAAGAACACAAAGAAGATATCCAAGCTTCAAGTGTTGTCAAGTCATCATCACCTCATTTAACACATTCACCTTTAGTCGTCAACCAACAAAACACCTCAAAATTCCATGATTCCCAATCATCCATTAATGATTACCCACATTCACAAAGAGTCTCCTAACCTCAATCCTCAAGATCACTCATAGTCACCTCCATACCAATATTCTAAACCTTTCCACCTCCTTTAAGAAAACCACATGCCTCGTCATACGATCATCTCGCATTGATAGAGAAGAGCTACATGACTTTAAGGATAAAGTTCTTTGTATGCTAACCAACATCCGCTAAAACATTACCAAGCTCATCGTTTTCATTAACCTACAACCTCCTAAACACTTCATCATCATTCTTTATACAATGCACTAGACAATATGTTGGATGTCCACCTATTGAGGAGGAGAGAAATTCATTCACATATTTGTATTGTGTCAAATTGTATTTAAAGAACATCTACTCATGTATCTTACACCCTAAAATACCAACACATAGGTACACTCCATTTAGTTAAAAGTCGGTTCACAAGACCACAAGTGCTTCAAGCCTTTGACATTTTCTCTTTTTAAATAGTTCAAGCCTCTTTCACCCCTAATATCTCATCAAGTGAAAAACACATCATGTTTTTGACAAAGCTCTTCACTTCCACAACCAAAAACTAAACCAAATGGAGTCTAGGATTCTTCTCTCAAAATTAGGACTTCAAAACCTCATTTTCAAGAACACCATCTTAGGATCTCATCCTTTTCTTCCGCGTCACATATCATGCACGTCATTGTCAGCGCAAACGATATATTAATCAAAGCCATCATTCCCAACACTTTCTCAACACGTTGGTCTAACCAACACTCTCGCATCATATGATGTCATTCCCATCCTCATATAGGTATTTGGCAATTTTTTTTTTCTCTTTTCATATGGTATTCTTGTTCCTAGGTGCCTATTGTCTTCACTTCTTTTTGAACCCATTCAAGCATACATTGTGGCATGATACATCATCTTTGGTAGATGATAATGTCATTAAAGGTCATGTAGGACTAAACCATGTTAGCACTCTTTCATCCATTGTCATTCGATATAGGTCACTACTTCTAAACGTATTTCGTTTTCATTAGCGTCAATCCTAATCGATCAAATCATAACCCATAGCCGTCATTGAATATCAATGCCCATTCACTTTTTCCTTTATCCCTTTAAGTTGTGAATCTTAGATTGCATAAGTCCATATGCTCATTCGTCATAGCATTCGCTATACATACGCGTTTCTAAATTCATGCATTACAACCACCACCATCATCAACTCTCTCACTAATCATCACCACCATGGATTAGTGTAAAACCTATTCCTATTAATCTTGTGATGTTGTCAAATTTTCTATACTTTTAATAAAGTATAATGAAAATCGTTAGCCCTCATTCAAACTCTATCGATACGCGTGTTTTTACTTGCCTCTTTGTCATTTCCCAATCAGATTTAATAGTGTGCTTCTGTTTTAGGAAAAATTTCAAAATTAGAAAATCGTTTCGACCTTCGAAAACCTGGTCTGTTAAGAATTTGCAGTCTGGCGGATATGGCGGAACCAAATTTTGGGTTCCGCCCGTGTAATTTCTGGGTAGTCCCAGTTTTGGCCCAGCGGACCAGGCGGAACCAAAACCAGGGTTCCGCCCGTGTATTCGTTTGGTGCCGCCAGACCTGCAGAAATTTCCATATTTTTCTCATATTCGCATTCTCTCTAACACCATTAGCACCATCCTCTTTAAGCATTTCAACCTCATGTCTTCCTTCTGGGCTTTGCTTAGTAGGTTCCTATCATATTATATTCACGTTTTTCTTATGATTGCATTTCTTTTTAGAAGCATACACCTCATAAGATTTTTTGGTTTCATGGTTCTCTACTTTGAGTCGCTTATATCATTTATATATTTTCATCTTACTTTTCTTGGAGATGAAATATATTGCACTAACTCCTTCATTGTAGGTTCACCATTATATACGCTAGATCGTATATAGCATTATCATCTAAGGATGATGTTTGCATCGAATATTTTCCTTCTTTCATTTTAGGTGCTTCTTGACGTAGGAGAAATTTCCATCAAGCACTCATATTGCATCGTCTATACACGTTGTTGTAGAGGACATGCTTGTCTAAAGACAAAACTTTCACTATACTAACTTTCTTTTTGTAGGTTCATATTGACGCCCTTTAACAAGGGGAGCTTCCGTCAAGCATAGGAAAATTATTGTCTTATACTAACCTTTATTTTGTAGGGTTCTTCATCCTTGCATCACATACGTTGGTACCCTAGCAACGGGGAGTATTGATCAAGGGGAAGTCAATCATACACTAACCTTTGTGTCTTTTGTAGCTTTCTTATCCTTGTATCATATACGTTGGTACCCTAGCAACGGGGAGTATTGATCAAGGGGGAGTCAATCATACACTAACCTTTGTGTCTTTTGTAGCTTTCTTATCCTTGTATCATATACGTTGGGACCCTAGCAAAGGGGAGTATTGATCAAGGGGGAGCTAATCATGCACTAACCTTTGTTTTTGTAGCTTTCTTATTTCTTGTGTCATATACGTTGGGACCCTAGCAAAGGGGAGTATTGATCAAGGAGGAGCTAAAATCTAGGGGAAGCATGCACACATTTTTATTTATTCTCATTCTTCGACGCACTTTTGTGTTTCAACAAAAAGAAGGAGATAAGTCAACATAGTCCAAAATGAATTTTATTCATCATGCATTTTTTGTATAATTTCTATGTTGCACAACACTAACCTTGATGTAGGTCAAGGAACTTATTTGATCCATGGATCCGCTAACAACCTAAGGGTCGCAACACCCTTAGGAAATTGGAGTTGAAGAATTAACTTCACTAGGGATGATGCAAGCTCGCCATTTCGGGGAGAACCTAAGTTAACTCCAAGGACACACCCCTTTTTGTTTTGACAAAAGGGTGAGAAGAGTGTAAACGGAGAAGGAAATGTAGAAGGTGTTGTGGATACAAGTAAGTTTTACGGACACAAGTAACTTCTTACATTTTGCGTTCTATCATGTTTACATATTTTGTCATCATCAAAAATGGGGAGATTGTTAGTGCAAATATTACGATATTTAATCTATACAGTCTCGTTTGTTTTGAGTGATGACAAACGTATAACTTGATACATAACGTAAAATGTACAAGTTACTTGTAATCATACTTTGTCTCAACAAACATTCAACACCTCTCAACGTCTCGAGTCATCGTATGCTACAACACAGGTTCGTACATGTTTGTTATGTAGCATTATGATCAAACCCCTTGACCAACCATTTAGAATGACTAAAATACTTTTAGGGTCTCTAAGTATTTTAGGTGTCAAAGTGCACTTTAGGGGTCAAATAGAATAAGTGCCACTTTAAGTGTTTAAGTAATATTGGTAAGTTTTACAAATGATAAAAATGTGATGACATTAGGAATCAAACATTTTTAGTAACTCATTAACTTACTATAACAACATTACTTAGGTAATATATACAAGTTTACTTTCATATATATTTTAATCTTTAAATATAAATATATATACATCACATCATGTGCATTTATGGAAAGGTTGAGTGTTTGACTTTCCATAAAGGTCTTACACATTTTGGAAGCATTCCATATTGATTCAATGCATGTATGACTAGAAATAAATATGATGTGACATTGCATGCATGTTTGACTAGAAATAAATATGATGTGACATTGTTAGATATAGAAAGTAATTGTAAATAGTAATCCATGGTTTTGGAACATGGTATATAGAACATGGTTTTGGAAAACTTCTTGTTTTGTTTTGCCTATAAATAGAAGTTTATGTTTTACTTAGAAGTGTGATGAAAAGATGAAATAAACACACACACATAGATAAGTAGGAAACCATGTAGATCACCCTTTCAATAATGATCATAATGCTTCTAACATTCATCTTTGTTGTAAGCATATCATACTTCATGATCCACCAAGAAGGTTACAAGATCTTGAAGTCATCATTCATTGAAGCATTCCAACATATGAAGATTCAAGGGCACTTGACATCCTCAATGGTTGAAGACTTCTTATTCAAGAAGTTCATGTAGATTAGGCATGCATATCCATTAGACTTTTATGTCTTGGATCATCATTGTAACATAACAATATAGATTAGATGGTTTATGTGTTTGTGCCATAAAACACAAGGTTTTTATGTTGGGCCACAAAACATAGCGGGAGTGGTTGTACCCTTGGTAAAGAACTCGACATCTATCTTAGTGTCGGTAAAAGTGTAAGCGACGAACGGGAGTGGTTGTACCCATGTAAAAGAACTCGACATCTAGCTTAGTGTCGGTAAAAGTGTAAGCGTCGAACGGGAGTGGTTGTACCCTTGTAAAAGAACTCGACATCTAGCTTAGTGTCGGTAAAAGTGTGAGCGACGATTGTAAGGTTTTCTCCGCCGAAAAGGGAGGTTGTTGATCTAGTGAAGTAACTCTCGAGTTGGGTACTCGAGGAGTGGAGTAGGGCGGAGAGGAGATCCGTGACCGAACCACTATAAATACTCGTGTTCGGTTTGCACTTTCCTTTTACTTATTGCCTTACTTTAATGTTTGCATTATGTGATTGTTTGTGTTGTGACGTGTTGATTGTACTTGTGTGATAACATGTTTTAAGTGATGTTAGTCATAAACTACAAGTAACATCTTTTATATTAGAACAAGCTAAAAATGGACATTTGATACAACAAGAAATAAAGTTTTTAAACGGTAACGTATTCACCCCCCCTCTACGTTTTCACAAGTACATATCGAGAATTTCTTATACAAGAAATTCCGACCAGATTTCGACGACCCAATTTTTTGCAGTTTCCGATGAGTTTTAGACCAATATTCCGACCACACTTTTTGACCATAATTATTTCACGGGATTTGGTACAAAACGAGTCACAAAAATATGTATACAAAACTGATAAAGAAGGACAAGAAGGAACCACGCATAACAGTTTTATATAACTTGTAAAAAACACTTTTCAGACAGTTTTGACCAAGTGATGTTAAATACCAGAAACTGTTGCCACACCAAAGTAATAGAAAAAAAATTCGGATAAAAAAAAACTAGGTGAAACAGCTTCAATATAAAGGTACGAACCACAAAAAATCAATGAAAAATAATATAACCTAGCTCCGATGCCAATTGTAGGACCGAAAATATAGATGATTCATGTGGTTCGGGAGGTCTAGGTTGATCAAAGTATATGAAATCCATGACTAGTTTTAGAGAGAGAAAGTAGAGAGAGGGAGAGGTGAACAAAGATAAGATTTTATTATGAAAAATGGTTACACACTCATACCTCTCAAGTGAAGACTTGAGGGGTTTATATAAGGCAAACATAAGACAACTATTACAATATGACATTAGTAGTCCCTGTATTATAAGCATACTAGTTGTCTACTCCAATTCACGTAAATATCGCTCAGCTTCATTTCTAACATATGTTGTTGTAGTTTTTACACAATACACAGAAGGTTTTTCGTCACAATTTTTGCGCAATATATACAGTTATTTGGGCCAGTTTTTCGCAATATAAAATATTTTTTTGCTTTTCTTTTAATGTGAATGACTATCTAAGGTATAATTATTTTACCCCATGCTCCAGTTTCCTGCCCTGCCAGCTTGGTGCAAATAACCTAAATTGACTACATCAATTTTATTAAAGAAATGAAAGGGTTTCACACGTTTTGAGTATGTGAGACGGCTGACTTAAATCCCAATCGATCAAAAAATTAAATATGATGATCTAAAAAATTGATTATTGGTATGTATTTTATGTCCAATGGGTAAATATGCTAACGCAAAAACGAGCAATTACTACATATTTTCTTCTTACTAAAGTGTTGTTTGTTACATGGTTTTTGAGATGACGGAATGAAATAAAAAAAATCAAAAGTATAGTTTGGTACATATTTTGGAATAATATTAATGAATCTGATAAATAACTCATTCCACATTAATATGGTAAAGTTTTAACAAAGTCCCAAGGTATCCCCACCCTCCCAAAAAATTTATCCGCACCCATTTTTTATTTTTTTATTTTTATAATTTTGTTTATATCAAAAAGCTATAAACTTGAAAGTGCGGAACAGAAAATATAAAGTTTAATAAGTCAAATGCTTAAAATTATCAGAAATACGAAACAGAAACTGACAAAAAACTGTGTTGTACTGAAATAAAATGGGAGACAAAAGGGGGGACAAGAGGACAAAGAGAATAAAACATGTGGGCTAGGTGTGTTAACACAACCTTTAACAAATGATTAAAGGTATTATGCCATGCCTCACTTTTTGCATCATTTTTGTCAGTCTTCTCTTTCTCTCTTTTTCTTTGTGCAAATAATAAGTTTAAATTTAAATTTAAAATAACTAAATGCTTTTATATCATCATATATTTTATCTCATATTTTTTTTCAAACTTTTTGAGCAAATCCGAATTCAATTTTAATCACATTTACAAACCAAACTCATAATACACTAAGGTAGCCTCTGCATGTTTTCCTAAACACGCATTATATTTTGAGCAAAAAGGAAGCATGTGATTGTCCATGAGCCTTTGATGACTCCTCACCAACTCAACATATAACATAGATAATCAGATGTGTGTTTTTAACTATTTTTATAACGTAGATATATTCATCAGAAAGTATATATAAGATTTAAGGTTGAAGAGTGTAATATGTGATACTTTGATGTTATTTAATAATTTCATAAGAGACCCGACTAGAAACTTTGTCCGATAACAACATAAAATTTAAAGATCTCGATTTTCTTCATATAACTGAAACAAATATCATTCTTTATTTGCTTTAGGGTGCGTTTGGTATGCTATCATGAATCACAACCGGTATGAGTTTAGATATAAAGTGAAATGACAAATGATTACATTAAATGTATCATTACGATCGTTGTTGTTTGGTTTGATAAATTTGATTTGAGTATCAAATTAAATAACACAGGGCCCGTTTGGTTACCAAGTGAGTTTAGAATTGAATTTGAATTTGAGATTGGTTCGAAAGAAAAGTAAGGAAGAGAAAATGAATTATATTAAATGATATTGTTTGTTTTATATATTGGAATATGGATTAAATTAAATTTATAATATTGTTTTATAATTTTAAAAATAGTATTAAAAAAGAGTGGCCTACCATTATGAAAAAAAATTGATATTTGCAGGAGACATATCTGACAAAAGTCAAGAAAGCTAGATGGAATGTCAGAAATGTAAGGGGTCGGGGTGAGTATCATCAAAGACCACATGTATGGGAATTAAATACTATTTCATATATGAATACTCAAACCAAACGATTTTTAGCAATTCAAATCTTTTTTCTCAAACCAAAATACCCATAACAAACACATCACCTCACATGAAAATGGGCCAAGTGTGTGGGAGCAATAAAAGGGAATCAATACTTGATAGATGCCACTCTTGAGTGGTACGCTGAATATCAATATTAAGATATTAATCAAAGTGTATTGATTGATATACCTAACTGATATGTTTAATTATATGTCTAAACTTATGTGTCAACATTTTGTTGGTGACATCAAGGGGACCCGCTTCATCACAAACCAATAACTTATTGTCACATCTATTTATGCACATAATTAGTTACATTTTAGGTCTCCCAATCATTTACCTTAATCCAAAAACTCAAACCCATGTAGTGCAAACAAAAAAATTTGTATCACTTTCATTGTCATACCCCATAACCACAATATACATACCAAACATGCCCTTATTTTAATTTAAGTTTAGTTAATTGCCATATATCTTCGTAATATTTTTCTTTC
The DNA here is from genome assembly GCA_030686995.1 of Artemisia argyi. NCBI lineage: Eukaryota > Viridiplantae > Streptophyta > Magnoliopsida > Asterales > Asteraceae > Artemisia > Artemisia argyi. Next base: position 191,145,083 of record CM060685.1, on the reverse strand, counting down.
TTATTTGTCAGTGATTGGGAAAAGAGATCATGCACATGACGATTGACGAGAACATGCATTGACACGTACTTTTATTAACCATTAATAGCGGATGCAGAAATACAAATAAAAAAGAAAAAGAAAAAAAAAAAAAAAAAAAAAAAAAGCAAACCCAATTCCCAAACACCCCTTATTTCCCCATTATAGTATTATTTAAACACCACCATCTCATCCCCACTAGCACACACACAACAAACACATATCTAAAAATGTAGTCAACAAAAAAAATATAGCTGCCGGAATATCACAGCAGGAAAATTGTAAGCTCTCTTTGAAAACCCTTTTGTGTTGTAAAGTTATATAAAAGTACTTTGGGATTTTTTTTTGGTTAGATCTAAAGATATATAAGTTTTTATTTAATCTAGCTAGCTTGTTTTAAGTCTGATGATGTTTTTTAGGCTGGTCGTTTATATTTTGAGGTTGGATCTTGTTAGATCTATAAGTCAACCTTAATTTTTGTAGCCCACTTTAATTTGGCATGTACAGTTGTAAATGACTAGTTAATGATTGTATCTATGTATATACATATTTTGTAATATATTAGTTGTAACTGATCTATGTGGATCTAGATTCTTGTGACTGGAAAAGTTAATAAGCACAACTTGATAAGTTCATAAGCCCAAAAAAAGGACATATTAGCTTTTTCAATTTCAAAAAGGGACGGAACCATGGGTTCCCGTGGGTGCCCGGGACCCCTATGGATTCTTTTTGACGTAGTGTTAATTTTTGAAAAAAAAAAAAAAAAATCCATTTTTTCAAAATGCATCTTAAAGGCACCCGGTCCATCGAAATGTGTTTCTATATTATGGTTCCCAAAAATTTGTACACCCAGACATATTTGGTCCTAGTTCGTCCCTGATTTCAAATAAGCCCACAACACCACCTAAATCTACATTTACATCTAATTATACTTTTAGTAAATAAGGTTAAATTAGGCGTGTATTTAGATTGTGTGTGAACATGTGGTTAGGCATGTTACATGAATGGATGAACTAAAAGTTATTAGTAACATTGTAAGATCACACCTTTTGGAATCTGTTAAAAACTGAGATTTAATAGCTGGTCAAATGTTTGATTAAATTTATGTATGGATGAAGTTACTAGTTACCATGGTATTAAATTTATGGTATGAGCTTGTAACTTGTTCATCAATTGTGTGGACTTTTAGCTTGTTAAACTCGTTTCCACGTTCATTATTTGTACCAAGTACATTGTAATTGTTTGAATAAGTTTTGAGGTTTGATGTGTTATTATTGCTTGAACAGGTAAATTAGCTTCTCATTTCAGCCATCAACAAATAATGGCATTCTTTGTGAAGGAATCTGAACATCTGGAAATTAAAGAAGAGATCAGATCATCAGATCAGCCACTGACAACTTTAATGATAACAAAGTTATCGGAGCTAGTAGTTTTATTGCAAGAGAAGGGTCTCACTCTAGCGGCTGAAGCCTAGTTGCTTTCAAGTGTCTAGATCGTAAATATGGGCAAGAGCCCCTGAATTATTTAAATAACTCATGATGCTTTCATGTTACAATATGAAATCTCAGCTCTCTCATGGGATATTGCAGCTAAGAGGGTGACATGATCCTCATGTACTAGTTTGCATCTCGTGGAAGTCTTGATCTCGTATTAGAAGACACTACTTTCACGTGGACATAGCTTCTCAAGATATGCCTTGATGTTGCGAAGGGACTAAGCTTGCATTAAAGCATATCCTGAGGCGCTGTGTCCACATGAGAGTGGCGTCATTTAATAGGCGGTCAAGACTTCCACGTGATGCATACTCGTAAATGAGGATCATCTCACCCCTTCACTGCAAAATCTCATGAGAGAGATGAGATTTTCGTACGTGTAACAAGAAAGCAAATTGATTTATTAAAATAACTCAGGGTCTCCTTGCCCATATTTACGATCTAGACGCTTGAAAGCAACAAGACTTCTGCCCTTAGACTCTTAGAGTGAGACACTTTTCCGCATATACTTTTCCAAAACTACCAGTACCGGTAACATTGTCTGTGACCAAGCTTGTTTACTAGGTGATCAAAATATTCACATAAGTATAAAGTGAAAATCAATATCAAGATACTCACCTAAACCTGAGGGGCTGATTGACTATCTCTTACTGCCTTTTTAGCGAGTCCGTCCCTCTAAGATGATTCATGAGACGGCTGGAATGGTTGTTGGACCGAAAACAATTTTTCCCGGTTAGAAGTCTCTCTCATACAATCCATTATCGGCTCTTAATGACGAATTGTTTTGGTAAAAACTTCAACTGGGATGCTTTGTTCCTCCTATGTCTTCATGTGGTGGGCAACTCATGATAGGCCACCTAGCCCTTCGAACCTTTGAGACGAGAGGTATTTAGAACCTTTATGCCCCCTTTGTCAGAGTGTGGCAGAAACTGCAGAGCATATTCTTGGCAAGTCAATCTGTTTCCATTAAAAATGCAAAATGCAGGAAATTATCAAAGGTTCTTCAAGGTGTTTGCTATGTGGAGATGGCGGAACCAGTTCTGAATGAAGACATATTTCCCAAACTTAATAGTTCTTCGTTATTTTGGATTGCAAACAAGATTGACTTGTATTCTCTAGCTAACATATTTGGATTTCTATATAAGTTTAGTATCTTAATTTTGTAACTTTTAAGTTACTATTAATGAAATAAAACAAAGTGAAGAGACTTTATGTGATACCACTGAAAAGTATAATGGCTGTGATGTAACTATCAAATCGATTTTTATGGGACATATCATTTGCGTAATATTTTCGCGGGTTTATAAGTTGTTGTGAACTTGAGACAATTTATTCGATCGAATGTTGATCTTTATTTATATGAATGTACCTATAACAAGTTACCAATATAGTGGAAAACATTCTTTTAGGTTTACGACTAGGGGTGGAAATGAGCCGAGCCGCTCGTGAAAAGCTCGGGATCGAATCGGTAAAAAGCTCGAACGAGCCGAGCCTAAACGAGCTCGAGCCCGAGCTCGAGCCTAAGTTGCAGCTCGTTTATTAATCGAGCTTGAGCTCGAGCTTTACATAAAAAGCTCGTTTGGGCTCGCGAGCCTAAACGAGCCTAAACAAAAATATGATATTTTAACTTATATACGAGCCGAGCTCGAGCTTATTAACGAGCTCAATAAAGATATATTACGAGCCGAGCTCGAGCTCGAGCCAAGCTTTAACTTTTCATGGCCAAATCGAATAAACGAGCCGAGCTCGAGCCGAGCCCGAGCCTATATAATATTCCACGAGCCGAGCTCGAGCTTAAAGTTTAAGGCTCGAAACGAGTCGAGCTCGAGCCTTTTAAAACTTAAACGAGCCGAGCTCGAGCTCTGGCAGGCTCGGGCTCGGCTCGGCTCCACCCCTATTTACGACCATATTATTATGATAGTACCTATATGAATGAAGGTGCGTCGTGTCGCACGGCCAACAACATTATTTGAAGCCGTTCGTGACCTACTGTGATGGGGCCTCATAGGAGTAGGACATTCTAGTGAGCCTCGAGACCGCGCAACTGCACCAAGCGCTAACACATAAACATAACATGAAGAAAGGAATGGTTGTCACAACATACAGTAACAATAGAACGGATATATAAATTAAAATAAATAAAAAATAATAATAAAAAGCAAAACTGTTGCGTTTGTTATACCCAGTGAAGCACCGAAATGCCTACAAGGTCAGCGTTCCCGTTTGGAAACGGGGTGGGAATGGATACGCCCCCGAAACGCCCCCAAAACGTTTCCCTAATGTTCGAAATGTTTCGTATGAAATTTCCTAGCCGTTTATGGATTTCCAAGAAGTTTCCAAGCCATTTCTTTTGGGTTTTAATGGGCTTTTTTATTCCAAAAGGCTGGAACCCAACCGGCATATACATTAGGGCATTGGCATATACATACTCTCTCATCATCTCCATTAATTATCTATTATGGCTTGTCAAGAAAACACAACAAGAAACATAAGGATCATCAAGTACAGATACAGATCAACCTCCATTGTGGTGTAACACCGAAACAGGAACGAGAAACGGCAAAAATCAAAAATTCAAGATACGAGAACGGCATAGATACGGCAATAAAAAAATATTAAAAAAAATTAAAATATATTAAAGAAATTCCAAAATAGATATATGTTGATGTAAATTGTAAACTCCAAAAATACTACATCTTCTAAAGGTAATTAATTATCAATAATCAAATCATTTTCAAATTTCGGTTCATTTAGTAAAAGATCGGCAAACTCCAAAAACCCTACATCATCCATTGAATCAAAAACATCTCCACCCACATCCCACATCTTTACATCATAATTCGGATTCCTTGAAAAAGTCGAAGATTATTATGGATGTAAACCAAGTCTTGAGCATGGCTTGTAGTCAACATGTTTCTCCTTAGCGAGTGAATAAATGCATAAGTACTCCAATTACACTCAGCACAAGAAGACGAACTAGGTTGTCCAAGTAATCTAAAAGCCAAAGTCTAGAGAAAAGGAGTTTGAGCACCAAAGTTAACCCACCAACTCTTGGGTTTCATAGTACCCATCATTGAAATGCTTGTTAAATCAGAAAAAAAAATCCACTCTTCATTGAAAAATATTGCATACTCATCAAGGACTCTCCTATGCTCAACGTCATTAGGAAACAACCTTCGAAAACATTTCGTCCTTTCTTGTGAAATTTCTGCATCCCTATGTGGAGCACTTCTTGTAGAATCCTCGAGGAACCATGCATCACTATAATATCTATAACATTTAAAAGTCAAAACATAAGTATAAAATAGTAATGTAGGGGAGTGTCGGACGTTTTTATTTCTTGTAAATCTCAATCTTCACTTCCTCAATCATCGAATCCCACATCTCATACACCAAGTGCAAACATGGTTTGTCAGTGTCACAAGCTCTAATAATCTCATATATAGATCCAGTGAAACTATGAATATATGATACTTTATCCCACCATTCATCATTCACAATTTTTTCTTTAACAAAGTTTGCTTTCACAGTGTTATCAGCTTTATAAGAAGACCATTCTTCGCTTATGACCATAGCTTGAAGACCCGTTTTGATAAGTTTAAATCTCTTAAGCATCACAATGATGTAGGCAAAGAGAGTGTCGGCAACCGAAAGTTGTCTAAGAGGAGTAAACTTGGAGAAAATCGAGTCTCATGTTATGGTTCATGATGAAATTTTTTTATTACAATCGCATCCCCGTGAACATCTTTTATCCAGCTGCAGTGTTCATATGCTAGTGCATTTGTTTCCACATTACTTGGTGAACAAATGTTCTTTACAACAAGATTAAGCGTATAAACAACACATGATGTCCAATAGATGTGAGGAAACTGACTCTCTATAAGTTGTCCAGCCGCCTTACAATCAGTAATGATTTGCACAACATTTTGATGACCAATTTCATTGATGACTTCTTTCATCAAATTAGCAATAAAAAATATATCTTTTACTTCCCCAAAACAATTCACTGCCTTTAGAAACAATGGACCATTACCTGAGGTAGCCGTGAAATTGATTAGAGGAAAGAAGTCGCGTTGCCATGTGAAGCTGGCGTTGGATTTAAGAAAAGAAAAGGTAGTTCAAGACCTATTAAAAGAGCTTTTGATGTTGAAATTAGGGACCAACTAGATCAAGAAATAGCAAGGATGTTTTATATCGGAGGTTTACCTTTTAATCTTGCAAGAAATCCACACTATCTTATGTCTTTTCAGTTTGCTGCTGCCAACAAAATTGATGGCTATGTACCTCCGGGTTATAATAAGCTCAGAACAACGTTACTACAAAAAGAAAAGAATAATGTCCACATGCAATTGGAACCCCTTAGGTCTACATGGAAAGAAGAAGGTGCGACTATTGTGAGTGATGGTTGGAGTGATCGTACAAGAAAGCCTCTAATCAATTTCATGGCTACCACAAGTAATGATCTATTGATTCTAAAGGCAGTGAATTGTTTTGGGGAAGCAAAAGATAGATTTTTAATTGCTGATTTGATGAAAGAAGTCATGAATGAAATTGGTCATCAAAATGTTGTACAAATCATTACTGACAATGTAGCAAATTGTAAGGCGGCTGGACAACTTATAGAGAGTCAGTTTCCTCACATCTATTGGACACTATGTGTTGTTCATACGCTTAATCTTGCTGTTAAGAACATTTGTTCACCAAATAAACAGTGCAGCTTGATAAAAGATGTTCACGGGGATGCGATTGCATAAAAATTTCATTGTGAACCATAACATGAGACTCTCGATTTTCTCCAAGTTTACTCCTCCTAGACAGCTTTCGGTTGCTGATACTCTGTTTGCCTATATCATTGTGATGCTTAAGAGATTTAAACTTATCAAAACGGGTCTTTAAGCTATGGTCATAAGCGAAGAATGGTATTCTTATAGAGAAGATGACACTGTGAAAGCAAACTTTGTTAAAGAAAAGATTGTGAATGATGAATGGTGGGATAAAGTATTATATATTCTTAGTTTCACTGGACCTATATATGAGATGTTTAGAGCTTGTGACGCCGACAAACTATGTTTGCACTTGGTATATGAGATGTGGTATTCGATGATTGAGAAAGTGAAGATTGAGATCTACAAGAAAGAAAAACGTCCGACATCTAAATTAAGTCTCTTTTATGATGTTACGCATGGTATTTTAGTCGCTCGATGGGCGAAGAATAACACTCCTCTACATTGTTTAGCTCACTCTTTAAATCCAAGGTATATGATTTTAAACTATATGCTTGATTACTATTATATACTTATGTTTTGACTTTTTTTTTTGGAAGGTTGTTTCCTAATGATGATGAGCATAGGAGAGTCGTTAATGAGTATGCAAAGTTTTCAATGAAGAGTGGATTTTTTTTTTTTTTTTTTTTTTTTTTTTTTTTTTTTTTTTTGATTTAACAATCATTTCAATGATGGGTACTATAGAACCCAAGAGTTGGTGAGTTAACTTTGGTGCTCAAACTCCTTTTTTCCAGACTTTGGCTTTTAGATTACTTGGACAATCTAGTTCATCTTCTTGTGATGAGCGTAATTGGAGTACTTGTGCGTTTATTCACTCGCTAAGGAGGAACAAGTTGACTACAAGCCGTGCTCAAGACTTGGTTTACATCCATAATAATCTCCGACTTTTGTCAAGGAATCCGAGATGTAAAGATGTGGCATGTGGGTGGAGATGCTTTTGATTCAATGGAAGATGTAGGGCTTTGGGAGTTTGCCAATCTGTCACTAGATGAATCGGAATTTGAAAATGATTTGATTATTGATAATTAACTACCCTTTGGAATATGTAGTATTTTTGGAGTTTACAATTTAAATCAGCATATATCTATTTTGGATTTTCTTTAATATATTGTTAATTTTTTTATATTTTTTATTGCCGTATCTATGCCGTTCTCGTATCTTGAATTTTTTATTTTTGCCGTTTCCCGTTCTCATATCGTCCCCGTATCCCTTTGTCGTTCCCGTTTCGGTGATACACTGATTATACCTAAAACTTAACGAACAGAATGAGTATCGAAAATGTGAACCTGGTAGGGTAGTGAATCTGAATGGGCAGTGCCAGTACACATAGGGTCTGAACCCGTAACACTTCTGTCCAACAATGAATGGCCACCTGAACTTCTTTGACGTCTTATATACAGCACCAAGCGCTAATAGATAAGCATGAAAAATGAAACGTGAGTGAGAATATATGGGCACAATGTGGTGGCCCGTAAGTAAAAGAAACAAAAAAAAAAAAAAAAAAAAAAAAAAAAAATCAAATGTTATACCAAGAACTTGAGGAATGGACTGAGTATGATCAGTAACTGGTTCTACCAAGGAAGCGAGCGTGAATGGCCAATAAGGCTACATGAACGATTTAGATCCGTAAAGATGCCCGCAGATGATGAGCATGCTGCTGAATAGGTATTGTGGACAGACGAACCGTCTGTGTACTGAAATCCAACACTCGTGGACCTCGATAATCGCAACCTGAAAGCGAAAGTAACAATTATAAAAAAAATATATTAGCCAACAATTTATGGTCTAAAATATTGAAAATATTGAATAACAACAAAACTACCATAATTGAAACCCGAAGCAGGAATGAAAATTGAGAAAGAGGCACCAGAAGGGAAGGAAACAACACCGTTAGTCCGTTGTTCGACCGACAACTCAATACCACCTGATCCGAGAGTATACGTACACTTGGTACTCCCTATAGTGTCGTTTACAGAGTTTTTTTGGACGTCAATATACGACGAAAACTCAAACGGGAATGACTACCTATTTTAGCTCTTCCTTTATCAACAACAGAATCATTATTATATGTTCACACCATTGGAAATCTACATTGTTGGACCAACACAGGTTCACGAATAGTTATCCCCATATGTGAACGCTTATTCTCCTTTGCATGCGTACTTTCCAAAGTAGAAGCACCATAAACGGCATGGTGGGCGTCTAATACATTCATGTGAGAACCAAGTATTTGAGGACTATAGGGGTGTTGTGAGGTACATGAGGCACCTATAGCTGATACTTTATCAGCTACCACAGAGTGTTGTTGATGCATTGTATTATTTGTCACGGAGGTCAGCTGATCGTTTCCCAAATGATCACAAATACTCATAGGTTCACATAACATATTTGCACCACCAATCTGAGACGTGGGGTCTCATGTAATAAAACTTTTCTATAGTCTATTATTTAATGTAGAGGCTGGTTGACAAAATTAGTTTAACTTTTTATTGAGATTATAACTTGCTTTTCCGTTGAGTTCGAGAAAACACTGAATCTCCAAATCAAACTGCATGATTACTTAAATTAATACATCCTTGGTTCTATTCGAAATTTCATCGCCTGATTTAATCGTGGCCATTTTTACTGGATTAACCATGTTTTTAATATAACACACATAAACATTAAAAGGTTGGGCTAATAGTCTTTAAATGTATTATAGTTGTTATCATTTTCTTCTATATGTATCGAACAATTTTTATTTTATTATTATTATTATTTTTTGCTATTATGTGTAATTAACTTAATTTTTTGGGTATTTTTTGTGTATTTTATGACAATTTACCCTTCTCATGTTAATAAAATAAGGAGCAAAATGATCATAAAGTACACAAAAATGCCCTAAAAATCAAGTTTAATCTATACTACTATATAATGCTTTTAGGACATTCTAATTATAGAAGTCTTAAAAAAATTAAGACAAAAAACATTTCTTGTTATGGAAGGATTCAAAAATTGATCAATACTTGTTATCTCAAAAGTTGTAACTGTTGAATTGATGATCAAATATGGGAAATAAATGTGTAACCACATAAAATTGAAAAAAAAGTTACTAATATACATTAAAATGTCAGTTAGTAAATCTAAATAAAAAAATAATTCATGGTTTATGAAAGAATTAAAAATGCTACAACACAAACTAATCGTACTTTACACATTATAGATTCAGCCATCAAAGTTTCTCCTGGCTCTTGAAACTCACCAAAATGTCACACGAAGCAGCTGATTCACCGGGTACCCGCCGCCACATTCCGCGGGTACCCTTTTAGTATACATAAAAAAATAAATAAATAAAAATCGTTTGATACATATTAAAGGAATAAGTGACAACTGTGATACATTTTGGTGCCATTAGCCCTAAAAGGTTAATACCTAGATCACAACCGATATATCCTTGGAAACAATAGCTAGAAACGAGCTTCGTATTGATAATATGAAGTGAAACATATTATCAAATAGCTACTTTAACTAAACAATAGAACTTGAGTTGTAACATAGTGAAATTTTATTATTTTATTTACATTATACATTTGAGGAAAACCAGTTTTATTTGTATATCTCTCATATGATCGATTTTTATTGATATGAAAGCCGCCATGATACTTTAGATCTGGTTAATTTGGCAATATGAAAGCATCTCCTTGTCTTTCTCAAATATTTCCATGTCTTCTTTAACCAAAGACACCAAAGCGTCTACACCATCTCCGTCCAGAGTATCCATGAGCACAATAAACGGAATGCCTGCATTTTTTAGATATATTGTTGCACCAGTGGGATTTCCCCATCCAAAATCCGCTTTGTAAAAAGGAAATCCACAGAAGCTTGAACAACAATATGCTCTCCTGGCAACATCTTCACGTTCCAATACCGACAACACTGATTTGTGGTTTTCAGCTGCCTGTTTTATACTTTGGACTCGTCGTTCAAGTTGCTCCTTCTCCTTCCTTATCTTGGAAGCCACCACATTTAATGATGTTTCACTTGTATTCATAGTTGTTATCTTCATAGTAGTCAATACATTTCCAATTGTAGTTTGGGGTAACTTCGGGTCAAATTTCTTGCGTACGTCTACTGGCATAAATAAATAAGATGGCACAAAGGAACCTGACTTTTGGGTGGCTGCTTCCACGGCGGTTTTGTAAATCAAAGCGGTCAATGATTCAACCCGTGTTGGTAGTGTACCTCCAACTTCTCCCAAGGCAACCACCTTTTTCTTTAGGTCACTTATTTTTGAGCTAGAGAACACAAATTTCTTCGTGATACAATTGGCATGCTCTTCAACAATAAAGCGAGGTTGTGGTGGACAAGGATCGGCGCTCGCGTTATAAACAAAATGAGGGTTAAAGGGTTGTACCTCTTTGTGATCAGTTGAGCCATAACGTGAAACAGAAGCCCAATGATTAACAAACGCTGCAAGAGTACATCCATCACCAGTGTTGTGTGACATAGAAATAGCCACTGCTAATCCACCACATGCAAAGTGATTGAGTTGGACCCCCAAAAGAATAGTACGACTACCACGAGAACTGGACCACACCATATCATCAGCAAAAAGTTGGACCATAGTTTCATTTTGTTCACTAGTATGTTGAATCTTGTCAAGTTGGCTATCATGTTGGGCCTCAATAAATACAACTCCCTCGTCGTTACAGTCAACGAAAGGTGTGTTGGGTGTGGCTAACCTGCCAGCAAAGGGATAGTAATGTATTAGGCTCTGAGACAATGATTTCTTTATCTCCCGAGCTTTGTCAGCAGCGGTTACACTGCAATTTTCATTATTTGGGTAGAAGAGTATCAGTGGTATGTATCTATGTGCGATGAGTTGATCAAGTGGAGAAAGATTGTAAGTGCGGAGATGAGAAGGTGTTGAATACGTGGGTGGGGGTTTGATCACTTCTCGAGAAATAATGGTGTGAAGTTGCCTTCTCCCTAGTTGTATAAGCTTTCTTATCCTCCTCATCCCGTTACTTATAGTAATTTTTACAAGTTCATGTAGCATATATCTCTCTCTCTATATATATAGACGTACCCGAGGCCCGCCTACGTTATGACCACTTAATGCCATAGCAAATGACAAACTGACAATATTGAAAAATGAAAAATGGTTATTAAGAGTCATGGATCCTTTTCATTTGTTGATACTCATACAAACTTTGACTTAATTGTTTAATATAGATGCTCAAAAATATTAATAATATTTACGGTCAAAGTTGAAAAAAAAAGATTCCAATTATCAAAAGTGGACATTTAATATGAGACGGAGGGAGTATCAATACAATTAAAGAGTGTGTAGCTTATGGCACCCAAATCTGGAAAGAAGACAAAACAGCATAAACTTTAATTAGTTTTAAAAGAAACCGAACAATGATCTTAGTTATTCCACTTTTATCGGCTACGTAACCTTAGCTAGGTGGTTTGTATGATGTAAACTACATTTAGCAACACGTAATTAATGGCCTTTTAAAGAGGGTTGATTCAAATAATGCAGGCTAGCATAGAAGAAATTCTAAGACCGTTAGGCGATATCTATAATTCTTTGCCAAGGTCATTAAGAAGTGTTTGCCAATATGAAATTAAGTGACCGAACAAACATGATCAACCAACCTTATTCTCTTCACAAACGGACATAAACTTACATTATACACAAATCTGTGCATTTAATTGTTTGTGTTATTTCATTTACTCCTACATTGTTACACTTAATGGAACAAAACCAGTCCATATAAGGTGATAAGTTAGTTGGCCCTAGTCCGACTTGTGGATTAAGTCTATTAGGATTTTACTATCACTTGTCATATTTACTCTATAAACAGTGGATGATTAATAAAGTTTAGCTATTGGTTTTCTATAATCCAACATGGTATCGCAACAAACAGCCGAATATTATAGCGTTCTTTCATTCATTGTTTGAGTATTCTAATCAACCCCACCACCATTCGAATAAATAACACATGGGTTAATGTTGTTGTTTTGATTCTTTTAAAATGTTGGGGCGATTTGTTTGCATCCTCTAAACAGTTAGTAGGTTTAGTTTGGGGCAAATGATATTAAAAGGTATTATACTTGCCACAAATTCATCGAATGGGTAGTGAACTAAAAAATTTGACTTTTGGCACCATTAACTTGTCTTTTTTTCTTTTTGTGGGTATTTTTACCTTGTATAGCCGGTGGGGCTCCACGTGTACAGGTAGGCTGCCACCCAGAAGAAGAAATTGTGGCAAGTTTAATACCTTTTTTAAGAATTTGCCCTACCAGTAAATCCTTAGTTTATATATCCCAAGTGTTTTGGTCACCGGAACACCACTGCCACCAACATGAACACACTACCACCATTTCTTTGATCTCTATCACCACTCGTAACTCAACCACAGGTACACACCCACCACCGAAAACATCTCTCTCTCTCTCTCTCTCTATGAACTTTCGAGGGTATTGGAGTTTAATAACGAATAAAAACTAATAAAAATGTAATAAATAATGGTATGGTATTATGTTGGTGTCGAGAGGAATGATTCGGTATGTATGCGAAATGTGGGATGTTTCGGGTTGCAATTAAGGTGTTTGATGAAATGCCTGAGAGAGATGTGGGGTGTTGGAATACGGTTATTTCGAGTTATTTACATGATGGAAAGTAAATAACGCCGGCTGTGGCAGTGGTGGTGGTTTCAGGTTGAAATAATGGCGGCTGTTGTGATGGTGGTGGTGGTTTCCGGTAGAAATAATAGTGGCGAATGGTGGATATGTTTGGGTTGTTTTTTTTTTTTTTTTTTTTTTTTTTTTTTTTTTTTTTTTTTTAAATTATGGTTTGTGTGATGATGAAGGAGGAAGAAAGAGGAAGGAGAAGGTGGGTGGTGGGTTGAGGTGGCCGGAGCGGCAGTGGTGGTCGGAGTGGGTGGTGATGGGTAGTGCACATTATTAAAAAAAGTATTATACTTGCCAACTTTTCATCTTCTGGGTGGTGGTGCAACCTGCTACCGTTTGAGCAAGTCACATAATACCCACAAAAAGAAAAAAAGACAAGTTAATAGTGCCAAAAGTCAAATTTTTTAGTTCACTACCCATTCGATGAATTTGTGGCAAGTATAATACCTTTTAATATTATTTGCACGTTTAGTTGTCATTAGGTCAATAAAATAACGCGGTTCAAAAAAAAAAAAAAACGTAAACAAATACTTTGGCAACACAGTTAGGGTCCAAAAATCTTAGAGCATTGATTCAACCACAAACAGAGCATGTCAGATTAAATAAGCATACAAAGTCAAAGAAAGATATGTACATACAAAAAAAAAAAAAAAAAAAAAAAAAAAGGGAAGAAACATAGAAACCAAATATACCAAAACTAAGAAACAAAGATCATACGTAAACCTGAGGAGCAGATCTTGTTTTAGGCGGTGTGATTTGGGTACAAACGTTATAGTTATCCGTTAAATAAAACAGTTCTCAGAAGAGAAAAAAAAAAGTAATGGGCTTTCGGGTCTAAAACCCGTTATTCCAACATAAGATCCGACAGAAAGTAAAAGATCCGATAACAAAACATATACCTCTTCGCTTGGAAAAACGTTTCTTTATTACTCTTCAGTCGAGGCAGGCAAAGATACCTTCGCCCCATAATATATTTAGATAATAGTCGAATCTACCACAAAACCATAGGTATTCTGTACGAGTCTCAGTTTCAGTTTGGTGTTGAGGTAATTCATGCATGCTTACAACTGAGATTTCGGATGCCCTGGGCGAGATGTTAAAATATTGCCCCTGCATAGAGGTTTGACATATAAACAGATTTCGCATATTAACTTAAAATATTCACAAGACAACTATTAAGTTTAATTTACTTTTATTTTGGTTTAAGTGCACTCTAACAAAAAAAGATAACCAAAAGAAATCAGAACATACTCATGGCATATTTGAAATTCATAAATGATTAAATTAAAAGTAAAGAACATGGTATAGCCATGGTTCTAAAAGGTATGTCAAGGCGCGAGGCGTGATCCGCTACGTAATAGATAAAGACGTCGATTTAAGGCGTGACGTGAGATGAGGCATGGAAAAGTGCGATAAGGCACGCTAATGTGTGAACCGTGACGTCTTTTTTGAATTCAATGAGGATAAAAAAAATGTTTTTTTTTAAAGAAATGAAGAAAATTACATGTAAGGATGGTTTAATGACTTAGTTCTTTATATGTAACACTTTTTGTAAATTCGATATATAAGGATGGTTTAATGACTTAAAAACGCTAAAGCTTCGCCATAGCTCCTAATGCGGGAGGCTTGACCATGCCGCCACGTCACGCCTCACGCTATCTAGAACCTTGGGTATGGCTGATAATAATATCTATGTACAATATTTCTCACATAAATAGCTTACTTTATTTGTGATAAATTTGAAAAAATAAATCAAATCTTTCATATACATGTATACATTGCTATCATGTTAAAGATAAAAGCGTATACAATGAATCTTTTAAAAGGTTTAAATCTTTATTTAATCATTAATTTATAAAGCTTACTTTATAAACCATGTTGCATTATGTATAAACCTTTTCAAAATTATAAAATGTTTAACAATTACGCACGCATTCAATTATTAAAATGTTCAAAACTTCAAACATTTTTATTCCACATGACATGAAACATCAACTCATTATAGTTAAAACAAATTATAATTTTTTCGTGTATTATAAACCTTTTTTTGAAATCACGGATACCCCAAATACATTATATGTTTTATACTTTTATAGTGCAAATTTTACAAAGTAGTGTAAAAGATAAAAAGACTATCCTAACCTATATAAAGCACAAGTTTGATTTCTAATTTTAGCAACAATAAATCAAGAAAAATCCCTCAAAACTCCTAAAAAACTACACGTGGCATTTGGTATTGAAATAGAAATATTGCAAAATAATCTCGCTGTCATCAACTGATCCAAAAAATTCGGTTATCTTTCTTTTCAAACTAATCCTCTCTATCATCCATTTTGAACGCCATCAACAAACACATAACCAAATCTTAAACCTAATTATGAAACAACCCTCATTTTTATAATATTATCAAAACTGATTCATGGTGGTAGATAATCGACCATGTATGTTATCTTTTTTATGAACCCTAATTATGAAACAGCCGCTCTTTTTTTGTAAATTGATTCATGGTGGTGGAATGATTTACTAATTAAATTTTGATTGAAGATTTGTTTTATTTATTGAGCTGATTTTATGGAGATCAAAGCATACAACCATTTTTTTTAATTTAAAACCACCGATCCTACACCACCACCGGTGACAATAGGATCCGACACAACAAGGTTTCTTCTTCAAATAACTCTCGATCCATACACTACAATTATGTTTTTCAATTCATATATTTAAGAATTTGTATAAGAATTCCGGTACGAATTTTTCATTTATGTATATGTGTTTTTTGGTGATGCATTTGTGAGCCTTCTAGGTGTTTGAAGCAATTGAAGATCCAAAATCAACCAAACCGGATAAAATATGATAAGTCAAATGAATATGCAAATCAGGTAATTTCAATATTTATCATATTTGTCAGATGTGGATGAAGGTGAATTACTCGATTTAATGTTTAGTTTTATAAAAAGATCATTAACAATGAGGGATTGTGATTTTTTGATTTGATTTATAAAATTGTTTGTTTATGACTTTTGTTTAATTTCTTGAGATATGATATTTGTGTTATCTAAGTTACAATACATTACAAATTTAACCACTTCTCAATTAGGAGTAAATTTTATTTATTTGCTGATGATTGTTTATGCTTTATAATTACAACTTTTGTTTTATGATGATAATCATATGTGTTTCCTATATTTGCAACTGCGATATTTCTTATTTGATAACTGGAAACTTTTGTTTTATATAGCAACAAAGAACGATGGTGGCCTTTCGTCATCAAGTTCTTCAAAGACTAAAAAGAAATCATGTAAGTGCAATAACCATGGCATTAAATTGAAGCAAAGAAATTATCGATGTGAAGGTATTGCTAGGGATTAAAACAATGGAGAGAATATAATGTTATATATTTATGAGTAATGAATCATATTTTTCCGCATTTTGTGCTAGAATATAAATTTTGAAACTTTAAGTATGAAAGTAATGAGTTATATTGTTTGGTGTTATGTTTTGTAAGCGGTTATGTTAAACAGGATAATCAGTTTGAAATTGATTATCAAAGATGATTTGACCCTAAATGATCAAATAATATGGATCATAATCTATGTATCTAAACATTAAAAACTGATTATTGCAGGTTAAAAGTGCAAAGGCCTATGAAAAAGGTGGAGCAACATGCCTATGTGTCTTAATAGACGCAAAATATTTTCAGGTGTCATTTATTGTTGAGATGAAATTTACGAGCTTCTTAAAGTTTAATGTTGATCTTATTATTTCATTTTTGTAAACTTAAGGAAGCTTTGAAAATCTAGAGACCATTCAGAAATATGGAGTGATGGTATTTCTTTTCTTGCTAATGTTTATCAGTTTATGTATATTTTAGCAACTGTTCATCCTTTAACAAAATGAAATTCTTAAAAATGCAGTGCCCTGCAGATAATTAAGTTTAGATGCATGAGAACTATACTATGCTCGAGCAAAAGGTGCTGATGCAGTTTTGTTGATTGCCGCTGTTTTACAAGATCTTGATATCAAATATATGACTAAGATTTGTAACCTGATCT
Organism: Artemisia argyi; assembly: GCA_030686995.1. Lineage (NCBI taxonomy): Eukaryota > Viridiplantae > Streptophyta > Magnoliopsida > Asterales > Asteraceae > Artemisia > Artemisia argyi. The sequence goes on along the minus strand of CM060685.1, from coordinate 191,128,055 downwards.
GATTAATAGCATTGGTGGAGGTTTCTATTTTTTTTCTTTATGGTGTTATTTTTTGGCTGGTGTTATTAGATGAATTATCAATACAATACTTGAATATCTTCGGGGTATATGGTTCTGTTTGTAGGTACATGATAAGAATGAAATGGACCACATTCTTATCAGAGAGTTGAGTGGAGAAGCCATTCCCAAATATGACTCAAAGATTATATACAAGGACATTATGTTTGGTTACGTGACGATGAGCTTTCTGACCAAACAATTGCCAACGTGAACCATGTCTGGAAAAGAGAAGTTTCAGGTTTTATATACAAGGACATTATGTTTGGTTACGTTACGATGAACTTTCCGACCAAACAATTGCCAACGTGAACCATGTCTGCAAAAGAGAAGTTTCAGGTTTTCCCACCAGTAAGTCAGCTTGAGCCTGAATAGTATGCCCCGCAAGGGTTGGCTCTCCTAGAAAAACATATTGGGGGCTATCTCAATGGCATGACAGTGCAACAGGTTATATACGTTATCTCAATTTAATCATTTAAATAACCTCAAAAACGAATCTGAAATACAAATCTATAAAAACTATTCTGAAATTTAAGAACTACTGATCCTTAGTCGAAGCTTGAAAGCAATTCAAAAGAACAAGAGAAGACAGTGTAAGAGAGTGTGATGCAACAGATGTTTGAGAATAATATTTACAAATTAATATTATCTCCATTTTTTTTAATCCTCATCTCAAGAGTTTTTCATCTTGATCCATGAAGTTGCCTTTATAATTGACCCCTTGCATCATACGGTTAAAGATTATAACTTCAACAATTTTAATGCAACATGATGTTGTGGATCACGAATTTGTACAAGCATATATTATTTTCAGGTTTTTGTAAATTACTTGATTCAAAATTTATTGCAAATTTCCTTATTTCGTGGTTTGAATCTTGGTTGTATTTTGAATTTAGGAGTGATTTTTAGTGGTTTACAACCCGCCAACCTGCTTTAAGCATGTTTAACTGATTTGAAACAATTAGTTAAATGGATTGGGTGATCAATGATAAGTTGATGACGATGATCTGCCACATGTACCAGAAACTAAATATCTTCGGCTTGAAAACACAATAATATTGTAAAAAAAATTAGAACACAATGCTTAACATGTTTTCCTCTCAAAATTTATCTTCTGGCCGTGTCAAGATTTATAAGCATTTAGTTTGTGTGCAGGTTACTGAAGCACTTTTACATACAAGGCTCTAATCTTCCAACCTTATTGTTGTTATCAACTTTACCAAGGGCAATTAGTGGACAGGTAACTTTTATGTCCATGGCGCTTCTTAAATTTCATCTACTAAAGTGAAACATGCTAAATGAAACACATACTGAGTACTTTTCTTAGTGTAAAGTTCCTTAATAAAGAAACATTCAAGAACTGAAATTTATTGGGTCTATTTAGGGATATTTACTATTTTATATATAAATGTCGACTCTGAGAAGATATTAATAATCACATGAGTAGAGAATTTTTTGGCAAAGAATGTATCCATGTTGTTGCCTTTATGAATTTGTTATTTGCTTATATGTGATTCTGAGTGCGAATATTAGGTAAGTTAACTAAAAAAAATGTATGTTTACGAGTGAACCAGGAATCGTGCATGCACCACTATGTCTAAAAGGCCCAGGAATCGTGCATGCACCAGGAATCGTGCATGCACCACTAAGAGTAAAGAAGTCGTCAATGTTTAATAGAAGCTTATGAGGCCAATTCCTTATAGATTTACCTTATATGTTTTAAATAATTATATATTTTTTGACAATGGGCTTTTGGAAGAAGCTCATATGTGGACTTGGGTATGCTATTTGTCTCCATTGAATTTCCGTATGCTGATATTCACAATTATCTTTTTAAGAAGGCTAGATATCATGATGTTGACATATGAATCAAGCTGCAAAGCATGAAAATATACTAAGACATGTTAATATGGTCAATTCTCTTGGTTGTTTAATGTTTTCATTACTCACTTTGGTGTTATAGTGTATAAGATGACAACCGATGGGTTCCACTTTCATCTTCTATCTTAATTAAACACATTGGTATAGTTTTTTTTTGGGATATTAGAATGCCTCTTGGTCACAACATCCTTTTTTTATAATATCATAGCTCCAAATTTTATCCGTTTTACTTTGAATTGTACCAACATAATACTACATATATGAAACTATACAACCATGCTTTGGATCTTCATATGTAGTAACATGCCACAATGTTATTAATTATAAGTTTTCTAAATTATAAAAGGCCCATATTTATCAAGCATATTTAATAGTAACTGATAAGACATTGTATTATTGTAGGTTTATGTATACCCTTGACAAAAGAAATATCACATCAGCACTTCTAGCTCATCTGATGGATGTGCTTCCAACAGGCGACACCGTGCAAACCAAATATGAGCCATCTGGTTTGTGTTTAAGAAATCATACATCTATGAAATTCTCAAATTTGTTTCTATCATTAGCAACAAAGCAGCTATGATCCAAAATGATACAGAGTTGTTAACATTGCAATAATTCAATTTGAGGTATCATCTTCAACTAAAGTAAGACATTAAAGGTTAAGTGATACTGACTGAAGTATATGGTTTACAATCCATATTATGTTTTTACATTATGATGATGATGATGATGCTAAAAAGAACAAATCATTCCTCTCGCAAATTTTCTCCCTCATATGTATGAAAGTATGGATTATGATATCCTGAAATACTCACTCATCTATCAGCTTATATAATTTCTATTTGATGGTTATTTAAAAACGACATTCTATATAACGACGATTGGGGATTTGGGGTGACACAAGCCAAGGTCAGCATGAGTCTTTAAGTATAATATATTTGCAGCGTACACTAAATATAGTCTTACTAATTGTCAAATTTGCTAAATTTCGAGATATCCACATTTGGTTTGGTTGAAGCTGACAACCCACTTTATATTGTTCTTGGTGAAACTTTGTTTTTTAATCATCTCTGGAATCATAATTTTGCTTTACCTAACAGGTGTGAGATTGTTAAACTTTATAGAACAATTGTGCTATACCACGGATGCTCATAAGCCCTTCCGACACAAAAATGCCTTTCAAGTTAAATAGGAGACAATATCCTATTTCTGTTTGTTTCGATATGACCATAAACAAAAGCCAAGGTCAGACTTTGTCTCAAGTTGGCTTATTGCTACAACTTCCTGTCTTTTCACATGGTCAATTATATGTCGTTGTTTCGAGAGTTAAAAGCAAGGGAGGTCTTAAAGTGATTTGTTGTGATAGAGATGGAAACTATTCGGATAAAACAACTAATGTTGTCTACAAAGAAGTCTTACATCGCCTTTAAGCATAACATTTTTTATTTTAATGTTATTCACAATTTTTTTATCTACACGAATTCGGTTTTATTGAATTATACATTTTTTGTCATATTAATTTTTTTTAAAGTACTTTGCGTATTTTTATGTGTTTTTTCTTTAGTTTATTGTTTTTTATGATATTAGTATAACATTAAATACAAAATAAAATTGTAGAGCTAGCTCGGCCATCGGCCGGGTCTTGAAACTAGTATAGATATATTAGAGAAATATGTTATCAAATACAAGATAAGTGAAAAATGAAAATAATGTAAACTAAAAGGTCTTAAATGCAAATATAGTAGTATAAAGTTGGAGAGACCAATTAATAAACACGTGGGCCCATAAAAGATATACAAACAGTCGACACGTACTTCTTCTTCCTCTGAAAGTCGTCCGGCGTCCATCACAGGCAATTTCTTGACTCAACATTTTATCTTTTTTACTTTCTTTTTTTAACTAAAATAGAGGCACATAAAAACCAGAACTCACATTTTTTTTTCTTCCTTTTATACATAAACCGAATGACATGACCAAAACTTATGCCCCCTCTCTTTTTGATGCCCTGGGCCGTCGCCCGTGCTGCCCATAGCCAGGGCCGGCACTGCATGCTTAATTAAACTACAAATTAAAGTGAACATGTTGATAAATCATTATATGTGGATTAGTCAGTTTCGTGTGTTGCTAACGTGGGGTTTAAGGTTATCAAAATATATAGTTGTAGTTGTTTTGCAACATAATTGTTTTATGTGTCATGCTAATCGGTTGCCAATTTTCAACTAGAAATTTTGGTTGCATTAGGATATTTGTGTGGCGAAAAAATAGTGTATGCAAGAGTTCACGGTAATTAATGAAGACTTAAACAACATCAAGTTTGCGGTTTATGGATATCAAACCTAGCAGTTTGTAAATGTGACCATGTAGTCTGTACATATTATGAACATGAGGGCAGAGGCAGTTGTTATTTAACACGTATTATAATCGATCTATCGGTTATTCATATCTTGCAGCTTAAGTAAATTTAGTTAATAAGTTAGCTTGGGCAGCAAGGAAACTTTTTGATTACTTGGTACCTAAGTAACCGGATAATGGCAAATCTAGGATTTTTTTACAATAAATAGGAATTTGATAAAAGTGATTTCGTATCCATTATTTCTGTTTTATTGAACCAGTCTTTGATTTCCTGGTAATTCTTGAGACTAGTCTAATCACTAACATGTGTCACAAGCCAAGTTAACTCATAATTCGTCTATTTGTGTAGTTTAGCTTTGAAGTTCTTACACTTTTTTTGCAACGCTGGACAGATATACTTAAAAGATTCATCTTAAAGAAACAATCAAGCTAAAGTCAGCAAATTCGACATAAAAAATGGCAGATGAAAATGTAAGTTTCTTAACATTGATTCACACTTTATGTTGTATTATATTTCATAAATTATTACGAAGTTTAGATGATGCTATGGTCATGTAATGCAGCTTGATGATATAGTGAGTGTCAAACAAAAACTAATAAAATTGTGCGGGGCATCACTTAAAGTTACTTTTCCTGACGGGCCAAATGTGGCTCCTTTAATTGCTCCCGCCAAAAAAGATGCTGGTGATTACCAATGGTATAAATTCTTTCTCATACTTATAGATGGCTAATATTTGTGCATACTTTTCGTTTCTTGTATACTAAAGCAACCTGTTATTTTTCCGTTGGTGATACCATAGTGAAGTTGAGTTTCTTGGCTGAATCATCATACGTGTTATTAAGTACTAATACAAAATTTTCATTTGGTTATAGCAACAACGCCATGAGCTTATGGCCTAGAATTAGAAACACGGGTACAGAATTCACGGGTCCAGAACCCATTGGACAGGTAATATTTGTATTTTTTTCAGAGATTTATCAAAATAGTCACAATACAAATGGTTTTTTCTTGAAAAAATATCAGGATAATCTGTGCTATTTTTCACAAACTAACAATGCAAAAAAGCTTTTTAGATCTTTTCTTGTGTTTTAAACTTGACTGTTGGCAAATGTCAACTTTTTGTTGTTACAAAGTTTGACTTTTATAGAAATCAAGCTAGCAAAACATATTTCACAAAAAAAGACAATTTGCAAAGTAACTTTGTGAAACTATCTGTAACGTGGTTATTTTCTTGACTTTCCTCTCTCTTTTTTTGTATGTGAACTGTTATGAATGCTTAACACTGTTAATATGTTTCAACGTAATCGTTCTAATATGTAGGCCATCATGCGAAACCTTCCGCCAAATGACATAATAAAATCATGCTCTGTAGCTGGTCCTGGTTATGTAAATTTAAACTTATCGGACCAATGGATGGCTCAGGTAATTGCCGTAATCATATTTTTTGAAACTCCATTTCAAATATATTCCTTTCCTAGCTCAGTGTCGTTACGGACTTACCGCCATGCCTGCAGAGCATACATAGGATGTTAACTGATGGTATCCACACATGGGCACCAAAGTTTCCTGTCAAAAGGGCAATAGTAGACTTTTCATCACCCAATATAGCAAAGGAAATGCATGTCGGTCATTTACGATCAACTATCATTGGAGACACTTTAGCACGTATGCTTGAGTTTTCTAAAGTTGAAGTGCTTCGAAGAAACCATGTTGGGGATTGGGGTACTCAGGTACATGAATAATGTGGTATTGACATACATGTTCTTTCTAATTTTGTTCCTCATCATGTAAATAACAAATTAACAATTTCATTTTGGCAGTTTGGAATGTTGATCGAGTATCTATTTGAACAGTTCCCTAATGGGGAAGTTAATGATCAAGCTATTGGAGAGCTTCAGGTGAGTAAATTGACTATGATAATCTTATCAATATTCTCATTTTTTTTCTCTCGTAACCATTGATGAGTTTGTTTTTCTAAAATACTTGTCGTATCATATCAAAATGTATTTTAGTGTCTCACTTAAAGTCAAACAATATTTTTAGGTGTACTATTTCAAAATCTAAGAGTTGCAACTTAAAATTTTCATGAAAACAAGATACCTTTTGGAGGTTCTGTTTTCCTAAATGCTATTGGATGATTGATAGTCTTATCTTGACTCTATTATTACTTAAACAGGTGTTTTACAAGGCGTCAAAGAAGAGATTTGATGATGATCCCGAGTTTAAAAAGAGAGCCCAACAGGCCGTGGTTAGTCTCCAGGTGAGTAACCATTTTGTGCTACACAACTTTTGCAATCTCTATATTTTGTTTTTTATTTCTAAAATAATGGTTTGTATAAAATAGGGCGGCGATGAAAGGTACCTGAAGGCATGGGCACAAATCTGTGAGATAAGTCGAAAGGGTTTTGAACAAGTATATGAGCGTTTAGACGTCCATTTGGTAGAAAAGGTATTATTTTAGAACCACCCTTTTTAGTCGCCAATTTTTTCTTGTATGATTACTGAATTCTAAGCGGATTTGATATATGAATGGCCTGCATGATCCGCATTATATGCTCTGAAATAACATAGGTATATATGCACATTTTGTAATTTACTAGTTGGTATTTAATACTATTGTTTTCAGGGGGAAAGCTTTTATAATCCCTACATTGGTCCGACCCTCGATCTGCTGAGGGAGAAGGGACTGATTGAAAGCGACGCTGGAGCTCAGGTGATACGTATACCGGGAAAAAAGCAACCACTTATAGTTGTGAAGTCAGATGGAGGCTTTAACTATAATTCCACAGATCTTGCGGCTTTATGGTTGGTTTTCATGCGATTTTTAGTAACCTCAATAAATTTTAACATATGACCCAAATTTACGTCAACATCACTTCTTGAATGTGTGAGTGTACATACACGTTCTATATACATATGAAATAATCTGTGTACATATGTAGGTATCGTCTTAATGTTGAAAAAGCTGAGTTGATAGTATATGTCACTGATGTAGGCCAACGTGAGCACTTTGACATGTTCTTCACTGTAAGTCACTTTCACACAACCTAACTTCGACTGGACCACTCCCCTTTGAAAAACAGAGCAAAAAAAGTGTTCCATTGGATACTAATTTCTTAACCATTTTCTATTTTAAGGCTGCTAAACTTGCCGGATGGCTTCCAACTAAAGAAGGAGAATACCCAAAAGCAAGTTATGTAGGATTTGGTGTTGTTCTTGACGATGATGGACAAAAATTCCGGACTCGTAGTACAGAAGTGGTTAAGTTAGTTGATTTGCTTGACGAAGCTAAAAGTCGGTGCAAAGCAGCTATTGTAAAGCGAGGTATATGGCTTTATATTGTTTTGTCAATTATAAGTGAAAAATTGGTGTCAAAATTATTCTTAGAATTTTGGGGGGTTGGGTAATGGGTCAAAATTATCCTTTACACTTTTTATCCATTTTTTTTAAGTCAAATACGATGACAACAATTATCATATCTCCAAAAAATTTAACACATTTATCTTTAATTTCTAGCTGAAAAATTTGGCAAGGCTGATGCTGAGAGGACTGCCGAGGAGCTTGAAGAGCTTGAGCACACAGCCGAAGCAGTTGGATATGGTGCTGTCAAGTAAGATACAAATGCTTCATCTCATTAACTAAAAACACACAAATAAATAATATTTGAATATGACTCTAATTCTAATAAGGGTCTTGTGCGTGCGCTCTTAACAGATACGCTGATCTGAAAAACAATAGATTGACCGATTACAAGTTCAGTTATGATCAGATGCTCAATGATAAGGTATGCCTAATGAAGTTATGTTTCAAGTCTTTAACTAGTTCTTCCCTTTCTTTTCGATTTCTAGTGTAATAATGTTTAATGATAAATAGGGAGATACCGCTGTATATGTGCTTTATGCACACTCTCGAGCATGTTCAATTCTTCAGAAATCTGGTAAAGACATTGAAAAGTTAAAGAATGTAAGATCTTATAGTCACTTGAACCTTATTTGCATTTTGTTACATTTCAAGTTTTTTCTTGAGTTGGGTATCAAGTTTCTGAAGAATATTTAATTGTTTGTGACAGGAGGCGCAAATAGTATTAGAGAAAGATGAAGAACACAAACTAGGATTACATTTGCTCCGATTTGCTGAGGTAAAATGATATTTTGAAGAAGAATCAATATGGGTTATGAAACGGGTCAAAAGTCAACCAAAATGTATTTAGATGTATTAGGTTTCTTAAATCACATTTTTTGAAAGAAAAGAAAAACAGAATTTGTTATCATATTCAAAAATACATTTATGGTTCTTTTGATAGAAAAAACAGAAAACTGTTTACGAGTTACCCCAAAACTCCTACCTGTTTTGACCCAAACAAAAAACAAGAGTAACTTTTTTCACTGGAATCCGTTTTGCCCATTTCCTGGACCCAACCCGAGGCAGTACATTTTGCCAACCCCCATTTTCGCATATACCCCCTATCTGCCCAGCGTCATAATCAATTAACTTCTAGTACTTATTAATGTAAAGAGAACCACATAACAGTGAATTTCAGATAGGTACTATACGTCTTTGAACAGTGATCAATATGGCAGGTGTGCATGAACCGGGTTTGGGGTGACCTACTAATACCTCTTTTTAAATACTTCTTTTGACCCGTTCCCTTTTGAGTTAGTTTTTGACTGAGCCCCTTTTGAGATAATCATAACCTACATCTACCCTAATCTAATCTGCTGAGTCATTTTTTCGAACCCACTTGTTCTTCAGGCTTTCGGAGAGGCATGCATAAATTTCTCGCCAAATGTCTTGTGTGAATACTTATACGGATTAGCTGAGAAATTTACAAATTTTTACCAAGAGTGCAAGGTATATATACATGCGTATTCTTCATCTATACTATCTTGAATTGTTAGATAATTTATCAATGTACTTCCATTTGTTGCATTTTTTACATCAATCTTTTTTTGTTGATCAAAGACATGAAAAGATGAGATTCATTATTAATGACTCATATACGAAATGAAGTATAATGAAACATGCCAAGTGAAAAATACATTAGTTTTTAATGCAAGAGTTGCAGCTGGTTTTGAAGCTCCAAAAATATGTTCATATTAATATGATATACTTACTCCCTTTCATGAGCCGACGTATTAATTACAAAAACTACTGAATTGACTTTACAAAAGTCAAACATTGTTTTTGTTTCGATATGGCTTTAAGTGCATTGCCATTTTGTTACTGCTAGTGTTAAACCTCCAAAACTGTTTAGATATTTATAATTACTCATTTTAACGAACCAACATATTGATTATGAAAGCTATTCGACTTTTGGCAGGTGGTTGGGTCTCCTGAGGAAAACAGCAGATTGTTATTGTGTGAAGCAACCCGAGTGGTAATGAGGAATTGCTTACAAATTCTGGGGATTACTCCCCTTGACAGAATCTGATCTTTAGTTTTGCAATTTGGACACTCAAGTAATATCTAACCGACCCATTTACTAGTGGATTTGACCCGTTTAGCTCATGCAGTTTGTGTGAGGCTCGTTCATGACTGATGATACTGTTAGCGGACTATTAGTATCTAGGCCCGTTGTTATTAAGCTTACCTCATTTATCATGTTTATTGTTATTTATACTTTGACGTAATTTATTACGGACTAATGGAAAAATATTCAGTTTAGCAGACACCTCTTTTGACTTGTATGATCATATCCACAGGTTTGTCATTCTCGTGAATTGCAAAACGTGGGTTTTAAGTTATGTACTTTTAAGGTCGCAAAATACATGTTTTATTTATTTTATTTTATTTTTTATTATTTTTTTTTCAAACTCAAGAATGCAATTTTTATGCTTAATTTGCCCCATAAGCATCATAGCCGCTCACTGTCGCGTAGTTTCATTGGCCGGAACCACCCACTCCGTTTTTTATGCTTTCTCCTTGACAAATTCACTTTGGCCAAACCCACCTACTCTTTTTCATAATTGAATTATTGGATAGTTTTGTCATTTTACAGCATCTTGCAATCAGTAGCACCACTTATAATTAACTCTTTTATCTCAAACATGGCGCCATGTTTACGTAAAATACATATTGGGGTTTAGGGCTGGTCGATCGTTTGTTTCCCACATACAGTAAGGACCCCAAGGTGTGACCGAAGTCACAAGTTAGAGAAACTCTCAATAGTTGACCCAGTTTTTGTATGTGTGCTTGTTATTTGTGAGAAAATACTAGTCTCAGTCATTCCAAGGTTGCCTTTAGAGTTGCATGTAACTTGTAAGGCGATCATATGGCCCAGGATGATCTACGTGGTGGTCATCAAGTGGAGGAATTCATGCATGACTGTAGCACTACCTCTCGGCGAATGATTTAGTGACACGTGGTGTCTGTTGCAACGACCCTTGCTTGGCTGCCAGGCATGACCCTTGCCTGGATGTGTTCACTAGGCAATGTTTACCCCAACGTAGCCTATGGAAGTGTTTACCAGGTCTCGCTGAATCTTAGCATTGGTGGGCTCGTATTAGGATAATGTAGAGTGTATGGGCCTTAGCCAGTTGAGCTGAACCTCGCATACGCTAACAGATATGTTTGGAACAAATCCACGCTCCCACTTAATTTAATAACTTTTGCTACATAAATCATATTGTTTATCTAATAAATACCTAATCAATTGAATTCCAAAATTAAACAATTATGAAATATTGTTGAAAATTAATAATTTCAAAATTTTAATCATAAACCAATTTTGTGAAAGCAGTTTCATTCCCTCATGTTTGCCTAAGAGTAGGGGTATGATCGGTCTATATTCAACCTCCTCATAACCTGCTCTGGCAGGATTCGTTGTTGTTGTTGGTGTTATAAAACAACGTGGTCGCAATTACCCCGTATGAAGGAACATAGAGCAAGAGTGAGTAGAAAAAAACCGAAAAAACAAACCGAGACCCATGAACACAGAAAGACTAACACCCCCACAAAACCAGATTGGTTTTGGTTTTAAATAACTGAAATGGTTGTAACTTTAGCTAAAACGACAACAAATCTACAAGATGCTTAGGGGCCGTTTAGTTGGTGAAATTTTTTTTATTTTTCCAGAAAATTTTTCAAATGAAAAGAGAAAAATTGAAAATCCGTTTAGTTAAACATTTTTCTAACAATTTTCAAAAAATGTGAAACTCTCATTCTCTAAATTTTAACTAAATGTTTGAAAAGCCCATTCTACTCTTCTCACTTTTTTCATTCTCTAGAAATTTAGAAACGGAAAAACAGGAAAATTTTTCACCAACTAAACGGCCCCTTATCCTTTATAGAGTTGAAAATTTGAAAATAGATGATGACCAAAAACATTCGAGTAATAATACTTTTGGAATATTAGAGGGAGAGGTGTGGTGACAAGCCTCAAGCTCCTCATTTGGTGGCCACGGGTGCCACATCACCTCAACACCTCTTCACAACTAACCCCTCCTCACTCATAACTAACCTCAACTTACTCATTTGGGGCCCACCACTTACCATTTTTTTAATTCATTTCAATAAATAAACTAAATTCATTTAACAAATTATAAAAAATAATACAACATACTAATTCAAATTTCGAAACAGAGTGCGGGGATATTATTAAAATTTCAAAATTCAAATTTCAAAATTTCAAAAAAGACGGCGGAATATTCTAAAATTTTTAAATTTCAAATTTCAAATTTCAAAATTTCAAACAAAACAATGAAAACGTGTGCAAATTCAAAATTCAAATTTTCAACTGAGCGGGATAATTTAGAATTCAAATTGAGCAAGCCCGTTAGGAAAGGGAGCGTGAGGCGTACCTCAAAGGAAAACAGGATCGGAAGAACAGAAGAGCAGAATGGCGTTGGGCTCAGGGACTTCCACCTGTGCCATCGAGTGAGGACGACTCAAGTGCCTCCTACTCGAGTCACGAGGGATATGTGTCGGATGATTCATTTTATTGAATCATAATTTTATGTTTATTTATCGTATCGTTTTTTAGTGGTTCGAATTTCTGTTTCTTAGTTATCGTATCGTAGGTTATTGTTGTAGTCGTTGTTTCAAGTAATATCAATGTTATGCTTAATCGGTGTTTCACAATTTCATTCTTCACTTAACATTTCATACAAATCATTTTCTACAAAATACGTACAAAAACAATATAACCCAAAAAAGAAAAAAAGAAAAAAAGAAAAAAAAGGACAACATTTGCAGGGTTCTCACCCTCGTCACGCAGACGACGAGGTCCTCTTTGGCGAGCCATAACGAGCTGCAGCTGGTGTGGTGGCGAGCCTTGGCGAGCTCCACGTCAGACGACGAGCATCCTTGGCGAGCCCACACCTCCTCCTCTTAGTCTTCTTTTAATTGTTTTTTAAGATGGCAATTGATAGCCTCATTGTCGTGTAGTTTCATTGGCCGGCAACCGGATTACTATTTTAATGCAAGCATTGGAATGTTGGATGGATTCATACACATGAAAACACCTTTGCAATTTAAAACCAATTCCTTAAACCATCAAATTTATTTTTTATTTTTTTCTCCTTGACAATATCACTTTCAAGGTTTTGGCCAAACCCACTCACCACTTTCTTCCTAATTGAAAAATAGGTAGTGCGTAGAAACCCCACAAGTTTAGAAATATGAAACTCCACATGATCTTCGAGATCTACAATTAACTGGTAATATGTTATTTACCAAGATGCATGCTCCAAAATTAATCCAAACAACAATTAAGTACTTAACGTTCAAACGTTAAGTACAACGAATGCAAGAAAACCCTTTAACAAAAAAACAGACGCATGCTCCAAGGGAAGGTTGGGGAACAATAATGTCAATAGTCAATACTGTCGTTCAGGCTCTATGCAACTGATATTGCAACCACCAAAAAACTGTTTTTGACAGTTATGCAACGGATGAAATTATATACTCCATATTTGTTTTTTGCAACGAATTTGCAAACATTATCTATATGGTTGTAAACCGGAAGGTAATCCACTGAAAGTCGTTGTAACTTGTTACTGATCTAAACCCCCCTTTTTTTTTTAATTTTTTTTATCATAAACCATGTATCTGTAATAATTACTTAGATCATTTGAAACCTCTAAATTTTATTATTATTATTATTATTATTATTATTATTATTATTATTATTATTATTATTATTTTAAATTTAAATGAAAAAACAAACCAAGACCCATGAACACAGAAAGACTAAACACCTCCCAAAAAAAAAACTGAAATGGTTGTAACTTTAGCGAAAAGCCGAAAACGACAACAAATCTTCCAATGCTTATCCTTTAGGGGGTTGGCAATGGGTACGGGGAGGCACGGCACGGGGGGCTTCCCCTGCGGGAACACCGCCGCCTGTCCCCTGTTACCGCTCGGTGAAGGAAAAATGCGGGGAGCTTTACCGCATGGAGAGAAGAGCAAAAATGGAACGTTGAAGCATTAAAATGGGTGAGTGAAGGGTGAGGGGTGTGATGCCAACAAAAAGTGAGTGAGTGAAGGGAAAAGTGGGAGGGTGATGTGGCATAAGGGGATTGGTTGTTTGTGAGTGAAGGGTGATGGGGTGAGGGATGCTTGCCAACCCCCTTATAGAGTTAAAAATTTGAAATCTATAGATGATGACCAAAAACATTTGAGTAATAATACTTTTGGAATATGAGTCTCCTTTTAATGGTTTTTTAAGATGGCAGTTGATAACCTCATTGTCGTGTACTTTCATTGGCCGGCAAAGGGATTACTATCTTATGCAAGCATTGGATGGATTCATAGTTTCATACACATGAAAACAACTTTGCAATTTAAAATCAGTTTCTTAAATCACCTACTTTATTTTTTATACTTTCTCCTTGACAAAATCACTTTCAGGGTTTTGGCAACCCACAAACCACTCTCCATAATTGAAAAATAGGTAGTTTTGTCATTTTAGAGGGTAGAAACCCCACAAGTTTAGAAAACTGAAACCCCACATGATCTTCGAGATCTATGAAGCTAACTGGTAATATGTTGTTATTTACCACTCCAAGGGAAGGTTGGGGGTATAATGTCAATACTGTTGTTTAGTCAGTTATGTGTTAATGTTAATGCCATATCGATCACTACAACAAAACTTGGCAAATGCAATGGTCAAAATCCGTCACAAACACTTTTTTGCAACGGAATTTGAATGTTGCATATAGGCTCCGTGCAATTGATATTATAACCACCAAAAAATGTTTGTGACAATTATGCAACAGAATGAAATTGTATATTTTTTTTTTGCAACAAATTTGCGAACATTATCTATATGGTTGTAAACCGGCTGGTAGGTAATCCATTGAAAGCTGTTGTAACTTGTTGTGTTACTCTAAACCCCTTAGCTTTTATCATGTATTTATAATAATTAGTTAGATCATTTGAAACCTCTAAATTATTAAAAGAAAATAAATAAATATTTGATTTCAAGTGAACTCAAAATTAAAACTGTTGTTGGAAAATGGAAACTAATACAATACCACGCACTATTTCCTAGAGCGAAATTACCCTTAGGACACTGGCAGTCATGCTTCCGAAAACATCCATACCTCTGAAATCCACCAATAATATCATTCCACCTCATTTCACCTCATTCATACTTTTTCCATACCTCCCAACCCCATTTTAGTGGCAATCATGCCTTTTCATACCTCCCAACTTTTTTTTTAATTAATTAAATTAAGCAATTTAATTAAAACATAAATATTTCATTAATAACTAAAATAAAATTACATAATACTTAAAAAAAACATAATTAAAAGAAAATTACATTATTAAAAAAAAAATGAAATAACTAATCATCGAGATATGTTAAGTTTTGAGCATCTACGTGGTCCGTAAGATCATATAGGAGTCGGTAATGCATTTGTTCGTCGATTAACTCCGGTAATACAGTATCGTAATAAACTGGCGCGACTGGCGGATCCATTATATGAACCGGTGATATTGCCATCCCATCGTCTTTTAAAATCATATTGTGAAATATGATACACGTATAAACGATTTGTCAAATCTTTTCAACCGACATTGCCCGGAGAGGACGAGCAAGAATCATCCACTTATTTTTAAGACGACCAAAAGCTCGCTCGATATCTTTTCTTGCAGACTCTTGTAGCCTTTTAAATCTCTTTTCATTCAATTCAACCGGATGCTTGTATGCTTTAACAAACGTTGACCATGTAGGATAGATTCCATCGGTAAGATAATAACCACGTTTGTAAAACCGTCCATTTACATGAAATGAACTATTTGCCGCCGTTCCGTTTCGCTCCGTAAGATACAATGGTGACTGATTCAAAACATTGATATCGTTGTTTGCACCGGGAGGACCAAAAAACGAATGCCAAATCCACAAATCGTAAGAAGCGACGGCTTCAAGCATAATAGTTGGGTATTGATGATCACCTCGCTTATATTGACCTTTCAAATGTCTAGGACAATTACGCCAATGGAAATGGGTACAATCAATGCTACCAAGCATTCCAGGAATGTGATGTTGATCTTCATGGAACTCGTATAAGCGTGCAATGTCATGGGATGTAGGCCTACGTAAGAACTCTCGACCATATAATTGAATAATCTCTTGGCAAAAATGATCAAGGCATTCTCCTATAAAAAAATTAATAACAATAACTTAAAAAAAATATATATATAACGCTAACTTTATAAAAAAATAAATAACAACAACATAAAAAAATATATATAACGCTAACTTTATAAAAAAATAAATAACAGTAACATAAAAAAATATATATAACGCTAACTTTATAAAAATATTAATAACAATAAGTTTAAAAAATATTTCACCTGACGTTCGGCGCGCCATGTTTAAATAGTCATCAAATCTATCTGGAGGTTCACCCGTTGCGAGTTGCCTAATGGCCGATGTGCATTTTTGTAATGCCGTGAAACTTTTTTTTCCCCTCGCATCTAAGCCGTCTTGAAACCATTCGAAATTCGCTTCAACATCAGCAACAACTCTTAAAAACAAGCTTTTATTCATACGAAACCGTTCACGAAAACGTTCGTCGTTAAACTTTGGACGTTCAACGAAATAATCATTCATAAGGGTTCGTAAAGCTTGTTCACGAAAACGAGTTACATACTCCCGACTTTCGGTAGAGCTTGTCGTGTCGTCAATTGCATCGTACGCGGCTAATAAGGTTTCTAGGGTGCTACCGGATGGCACTAGTTCGGACAATTCGCCGGGGGGACTCACTAATGATTCGGACGAAGAAGAAGACATTGTAAGAATATGTGAATTTTGTATATGTGAATTGGATTATTTGTGATAAAAATGTATGTGTTTGTTGAATATATATAGGGGAATTTTTTTTTTGGCCCAATACACGCTCCATTCCATCCCAACGTCTATTTCATTTAAAGCATCAACGGTAACATTTTGCATAGGAATTCCCATGCTTCGGAGGCAAAAATTGCCGCTCATCTCTTGCCGCTAGCCTTGCCGGTGGGGTGGCGGCGGTGTTTGCCGCCGGCATGGCCTTGCCGGTGAGCCATACCGCCCCCACTACCACCATACTTACTTCATATTATAAGTGTTGGTTAATAAGGGTGGTGGCAACAAAATCACCCAAACCTCACAACCAACCAACCAATAATATCACTCCTCTTTACTCATACCTTTTTCATACATCTCAACCCTTTTTTAGTGGCAACCATACCTCCCAAACTACCAACTTTTTATTTTTTTATTTTTTATTTTTTTTTATTTTTTATTTTCATAAATAAATAATTTAATAAAAACATAATAATTCATTAATAATTAAAATAAAAATACATAATACTTGAAGGGAAAAAAAACATAATTAATAGAAAATTACATAATACGTAAAATAAAAGAAAAGAAATAACTAGTCATCTAGGTATGCTAAGTTTTAAGCATCTACGTGCTCCGTTAGATCATATTGGAGACGATAATGGATTTGTTCGTCGAGTAACTCCGGTAGTACACTATCTTCATATACTGGCGCGACCGGCGGATCCATTATATGAACCGGTGATATTGCCTCCTCGTCGTCTTTTAAAATCATATTGCACAATATGATACACGTATTAACGACATGTCGAATCTTTTCGACCGACATAGCACGGAGAGGACGACTGAGAATCGTCCATTTTGACTTAAGACGACCAAAAGCTCACTCGACATCTTTTCTTGCAGACTCTTGTAACTTCTTGAATCTCTTTTCCTTCGGGTCATTGGGATGCTTATATGCTTTAACAAACATAGAATACGTAGGATAGATTCCATCGGTAAGATAATATCCACGTTTGTAAAGCCGTCCATTTACAGAAAATGAACTGTTTGGCGCCGTTCCATTTTGCTCCGTAAGATACAATGGAGACTGGTTCAAAACATTGATATCGTTGTTTGCACCGGGAGGACCAAAAAACGAATGCCATATCCACAAATCGTATGAAGCGACGGATTCAAGCATAATATTCGGGTATTGGTGATCACCTCGCTTATATTAGCCTTTCAAATGTTTAGGACAATTTCGCCAAACGAAATGTGTACAATCAATGCTACCAAGCATTCCAGGAATGTGATGTTGTCCTTCATGAAACTCGTATAAGCGTGCAATGTCATGGGATGTCGGCCTACGTAAGAACTCTCGACCATATAATTCAATAACCGCATGGCAAAAATGATCAAGGCATTCTCCTATAAAAAAAATTATAACGAAAACATTATAAAAATATTATAACGACAACATTATACAAAAATATAACGACAACATTATAAAAAAATAATTACGAAAACATTATAAAAATATTATAACGACAACATTATAAAAAAATAAGTACGAAAACATTATAAAAAAATATAACGAAAGCTTAAATAACAAAAAATGAGAATGTTAACCTGACGTTCTTCGTGCCATGTTTAAATAGTCGTCAAATCTATCCGGAGGTTCACCCGTTGCGAGTTGTCGAATGGCGATGTGCATTTATGTAATGCCGTGAAACTTCTTGTGCCCCTCGCATTATATCCATCTTGAAACCATTCGAATCTCGCTTCAATATCACCAACAATTCTTAAAAACAAGCTTTTATTCATACGAAACCTATCACGAAAAATATGGTGGGCAAACTTTGGTCGTTCGACGAAATAGTCATTCTTTAGATTTTCGAAAGCTTTTTCACGAAAACGGGTGACAGTCGCCCGTGTTTCGGTAGAGGTTGTCGTGTCCTCAATCGAATCATATATATATATATATATATATATATATATATATATATATATATATATATATTTGTTTGTTTTCTAGCTCAACGGTAATATATATATATATATATATATATATATATATATATATATATATATATATATATATATATATATATATATATATATATATTTGTTTGTTTTCTAGCTCAACGGTAATAAACAATCAATGCCCCAACGTTCCATTTTGACCCAAACCTCCGAAGTGAAATTGCCCGCTCAACCAAACCTCCCAACCAAACCGCTGGGGTGGCGGCGGTGTTCCCCGGCGGTTTGGGCAAACCGTTGGCCATACCGGTGTGGTTGCCACCACACTAAGTTCGGCTAAGTCGCATTGGCACATCAGTTCGTTTAACATTAAGGCATCGTCTCTTTATGTTGTGTATTTATATGTTGCATGTAGAGACTTTTCATTATCAAGTAATACAAGTTAGTTAGTTTTGATAAAACTGAAACCGTGTGGGCCCTTCTTAAAAAAGTGTTGCTTGCAAGCTGACGTAGTCATTCATTGCATACACCTCTCCTGGTTCTCATGTAAAGTTTCTAACTTACTGGTGAACCTTGTTTTCTTGTATCTATTGACCTTCCTCAATGTGAGTGAGGTGATCCACCTGGACCGGTCCGAGGTGGTTATGGCCGTTACTTCTGGAATTTGAGTTTGTGGGGGTTGTTCACGAGACATGATGGGGGTAAAAACTTTGTTAAATAGGAAAAAAATGCATTTTTAGGTGAGAAAATGAGTGAAATAGGTTTAAAATTCGTGACGGTGTCATGTCCTCACGGATGGCGCCATATTATGTAAAACGTGATTAAGAGTGGATTGGAATGGTTGTGTTGTTCGATTTCCCGTGTAGAACGGTAATGACCCTCAGATATTATTGAAAATCAAGAGCTAGGGTAACATAAACAAACCAAGTGTTTATTCATTGTGTATGAATAAGTGTGAAAAAGTGTAAAGAGAATGGTCCACTTTGTGTGTGTGTGTGTGTGTGTGTGTGTGTGGAATACTCTCTAATTATAGAGAGTTACCGAGGGTTTTGGGCTAAACTCCATGTGGATGATCAAGAGTGTTGACAAGACACATGCTTATCACTTGGAAAATAAGAACGACAAGTGACATTCTTTCCTTGGTTCGTACCTTCTCATGTCCGTCCCATATTCTTAATCGTGTGTCTCCCATTGTCACATGTCAGATACTATATCCCAACCGTTAGGTTACATTTGGAGGACAGTTGTCCGGTGCGTGTATGGTACGTGGCTTGAGAGGCTTTCTAGGGCCGTATGTGGCCTGGTAGTATATACGGACCTTTCAAGAATTGATAATAGGCCTATCAAGTGTTAATAATGGGCTTGACATTGGCGTGTAATAAGTTGCTTGGGCCACTAACATCCATAAGCTATCACATTCACAATCGTATGAATCTAGGGTTATTGTTTACGTAAGGTACGTAATGGGGTTTGGAGCTCGTCGATCATTTGGTTTCCACTTTTGGAAAGGACCCCAAGGAGTTACCGGAGTTACAAGTACGGGCTCTCACGAGTCGACTCAGTTTTGTGTGTGTATGTGTGTTATTTGTGAGAGATTAATTGTCCAAGCCATTCCAAAGGAAATGAATAAGTATTTATGTGGATGCCTTTTAGGGCTGCATGTAACCCGCAAAGGTGATTCAATAACCCAGGATGATCCACGTGGTTGTCATCAATGGGAGGAATTGCGTAGCTGTAACACTACCTCTTAGCGAATAAGGCAGTGACACACGGTGTCTGTTGCAACGACCCATGTTTGGCTGCCAGGCGTGTCCCTTGCCTAGATGTGTTCACCAGGCAAGGTTTGCCCCAGCGTATCCTGGGGAAGCATTTCCCAGGCTGAATCTTAGCCTTGGTGGGCTCATATTATGCTAAGTGTTTGGGTCTTAGCCAGTTGGACTGAAGCTCTCATACGTTAGCACTTATGTTTAAAACAAATCCACGCTCCCACTAAATTTAATAACTTTTATTAAATAAATCATATAGTTCATCAAATAAATACCAAATCAATTTAATTCCAAAATTAAACAGTTCTGAAATAATGTTTATTGCCGAAAATTAATAGTTTCAAAAATTAAATCATAACACAATTTTATCACTAATTTAACAAATCAAGTAATTTATCAATTAATAATTTAAGGCATACACATAACAAAATGGTTTCAAGAAATACACTTAGGGTTTCATAAACACTTAGAGTATGGGGAGTCATAACACAAGTTATGAAATAACACCATGCCACGTCAGCGCCACATCATCTCAGCACCAAATAACATAACACCTAAAAACACCAGGAAATCATAACACCACTTTTTACAAATTTATAAATTCTACCCTCAACAAATTCATTTATTAAACATTCAAACATTTTATTAATAAAACTTAAACATTACAATACAAAATAAAAACATTACAATAAAAAAAAAAAAAAAAAAAACAACAACAACATAATAAAAGTACGAATTAAAATACGAATTGAACAATACGATAAGTAAATAAGTAAAACTAGTCGTCATCTTCTTCCTCAAAATCCTCACGTTTACGCCAAATATGCTCCATAAGATTGAGTTGGAGACTAACATGAACATCTTTGTCACGGATTTCTTTTGCCTTTTGACTACGCTTATCACATCGATCAATCCACCTGTCTTGCATTTGTCTAGCCGGATCCCGGAAAATTTCTTTGTATTAACTTACATGAAACTTTTGATCTTTTAGAATCATGTTATGCGATATGATGCAAGAATACATGATTCTACTTATCTTGGTAACTTGGTAAGCACGCGTTGGTTGTTGTATTATTCCCCATCGTCCTTGGAGAACACCAAAAGCATTTTCAATATGCTTTCGTGCTGCCTCTTGACGCCGTTTAAATTAAGTGTGTTTTTCATCAACGGTATTAGTGAATGATTTGACAAAAGTAGCCCACTGTGGGTAAATACCATTAGCTAAGTAGTAACCCTTTTCAAACACAAGTCCATTTACCTCAAATGGAGCTACAGGGGAATCATCATTCAGCAAGTCATCGAACAACGGCGAATTATCTAAAACATTGATATCATTATTCGCACCCGCTACACCAAAAAATGCGTGTCAAATCCACAAATCCTGCGACGCAACAGCTTCAAGCAATATAGTCGGGTATTTTTTATGACCACTAACATATTGCCCTTTCCATGACACCGGACAATTTCTCCATTGCCAATGCATACAGTCGATGCTACCAAGCATTCCCGGAAAACCATGTTCCTTCTCATGTTTTGCATATAGGTTTTGAACGTCATGCATATTTGGTTTTCTTAAAAACTCTTCCTTAAACAAATCAATAATGCACTTATTGAAATTATCTAGACAATCACGTCCGATACGTGCACTCATTTGCAAATACTCATCGAACGCATCCGGTGAGCTGCCATATGCCAATTGGCGTATGGCCATAGTGCATTTCATTAAAACACTAATACTCATCCGACCAGTAGCATCGGGTGCTTGGGAAAAGTATGCAAAATTATCCGGAAGAGGATCGGCAGTATATGATTCAATAGCGGAAACTATTTGAAGAAATAGTTCCTGGCTCATACGAAATCTTCTACGAAAGTCTCTAGGAGGATACTTACAATGTTCATTAAAGTAGTCGGCCATCAAACGCTCCTCTGCAACCTCACGTTCACGTGAAATTGGGTTACGGGTCAACCGGAGAGATGATTCGGCTTCTTCTTCTTCTATTCTCGTGTACTCATAAGCGACAAAGATTGCTAAAGCGTCTGCTTCATCTTCGATATCGGAAAGGGTCACATGTGCGGCATAAGTTGGATTATGTGGATCCATTAAGAAAGAATTTTAGTGGGATATAAAGATGATTTTATTTTTTTGTTTGTAAAAGGGTTAGATTAGATGGGTTTATATTGGTGTGTTTTTTGAAAAAAAAAATAATAAAAACTTATTAAAAAAACTAGCCGTTTGGTATAAACTTTTTTTTTTTTTTTTTTTTTTTTTTTTTTTGAAAACTAGTCGTTGCATATTAACTTTGAGGGTGTTATGTAAATTTTTTGTTTTGTTTTGGACCTTTGTAACGTTATAACGCACGTTGGGCTGCTAACGCGCGTTGAAACGCAGCCCTAACGCCGAGGTGCAGGAAATGGTTCTAACGCCATAACTTGCGTTACATTTGTGCCACGTAAGAATAACGCAAATTGCATGTTACCACTCCCTCTTCTCTTAAAGGGGCCCTAGAATACACTATTTATTCCAAAAACATGTCTACAGTTTCTAAAACCTTAATTAAACCTACTTGTCTTATTTCCCAAAAACTAACACATTTCACAATTATGACAATAATCAAATAAAGCAACAATTACTTAGGTAACATGCACAAATAAAGAAACTTCTTAATACAACATATTAAATGCCTTATGTAGAATGGTTCTATTTTAATGATAACATGCATCAATTATCATACAACAAATTAACAACTTAGCTATGTCACAATTATCGTTATTAAGCATCATAGTAAGCGGATCTAATATAAAGCATACAAAAACCTAAATTTGCAGTTTATCACATAAATCTATTAAAATTATTAGATCTAGCAAATCACGCAAAATAATAATAACAACAGAACTCATGTTAAGAACTCATCTAAACCTTTAAACAATGAGAAAACCATTAGAGGGCAAAATAGACCTACAAACCCTAATTAGGGTTTCAAATGCGTTTTCCCAAAAACACTAAAAAGACATATTTAATAAAATACATGCCAACTAAATGGCGTAGAAGTAGCTATGATACCCCTGATGATGGAACACAATGTAACAAATAGCAATTTTAAAAATTTTATTTAACAATTAAATAGGAGATTAACCATATCATCATATATAAGAAGAATCACTTAAAACTTCAATTTACAAAAAATGTTTCCCCCGCCCCCAATGAACCCTTGTACACCAAACATTTAATCAATCATGTAATCTTAAATTACATACCTTGTAGCAAACCTGAAAACACGAACAAGTAGATCTTGTCACATGCAAAAGTACACTAAAATGTATAAAGACCTTAAAAAAAGAGAAAATTCTTTATTTACCCCAAAAGTACACTAGTGTGTACCCTAAATACCCCAAGATTTTCCAACTTCCCCAAATACCCCAAATGCGACTCTCTCACAAGAAATTTTGGGCAACCATCCCAGAATTTTGACAAGTGTCCCATTAGTTGTCCCCACCTTGTACTTGCAAGGTACAACTCACCACACTATTTTCTTGGGCAACTGGGACCTACTTTTTTGGGCGACTTAACTATTTTGTCTTTTAGTAAAAAAGTATGGTCTTTTTATATTAATTTAAGGTACAAATTTCTTGGGCAACTTGGTCCCACTATTGTACCTTCTTGGGCAACTAGTTAGGTAAAGGTACATCTTTTATAATATTTTTTTGCATGGGAACTTGTTCCTTGTTTTTTTTATACAAAAATACACCTTTTATTAAATAAAAATACACTTTTCAAATACATTTTCTCAAACAAAAAACCACTTTTAGTTTTGACACACACATTACCGTTTTGAAAACAAAAAACACACACTAAACACAAAACCTTTTTGAATCCTAATCTGCTACAACAACATCAAACACACATTAAACACTACATTAAACACACACTAAACACAAAACCGTTTTGAACCCTTATCTGCTACAACACCATTAAACACACAAACTGTCGCTCAACACCACCCTAATCGGTGAACCCTAATCAAGTACAATGTTCGAGGCAAAGATTACGGTAAGATCTATATTAGAACATCTTTCACATGTTATAGTTTTGTTGAATGGTAATAGAAGCGACTTGTTTAGAAAAACCGTGTTTGGTCAGTGGTTAGATATCCCCTCCTTAGATCCTGATAACCATTTGTATGATTATTTTTATCAAAATGCTGTTACGGTTCCTATAGTTAGTGATACTTGCCCTCCTCTTAGTTTTAAAATTGGTGATAATGTTCTTGATTTTGGGCGTCAGGAATTTTGTCTTGTAACCGGTTTTCGTTTAGGGCAAGTTGCCAAAGAGGAAACTGACGTAGGTCGTATTGTTCGTGGTATACCATATAGTCCTTTTTTTGATCGTTTGTTTCCTGAAAAGAAACGAACTTTGAAGAAAAGAGTAAAAGGTGAAGAACTTTTGAAGTTTATGAAGGATGGTCCAGTATGGGAATCTATTTTGGATGTAGATGCTGTTAGGATTTGCTTGTTGGTCATTGTAACCCTTGTGTTCATAGGTAGAGAACCAAGGTTCTATATCCCGGATCATATGTTGAAAATGATAGAGGATTTAGACGTTTGGAATGAATATCCATGGGGAGAGTATATGTGGGTTCATTTTGTATAAAAGAACGGTGAATGTTGTTCAGAGGCATACCGACAATCAATCTAACAAGGCTGTTAGAAAAACTTCTAATAAAAAGGAAACATGCAGGAAATCTCCCAAAAAAGAAGAAACATACAATCTATACGGATTTGTATTGGCACTGAAGGTTAGATTTTATTTAAAACATGCATTATCTAATCTTTCTCATTTGTGTTTTAAATCTATAAATCTGTGTTATTTAAGGCTTATTGTACGGTTGTAACATACTAAGTTGATGCAATTTAGATTTAGGGTTCCACTTATGTATCTGTTGTAATGCAAGTTTAATTTTAAGTTCATTCCTCATTTCCAATTTTCAAGTCTTATTTAAGAATTTTAAGTTATAGTAAGCCATTGTAAGAGCAATCATTTGATTTTTAGCCTTTTAAGTATATAAGTGTTACTAGTTGCTTGTTATTGTATCAATTGCTTATTTATCACTTATTAGATAAGTTGTATTCAGTTAAGTTGCACTTTGGTTTAATTTAATTCTAGTTTCATTACTTGTCTGTGTTTAAAAGGGTGTTTGGATTGGACTGTGTAAGATTTCCTAGTTGGTTGTAGTAGTTGTAACTTGTTCATTCATCATAATCAGACCTCTAACACACCAAATCAAGCAAGTCTTTGTCAGTAACAAGCTTAAAAGTCAAAATCATCAATAAATTGGTCTAGGATTTGTCTGTGTTGGAATTTGAGTTGCACACGCTTCATTTTAAGTCACAAGTTGATGAGATTGCTTAATTTTGTCTTTTTACATCTTAACTAACCACAACTAGTCCATAAATCAGTGTTTGAAATTCATTTTGGTCAAAGTTCATTAAACTTCAAAAAGTCAAATTTCATAAAACAAGCAGAAACTCACTTTTTGTGGGATTTTTCTAGATTTTTGTGGAAAGAATTAGGACTTGAAACTTTTTGTGGTTAAAGCATACCACCTCAACTCCATGAATCCATGGATGGCTTATTTTTGAGATTTCTCCTCTGACCTATGCATTGGCTTATTTGAAGGTGCAGGGAAAGCACCCTTCCCTGCACCAGGGAATTTACCCTTTTTCCTTGATCTGTTGTGACCAATCCAGTGGACCCCACACCAAGCCCTTTGGCTTTTGAGTAGCTTATCAGTATTAGTGTTCATACCATAGCTTATTTTTGGGTTTAGCTTATTTGGTCCACTTTGGTCTCCTGACCTCAGACCCTACATTGAGACACTCAGTGTTGAGAACCAAGTTCATAGGCTTGTATCTTGTTCATTAGTTGGGCCCACTCTCAGCTTATTGGCTTTTTGGAAACCCAAATAAGCCATCTTGCTAGTTCAGGCTTTATTTTGTAGTTCTGAGTTTATTCAGACATGGAAATTAGTGTTTAGTTATTGTTCATTTCCCCAAGATGTACTGAGTACTCAGGTTTTGGTCTCAATTTCATACAAGCTTATCTAGCTTATTTGTGGGAGTTAGTGCTTAATTCTTGGCTTATTTGAAAGCCACACTGTTTATCTTTCTAGTTCAGGCTAAAAAATGGATCCATGATCCATTGTGTGATCCCCACACAGGCATGAAATTTGTCCCTTTTGCCCTGCACACCTCAGACCTCAGGTCTAATTGGCTTAACTCATAAGTTCATTGAGAGCTTATTATTGGGCTTATTGACCTGGTTCTTGGCTTATCTTGTAGACACCCAATCCAACTTGAGGGTTCAACCCCAACTTTTGACCCCTGACCCCCCTTTTGACCCCCATAGAGGGCTGCAAGTAGGCCTATTTGGCCTGTCAATAAGCCAAGTGCTTATTTGGCTTGTCTAGCTTATTTTGTGCAATAACCTGAACAATTTATGCTTATTTTTTGTTATTATTGTTAGTTAAGTGCTTATTTAGACTTGTAGCTCAGTAGTATAGCTTATTCATCAAAAGCAAAATCATAATAAGCCTTTGGCTTATTCTGTCATTCAAATAAGTTCACCATATGCTTATTCTTCATAATCAGCCAAACCTCCTTTGTTAAAGTTGCTTATTCTTCTACCAGACTCAGTGGTCCACTGCTTGTTTTGACTTTTCAAGCTTAATTCATAAGCCTGCAACAAGCTTAAATCTTGTCCCATTTCATGTGTACCTGAGCAACTCAGTTTATTCAGGCTCTTCTATAAAGCCCTTCATAAGCTCATTTGTGGACCCCACAAGGTGAGCTTTGGTTTTCTGGAAACCTTACCACCCAAATTTGCTATTCTAGTGCTTAATTTGGCTTTTACAGCTTATTTCATAAGCTTAGTTAGCCTAATCAGTTCACTGCAAGGGGTGTTTGGTTCTCAGTGTTAGTGGAACTTGCTTATTGCTTATACCAAGCTTATTTGAAGCTTATTCAAGCTTCAAATTCCAAAAAAACAAAAATTAAAAATAGTGATAGCTTCTATTTAATAGAAGTTATGTATCAAAATAGTTTTTAAGTATCAAAATAGATATCTTGTGTTTGTAACTGTGACTTTTTTGTTTTACTTCGTTTATCAGATATGGATTTTGGAAAGCTTCCCTAATAGTTCACATTTTTTTTACCAAAGATCCTTCAAAGATTCCACGTGCATTATCATGGTCGAAAGTGAAAAATTTTGAGAGAAAGCATCAGGTTATTCTATTTGATCAGGTAATTAAATCTCCCAAAATTACTTGAATTGCGGTTTTATCATGGTGAATTGCGGTTTTAATCTTGTATTTTATCATGGTGAATTGCGGTTTTAATCTTGTATTTTATTTATTTTGTAGCGTGTTCCGTCTATAAAGAAGCTGGTACCAACACATTCCGAGACGAAATGCCTGTGGTACATTCGTAGCATGGAATACATACGAGGACTTCATATGCAACTCATAGTAAGAGATGATGAAGAAATTGCAAATGCGATACCGGTGTTTGAAGTGGTTCCTGAAAATATGGATGTTGAAAAAAATTGTAATGAGGTTTTGGTTGTTGAAACTGCTACCGAAGCTATGGATTCTGCAGAAGATGCAAATGCAGGAAATGCAAACGAGGTTCTGGTGGCGGAAATGGATTCTGAATACAGCGATGATACTGGAATTGCAAATAAATGGAAGATGAAAAAAATGATAAAGAGGTTCTGGTTGTTGAAGCTGCTCCTGAATCTATGGATTCTGCAGAAAATGCAAATGTAGAAAATGCAAACGAGGTTCCGGTTGTAAATGATGTTGATGTTGCAAATGATGGAAATGATGTTGATGTTGCTGATACGTGGGAATCACACCAGGCTTTACCTCTCAAGGGATCTTGAGAAGCTTACAACCCCCACCAGGCAGTGTACCTGATCGTTGTAGTATAGTATAGTGACAAGTACCGGGGGATTGATCGTTCAGCTAGGAATAGTGTCGCTAGGATTAGAAAACCTAAATACTAGTTCTAGAGGTGAGGGATGATTATTTTTGTATTTTTATATTTTTTAGAAAGCAAGTAAAAATCTCGGGTTTGAAGAATTTGGGCGGAATTATTTGCTAGTCAACTAACCCAATACTAAAGATGCAATCAAAATAAAATACTAAAAATGAAAATAAACTAAATTAACTAAGGTTGTGAGCAATAAGTGGAGAAAATGTGTTTACTTAGATTTCACTACTCCCTAGACATCTTTTACACGTTAATTACTTGTTATAGTTGCGTGGATGACGGATTGTATTCCTTAATACCATTCATGGGGTGGCGCACTTAACTCCCCAATCCTATGAGCTCTTATCTCCTCCTATGCCATGCCCAGCACAACCATAGGGATTATAAACAGTGGCTCATGCATTAAATACAACCAATAAAAACCTAGTGCACATCAGTTCATGTTTCCTAAGACGTTCAAGCATGTTACCATTTGGAGATCTGCCAGTTTTCTTAAGCCTAACATCGAATTCATTCATCCAATACAATTATAAATAAGTAATCAACACATAATTAACATCTAGGTTTCATTAGATCCAAGCAAACACAAGATAGATCTAGCCTAGCATGATGGAATTAAGACAAGAACAAGATATAGACAACCAACACATAGACATATTGATTGAATTAGAAGAATTCTTATCTCAATTACACATGAAAGGTATCAAGGGCTTAGAACCCTTGAAAAACCTGTAAAATTCGCACCAAGTTCGTACTTAGGGTTTCTCCAAAACTTCTCTTTTTTCAATGTGAAAATTAGAAAACTATATATAGAAAATAGGGTCTGACGGCGTCAAGACAAATCTTGTGACGCCGTCACCTCGCAGCCAAAATATTTCTCGGACTGCCTTGATCTACTTTTGACGCCGTCATGTGTTATGCATTTCCAGGCCGTCATGAATTTTACTCTTGACGCCCTACTTCGTGACGCCGTCAAATCTGTACTGGGTCGTCATGGAAATTACTCTTGACGCCGTCAGAAATTCCTTCTTGACGCCGTCACCTACTGTTCCCAGCAAGGAAAATTAAGATTTGGCGTTTTCTTCACTTTTATGCTCCAAAAACGTCCGAATTGCTTCCTTTTCCAGATTTCACTCCCAAAGTACCTAAAATCACAAAAAGAACGATTAAGGGCAATATTTGATCAAATAAA
Source organism: Artemisia argyi (assembly GCA_030686995.1). Classification (NCBI taxonomy): domain Eukaryota; kingdom Viridiplantae; phylum Streptophyta; class Magnoliopsida; order Asterales; family Asteraceae; genus Artemisia; species Artemisia argyi. The sequence continues at coordinate 191,098,524 of CM060685.1, read as the reverse complement.
TTCAATTCCGGGCTTAAATGACCCCCTAAAAGTGGTTCATTTTTCGCCTCATCATATACCCTTACACTTGAGATTTGCTTGTCCTCAAGCAAATGCGCTTTTATTCTACTCAAAATACAAGTTAGGGGTCATTTAACACTAATATAAAAGTAATTACAACAAATAATCGTTCCACTAAAGACCAATAGACAAGCACGGAGGTCATACACTAGCACCTCACAAATAGTGTTTAGATACTCACATCTCTAGGGTGTAATAAAGTATAAATTACAATATGGAAACGAAAGATATCTCTCACTACCTGTCATAGCAAAATAGATTACCATAGGCTTGGGAAAGGATCAAACCTCCACCACATGGCGTAAGCACCTAGGATAAACTATCAAAGAGGTGTTTTAAAGGGTTGTAACGTTAGGTGTAGGGATATGAAATACACGGTTTTGTTGGATAAAGGAAGTTTTTACTGGTGGCGAGCTAACAATCTTGGTTAATTACATGTACAATATGGTGTTGCTAAGCCAAGACTAGACTCGACTTAAGCTAATAAATGAAAAATAACAAAAACATAAAATGAACATAGAATAAAAAGGGATGGTAGTCCGTATGTTTTTTTTCTCTTTTTCTTTTTCTATTTTTTTCTTTCTTTTTCTTGATTTTTTCGATTTTTTTTTTAGACATACACTCTTACCCTACCATCCAAAATAATACATCATAGGGAATGGAAGTTCCCCTTACACTTGAATTTTTACATACTTTACAATAAACTAATCTAATGACTCGAATTAAGAAAATTAAAACACTTGGAGTACTTTTAAGATTAACGCACATATGGGGGTAATAAAAGATGTTCTTCCCCATTACTCTATAAATAAGTACTTACCCATGAGTCCCAATCGTCCCAAAACAATATGTACAAGGATATGACTCGACTTAGCAACCATGTAATCAATTAGATAGTTAACTTAGGGTTTAACAAATAACAATAATGCACTAAAAATGAGCGCATACACGGAAGGCTAAGGCGATTTGGGTGTACATTCAAGTGAGGTGTAACAAATTCTTCCTTTAAGTAAGATGCTTAAAGTTAGAAACGAAAAGATCGGCTCGGAGGGGTGTACTATGGGTTTCGTGTACTAAAAATGAGTACAACGCTAAGGGTGTGGGAAAAATTAATTGACTTAACTAGCCAAGTAATATGACATAAATGGTCATGTAATTATGATACGGGTTTAACACAAGGGGTAATCCTAATGCCTCTTATCATGTAGTAAATCCTACTACACGAATGTAGTCTCACTAGCGGTCCTGGGATGCATCACTAACGCAAGTTCTAGAATCTAAATGCTACCGGTACACTCATAAGCACTAATAATAAATGCTTTTCCTATCAAATCTAAAGGCGAACCTCACATATTTGGGTGGAAAATTTTTCTGAATGATACGGTTATGTGCTAGTCATACAATCTCCTATCCTTGAGACGCTTGCTATGGCTAAAGTTTCACTCCTAAATGTTGTAAAAAATTTTAAATTTGGCGCTAAAATTGCACTAACAAGTATTTCTCATAGTTTTATTGCACATCTACCATTAAACAAAACAAACTCAAGCGAAAGTGTACATGTAAGGTATCATCTTTTTACCCTCCCCTTACACTTAAGATGAACATTGTCCCCAATGTTCAAGTAAAGAATGTAAAAGTTAAAAAGTAAAAAAAATGAAATCAAATACTCCCCTGATTCGCTCGGTATGGATAATTAGGTGGCCAGGTTAAATCTTCCTCCAAGAAAATGAACAATCAAAGCTTCCCTTCCAGAATATAAATCATCTTCTTGTCATACATAACCTGTAAATCCTGAGAAAACAGACAAAAAACAACCTCGCGTAAAATCGGCGGCATCCTATATAAGTTACTAAATCCTAGAAAACAAGATAAGATATAATGCTTGTGGAATGAAGTTTGCAGATTTCCTGGAGATTATAAAACTTAATAATTCACAAAAACCATAAGACTCTGTTAGAAAAACAAAACCGGTAAAATTTCCAGATTTTTACACGTGACGCCGTCAAGAGTAATCTCATGACGCCGTCAGAAGTGACCTGCAGAAATTCTTATGTTAAGTTTCTGGAAAATTTCTGGAAAAACTTGGTCCTACTTCCTGGAAAATCCTGCAAAACTTCATTATGACTCAATACAAGCATTTGACTCTAACAAATACGAATATACATGTTCATTTAATATTGTGGAAAATCATGATCGGTTTGTTTCTTAAAAACATATTTGGGGTTTCCCCTTACACTTATCTTTTGCAAAAATACTTTTAGGTGGAGTTAAGACTAGGCCAAAACAACAAAGTAAAGTATTTCCACTATTTAGTTTAGAAACATGATCAACCAACAATAAAAATAAAGCATGCATATGGAAGCAAATAACAAACAAACAAAATAAAATCACACAAAACATGGGTTGCCTCCCAAGAAGCGCTTTTCTTTATTTACGAGTCTTGTAGCTAGACTCAAGGTCATGAGTTACTACGTGATACAGGTGAGTTCCTCATTGACGACATCTTTGGGATCAAACTTAGGTTTCAACTTCCTATCGGTTTCCTTAGTATGGTATGACCTTTCAAACTTTTCTCCATCCGGATCATACAAAGTCATCCTCATATGCCATGATCCGTCACCTTCTTTAGGTGGCTTATCCCACCTCCATTTACACTTATCTCCCTCTCTTTTCCACTTATTCATCTTTATGTTAATAGGCATTACGCTTAAGAACTCTATCATCTTCCTAAAGACTAAGGGGTCCTCAAAGGGATCTAGCTCTTCATCTCTAGCTATGAGTTGTTCTACCGAATGTGTCTTTTCAACGAAATCTTTCTCTAGATAAAATGGGCATTGAGGTCCTATGAAGTTCCTTTCTATCCAAGGTCCATATCTAGATGGTCTCCTATTCATCTCTACCCAATGCGGTGTCGGTTCATCATCACAATCATAACTATGCTTCTTTACATCGTACACCGACCAAGTATCGCCTTCTCCTACCGCTATCTTAGACTCCTTGCAATCTATCATGGCGCTAGCGGTTGCTAAAAATCCTCTTCCCACCAATAATGGGCATGTAGGTTCACTAACCATGTCTAGGACGTGAAAATCTGCTAATATAGTTAACTTTCCTACGTGAACAACTACATCCTTAATCATTCCAACCGGGTGGGTAATACTCCCATCCGCTAGCCCTATCAATACCTCCGTTTCCTCTAACTTTCCTAGCTTAAGAGCGGTGAATAAGGATAAGGGAATCAAGTTGAGGCTTGACCCTAAGTCGGCTAGTGTGTCGAAAGCTTCGGATCTTCCTATCTTACAAGGCAAAACAAATATACCCGGATCATCAAGCTTTTTAGGTAACTTGTTTTGAACGAAGGCGATTCCATTTTTACCTAGCTTAAACTTCTCATATTTTTCTAGGAGGGCACTATAGTAAGGAGCACGCGCTAAGACATCAATGACGGGGCGTTCAAGGTGAAGTTCTTTGAATTCATCGTCAAGGTCTTGCGTAGGAGGTGTTTCAACTATACTTTTGACCGGTTCTATATTGGGTGTTTTATTTGATTGGTCCTTTTGAAGAATTTGGTTTTGTTTGAAACATGTGCTCGTTGATTTAACCGAGTAGTATTGTGGACACGAAGTGGGTGACAAAACTGAAGATATGGAATTAATGTTTAGCTTCGGATTCTTGATTGTGTCACTTGGGAGTGCTCCCATTTCTCGGTCATTGAGAACTTTCAACAATGCATCAATTTTGGTGGTCATCTCGCTTTGCTTTTGTTTGAAATCGGCTTCAAACTTAGATATGCGAGCTTCTTGAGATGCCATGAACTTTGACATCAATCCTTCAAGATTGTTGGTACTACCATAATTGTTAGAAGGATTGTTGTTGAAAGTACGGTTGGATGGTGGACCGTTTGGTTGGTAACGATTAGGCGGATTGGAAGAATTGGGTTGATTTTGTTTCCACCTAAGGTTTGGGTGATTTTTCCAAGAGGGGTTGTATGAATCACCGTAAGTGTTTGGCTCGGGCTTGAAAGTGTACCACTTATCTCCCGCTTCGTCGGTACGCGTGGATGCGTAGTCCGCAAAAGCTGTTCCGGGGAGTTCCACACAATCACGAGTGTCGTGGGGGCCACTACATAATTCGCATGAAGAAGTGATTTTGTTCACTTGGCTTGATGGTTTAGGAGCTTCGTAAGATTTCATGAGAAACTTGACTTGGTCTTCTAGTTCTATGATCCTACGGTCGGGAGTGCTAGAATTGTTCGAAGGCAAAGATATTGCCTTGACCGTTTTGTTCAAATCACGGGGATCATTCCAACTTTCGTTGTCATAGAGAGCAAGATCTTCTATGAGTTCCCATGATTGTTCCACACTTAGATCACGCAACTTACCACCGGCCGATTGGTCAATGGCTCGCCTCGTGGAGAGATCGATATGGTCATAAAAGATTTGGACTTGGAGCCAAAGATCTATGCCATGATGAGGGACTTTTTGGAGTAAGTCCTTGAAACGAGTCCATGCTTCATAAAGAGATTCATTTTGACGTTGTTGGAACATCAAGATGTCATTTCTAAGCTTAGTAGTTCTCCCTGGTGGGAAAAATTGAGCAAGGAAACGAGTGGTGAGATCATCCCATGTGGTGATGGATCCCGCGGGTAAACACTCAAGCCATTGACTAGCTTGATCCCGTAGAGAGAATTGGAATAGGCGTAATCGGGTTGTCTCTCTAGTTTCAACACTTAGGTCTATGGAATCTACGATTTTGAGGAAGTCCTTAAGGTGTTGGTTTGGATCTTCGGAACGAAGTACATTGAATGCACATCCGCTTTGCACCAACCGGATGGTGTCGGATCGCAAGGGGGTCACATTGGCTCCGGTGAGCTCAATGGTGTTTCGGTAGCCTTGGTGGCTAGGTCGGGAATACTCTCCTAAGGTTTGGGGCCTAAGGGGTTCTAATGGTGGGTTTTGTTGTGGTGGGATGACGGGTTCAAGGATGTTCCCATCGTCCATGATGTCGGGGGGTGAAGAGTTACGAACAAAAACACAAAGAAATAAGATAGACTAAAGAAAACCTAAAAATAAAAATAAAATCTCACTAGAAAGGAATCTAGCAAGTAGACCTAATAAAAAGAAATTCTAACCTAGACAATAACTATTCCCCGGCAACGGCGCCAAAAACTTGATACGTGGGAATCGCACCAGGCTTTACCTCTCAAGGGATCTTGAGAAGCTTACAACCCCCACCAGGCAGTGTACCTGATCGTTGTAGTATAGTATAGTGACAAGTACCGGGGGATTGATCGTTCAGCTAGGAATAGTGTCGCTAGGATTAGAAAACGTAAATACTAGTTCTAGAGGTGAGTGATGATTATTTTTGTATTTTTATATTTTTTAGAAAGAAAGTAAAAATCTCGGGTTTGAAGGATTTGGGCGGAATTAGTTGCTAGTCAACTAACCCAATACTAAAGATGCAATCAAAATAAAATACTAAAAATGAAAATAAAATAACTAAGGTTGTGAGCAATAAGTGGAGAAAATGTGTTTACTTAGATTTCACTACTCCCTAGACATCTTTTACACGTTAATTACTTGTTATAGTTGCGTGGATGATGGATTGTATTCCTTAATACCATTCATGGGGTGGCGCACTTAACTCCCCAATCCTATGAGCTCTTATCTCCTCCTATGCCATGCCCAACACAACCATAGGGATTTTAAACAGTGGCTCATGCATTAAATACAACCAATAAAAACCTAGTGCACATCAGTTCATGTTTCCTAAGACGTTCAAGCATGTTACCATTTGGAGATCTGCCAGTTTTCTTAAGCCTAACATCGAATTCATTCATCCAATACAATTATAAACAAGTAATCAACACATAATTAACATCTAGGTTTCATTAGATCCAAGCAAACACAAGATAGATCTAGCCTAACATGATGGAATTAAGACAAGAACAAGATATAGACAACCAACACATAGACATATTGATTGAATTAGAAGAATACTTATCTCAATTACACAGGAAAGGTATCAAGGGCTTAGAATGTAACAATTCGCAATTTCAGGTTAACTTTTATTCCCGAAAATTTTACTATTCACTTTTACTATTCACTTTTTACTATTCACTTTTCACTATTCATCTCAGAAATTTTTATTTCATATTCTCGTAAGTTAAACTATTTTAACGATAATCCGAGAGTTTGAAGCTCGTCGGATCATTTCTGCAAAAATCACAAAGCCGTGTCCGAGATTTACTTTTAGGTTTAAACGTCCTTCCAGCATCCCGATATATCCATAAAACATTATAAACAATAGAAATATGATTTTCTATCATTTTATGACAATTCCAAAAGTTTTGGAATTTTACGTTTTTCAGTTCAGCGTTTTACGCGAATTACGCGTTTTTGACCCGTGTTTCCAGTTTTTAGCAGGGTTTTAGCACCCGATAGATCCTACCACTCATTTTATATTTTATTATGGACTATATTGACATGTTTAACAATACTTTCAAGTTTCATATTTTTACGATACCCGGTTTTACGTTTTGAGGCTTAATCATTTACGGTTAGCTTTTTACGGAGTCAAAATGCACAAACTAAGCAAGATAACACCAAGAGTCATCATCTAGTCACTCTTATCTCCTTTGAACCGCCAATGTGGGGGGGGGGGGGAGTCACCATGGGTGGTCAAATCTTGACCCTTGATCTTTAGGATGGTTACAAGTGTCTAAAACTAACCATGGTTAAATTCTAACCCAATATATGGTTAACTATTTTTCCTACCCTATAAATACCAAGCTAAAACACATATAAATCTTGCACCACACCTTCTTATAACCTTCAAGTCCTAAAACCTAAGGCACTTTTCTTATATTTTGTAAGAAAGTTAACTAGTTTTTGAAAGAAAACTAGTGTTTGATCTTCAATCTTGGAAATTTTCTAAGAAAAGTTGTTATAACTTTAAAGTCTCCAAAAAGACGTCGTTATAATCTTCAAATAGATTTGGACTTCAAGAAGGCGTCGTTATAATCTTCAAATAACCTCGGTTTATCATAGATTGCAAAGGAGGAAAGCTTATTCAATCAAAGTCCTAGTTCTTGTCCTAGTTTCCCTTTTTCATTAAGGCCAAAAGTTGTAAGCAAACCCTAACATACTTTCTTGCTTAATTATCATTTTCATGCTCTTTGTGTTCCTTTCATGCTATATATGTTCTTGTTATTGTGTTCATGATGTTTAAAAATGGATAAAACAAGTATTGGTATACATATGTTAACTTATGTCAAGTAAACAAGCAAACTAGTGATTTTTATGGAGAACCACGACCAAAATAGTATAACTTTGATATTTGACACTTACTTAATGTTAAAGAGGACTTAACAAGGAAAACATAGCAATTTGAATCACCCAAAACGAGTACCCGAGTCAAAAGTTATGGCCATAAGAAGTTAGCGAAACCAAAACGGCAAAACTGCCTAAATAGCATTCTGATCAAATTATGATTTCGAAAGTCACCCTTCTGGTCCGATTCATCAAAAAGTTAAAACACGAAAGTTTTCCGGAACGACGTTTTCGTTCAGGGACAAAGAAGCTCGAGCCCTGAAAACGCTTTCCGAGTGATAATTTTCTTCAAAATCTTAAACAGCCCATTTTAGACCAAAGTCACTATATTATAGTCATGATTTACTAAGACTAAGAGGTCTAATCACCTAAAGCCGAGACCACAACCATGGCTAAAGCCAAGGTTGAGTCTCAAGACCATGGAAAAATGACCAAGGTCACGGCGAAGCCATGACTAAATGACCATATAAACTTACTTAGGTGAAAACATGAAACCAAGAGTTGGCGATAACTTGAACATACAATTTGGATCTACTCCACCTAAAGAACCATGAGATACAAGTTATAATAAACTTACCCTAATAACAATCTTCATGTACAAATAGACTTTTCTAAGTTTATTCAAATATCGGACATGTAACTTTTCGGATCAAAACTTATACATTTGTTATCAAATACTACAATAGTAGGGAGCCTCATGTGAGGAGTTCATTAAGTAAGCCGTCGAGATGAGTTGTGGATTTACGAATTAAAGTGTCCTGGCTCCTCGAACGTTTACTCCATGACTTCTGAATTATGTCGGCCCGAACGGTAGTAAGAGATATACAACTTATACATGTTTCATAAACCATTTATATTCAAAGACTTAAGCTATATACTAAGTACTACATCATGAACATTATGCAAGACATATATGGGCAATTCTTCGTATTCTTAGACGTTACTCCAAACCTAAGTCGCAACGTTCTATTATAGGCTGCTCTTAGTGACTTTCACGATTCGACTACCACTTTGATTTCACATCACTTAAGCTTAAGGTGAGTCATAGCCCCTACTTTTTCATACTTGTTTTAACTCTTTGGGGGGGATACATGCACAACTACTTGCTTACTTGTACAAATACTCAAAACATTTATACTTGATTGTTTATACTTGATTGTGTTACACTTGATTGTCTTATACTTGATCGCATTATACTTGATTTCATATCTACATGATTGCGTTATATTTAATTGTGAGACTTCCAGTGGCTCCAGATTAAGTTGCTGGATGACCATTGAGACTTCTGATGGCTCCAAATTAAGTTTTGGATGACCATTGAGGCTATTGATACATCCTAACATTTGCGAATGTTGGATACATCATAAACGTGAGGTCTTCGGAGATGAAGTGTAGACTCACGACTAATTGCTAAACTGTTTTGATGAACTTATACATGTCTTTATTATTCATACTATATGTTAGCAGTGGGTTGTGAATACACAGGTTGCAAGTCTCTTATGGCGGGATTTGCAACTGAGTGGATTCTCAATGCCTTTGCTGTGTGAACATTCTTTAAGGCTTTTCAACTATTTTAAGACAAACTCTATGAACTCACCAACCATTGTGTTGACACTTTAGCATGTTTATCTCAGGTCTATAAGGTGATAGCTGTTGCATGGAGCATAGAGTCGCTTGGCATGTTTTGAAGACTTATGCTTTTATCTTTACCATTCGATATGTCATAAAACTCTTATGTTTTGTACTATGGAACTCAAGTTTGTAACTCGGAATTTATTAATCGAATGGAAACTTTTCAAAACGTCTCATTTAGAGTTCGTTTTCTATACCTTGTACTTTGTATTATGAAGTAGCACCCCTATGACACAGTCTTCCGCTGCGGTATTTTGGGGGTGTTACAGATTGGTACCAGAGCCTTGGTTCTAGAGAACTAGGTTGCATTGAGTGCCTAGACTATAACTGCTATATACGTTAGGACCCTCCTCTTTATTTTGCCTTACACACACTTCATGCGCATATGCTTATTGTTAATTGTTTGTTTAGGAGAAACCCCAGACAATGGTCAAGTCATCAAAAATTTAGAGCTAAGTAATAATTGTTTAATTAACTTAATCTTGTGACAGTTCTTGTTTGATAAGACATAAGATTAAGTTAAATAAAGGTTATTAGTTTCCTGTAGAGATTTGATGATTTGCCTTATACTTACTTTATATGATTCTAATACCTAGAAGTGGTTCATATGGCCTAGTACGACACTCAAACCTTTCTACAAGCGTGACTAGTCCATTTCGTCATATCACCTTCTCTAGATACCCAGACTACGTTACCCTTTCACAACTTAAGAGCAGATGATAGAAAGTCTACCCAATTATGTAGTACCAATTGTTGAATTATGTGTGCCTGGTAAATATGTATACGTGTGAAAGGAAGCAATTATAATTATGGTGGCCAACATAATTATAAATGCGTCACGACTCATGTAGACATATGTGACCATGCTTACATTAATCAACGATTGACTCAAATTGACAAGATTTAAGACTAAGTAGTCTAGGAATATCACCTCATATCTGACATCGACAAAATATCCCTCCTTGTAGATATCATGGCACCAAGGAGAGTAACTCGTAGCACTAGCCGAGGTGGTGCAACACCAAGAGGTGGAAGAACTGGTGGTCGTGGAGGTAGAGGAGCTGCTCACGACACTAGTAATCCTAGTAATGATAGTGGAAGAACTGGTGGACGTGGAGGTAGAGGAGATGCTCACGACACTAGTAACCCTAGTAACGCTGGTGGAAATCCAGATGTCTCCACCATTATTGCCCAACAACTACAAAACCTACTTCCCACTATAGTCACACAAGTTGGCAATCACATGAACAATTTGGGAAACCATGGAAGCATAAATGACGCTACAAATGATGAAGGAAGGAATAACAACAACAACCACAACAACAACAACAACAACAACAACAACCACAGGACTGGATGTACGTATAAGGAATTTACGTCATGCAAACCAATTGAGTTTAATGGAAAAGGAGGTGCATTGGCATATACACGATGGGTCGAGAAGATGGAGTCAGTGATCGATATCAGTAACTGTGCAATCCACCAGAGAGTGAAATATTTTGCATGCTTGCTATCAGAAAAGGCATTGACATGGTGGAACATGCAGATTCAAGCAAGGACTAGAGAAGCAGCTGTAGGCATGACATGGGACGACTTTAAGGGACTACTGAAGGAAGAGTACTGCCCGGTTAATGAAATGCAAAAACTAGAGGACGAGTTTTGGCATCACTCTATGGTAGGGGCTGGTCATGCAACCTACACAGATCGGTTTCATGAATTAGCTAAACTAGTTCCTCATCTGGTTACCCCTGAATCCAAGAGGATTGAGAGGTACATCTATGGCCTTGTTCCCGAGATTCGTGGGATGGTGAAAACAACCGAACCTCCCACAATTCAAAGTGCAATATTAAGAGCAGGGACCCTAACAGATGAGATGGTTAGGAATGGAACTTTGAAGACTAGTGATAAAAGGAAGGGAGCAGGTGAATCAAGCGAGCAAATGGGTACAATGGTTGATAATAAGAAAGCAAGAGGATTTGCGGCAACTGTTTCTAATCAGAGAATGTATGAGGGTCCACATCCTAAGTGTACTAAATGTGCTTATCATCATCAAAGGTCAGAGCCCTGTCGAATGTGTACTAATTGCAATCAGAAGAGCCATTTTACAAATCAGTGTAAAGCAACGGCAAGGCAAGTAACACCGGTGAATGCAGGCAATATAGGAAACAACCAAAAGACATGCCATGAGTGCAACAGCCCAAACCACTTCCGAAATACTTGTCCTAAGTTGAATAGGGCACAGGGACAAGTGCTGGATAACCCAACTTTAGCCGTTATGCTTGAAGAAAATAACCCAAACCGTGGATACAATGTTAGTCCACCTCGGGGTCGAGCATACTATTTGGGTGCTAAGGAAGCCCGCAATGCGTAACGGGTACGTACCTTATCCTACCATACTAGTCTATTCTAGTTCAAAATCTAGCTTTATTATGCCGTTATTAAGATAAGAAACCTAGACACACTAAACTTCGGGACGAAGTTTCCTTAAGGGGTAGAGACTGTAACAATTCGCAATTTCAGGTTAACTTTTATTCCCGAAAATTTTACTATTCACTTTTTACTATTCACTTTTCACTATTCATCTCAGAAATTTTTATTTCATATTCTCGTAAGTTAAACTATTTTAACGATAATCCGAGAGTTTGAAGCTCGTCGGATCATTTCTGCAAAAATCACAAAGCCGTGTCCGAGATTTACTTTTAGGTTTAAACGTCCTTCCAGCATCCCGATATATCCATAAAACATTATAAACAATAGAAATATGATTTTCTATCATTTTATGACAATTCCAAAAGTTTTGGAATTTTACGTTTTTCAGTTCAGCGTTTTACGCGAATTACGCGTTTTTGACCCGTGTTTCCAGTTTTTAGCAGGGTTTTAGCACCCGATAGATCCTACCACTCATTTTATATTTTATTATGGACTATATTGACATGTTTAACAATACTTTCAAGTTTCATATTTTTACGATACCCGGTTTTACGTTTTGAGGCTTAATCATTTACGGTTAGCTTTTTACGGAGTCAAAATGCACAAACTAAGCAAGATAACACCAAGAGTCATCATCTAGTCACTCTTATCTCCTTTGAACCGCCAATGTGGGGGGGGGGGGGGGGGGAGTCACCATGGGTGGTCAAATCTTGACCCTTGATCTTTAGGATGGTTACAAGTGTCTAAAACTAACCATGGTTAAATTCTAACCCAATATATGGTTAACTATTTTTCCTACCCTATAAATACCAAGCTAAAACACATATAAATCTTGCACCACACCTTCTTATAACCTTCAAGTCCTAAAACCTAAGGCACTTTTCTTATATTTTGTAAGAAAGTTAACTAGTTTTTGAAAGAAAACTAGTGTTTGATCTTCAATCTTGGAAATTTTCTAAGAAAAGTTGTTATAACTTTAAAGTCTCCAAAAAGACGTCGTTATAATCTTCAAATAGCTTTGGACTTCAAGAAGGCGTCGTTATAATCTTCAAATAACCTCGGTTTATCATAGATTGCATAGGAGGAAAGCTTATTCAATCAAAGTCCTAGTTCTTGTCCTAGTTTCCCTTTTTCATTAAGGCCAAAAGTTGTAAGCAAACCCTAACATACTTTCTTGCTTAATTATCATTTTCATGCTCTTTGTGTTCCTTTCATGCTATATATGTTCTTGTTATTGTGTTCATGATGTTTAAAAATGGATAAAACAAGTATTGGTATACATATGTTAACTTATGTCAAGTAAACAAGCAAACTAGTGATTTTTATGGAGAACCACGACCAAAATAGTATAACTTTGATATTTGACACTTACTTAATGTTAAAGAGGACTTAACAAGGAAAACATAGCAATTTGAATCACCCAAAACGAGTACCCGAGTTAAAAGTTATGGCCATAAGAAGTTAGCGAAACCAAAACGGCAAAACTGCCTAAATAGCATTCTGATCAAATTATGATTTTGAAAGTCACCCTTCTGGTCCGATTCATCAAAAAGTTAAAACACGAAAGTTTTCCGGAACGACGTTTTCGTTCAGGGACAAAGAAGCTCGAGCCCTGAAAACGCTTTCCGAGTGATAATTTTCTTCAAAATCTTAAACAGCCCATTTTAGACCAAAGTCACTATATTATAGTCATGATTTACTAAGACTAAGAGGTCTAATCACCTAAAGCCGAGACCACAACCATGGCTAAAGCCAAGGTTGAGTCTCAAGACCATGGAAAAATGACCAAGGTCACGGCGAAGCCATGACTAAATGACCATATAAACTTACTTAGGTGAAAACATGAAACCAAGAGTTGGCGATAACTTGAACATACAATTTGGATCTACTCCACCTAAAGAACCATGAGATACAAGTTATAATAAACTTACCCTAATAACAATCTTCATGTACAAATAGACTTTTCTAAGTTTATTCAAATATCGGATATGTAACTTTTCGGATCAAAACTTATACATTTGTTATCAAATACTACAATAGTAGGGAGCCTCATGTGAGGAGTTCATTAAGTAAGCCGTCGAGATGAGTTGTGGATTTACGAATTAAAGTGTCCTGGCTCCTCGAACGTTTACTCCATGACTTCTGAATTATGTCGGCCCGAACGGTAGTAAGAGATATACAACTTATACATGTTTCATAAACCATTTATATTCAAAGACTTACGCTATATACTAAGTACTACATCATGAACATTATGCAAGACATATATGGGCAATTCTTCGTATTCTTAGACGTTACTCCAAACCTAAGTCGCAACGTTCTATTATAGGCTGCTCTTAGTGACTTTCACGATTCGACTACCACTTTGATTTCACATCACTTAAGCTTAAGGTGAGTCATAGCCCCTACTTTTTCATACTTGTTTTAACTCTTTGGGGGGGATACATGCACAACTACTTGCTTACTTGTACAAATACTCAAAACATTTATACTTGATTGTTTATACTTGATTGTGTTACACTTGATTGTCTTATACTTGATCGCATTATACTTGATTTCATATCTACATGATTGCGTTATATTTAATTGTGAGACTTCCAGTGGCTCCAGATTAAGTTGCTGGATGACCATTGAGACTTCCGATGGCTCCAAATTAAGTTTTGGATGACCATTGAGGCTATTGATACATCCTAACATTTGCGAATGTTGGATACATCATAAACGTGAGGTCTTCGGAGATGAAGTGTAGACTCACGACTAATTGCTAAACTGTTTTGATGAACTTATACATGTCTTTATTATTCATACTATATGTTAGCAGTGGGTTGTGAATACACAGGTTGCAAGTCTCTTATGGCGGGATTTGCAACTGAGTGGATTCTCAATGCCTTTGCTGTGTGAACATTCTTTAAGGCTTTTCAACTATTTTAAGACAAACTCTATGAACTCACCAACCATTGTGTTGACACTTTAGCATGTTTATCTCAGGTCTATAAGGTGATAGCTGTTGCATGGAGCATAGAGTCGCTTGGCATGTTTTGAAGACTTATGCTTTTATCTTTACCATTCGATATGTCATAAAACTCTTATGTTTTGTACTATGGAACTCAAGTTTGTAACTCGGAATTTATTAATCGAATGGAAACTTTTCAAAACGTCTCATTTAGAGTTCGTTTTCTATACCTTGTACTTTGTATTATGAAGTAGCACCCCTATGACACAGTCTTCCGTTGCGGTATTTTGGGGGTGTTACATAGAACCCTTGAAAAACCTGTAAAATTCGCACCAAGTTCGTACTTAGGGTTTCTCCAAAACCTCTCTTTTTTTTAATGTGAAAATTAGAAAACTATATATAGGAAATAGGGTCTGACGGCGTCAAGACAAATCTTGTGACGCCGTCACCTCGCCGCCAAAATATTTCTCGGACTTCCTTGATCTACTTTTGACGCCGTCATGTGTTATGCATTTCCAGGCCGTCATGAATTTTACTCTTGACGCCCTACTTCGTGACGCCATCAAATCTGTACTGGGTCGTCATGGAAATTACTCTTGACGCCGTCAGAAATTCCTTCTTGACGCCGTCACCTACTGTTCCCAGCAAGGAAAATTAAGACTTTGGCGTTTTCTTCACTTTTATGCTCCAAAAACGTCCGGATTGCTTCCTTTTTCAGATTTCACTCCCAAAGTACCTAAAATCACAAAAGGAACGATTTAGGGCAATATTTGATCAAATAAATTCAATTCCGGGCTTAAATGACCCCCTAAAAGTGGTTCATTTTTCGCCTCATCAGTTGCAAATGATACAGGACTTGCAAATGATGTTGATGTTGTGGATATGGTAGATGAATATATGGCTTACCCTGAAAATGGTGTTCTTGACCCCGATGATACAGGACTTGCAAATGATGTTGGTCATGAAATTCATTTACATGAAGACAGCGTTATTGAAGTTGGTGAAAGTGCGACCCTAAATGACGATGTTGTTGGAGTGGTGATGAGGCGAAAAATGATCCGTTTTTAGGGGGTCATTTAAGCCCGAATTCGACTTTATTTGATCAAATATTGCCCTAAATCGTTCCTTTTGTGATTTTAGGTGTTTGGAGAGTGGATTCTGGAAAAGAAGCTATTTTGGACGTTTTTGGAGCATAAAGTGAAGAAAACGACAAAGTACCAAATCCAAGCTGAAATTACAAGGTGACGGCGTCAAGATATTACTCTTGACGGCGTCAGAAAGGGTGAATATTTTACCGTAGGTTGTGAAGGCGTCAGATGAAGATATGACGGCGTCAAAGTAGCCAAGAATATTTTACCGTAGGTGGTGACGGCGTCACCAAGGCCGTCACAATTGGATCTAGGGCGTCCGAGGAAGTTATTGGCGGCTGGCTGACGGCGTCAGAATTAACTCTTGACGCCGTCAGGACGATTTTCCTATATATAGTTTTCTTGTTTTTTCATTAAAAGGGGGAGAATTTTGGTGAAACCCTAAAGACGATTTTGGTGCCTCTTTTACAGGTTTTTCAAGGGTTCCAAACCCTTGATACCTTGCATTGTAATTGAGATAAGTATACTCTTAATTCAATCAATATGTCTATGTGTTGGTTGTTTATCTTTTGTTCTTATCTTAATTCTACTATGCTAGGCTAGATTTCTTTTGTGTTTGCTTAGATCTAATGAAACCTAGATATTGATTATGTGTTGATTACTTGTCTATTCTTGTTCTTGGATGAATGATATTATATGTTAGGCTTAAGAAAACTGGCAGATCTCCAAATGGTAACATGCTTGAACGTCTTAAGAAACATGAACCGAGGCGTATTAGGTCTTTATTGGTTGTATTTAATGCATGAGCCACTGTTTACAATCCCTATAGTTGTGCTGGGTCATGGTGTAGGAGGAGATAAGAGCTCATAGAGTTGGGGAGTTATGTATGCCACCCCACGAATGGTATTAAGGAATACAATCCGTCATCCATGCAAGTGTAACAAGTAATTGACATGTAGAAGATATCTAGGGAGTAATGAAGTCTAAGTAAACACAATTTCTCCAAATACTGCTCACAACCTTAGTTTAATATTAGTTTAATTTCATTTTCATTAGTTTAATTAGTTATAAAGTAGTTTTTGGGTTAGTTGAATAACAACTAATTCCGCCCACTCTTTCAAAACCCGAGATTTTACTTGCTTTTATAAAATATAAAAACACAAAAATAATCATCTTTCATCATTAGAACTATTAATTAGGCTTTCTAATCCTAGCGACACTATTCCTAAGCTGAACGATCAATCCCCCGGTACTTGTCACTATACTATACTACAACGATCAGGTACACTGCCTGGTGGGGGTTGTAAGCCTCGCGAGATCCCTCGAGAGGTAAAGCAAGGTGCGATTCCCACGCATCAAGTGGAGGATAACAAAGATGATAGGTCTAATGAATTTCTTGATGTTCTTAAAAAGGATGCTTCTGAGCCTTCTGAGAAAGATTTAACATTACCAACACTTGATACAGATCACATTAATTCTGAGGTTGCGTCCATTAAATCAAATGTTGGAGATATTGAAAAAAGAGTCGGAGATGTTGATGTGTCATATCTGTTAAGTGAGTTGGCCATTCTTAAACAACGAATTGGGGTTGTTGAGAATGTGTTAGGAGTTAAGTTCGAAGAGAAGTTGCTAGCGAATGACACCAAGTGTTTAGTTAATAATAGTAAAATGAAGGTAAGAAGATTCCTATTTTTTTAATTTTTTATTATTATTCTTTATTTTTGTTTTACTAATATGAGTACCTGTTTTTAGTTGAAAACTGTGGATGTCAACACACCCATGAAGACCAATGATTCGGATGATCAGAAACATAACCTTTTTTATATGGACCTTTGTATGTTTACGGGGCCTATGACACAGCTAATGAAAGCCGTTGGTATGGAGTTTCCAAATCAAGATCAATCAAATAATGTTATGCAAGTAGATCTTGATAATAAATTTGATTTTAGTTCGTTACCAAACCTGAATGAAAAATTCTCAGATATTGGTTACGATGGGTTTGGACAAACTCCTCATGCGGTACGTATATAGTTTCATAATTCAATCCTTGTCGACCTATTATTTTTATTCCATCTTAAAAACATTCACCTTTTATTTTTAGGAGGAGTCGATGTCTTTGGATACCCAAGTAAAAGAAACTGAACTTGAAGACAAACGAACACATGAAGAGGGGGTGATACAGCTGAAGTAGCAGATACGGTAGTGGCTGATACAAATTGTGAGGCTCCTCCGCAGGTTGATGATAATGTAGATCAACGGTCTGCTGAGGGTTGTGACATTGCGCTTTCACCAGCATGGGAGGGGGCTACCACGAACGACAATGGAGTAGAGTTGATTTGCATTGACGATGACGACGAGCCTTTAGTCGTTAAGGTACATTATTTCAATGAATTAGACACTCCTAAATACCATTTTTGCATTGACGATGAGGACGACCCTTTAGTTGTTAACACATGCATAAGATGTTTATTACACACTCCTAAATACCATTTTTGCAGGCTGAAAAAGTCAGATCTATATTCAATGAAATGAAATGCAAGAGGAAGGTAGGGAAATATTACAAGTCCCCATATACCAATCCCCCAGACACTACCCCAATAAAGTTACAAAGGTGTTCATCGAGGATAAATAATAAAAACATATCCCCGCCTGCAGCACCCGATTTTGACAAGAATTTGCAAGAATCGCAATTTGAACCTTTTACAGAGGTATGTGACTCTACGTATATATTTAAAAATGTATTAATAATAGAAAAACCACGTAATATATTAATTTTTATCTTTCAGAATCTGTCAAGAGCTAAAAGGTCAAAGCCAACAGTTGTAAGTGTGCTAGCTTACTTTAGAAAATGGTTAAAGGAGGCACCACCAAATACATTGTTCTATTTTCCTTGGGGAGACGAAACTATTGTTGATCGGCGTTTCTGGGAATGTATAGTTGGCCCAGGTGCTTGGAGTTCAGGATGGCTTAGAGACGAGGTTCGTATAAATTTCTGTATAGTTTTGTTACCACATTCAGTTGAAATAAAAAAAAAATGTCTTCATATGTTAGTCTTGCTTATCTTAGGGAAAATACAAACTGTGTGCAGTAAAATTCAGTTATTGGTAAATACAAAAAAAGCCTTTAATTTCATTTAAGAATTGAAGTCCACCTAAACGTATTGACATTTGTATCCCCAAAACAGCACATAGATGTATGGGTGGATTTAATGTGGGCGGTCCGACCATCAGACGCCGACTAGGCTATGGCTGGTGGATTTTTCAGTGCAAGTGTTATGGATGGTAACATCCGAAGCTTTTGGAAAAATGGCGTAAAGTATCCAGTGCCTTGGTGTGATGTTGAAAAGGTTGGTATACTATATTATGACATATTCATATAACATTGTTATTAATTAATTGTTCCGTATTTTTTATGTTTAATTGTTGCTCAAATGTAGGTACTTTTTCCAATAAATCAGCCAAGAAAGCATTGGGCTTTAGGGGAGCTTCATATACGCACCGGTGTTGTGACAATATACGATTCGCTTTGTCATCATACAAATAAACACTATTGGTGGAAGCAAACAATGCCGGAAACATTTGGATACTGGCTGCCAAATTATCTTAAAGAAGAGGGCGTGTTGACAGCAAAAGGCGTAGACACTGATGGGTATGCCATAACATGGAAATATGAAGACGATGTCCCCCAACAATGCACATCCTACGGTGACTGCGGCATTTGGTTATGCATCAATCTTTATCGTTTGGGTCATAAAATGTCAATAATTGACTACGATCCTGCTAATACAGCTCTTGCATATCGTGAAAGAATGTTAGATTACTTATGGAAACAAAACATTGAATATCATGGACATGTCCCCCAACAATGCACATCGTGAAAGACAATGTCCCCTAACAATGAACATCCTACAGTGACTTTATATTTATTCTTATTTTATTTTTTATTTTTTTTGTGATGCTGGAAATCATGCTGGAAACAATGGTTGTATTATGACATATTATGACTTTGTTTCATGTATATGGATATATGGTTTCTGTTGATCAAATGTTGGTATTATGAAATTTTATGACTTTGTTCATGCTGGAAACAATTGTTTTTTTCTGGAAATCATAATCGCAACACATAAATTCATACTAGTTTTCCATAACTTCTAACGTACATCATACTTTTTTTTTCATAACTTACTACTTAGGTACATATTTCAGGCTAATTTAAGAAACATAATGAAAAAGATAACAAATACCAAAGCTACTAACAAGAAAAGTAGATCATGAAATTTTGATTTAATCTTCAACTCCACCAATTCTTTTTCCAACATTCCAAGATTTTGATCTGAATCTTGTGAATTGTCAACACCTATGCCTTTTTCATTCATGAAACGAAGTTTCTCTTCATGCTCCCTGTAAAGCAAGTCTATGTAATATTGTGAAGGTAGCTCGGGATCAAGAAAACCATAAACTTTACAACCTCTTGTAGGATAACTTTTGAACCTTCTTCCGGGGTTTGTTGGTGTCCAAGCAACTTTTTGAACTAGTGGATGTGGTGGTTTACATTTGCAATGGGTCATATTAGCAACATCGTAGTATTCGTGTTGGTTCCTACGATATGCCCCACCTGAAGAGGAAGATGAATACATGGGTAGTGTGGTTATGGAAGTATGGAAATGTGAGTGATGGTTATAGATGTTTATGTCAATATACATATATATATATATATATATATATATATATATATATATATATATATATATATATATATATATATATATATATATATATATATATATATATATATATATATATATATATATATATATATATATATATAGGGGTAGTATTAAAGGAACTAGTACAATGGAAAGTTTATTCACATAAATGTGAATAATACATGTTAGGTTGGTATACTTAATGACATATTTTTTATAACCTGTAAGAAAGATATATATCTGTTGCATGGAGTTAAAAACGGAAACAAACTTGCACACAAAAGATATCTATTGCGGAAAACATTTCAAATAAATTACAAATCATTTGAAAAAACTAGGAAATGCAGGAAATAGAAACATACATTGAAAATAAAAACTAAAAATGCAAGAAACAGATACATTTCATGATTCATTGTCTTATTCTATCTTAAACATTAGATCATTGTATTCCCGTTCTTCCCTGATTCTTTCCTCCATCTCTCTTTCAACCCTATCTTCTTCGGCTAATGCATCCCTTAACGCTTCATCCTCAGGCGTTTCTGTTTCCTTCTTCGGCTCGTCACAAATTTTCTTTACATCTTTCTCACATGTTTCCTTCAATGCTTCATCAACTTTGTCCTTGTTTACTTCTTCATCATATTTTTCTTCCACATTTTCATCAAATATATTTTTTACCATCACTTCACAGTTATCATTCTCATCAAACCATAATCGTCTCCTTACAGGTTCTGTATTAAAAAATAAAAGAATAAAAAATTAAAAAACAAATTAAACTAAATTAAATAATTAGCAGTAATTATATACAAGAAAATGCAATGGCTTTTACCATTCGACATCAATACCAGGTATATTCATACTCATCCTACATTAACCTCATATTTATACAAAGAAATGCAAGTTCACACCTAGGTATGTTATAATTAATTGGTTTTCAACCATGTGACTAGGTTGTTGAAATTCTTGGGCGACATATTAAATATTTCACATGAAACATATAAATGCAAGTTCAAAAATTATGGTTTTCCAGGTACAAAAAAAAAAATGAATAAACAAGTACAATGGGTTGTTAGAGCTTTTAAGTAAGACCAATTAAGTGGGTGATGTAGGTAGTTCACATTTTTTGGCGACTTAATAACTATGTCAAATGATCATAGTAAATACGCAAGTACATGGGCTGTTTCATATACTTAAATGTTTATATTACTTGTTACTATTTTGTTTACTAAAATTACATTATCAGTGAGATTACAAGATACCATGAATGATGATGAGAATTCAAAGTTTAAGGTTATTTTGATGCATCCATCATCAAAACATGCTGTTAAACTCCCTAAAACTATCAGTTTTAAGCACCTACTGGAATACGTGAAGAAAAAGGTGGACGCCATGAAAGACAACCAAAATTATGTAGTCAGGTTATTTTACAAAGAAGGTTCCATGTCACTGGATGTTGTTGATGATGACGACGTCCAATACTTCATTAATGAAGTTTGTGGTAAGAACGATCAAGTTCAGAAACTATTCATTTCACTAATTCAACAACCTTCGCAAGTAAAATCATCTTCAACTTCTAGTAATATTTCATTTGATCTTAATGTTCCGCTAAATCCCCAAGAATATTATTATCCGACCCCAAAAGTTGAACAATAAACCATTCACCAACAAGATGATTCACTTCCTAACTGGCAAAGAAACAATTTTAACCATATGCCTACGCCACCAAATCCCCCAAATCCAGTTTTTAAAACATTTGATTCCCATATAAACAATAATGCTTTTTTTAAAAACAAGGAATTTTATAACAAAGCAGAATGCATGTTTGCTATTGGAAAGAAATCGTTAATTGAACGGTTTGAATACAAAGTTATAAAATCTGAAAGCATTAGGTACAGCGTGAAATGTACACGCCCAGGTTGCTCATGGAATATATATACTCGTAAAGATAAAGTGGGTAGTAAATTCTATGTATCTAGCATTAACGATGTGCACACATGTTCAAGAGATCAGATTTGTCCAAATCATCGTAATGCAACTATGAAACTACTTAGTCAGTTACTATATGAAAAATTTAAAGATTGTAGCAGGGTTTATAGGGTGCGTGATATACAAAAAGATTTTAGGCTTGATTGGAAAATAGACATTTCTTATAAAAGAGCTTGGGGGGGGGGTAGGAATTTGGCATTTGATATGTTGAATGGTAAACCAGAGGATTCGTTTGAGCAGTTACCTATTTATTGCCATAACTTAAAGCTCCAAAACCCTGGGACGGTAACCCATATCGAAACAGACGATGCAGGAAGATTTAAGACGGTTTTTATAGCTTTTGGTGTTGCGGTAAGCATTATTTTAGTTATTATTTAAGTTTTTTAGACTTACATTATGTTGTAATTTGTAGTATTCTAATATATGTTTTATTATACTAGATCCGCAGTTTTATAGCCTTTATGCGTCCATTGATAATAATCGATGCCGCGCATCTCAAAGGGAAGTACCTGGGAACCAACCTGCTTGCGGTTGGTATGGATGGTAACAATCAGATTATTCCAATTGCTACGGGGGTCTCACAGGGCGAGACAGGTCAAGCGTGGACACAATTTATGACCTGGTTGAAAGAATGTATTGGTGAAGTGCCTAATTTGGCCATTATTTCAGACAGGCATGCAACAATAACACAAGCATGTGATACAGTTTTCCCAAACTGCTTTCATGGTTATTGTTGCTGTCACCTGATGATGAATTGAAATTTGAAAGAAGAAAAGGTGAGGTATTTATACTGGAAGACGTGCAAAAGTTATAGTCATGAAGTATTTAACAAGACACTTGCTGAGCTTCGCGCAAAAAGACCTCAAGCCGTGGAAAAACTTGAACAAGCAGGATACGATAAGTGGTCAAGGGCATATTGCACGGGAAAAAGATACAACTACTTGACTTCAAACAGTGCAGAATCAATTAATGCATTAACAAGGCATGTTCATAGGGTTCCAATAACCATGTTCATGGAGTACTACAGAACGCTTTTGCAAGATTGGTATAACAAACGTAGAGAGAAATACCGAGGTATATATTTTCCTATATTATAAATAATAATTAATTCTTTAGCGGCATTTACTTAAGTTGTGAAATTACAGACGCACCCGAATTTGAACTTACAGAGTGGGCAACAAAGAAGGTACGTCACAGAATGTGGAAGAGTGCTAACTGGGAAGTTAGAGGCATTGCCATGTGTGCCGTGTACCAAGTACTATCCCCTTATGGCAGTAATATTGTGGATTTTGTAAAAAATGAATGTACTTGCAGGTATTTAATATAAACTATTTTTTCCTTAAAGGTTCATAATTTTTATTCATGTATGACATTTAATTGAGTTCCTTATGTAGGCAATGGGAACTCTTGGGTTTACCATGTGGTCATGTGTGCGCTGTTTGTAGATATGAAGAATTGACTAATTGTAACAAATGGGCGGAATCATGGTTTACAAAAACAACATTAAAAGGCACATATCAAGAAATAGTATTTCCACTGGAAGAAGAAGCAAATTGGCATAATCCAGGAAACTTGCAAAAGGTTAAACCGCCTTTGATGGATTAGCTGCCAGCGGGGAGACCCAAAAACAAAGATCGGATTCACTCAAAAAATGAGGAGCCAATAATTAAAAAATGTGGACGTTGTGGCAATGAAGGACACAACCGTGAGGCATGCATGCAACCGGTGCCCAGTTCGAAGGTAATTTGATAGTTCAAAATAAATTATAAACATATTATTTATTTGTTAATCTTATAATAAAAAATAAATGTTTGCAGGAAAAAATCAAGGCAAGCACAAGCAGATCAGAAAAGGGTAAAGAGGTTATGCAAGAGATGGAATCACAATCGGGAACTCGTAAACGCAAATCAAATAATGATAAGCAACAGAAAGCGGAAGTAAATCATCAAGTGGACGAAGAGTATTTTCAAAATGGCAGAATTTATCAGGAATGGGACGACCTAAGTTGGGGCTATCAACCATCTAACTGGCAATGGGATGGCGATTTGGTATGGGGTGGTGAAACATCATATTCTGGTTTCAACTTAAATTACAACCCGAAATCATCTAACCAATATCATTTGGATGATTTTTAGTATTACATTTACTACTTATCAGTACGTGTTAAACTATATGGACATTGTTATTAAGTGTCAATGTTTTTATAAGGACCAGTCATTGTTTGTATAAGTGCTTTACAATCATATTAATGGGGCATATTTAGTATATGATGTGAAATTGTGTACCTGAAAACGGGGTGATCGAACATCTTCGTTTAAAACCATTGTCCCCTTCAATTGTAAAATCAAATCTTGGTAAACCTACAAGAGTTGAATAAGTAAGCATTAACCAAATTATATTGATTGATTTGTAAAATAAAAAAAGGATCGCCAACCTTTATTAATCATGTATCGCAACGAAACACAACTTGTAGTAGTACAAAACACCAATTATGAGATTCTTAATAAATGTTTTACACGCGACAGCCCTAATACAAAATCTTGTAGTACAAAACACTATGTAGCAAAATTACAAAAATTGTTCTACATTCCTAAAAATAATTATACTAGTACAACACCAACTGTATGCGAATTACAACGAACTAGACACTTGCCAAACCTACCAACTAGCCACTCGGTGTTTGAAAAAGAACTTAGCCATATGCTCGCGGTAAGCAAGTGCAGCCTAGACAGTATTTTCCACCGCCAACCGTTTCCCATGTGCCATTCGGTATAAAAAAAATGCAAACCCAGATACCGCAATCACCAAACAATCCTCCTTGTGCTGGAATGTTGCGTGCAGTCTCGAATGTGATTGCATACTTTGCAGGATCTATACATTTCTTCTCAAAAACTTTGGCCTGCTCAAGAACAACTGGAAGTCCAGCCTGTACATAGATTAAAATGTATTACTAAAAATATACAAGCATACAAGAATTCAGTTCATACATAATGCATATGCGACACAATGTGATAAACATTAATTCATTTCGTACATAATACGATAAACATTAATACGATAAACATTAATTCATTTCATACATAATGCAATTACAAAAGAAAGGTCCATAACGGATTACAATAACAACCAACATCACTAAGTACCTGCTACCATAATAATCTAAACTGTGTTCAACACGATAACTAGATAACCTACAATAATCTAAACTACGTTCACTAACAGATTACAATTGATAACCTAGAATCTCATTACGTAAACCATATACCATACGATCAACATGAGTTTGAAGAAGAACTGATTCATTATACGGGGTGATGAAAAAAGAACCACCATCACCTTCAATCCCCAGATTGTGAAAGGTATCAGAAGCAAATTTGTAGAGACTAAGACTTGTGTCCCATCCTTCTGGGTTCTGAAATTCCAGTATTGGGTCATTGTTATCATCGAAACAAATTAATTTCAACTTACAACTGTTGGGAATGTTAAGCAAACATTGAAAGGATGTTATTGTTCCACCAACAACCGTTAACAGCCATAGGCAGAAAACGTAGTGGTCATCCTGTTCTATGTTTCCTGAAACAACTATGTTGTCCCTTAAGTGTGAAACTAGAAATGGTAAAGGTAGATTGACCAACAACTCTGCTGGTATTTCTAACTCTTGGAAACGGTAGGTGACCAAGTTGAACGACACCATCATGTAGCTCTTGTATTTTCTACCATCATTTGCATACAATTTTTCGTAGCCACACCAGAAGATATGCCCAACAACGACACATTGACTTCCCTTTTTTAAACTTATTGCCTGTCGGGGTAAAAACTCGGTTCCCAAACGGTTCCATTCTCTCGATGAGAATGTGAATAGTAAGACAGACCATTGATGATGTAGAGGATTGAAGGGGTATGAAATCTTGAGGAGGATTGGATCAAGATTGTCTGGGCGTACCCCAAAAGCAAGCAGTCGCTTTTCATACTCTTCGGGTTGTGTAACATATGGAACAAATGTGCCACATGATCTTCTGATAGATGGATTCCAAAGGATAGCCATGTAATCAGACACAATTGGACCATACGAAAATCCTTGGACCCCATGAGAATACCCAATTGGTTCCAAGTCAGAATAAGAAAAGTTTGAAGGGATTTTTGTGCGAGAAAAATCATCATTTAAAAAAGACAAATAACCTTTATACCTTTGCCGATGACATAAAACAAGAATTGAAATATCAGCAGGGCAAACACCATAACGTGCAATGAAATGTAAAGTGTCAATACGAGCCTTCCAACTCTTAGACACAGTTCGACATTGAAGTATACACTTGACAGGAAGCCTTCTCACAATGTCCATTTGAACTTCAACAGCAATGTTATCAGACATGGTTAGTTGTTATCAGCAAGCTGCTTTTTGTTTTGTGTTTGTTTTGTGTGTGTAGAATAATGTGAGTGATGGAGAGTATATATAATAGAGAGGCATTTACACCATAAACCTAACTACAAAAAGATTACTAAATGCTAAAAGGTACTAAAATGTACTTTGAAATATTATATTAAGACCATACCAAGTACTTTTAAGGTTTATCACAGGAATGTTATTTGACAAGAGTAGACTTTGTTGAAGAAATCTTATAAAATCTGATTGCCATTAATGTACTTGTAGTTTGTTTGTGACCATAACCATTACACATATGGTTGACATTGAACTAGTTTATTAAGTTTGCTTTAAAATTACAGTAAATTAATAATAATGTTTATACATAAATATAACAACTAAAGAAATATTGAGTAATAAATATAGTCTAAGTAACCTTGCACATCTTGAATGCGATAATGAAGGAGTTTGTCGTGTCTTAAACATTTCAAACTATATCATTATCGTATTCAAGACGTCTCAATTACAATGGCTGATATATCTAACATCGTCGATGTATTCCATTGCTTTGTTCTTTTGCACCCGGTCTTATACCGGTTGGTGTTTGATCTTGATAACAAATTTTGGCTCTTTAAATAAAGTATATTGATTGGTAGGTTTCAAAAAAATGTACATTAACAAATGAAGATTATCTAAATCAAATTTATTGATTGGTGGGAATGAAAAATTAACAATTTTAAATTATTTAAAGAGCCAAAACTTATTATCAAGATCAAACACCCACCGGTATAAGACTTGGTACAAATGAAGCAATAAAACATATCCACAACGTTACATTTATCTGCCCTTGTAATTGATAATTTAGTTATTAGAAGAAATATTATTACTAACATTCATATTGCTCCTTTAGATGTAAGGAACATACATATTAATTATGTAAATTGTCGTACGTCATAGAGCTCATCGTGCATTAATGAAAAATATTAATTTTAAGACATTTAGAGCTCTAAGTAGCGGTAATGAATACTTAGATTAACATGTGCTCTTAATCTAGGTTTCAATTAAAAATCAAAAGTTCAAAGTTTCAAACCAGTTGGTTGGAGTCTAATGATTATTGAATTACTTATCTTTTCTTTTTCATCACATATTGTTTCATGTAATGTTTGTGAAGGATAGGCTAAGAACAATATTTTTTTAACGAGAACCATTTTGTAAACATCAATATGATACAAATGTTTAACTTTGGCTATACAATATGATACTAAATTTTTTTAATTTACACGTAACACAACTACCAACAACACTTATAACATACTTAACTATTTAAATTTGGTTATACAATATGATACAAATGTTCAGTCTACAATAGAGTGTAAGTAACAGGAATCGTCTAGACTGAGATAATGAAGGACCATGGCATGCCGTAAACAATACACGCTATCATTATCGCAATCAACACGTTTCAATTATAAGGGCAAATATATGTTACGTCACATATGTGTTCCATTCCTTTGTTATTTTGGCACCGTCTAGTACCCTTTGTGAGCTTGATCTTTACCACATGCTTTGGCTATTTAAGAGCGAAAACGTGTGATAAAGATCCCACCCACAAAGGGTACTAGACGGTGTTCAAATTAACCAATGTAACCCGTCTACAACGTTACATACATCTGCCCCTGATAATTGTGCATGTTCTTACAAAACATTTGTATAGACATTGTTTGATATAGCTCACTTAAATGTCCATAACATACATATTAATTATGTATATTCAGTGACATTACATGAGCATCGTGCATGAATGAAATACACAAATAAATCTGATAAGATTATGAATCTATAAATTTTTAATTTCAACTGACTTTCGCTTAACAGACTCTTACTCTACATATTTATATTGTTAGTCATCCATATGCATGGAGTTTTTAAAATTCCAGTCATGACTCTTTTAATTATGATCTTTTTTTGTGGTTTCTTAATAAGGACGACGTGCATTAATGCAAATTTTTTTTAAATGTTATGTTTTACCTGTAAACATGATCGCATATATTGATACCACGGACGGCCCTCATGTTGCTCCTCAGAAGCACTGTCGTAAAAAGTTACAATCTCAGTCCTGATTTCAAACCGTGCTAAAAACCGGTGTTTCTCCTTTTCGTTAATAGGCATAAAAACTTGGTCAACGTCACCCCATGATGTTTTGTACTTTTCTCCATTGCCATACCAAATTGGAATGGAGTCCTGCAAGAGTAACTGTACAAAGTATGCACTAACCATACACCAATCAGCGTCAACAGGTCTGAAGTGCAACATGTATTCCACCCATAGCTCTGTGTGCTGTACAAAACAAAATTTTCATGTAAACAACACTATAAAATTGAAATATAAAGGAAAGTTCAATAACAATAAATTACTTATTCTGTCCTTACCTCATCCATGAGCCACCCTTTTTTTTGTGGATCTAAACATATCAAGCTCTCCCAGAAACGGCGATCCACACTTACAGGTTCCTTTGACCAAGGGAATGTACAACGAAGGGGGCCCGGTTGTCTAAGGAATTCGTCGTAATCATCAGTAACATGTACGTGGCTGATCGATTTGTGCACACGATTAAGATTCTACAAAAAATATTGATACTATATTAGCAAAAATAACGCTAATGTTAACCCTATAAAACTTAAATCTCAAAAAAATTACACCTCCACCCAAGGCTTAACATCCTTTAAAAACTCAGTCATGTCTAGATCCCTACAGCCTTTAGGAGGTATACATATTTTTCTGCTTCTACAAATTTTGAGGACCAGTAATACGACGACTCAGAACCATCTTTCTGACTCCTCTTGTCAATTGTACCCATGTCTGCACGTGCTGTTTGCCAGTGTTCTGATTTAAAAAAGGCCAACCGCGCTTTCTTCTTCTCCTGAGCTTCCTTCAAAAGTTTTTCCCTTTCCACCCTGCGATATACCTCCTCTTTCAACGCCTCTATAAACACCATTTCCTTAGTCTTTAGTTCTTCAATCTTCCACTTTTCTTCCTCTTGTTTCCACAACATTAATTCCTCATCTAAAAGATATTCCTGTAACCAAAATTAAGGTTTTCTTAAAGGTACAATATCATTAAGTGTCGTATTATATAGAAAAGCAAATAACCTGTAAAATGTCATCATCAGAGTAGACATGTATTTCGGTTGAATGTCTAGTAGAACTTAGAGTGTCAACCAATTCCCCGAATGCACGACACAGTTGTTCTTGAAATTGTGTGCTTAGATGAGAAAAAGATCGACTAAAATCCAATTTTTCCTGTATATGAAAAAGAAAAATTAAATTAAAATACAATAAATTTAAAAAAAAAATGGCATATAAGTTAATCAAACTAAAATCTTACCCGAAATCCGTTAGTTCTTTCACATGCAAGAACCTACAAAGTAATTTTTAAAACAATTAAAATTGGCAACCCGACAATAGGTAGAATCTGTATAACGCAACTCACCTGAATAATAGACTCAAGTTTGAAAACACGACTATTCAACTTCTGAATTACGGAATCCTTAACGCCGATCTCTGTAATAAGACTACTGGCATCAATCCTAGGGAGAAGCGGTAAATACTTCTTTTCAGTCCTCCCACGTTTCCTTAATGCATCCAACTTCTGTAAATAAACATCATAGTCATGTGGTGCCTTTCGTTTAAGAGTCCTTGGTATGTACTCCATTATATACTCCCGAGACTGGATATAAAATTCCGACTCCTGCTCCACTAATGTTGGTTTCAAA
This sequence comes from Artemisia argyi, assembly GCA_030686995.1. Lineage (NCBI taxonomy): Eukaryota > Viridiplantae > Streptophyta > Magnoliopsida > Asterales > Asteraceae > Artemisia > Artemisia argyi. The sequence continues at coordinate 191,068,207 of CM060685.1, read as the reverse complement.
TCAAAATTAATCTTCAATTCCTACGAATTACATCAAAAACAAGAATATTATAAAATGAAAATTATTAAAAATTATATTAAAGTCCTTGTTGTTGCGTATATGAAAATTTACCTTGCCAAATAAAGATTCATAATCTGATTTTTAAAAAACTTGTTTCTTTGACCAGGCTATACCCCTTGGGGCATATTAATGGGGCATATTTAGTATATGATGTGAAATTGTGTATCTGAAAACGGGGTGATCGAACATCTTCCTTTAAAACCATTGTCCCCTTCAATTGTAAAATCAAATCTTGGTAAACCTACAAGAGTTGAATAAGTAAGCATTAACCAAATTATATTGATTGATTTGTAAAATAAAAAAAGGATCGCCAACCTTTATTAATCATGTATCGCAACGAAACACAACTTGTAGTAGTACAAAACACCAATTATGAGATTCTTAATAAATGTTTTACACGCGATAGCCCTAATACAAAATCTTGTAGTACAAAACACTATGTAGCAAAATTACAAAAATTGTTCTACATTCCTAAAAATAATTATACTAGTACAACACCAACTGTATGCGAATTACAACGAACTAGACACTTGCCAAACCTACCAACTAGCCACTCGGTATTTGAAAAAGAATTTAGCCATATGCTCGCGGTAAGCAAGAGCAGCCTGGACAGTATTTTCCACCGCCAACCATTTCCCATGTGCCAGTCGGTATAAAAAAAATGCAAACCCAGATACCGCAATCACCAAACAATCCTCCTTGTGCTGGAATGTTGCGTGCAGTCTCGAATGTGATGGCATACTTTGCAGGATCTATACATTTCTTCTCAAAAACTTTGGCCTGCTCAAGAACAACTGGAAGTCCAGCCTGTACATAGATTAAAATGTATTACTAAAGATATACAAACATACAAGAATTCAGTTCATACATAATGCATATGCGACACAATGTGATAAACATTAATTCATTTCGTACATAATACGATAAACATTAATATGATAAACATTAATTCATTTCATACATAATGCGATTACAAAAGAAAGGTCCATAACAGATTACAATAACAACCAACATCACTAAGTACCTACTACCATTATAATCTAAAATGCGTTCAACACGATAACTAGATAACCTACAATAATCTAGACTTCATTCATTAACATATTACAATTGATAACCTAGAATCTGATTACAATTGATAACAGATTACAATTGATAACCATATACCATACGATCAACATGAGTTTGAAGAAGAACTGATTCATTATACGGGGTGATGAAAAAAGAACCACCATCACCTTCAATCCCCAGATTGTGAAAGGTATCAGAAGCAAATTTGTAGAGACTAAGACTTGTGTCCCATCCTTCTGGGTTCTGAAATTCCAGTATTGGGTCATTGTTATCATCGAAACAAATTAATTTCAACTTACAACTGTTGGGAATGTTAAGCAAACATTGAAAGGATGTTATTGTTCCACCAACAACCGTTAACAGCCATAGGTAGAAAACGTAGTGGCCATCCTGTTCTATGTTTCCTGAAACAACTATGTTGTCCCTTAAGTGTGAAACTGGAAATGGTAAAGGTAGATTGACCAACAACTCTGCTGGTATTTCTAACACTTGGAAACGGTAGGTGACCAAGTTGAACGACACCATCATGTAGCTCTTGTATTTTCTACCTTCATTTGCATACAATTTTTCGTAGCCACACCAGAAGATATGCCCATCAACGATACATTGACTTCCCTTTTTAATCTTATTGACTGTCGGGGTAAAAACTTGGTTCCCAAATGGTTCCATTCTCTTGATAAGAATGTGAATAGTAAGACAGACCATTGATGATGTAGAGGATTGAAGGGGTATGAAATCTTGAGGAGGATTGGACCAAGATTGTCTGGGCGTACCCCAAAAGCAAGCAGTCGCTTTTCATACTCTTCGGGTTGTGTAACATATGGAACAAATGTGCCACATGATCTTCTGATAGATGGATTCCAAAGGATAGCCATGTAATCAGACACAATTGGACCATACGAAAATCCCAGGACCCCATGAGAATACCCAATTGGTTCCAAGTCAGAATAAGAAAAGTTTGAAGGGATTTTTGTGCGAGAAAAATCATCATTTAAAAAAGACAAGTAACCTTTATACCTTTGCCGATGACATAAAACAAGAATTGAAGTATCAGCCGGGCAAACACCATAACGTGCAGTGAAATGTAAAGTGTCAATACGAGCCTTCCAACTCTTAGACACAGTTCGACATTGAAGTATACACTTGACAGGAAGCCTTCTCACGATGTCCATTTGAACTTCAACAGGACTGTTATCAGACATGGTTAGTTGTTATCAGCAAGCTGCTTTTTGTTTTGTGTTTGTTTTGTGTGTGTAGAATAATGTGAGTGATGGAGAGTATATATAATAGAGAGGCATTTACACCATAAACCTAACTACAAAAAGATTACTAAATGCTAAAAGGTACTAAAATGTACTTTGAAATATTATATTAAGACCATACCAAGTACTTTTAAGGTTTATCACATGAATGTTATTTGACAAGAGTTGACTTTGTTGAAGAAATCTTATAAAATCTGATTGTCATTAATGTACTTGTAGTTTGTTTGTGACCATAACCATTACACATATGGTTGACATTGAACCAGTTTATTAAGTTTGCTTTAAAATTACAGTAAATTAATAATAATGTTTATACATAAATATAACAACTAAAGAAATATTGAGTAATAAATATAGTCTAAGTAACCTTGCACATCTTGAATGCGATAATGAAGGAGTTTGTCGTGTCTTAAACATTTCAAACTATATCATTATCGTATTCAAGACGTCTCAATTACAATGGATGATATATCTAACATCGTCGATGTATTCCATTGCTTTGTTCTTTTGCACCCCGTCTTATACCGGTTGGTGTTTGATCTTGATAACAAATTTTGGCTCTTTAAATAAAGTATATTGATTGGTAGGTTTAAATAAAATGTACATTAACAAATGAAGACTATCTAAATCAAATTTATTGATTGGTGGGAATGAAAAATTAACAATTTTAAATTATTTAAAGAGCCAAAACTTATTATCAAGATCAAACACCCACCGGTATAAGACTTGGTACAAATGAAGCAATAAAACATATCCACAACGTTACATTTATCTGCCCTTGTAATTGAGAATTTAGTTATTAGAAGAAATATTATTACTAACATTCATATTGCTCCTTTAGATGTAGGGAACATACATATTAATTATGTAGATTGTCCTACGTCATAGAGCTCATCATGAATTAATGAAAAATATCAATTTTAAGACATTTAGAGCTCTAAGTAGCGGTAATGAATACCTTGATTAACATGTGCTCTTAATCTAGGTTTCAATTAACAATCAAAAGTTCAAAGTTTCAAACCAGTTGGTTGGAGTCTAATGATTATTGAATTACTTATCTTTTCTTTTTCATCACATATTGTTTCATGTAATGTTTGTGAAGGATAGGCTAACAACAATATTTTTTTAAAGAGAACCATTTTGTAAACATCAATATGATACAAATGTTTAACTTTGGCTATACAATATGATACTAAATTTTTTTAATTAACACGTAACACAACTACCAACAACACTTATAACATACTTAACTATTTAAATTTGGTTATACAATATGATACAAATGTTCAGTCTACAATAGAGTGTAAGTAACAGGAATCGTCTAGACTGAGATAATGAAGGACCATGGCATGCCGTAAACAATACACGCTATCATTATCGCAATCAACACGTTACAATTATAAGGGCAGATATATGTTACGTCACACATGTGTTCCTGATTGACGCTAAACAGTCAACCCGAATTGACCAGGTGATGGTCAACAAGGTCAAACAGCCTAGAGTCAATGCTCCGCGGAAGTATAAGGTTTCGCCGGGTCGTTATGTCCCGACGAGGTGTGAATGGTTAACAAACGGTTTCGTGATCGGGTGAATTTGGACAGGAAAGGGTTTGTGAGTGATTGAACTAAGGAATCTACAAAGAAATAGCTTAAATAAGCTATATAAACAAGACTGGAAAGCTAAGAAAAACCAGAAACGATTTAAACCTAAAAACGCGTACGTTACGTTTAAATAAAACGTAAACGTACGAAATAAAAAGTGAAAACTGAAATCTGAAAACACCCAGGGGTGAAAATGACTTTTTTACAAACTAAAATATAAAAGAAAATTTTTAGAAAAAGAAAATAAATTTTAACACTAATTAATTATTTTATATTAATTAAATACTATTTAATACTTATTATTAATATTTAAAACACTTAAATATAATATAATATTGATTAAATACTAAAAAGATGAAAATAAAATTTCTAAAATTATAAAATAACTAAAAACAAGTTTTAAAAATAAAAATATGTATTTTCGTCTTTTTGTGAATTTTTTATTAATTAAAAACTAATTATTTTAATTAAACTATTTAAACTATTTTAAATTACAAATGATACTAAATTAACTTAGAAAATTATGGAAAAATTCCTAAAACTATTTTATAACATTAAAAATCTAGGAAAAATATAAAAACTAGGTTTTGCTTTATAAAAGCTAATTATGCTATTTAAAACTAATTATTAATTAATAATTAATAAAACTAAGATTAATAAAAGGTAATTAATAAAAATATAAAAATGACCAGTACTTAATAAAAATTTAAAAATGAAAATTAAAATTAAATTACATTAAATAGAAACTATCACTTAAAAATTAAATTGGATTTTTGGTATTTTCTTTTTGGAAACTTGTTTTATATCTAAAAATGAAAAACTTTTGTAAAAACAAACTTTTTAAAACTTAAAAATATGCAAAATATAAGCTAATAGGGTCAACAGTTGACTTTTGTTGACCAGATGTGGAAATGAGCTAAAATGGCTTAAAGTGGGACCAACAATGGTTGAATCTGATTCAATTGAGTTTAAGGAACATGAATAAGCTAGAAAAAGCCAAAGGGAGCCACAAATTAAGCTATTAAGCTAAAAATAAACACATGAAACTTGCTTGGAAGCTGAAAAGTGGGACAGAGTTTTATGACTAGTTCAGGTGGGACCCAGGGAGTATGAGGTCAAACCATGGGTCAAACCTAAGAGTGTGGTAGGAGGGGAGTAGAAAGGACCAAAGGTTAGCCACTGGGACCCACAAGGGTGGCCAGAAAACCACCACCAAGGGTGGTATTTGGGTGGCTGTTCTGTTGCACAGGGCACACAGCAGCCCTGCAGCTGGGTTTGGAGTGGTGGTGAGGCTCAAGGAAAAATGGAAAAAATAAAATAGATAGTGGAACTCAAAGATAAGGTGGTAGAGAACAAGTAACAACAAGTTTCAATCTCTAACTCATCACATAAAAATCATTAATATTCTTTGAACTTTTGTAAAATTCTGAAAATCATGCAAATTGACTTTTCATAAAAACTTAAAGCTTTGACTTTTTCCAACTTTGATTAGGTCTAATTAACTTAGATTGATATGTTAGGTCATATTAGAGCTAAATTAGGCTAAATGGATAGCTTTGAAACAGAATGGGTGAGATTTGGAACCTACACACCCCAACAGTTAACTGTTGGGGGCACTTGGTGGTGATTAGACTTTTTGTAGTAAAAACTGCTTATGTAATGGTTGTTTTATGTCACTTTACCACAGAGAAGGGTGTTCAAACCAATTTTTGACAATAAAATCAACAACTGCCAAACAGAACAGATAATTCCAAACACCCCCTTAAAAAGCCAAACTTGTGATTTTTAAAAGTAAACACTGAATCAGGTCTTAAAACTAATAACTAAGGTTCTAACATGATCATATAGGTTAAGTTGAATCTTTAAACACCAACTATAACATCAAAACATCATCATTCTAAATTATGCTAAAAATACAGTGGAATCATGAAACTGAGTGACTTATGAGAACCAATGGACAAAAACTATCCACAAGACAAAATGCAAGAACAAATATGCAAAATAAGCTCACAACCAACAAATAAGCACAGATTCAGTTATGCTATAGTAGAATTTAAAAAAATTGGAAAGTGCTTACATAGAGCTTATGAGCATTCAAAACCAAGAACCAAGGTGCATAACATGTCCTATAACCTCCCTTGAGGCACTAAACCACATTCATATTTCTCTTCTCCTTTCCTTCTTCTTTTTCTGCTTTTCAATTTTCTTACTAATATATTTGATTTTGAACACTTTTGATTTTTAAATCCTAAAACTGTTTTCTTTTCTTGAAAAACTTGAGAAAGCCTAATATTTATATATTGTGAGTGTAAAGGAGCACTGAAAAATCAGTTTTAACAAATTTTGAAGTTAAATGAGATTTAAGGTAAAAATTTCATAAACTTGAATTTGAATAACAAACTGAAATTAAGATTCAAAATAAGTTTCACTTACATTACAAAGACAGAATACCAACTTTCTAAGCTGAAAAGTACAATTTAAAGAGTAAATTACATCAAATCGACACTAAATTAAGCTAACTATCTATCCTACACTAACTACTGCATTACTCTGCTTCTTTCTTCACTTATATAGGTCCTGGATGAATTCTCTTTCTTTCCCACTCAATCCTAGCCATTGGATGGCTTCCATCAATCACAGCCGTTCAAATGTTGTTTTGGCACCAAAAGGTCAAAAGCAGGTAAAGTGGTGTTTAGTGTGATAATTTAATGAGGGGAGGGTTTTGGTTGAGTGTAGGTGAGTTTTATTTAATGGAAAGGTGAGTTGGTGAAGACTTTGGAGGAGGGGGGGGAACACAGTTGCAGGTTTCATGGAGGATGGGGTAGGGTGATGAACAGTAGACGGGGGTTGGGGGTTGACTGAGTCAACGAGGGAAAGTATTAAAAGGTTAGGGAGTGGGCCGGTGGTTGTGATGGGCTTGGGGGGTTGTGTTACTGGATCAGGGTTGGGATTGGGTTTTGGTATTTGTTTTTGGGTAATAAAAACTACAAAGGGTCCGTTTGTTTATTATGGAAATACACAAGGACCAAAAATGTAATACAACCAAAAGTGAAGGGCTGTTCATGTCATTTTCTGAAAATATCCTCCAGGGTTAATTTTGATAACATTTGAATATTATAAGGACAAAAATTAATATTTTCCAAAATTAAAATACCCGGGGACCAAAATTGTCATTTTTGAAAGTTTAGGGGTTAAACTTGCCATTTTGTGAAAATCTTTTATCCAAGGATCAATATTGAACATTTTGAATTTCCAAGGACTAAAAATGATTTTTCATCCAAAAATATCCCACCAGGGACCAAAACTGCCAAAGTTTGAAACTCCAGGGGCTAAATTGTAAATTTCCAAAACTTTTCCAATTTTTCACCAAAGGACAAAATATGACAACTTATGATTTCAAAAGGACCTTTGGTGATAATTTTCTATATTTTGAATATCCAGGGACTAGTTTTGTAATTTTATGAAAGTTGGGGGACTGAAACTGCCAATTTTGCAAACTTTGTGCGTTTTTCATTTGTTCTTGCTCATTTTGCATCTAAAACATATAAAACACAATTTTGAAATATTTTCAGTATTTTGATGCATTTCTGAGTGTTTTTGTATGTTTTGCAGTTCAGATTAGACCAAAAATGATGAGTGTTTGAGCACTCATCAATCCCCCACACTAAACTATTGCTAGTCCCTAGCAATAACTGTTTTGAAAACTTGATGGATTTTAAACTCTTTACCAAAAGCCATCACTTCTGGAGTAGCCAGGTGTAAGAACTGTGGCACACCTGATAACCGTGTGATTTTGAGCAAACCACCAGCAGTCAACGGATTCGATTAGTCTTTACCAGGAGCCGTTTGCTCCTGGACTAGCCAGCTCTTGATGGAATAGTCAACATCTTGGTGAGCTGATTACCAATTATGGTTTTTCCACGGCCTTTACCACAAGCCATAATCTTGCGGGCTAGCCAACTCATTTGTTTTTGGGGAGTTGAGGAACCATACAATTTTGGGCAAATTGCAAGCCATAAACGGATTTGAGATGTCTTTACCAAGAGCCGTTTGCTCCTGGACTAGCCAATCCCTTTTGTCGGTTAGACAAGGTGGACTGATTACCACAAAAATTTTGAAGCACCAGTGAAAAATTTTTAAAATTTTTGAAATTTTGGCTAAAACGGGGGTATTATATAGTAAAATGTGATAAAATTCGCTAGAATAGCGAAATACCCCCCACACTTAGCATGAATATTGTCCTCAATATTCAAAATCCCGGCTATTATGCCGACATTTTGAACGTAAAAGGGCAACATTACAAGCTAAGCGTGGAAAACACCATTTTGTATTTTCACTTCTGTAATCATAGCATGGGGGACTCCCCCACACTTAGGGTGAAAACCCTATAAGCATGCTCTGTTTTTGTTTACCGAGTCGCTAGCGTGACTCGACCCCGAATTCAATTGTCCTTGGGGAAGCATGATGTGGAAGAAACAATCTTAATCGGACTTTCATTTAAAATGTTTGGACAAACATATGAAGCACGTGAAAGTTCCACACCGATGAGATAAAATATCCGGCTCAAGATAATGATACATGAAAATGCCGGGATCAAAGATAGTGTCTTCATTCCCGAAGGAGTGAAGAAGAGAAGAAGTCACCTTATAGGTGAAGAAAAGGAAGAAAACCGTGATGAAAATTATGATTTGATCTTCTTCCTCAAGAGGAGGCTCAATAGCCTGAGTTTTGGATTTCAAAGGGTAAGCTCGTAAACAACCCGGGAGGGTGGGTGGGAATTTGCAAATTCTCAAGATTGAGTGCATCTCCCCCCAGGCTATCAAACTCCGGAGGAGTCATGACATGATGAGTGAGTTCACCGGAGAGCTCCTCATGAAGAGAATTATTCACAAGATGTGAATTTGTGAACTCATGTTCCGAAATAGACTCACCACAATCCTCATTCTGAATATCAAAGAGTGGATTATCAGAAATCAAAGTGAATTCAGATTCGAATTCAAATAAAGGATTGGTGAGAGTAGTGTCGAATGATTCGGGAACCAAGAGATTAACATTCTCTATTGGATTGTCGGGATAAGAAGTGAGTGACGGATCATGATATAGGAGACTTTCAATTTCTCCCAGATCGGCTTCGAAGTTAAGGAGACCATCATCACTTTCCAATGAAAGTGGATCGATGTGAGCAAGTTCATCAGCGAACTCCTCAAGAAGATGATCAGCATCAGAATGTGAAACTGACGCCTCAACATACTCGATGTCTCCATGAGATGTACAATCATCATTAAAATCTAAGAAAGTCTCAAAATGATCGTTTGAACACTTAAGAGGGGAAGGAATATCACACATATCATCCAAAGTTCCCTGTGACTCTCTCGGGATTGGGACAAGGATCTCAACACTAGACTTTATTAATTCGTCCGATTCCTTATTAGGAACAGTGCTAAGATGCTCATCCCCCATGATCAGAGAGTGAGTGTGAACTTTGGGTGTGATAGCAGTTGTTTGAGATGGAATCTCAACTGCTGGGATATCAACTGATGAACTTGACGGATCTTTATAGAATTGAAGGATATCAAGTGTATCCTCATCATCACTGTCATCAGCAATAAAACGGAACAAAGAGCTAGATCTGGCTGTTTTTTCTCTTGCAATGGATTCCCTCACAGATTTTTCATAGGCATCTTGGGAATTTATTCTAGCAGCCTGCTCTTCAGCAAGCAGTTCTTCCATGGATTTTTGATGAGTATGTCCTTGGGCAAAGTCGTTAACTAAACCCTTAAGCTCATCAACGATTTTCATCAGATTTTGCATTTCTGGAAGAAGTGCTTGATTCATATCGTACTGTGGAGGTTGGTCGTAATAAGGTGTGTCAAAATTGTCACAAGGATATGGATTCCCCGTTTGACAATCTGAGCTGATGTGTGGACCTCCACAGTAATCACAACAGTAAAACTGTTGAGTATGGACTGGTGAGTCATATGGATATTGGTCATAACCAAAGCTCTGAGTATCACCGGAAAACTGTTCATAGACAAACGTGTTTCCGGTTTGGCACTCAAATCCTTGGTGAGGACCACCACAAAACTCACACAGATATGTCAGTATCTCATGATGTGGTGGCTGGTAGGATGAATCAGATGTATCATGGTAAGGATAGGGAGCTTGGTTATAGACAGACCCATCTCCTGACTCTACCATGCTACAACCGGGACAATTCCCGCCATTATGAGGACCACCACACCATTGGCAACCAAAATGGTGTGGATACGACATAGAAAGAATCAAAGGTTTACAGAGGGGTAGGGATGAAGAATCAAAGATGTGAGAGGGTAAAGGTGAATATTTTTGGGTTTTTGAATGAACATTTTGTACAAATGAGAAAGAAAATGTTTTTGTGTTTTTGTGTTCGTTGAAAACTGAGTTTAAAATGTTTTCGTGAACGGTTTTTGTTTTGATAAATAGAAAATATGAACAAAGGATGGATAAATGTACAATGGAACGAATTCCAAAGACACTAATCAGAAAAACCGTTTAGATACGCACACAACCTCCCCGGCAGCGGCGCCAAAATTTGATTGACGCTATACAGTCAACCCGAATTGACCAGGTGATGGTCAACAAGGTCAAACAGCCTAGAGTCAATGCTCCGCGGAAGTATAAGGTTTCCCCGGGTCGTTATGTCCCGACGAGGTGTGAATGGTTAACAAACGGTTTCGTGATCGGGTGAATTTGGACAGGAAAGGGTTTGTGAGTGATTGAACTAAGGAATCTACAAACAAATAGCTTAAACAAGCTATATAAACAAGACTGGAAAGCTAAGAAAAACCAGAAACGATTTAAACCTAAAAACGCGTACGTTACGTTTAAATAAAACGTAAACGTACGAAATAAAAAGTGAAAACTGAAATCTGAAAACACCCAGGGGTGAAAATGACTTTTTTACAAACTAAAATGTAAAAGAAAATTTTTAGAAAAAGAAAATAAATTTTAACACTAATTAATTATTTAATATTAATTAAATACTATTTAATACTTATTATTAATATTTAAAACACTTAAATATAATATAATATTGATTAAATACTAAAAAGGTGAAAATAAAATTTACAAAATTATAAAATAACTAAAAACAAGTTTTAAAAATAAAAATATGTATTTTTGTCTTTTTGTGAATTTTTTATTAATTAAAAACTAATTATCTTAATTAAACTATTTAAATTATTTTAAATTACAAATGATACTAAATTAATTTAGAAAATTATGGAAAAATTCCTAAAACTATTTTATAACATTAAAAATCTAGGAAAAATATAAAAACTAGGTTTTGCTTTATAAAAGCTAATTATGCTATTTAAAACTAATTATTAATTAATAATTAATAAAACTAAGATTAATTCTAATAAATACTAAATGACAAAATAAAAATCTGAAAAAATTATTATAAATAATTTACTATAAAAGGTAACTAATAAAAATACAAAAATGACAAGTACTTAATAAAAATTTAAAAATGAAAAGTAAAATTAAATTATATTAAATAGAAACTATCACTTAAAAATTAAATTGGATTTTTGGAATTTTCTTTTTGGAAACTTGTTTTATATCTAAAAATGAAAAACTTTTGTAAAAACAAACTTTTTAAAACTTAAAAATAAGCAAAATATAAGCTAATAGGGTCAACAGTTGACTTTTGTTGACCAGATGTGGAAATGAGCTAAAATGGCTTAAAGTGGGACCCACAATGGTTGAATCTGATTCAATTGAGTTTAAGGAACATGAATAAGCTAGAAAAAGCCAAAGGGAGCCACAGATTAAGCTATTAAGCTAAAAATAAGCACATGAAACTTGCTTGGAAGCTGAAAAGTGGGACAGAGTTTTGTGACTAGTTCAGGTGGGACCCAGGGAGTATGAGGTCAAACCATGGGTCAAACTTAAGAGTGTGGTAGGAGGGGAGTAGAAAGGACCAAAGGTTAGCCACTGGGACCCACAAGGGTGGCCAGAAAACCACCACCAAGGGTGGTATTTGGGTGGCTGTTCTGCTGCACAGGGCACACAGCAGCCCTGCAGCTGGGTTTGGAGTGGTGGTGAGGCTCAAGGAAAAATGGAAAAAATAAAATAGATAGTGGAACTCAAAGATAAGGTGGTAGAGAACAAGTAACAACAAGTTTCAATGTCTAACTCATCACATAAAAATCATTAATATTCTTTGAACTTTTGTAAAATTCTGAAAATCATGCAAATTGACTTTTCATAAAAACTTAAAGCTTTGACTTTTTCCAACTTTGATTAGGTCTAATTAACTTAGATTGATATGTTAGGTCATATTAGAGCTAAATTAGGCTAAATGGATAGCTTTGAAACAGAATGGGTGAGATTTGGAACATACACACCCCAACAGTTAACTGTTGGGGGCACTTGGTGGTGATTTGACTTTTTGTAGTAAAAACTACTTATGTAATGGTTGTTTTATGTCACTTTACCACAGAGAAGGGTGTTCAAACCAATTTTTGACAATAAAATCAACAACTGTGTAACACCCCAACCCGACAAGGGTAAAGATATCACAACAATGGTTTCACATCAGATCATAATAAAGCATACAATTACAGTAATACAAAAGTTTCAAATAAGATTTAGGATCTACCAGGTTATCAAGTCCAGATTTGCTATCAAGTCTTCTAATCCAAGGGTACACTCTTTTCATAACCCAGCTTCCTACTAAAACCTGCCGCAGGAAAAGGAAATGCGGCTGAGCTTAAAAAGCCCAGTGAACAGATACATATACAAAGCAATGATAATAAAACAGAACTGAAATATAGTGCATTGGAGAAATAGAATAAGGAATAGATAAAAGAGTAATAGAATAGAAAGAAGAAAGGATAGTCATCTACCACGAGCCCAGAAACTCAAAGTCAATCTCAACATCATAATCTCAAAGTCATAATCACACAATCAGAGGGGATACCTCTCAGGCAACCAGATAATATGAGGGGTGTCCTCATGTATCATAATAGTGGAGTAGCTAGCTCCCAGAAATTGTGAAAGGCATGTATAGCACACAGTACCAGTCACCTCAAAGTCATACTCAAAGTCATAGTTAAATCCACTAAGCATACATGTCTAGGATTGCAACCCATACGCCCCTTACTCAAAGTCAATCTCAAAGTCATATACTCAAAGTCATAATGGCCATAATAGTAATCATAAAAAGGGACGGCATGAGAAATCACTCACCCACACATGAGTCATGCCAGTGGTGCATCACAGACATGCCTATGGTACCTCCATAGGTAGGAGAAACATAAATGGCTCGGGTATCAAACTAAGAGTTAGGTCTCAAAGTCATACAAAAGGTCATATAGCAAAGGTTTATCTCAAGGTCATGTCTCAAGGTCATCTCAAAATCATAATATCAGAAGTCATATCCATGGTTCAGAATATCCAAGGTTCATTCCCAAAGGTTCATTTCAAAAGATTCGTTATTAAGTTTCGTAAGTTCAAAATAAAATGTGAAAGAGTTAAGAGAAAATAGATTTAAAACTTTAATAGTTATTTACCCATTTCATCTCAAAGATCTCCCTCTTTAAACATTCTTCATAAAAGCCAATTAATCCTTCCTTTAAAATGGTTTCGTTTCAAAATCATAGAGTGTCATTTCAAAACAGTTTCCTTTCATAACATCAAGTTATATTTTCAAAAAGTTTTCATATCAAATCATCATAAAAGATGAACCAGAGATATCGGATATTCAAGGGTCAGAAATCATAGCAACGAAATCAGATCAGAAGCTAACAAATCAAAGTTTAACAGAAATCAGAGGAAGTTCACAACAGAAGGAAACATAGCAATGGCTTTGGGAATCTTAACTGAATCATAGCTCAAAGTCATAAGAAGAATATAGGAGCCTTTACTGAAAAGGCAGAGTATCCGTACCTTATTACGAAAGCACAAATAGAAACAAGCACAGAATAAGGAATAGCTCAAGATCTCTCCTTCTTCACACCTAGAGGAGAAGAAGGGAATTATAATTCATTTTTAATTATATGTCTTTCCACTTAAGGTAACTTTCCACTTTTAGCAGGTTTCCATAATTAGTAAGTTTCCACTTTTAGAAAGTTTCCATATTTAGAAAGTTGAATCATTATTAATGGAAATAAAGTATCTTTTAATCTTTTTACTCATTTGGTCCTTAGGGTTTCATAACTTTGCATTTTATACCCTTTACTTTCCAAATTTACACTTTAAACCTTCTTGTATTCAAAGTTACACATTAAACCCTTAACTTATCCATTTTACATAATGAGCACTTATTTTATTAAGTTATTCGAATGGATCCTCAAATATTCATAATTTACACCTTAAGTCCCTCAAGTTATAAAAGTTACATATTTAACCCTTTAATTTATAATTTCAACCTTTAATTATTACTAATTACATATTATGCCATTAAATTATCAAAATGACACATAACCCCCTGAATATATTAAATTACTCAAAACAATCCCAAGTTTCCAGAATTTACATATTTAGTCCCTCTCTTTTAATTATTTTCAAAACAAACCCTAATTAGGTTTAAAATACATTTTAATCCATTTAAATGCAAAACTTACACTTAGCACCCTCATTATATATTTTATTCGAATTATATATGATCCAATTCAAGTTCTAAAAATAACCCTTAAGTTTTAAAAGTTACAAAACTCACCCAAAACTTTTATACCAAATCGTATAAACCAAAAACAAAGGAATTAGAAACCCTAATCCATCCAATCCATTTTTAATCATTACTTAATCATTTAAGAGTCATTAATAATCATCAAAACAAGCCCTAGTTCATAAACCCTAGGTTACACGATTTATTTTCTTTTTCTCTTTATACGATTTAATCAAAACAAAATAATTACGAAACACAATGTTTTAGGCCATGATAATTCTTCCAACATTTTTACAGATCATATTACATTATAACAAGTGTAAATAAATTATATTTAGAATTATTATGGATCGCATGGTATATTTTACATTTTACACATGTTTTTAGGGTTTAATTTACCAAAATGATGTAGAGCATGCATGGATCGAATCAACCATTTTATTTGATGTTTATAGAATGTAAGGGACCTGAGAAAAATACCAAACCAAGGATTGAACGTGTGGAGAGGCTGTACGAATTGTTGTATATGCGTATGGACAAAAATGAACCAAAAATCACCACGACTTCACCAATGATCTTCAAACCTTGAAACCAATTTTAGTGGGTCTTATATGATGTAAGTATCACAGGAAAAATAAGAAACGAATTTTGTGGAGGTCGAATGAATCAAAAACGAATTACCTTGTTTATAGGGCTCGACAAAAGGAAAAATGTGCCACGATCGAACCAAGCTTCAACAATTCGAAAGGGTATTTTTCTAGGACTTCTTGGATGTTGTTTGATCACAGAAAATTGCTTAGGAGTTATGGGGTTGTCGAATGGAGGCTATGAGAATTGTTGTGTGTGTTGTTGAAATCGGCAATTAGGGTTTTTAAAAGAAAAGATATGGTTTTGGTTTTAAAAGGGATATGCCGTGTGATGAGGGGGGGGGGGGGGGAGGACCAGAATTTCGTGATTATAGGTTGACAAAATATTCTTGTGATTATCTTCCTTATTTATCAATATTTAAACCATTTTAAATCTCTTTAAAACTCATTTTATTTCATTCGGCCCTATGAGGGGTATTTTGGTAATTTTGTAACTTTTATAAATGTTAAATGAAGTTGTTAAAATTACTTGGATATATAACTTGTGCATTGTTAGGAGTTTGGGATTTATTTGGAGACTTTATAAGCTTTTAATTAAATTTTAAACATGTAGGGGCATTTTGGTCTTTTCACATGTTCTTAGATTTTAGGTGTTACAAATTCTTCCCCTCTAAAAGAAAATTTTCGTCCTCAAAATTTGAAATCGCAAAGTTAGACGAAGTCGTAGTAAACCGTAACAGGTCGTCACAACCATTCTCACGCTCGGGGAGGTTCTTCCGAAAGATCTTTGGACCCAAATGGTTTCTCATGACTCGTAACTATTGTCAAAATAGATTCAGATTTCTCAGAAGGGCATATCATATTGAATTTGAATCAAAAGGATAATGTACCAAACATAACGGATGATAAACGAATTCTCCAGGAAGAGGTATAAAAATACATAGGCTTTTCATCGAATTGAATCGGTGAATCAGATGAGAATACATTGAATTGTAGTAGACATGAGGTGATATAAGGTTTAACTCTTCAGCTTCACAGATAGTCTCGGCTTTTAGATAACTTTCCAAAGGTATTCTCATAAACAAACAGGTCTCATTTCCTCAAAGTCCACAATCACATATTTTACTCATAGCAGATCATAATGAACAACTTCACGAATGCGAATCGTATACGGACAGAAAGCGTATCGTTAGATATCGTCAACGGCAGAAATTTCATAATGGAACCTAAGATTCTTATCAGAAATTGCAAGATCAGCAAAACACGTGTCGAGAGTCCAAACGTATCGAATCGTATGACAAGGACAGCATATCAAACGTATATGTAGAGTGAACCTAAAGTCTCACTATATCGCGGATAGTCGCCAACGGAAAGAAATCCAAGGCTTCTCTAAAGCACTCCTCAAGGTATCCTATGCCCACAACAAGTGCACATTATATGACGTCAGTATTATCACGTTGATCAGGCGTCATAATACTAGCCTCACATAACATGCCCTCATGGTGGTCATCCTCTATCTCAAGTCGTGAGTCAAAACCACTTATCTTAATCCACCTAGTACTACTACAGTCTCAAAGGTCACCAGAATCAAACAACATAACTAAGAGAACGAAATTACTCGAAGAGTAACAGAAATCCGAGAATGTCATTCAAAATTAAGGTACGTCATCAATAGCGTCAATCCTTTACAGCATCATCTCGTTTAAACACACTGTCCGCTTCAGAATCCGTCCACTCAAATACGAATTTCAAAATTTCTTACAAGTTGGGGTAGTCTGTTTACTCTTGTCCATCTTACCTCATGATTAAAAGAATTTAAAACTCGAGTCGGGTTCCTCCGGTCTTCAGCAGCTCCTCTTGGTAGTGTGGCATCGTAGCGGCAGTCTCTGACGCGCTTACTGTGCATCCCTCCATCTGCAGGTCCGCTTTTGCTCTCAATTCATCTTAGTACAACTAAAATGAATAGAGAAACAAGACTGCGGGGCTGTTTGACAAAATAATATGATTTAGCACTGAGTGAATAATGGTGCTGAATGAATCAAAGACGCTGAATGAAACATGATTCAAAATGAAATTACTGTTTGATTAGCATCCTGAATACGAAAAATATATAAGATTTAAGATATTATTATTAGCTCCCAAACAAACTATTTTGATAAAACTTTTTTTTTTGAAAGGCTATTTTGATCAAACTATCTTGATATATTATTATTAGCTGTCAAACAAACTATTTTGATCAAACTATCTTGATCGAAAAATATTTGTAGTAATATTTGTAGTAATATCAGTTTTAAAATTATACGATAAAATCAAGAAACACATAACGGAACAATATAGAGGATTGTAGTCTAATTGCAACAAAATAGCGTAAACTACGTAAATTTTAGTTTGAGATAATACAATATAACAAAATATTACGAGTAGCATAAGCTTAAAAATGTAAAAAAGTAAAATGTGTACAAAGTTAAAAAGGCACCATAATTAAAAATTAATATAAAGTACAAAGGTCAAAAAGCAAAATGTGCAGCATAACAAAATACAGTATTACGACTAGCACAATAATTAAAAATTAATATAAAGTACAAAGGTAAAAAGGCAAAATGTGTAGTATCACGTGAAACGATGCTGAATGACAGAGCACAAATCATTTCATGGCTCATTCAGTAGCAAATTTACTCGTTCAGTGTTACCTTTTTTCCTACCAAACAATCTTTCCTCTGACCGACTAGGAGTTCAGTGCTTAGTTAATTCATTCAGCTACTATCAAACACCCCCTGCGTGTCTTCGACAGGTCTTCTAACATAGCTCCAGGTTTTAAGGTACATGATGTTGTTGTTGACTCCAGGTTGTGTGTTGAATGGTTCGTCTTCTTTGGTCTGGTTGTCTTGATGCCCAAGCTGAAATCTTCACGTGTTGCATGATGTATGATTGAGCACTATCCCAGTTCCTCTCTTCTTCTTGTATGCTTCTTCCATGATAATGCTTGTCACAACCATCTCCTCCTACTCTTCCACCTGGTTTCTACCTCCGATAACGGTCTTCGATCTTGGTCCCTCTTGTGAAAGCTCTGTCTCCACATTATACAGGGTAGTGTTGTCTACTATGAATTCTGAACGTCAATCAAATTTCTCTTCCAGAACAAAAAGGTCATCTCACCAATAATCTCTATGTTCTTCTTTCGTTTCCGATCTTACTACTAAGTCCTACAATGACCATTATCCTAGTAGTCGTGCAAAACTCTAATTTTCAACCTCCTAAGCAGTCAGAGGTTTAGCTAGTACCATTTGCGTAACTAATCATTATTACAGGTGTCTATAAATTTGGATGGTGATTCTAAAATTCACTCCCAAAAGGGAAAACTTCACGCTTAAATTTGAGCAAACATGTGATCGTTCCTGAGTTGGAGGAAATTAAACATACTGGTGGGTTAATCAGAAATCTTCTTCCGAAAACTTAAAATTTTCAATCATTCTCAAAGTGAGGTTCACTCTTTGATGCACGAAAAGATTCTAAAAGACTTCAATACTTGAAAATCTAAGGAGGTATTTGTAATTGGTGTCAGAAATCAGGATAATCATGAGAAAAATCAAAATTCGGGGCTTCCATAGCCAAAATGTTGACAGACTAAAAAGGAAGAAGAATCAAGATAGGCACATATCAAAATAATTCCCAAAAATTCTCTCAAGCCTTATTATTTCACATTCGGAAAAAGCCCATGGTTTAACACAATCCATACATCATCATCGTTCAAAAGAAACCTAAACAAGTAATACAAACACGCATGGCTTGAGCTCCATTTCCCTGTCTAGATAGAGTTACTTGCGGTGGATTCCAAATCTGAGTCTGCTTCCTCTTCTTTGCTGAGCCAACCATTTCTGTTCCCCTCAGGTTGTAGCTGTGGTCGTCTTGCAAAATCATTGTCATGATTCCTCTCTACAGCCCGCACTCTTCCTCCTTCTTCCACAAACTGGGGACACTTTCCCTGGTACCTTGTCACGATGCCATTCCTGTCAGTGACCTCTGTTTCATACACATGTACCTCTTTTCCAAACATCTTTACCACAGTCAAATTTTCTTCAATTAGGCATGGCCACATGCCTGCTGGGACCCATATTCTCTAGCTTGTCCTCTTCCAGTTACCAATTCGTCTTTGGCCAGTCGGCAAAACCATCGTCCGACGGTAGTTGCTGTTTGTTGGAGGTGCCATGCTGAAGATGACACAAACGATAATAAGTACTAGAATCTAATAAACGTCTCAATTACTCATAACTTCAGAAAAATTTAAACACGTATAATGCCAGCGCCTGACGATCTTGGAAAAATGATTGAAGGGGTATAGATAATTCATTAGAAGGAAGAAACAAGTAACAGATTGTATTAGATATATCGTCTTCATGGGAAATATGGGAATGTCCGAAAAGATCAAAATGGTTAGCAGAAGATTCAGAGGTTAGAGTCGGAGTCTGGAGACAAGGATCAATTTGTGTCAGGAAGTCACCGTGCAAGTCTCAATGCTCTCAAGGTTTCAAACCTTAGGTGGTGCAAAACATACGTTTTGAATCTCTAAGAGTAATTCCAACAGGCGTAAATCAAAAGAAAAAGCATGGATCAGAGTGATGCGGAAACGAATATATGTAAGCAGATGTATTATAGTCTACCCATTCCTCACTGGTTAGAAATTTAGTTCCTATAGGGAAAATCCTAAGGCAATTCCTCAAAGGTTGTCCTACGAGCGCCTACAGTGGAAACTTAGTGGTCCTAACTTACACAGGTCAAGGGTAAATGTATTACGAATCGCAGCCTGGTCTCTGATACCATAATTGTAACACCCCAACCCGACAAGGGTAAAGATATCACAACAATGGTTTCACATCAGATCATAATAAAGCATACAATTACAGTAATACAAAAATTTCAAATAAGATTTAGGATCTACCAGGTTATCAAGTCCAGATTTGCTATCAAGTCTTCTAATCCAAGGGTACACTCTTTTCATAACCCAGCTTCCTACTAAAACCTGCCGCAGGAAAAGGAAATGCGGCTGAGCTTAAAAAGCCCAGTGAACAGATACATATACAAAGCAATGATAATAAAACAGAACTGAAATATAGTGCATTGGAGAAATAGAATAAGGAATAGATAAAAGAGTAATAGAATAGAAAGAAGAAAGGATAGTCATATACCACGAGCCCAGAAACTCAAAGTCAATCTCAACATCATAATCTCAAAGTCATAATCACACAATCAGAGGGGATACCTCTCAGGCAACCAGATAATATGAGGGGTGTCCTCATGTATCATAATAGTGGAGTAGCTAGCTCCCAGAAATTGTGAAAGGCATGTATAGCACACAGTACCAGTCACCTCAAAGTCATACTCAAAGTCATAGTTAAATCCACTAAGCATACATGTCTAGGATTGCAACCCATACGCCCCTTACTCAAAGTCAATCTCAAAGTCATATACTCAAAGTCATAATGGCCATAATAGTAATCATAAAAAGGGACGGCGTGAGAAATCACTCACCCACACATGAGTCATGCCAGTGGTGCATCACAGACATGCCTATGGTACCTCCATAGGTAGGAGAAACATAAATGGCTCGGGTATCAAACTAAGAGTTAGGTCTCAAAGTCATACAAAAGGTCATATAGCAAAGGTTTATCTCAAGGTCATGTCTCAAGGTCATCTCAAAATCATAATATCAGAAGTCATATCCATGGTTCAGAATATCCAAGGTTCATTCCCAAAGGTTCATTTCAAAAGATTCGTTATTAAGTTTCGTAAGTTCAAAATAAAATGTGAAAGAGTTAAGAGAAAATAGATTTAAAACTTTAATAGTTATTTACCCATTTCATCTCAAAGATCTCCCTCTTTAAACATTCTTCATAAAAGCCAATTAATCCTTCCTTTAAAATGGTTTCGTTTCAAAATCATAGAGTGTCATTTCAAAACAGTTTCCTTTCATAACATCAAGTTATATTTTCAAAAAGTTTTCATATCAAATCATCATAAAAGATGAACCAGAGATATCGGATATTCAAGGGTCAGAAATCATAGCAACGAAATCAGATCAGAAGCTAACAAATCAAAGTTTAACAGAAATCAGAGGAAGTTCACAACAGAAGGAAACATAGCAATGGCTTTGGGAATATTAACTGAATCATAGCTCAAAGTCATAAGAAGAATATAGGAGCCTTTACTGAAAAGGCAGAGTATCCGTACCTTATTACGAAAGCACAAATAGAAACAAGCACAGAATAAGGAATAGCTCAAGATCTCTCCTTCTTCACACCTAGAGGAGAAGAAGGGAATTATAATTCATTTTTAATTACATGTCTTTCCACTTAAGGTAACTTTCCACTTTTAGCAGGTTTCCATAATTAGTAAGTTTCCACTTTTAGAAAGTTTCCATATTTAGAAAGTTGAATCATTATTAATGGAAATAAAGTATCTTTTAATCTTTTTACTCATTTGGTCCTTAGGGTTTCATAACTTTGCATTTTATACCCTTTACTTTCCAAATTTACACTTTAAACCTTCTTGTATTCAAAGTTACACATTAAACCCTTAACTTATCCATTTTACATAATGAGCACTTATTTTATTAAGTTATTCGAATGGATCCTCAAATATTCATAATTTACACCTTAAGTCCCTCAAGTTATAAAAGTTACATATTTAACCCTTTAATTTATAATTTCAACCTTTAATTATTACTAATTACATATTATGCCATTAAATTATCAAAATGACACATAACCCCCTGAATATATTAAATTACTCAAAAAAATCCCAAGTTTCCAGAATTTACATATTTAGTCCCTCTCTTTTAATTATTTTCAAAACAAACCCTAATTAGGTTTAAAATACATTTTAATCCATTTAAATGCAAAACTTACACTTAGCACCCTCATTATATATTTTATTCGAATTATATATGATCCAATTTAAGTTCTAAAAATAACCCTTAAGTTTTAAAAGTTACAAAACTCACCCAAAACTTTTATACCAAATCGTATAAACCAAAAACAAAGGAATTAGAAACCCTAATCCATCCAATCCATTTTTAATCATTACTTAATCATTTAAGAGTCATTAATAATCATCAAAACAAGCCCTAGTTCATAAACCCTAGGTTACACGATTTATTTTCTTTTTCTCTTTATACGATTTAATCAAAACAAAATAATTACGAAACACAATGTTTTAGGCCATGATAATTCTTCCAACATTTTTACAGATCATATTACATTATAACAAGTGTAAATAAATTATATTTAGAATTATTATGGATCGCATGGTATATTTTACATTTTACACATGTTTTTAGGGTTTAATTTACCAAAACGATGTAGAGCATGCATGGATCGAATCAACCATTTTATTTGATGTTTATAGGATGTAAGGGACCTGAGAAAAATACCAAACCAAGGATTGAACGTGTGGAGAGGCTGTACGAATTGTTGTATATGCGTATGGACAAAAACGAACCAAAAATCACCACGACTTCACCAATGATCTTCAAACCTTGAAACCAATTTTCGTGGGTCTTATATGATGTAAGTATCACAGGAAAAATAAGAAACGAATTTTGTGGAGGTCGAATGAATCAAAAACGAATTACCTTGTTTATAGGGCTCGACAAAAGGAAAAATGTGCCACGATCGAACCAAGCTTCAACAATTCGAAAGGGTATTTTTCTAGGACTTCTTGGATGTTGTTTGATCACAGAAAATTGCTTAGGAGTTATGGGGTTGTCGAATGGAGGCTATGAGAATTGTTGTGTGTGTTGTTGAAATCGGCAATTAGGGTTTTTAAAAGAAAAGATATGGTTTTGGTTTTAAAAGGGATATGCCGTGTGATGAGGGGGGGGGGGAGGACCAGAATTTCGTGATTATAGGTTGACAAAATATTCTTGTGATTATCTTCCTTATTTATCAATATTTAAACCATTTTAAATCTCTTTAAAACTCATTTTATTTCATTCGGCCCTATGAGGGGTATTTTGGTAATTTTGTAACTTTTATAAATGTTAAATGAAGTTGTTAAAATTACTTGGATATATAACTTGTGCATTGTTAGGAGTTTGGGATTTATTTGGAGATTTTATAAGCTTTTAATTAAATTTTAAACATGTAGGGCATTTTGGTCTTTTCACATGTTCTTAGATTTTAGGTGTTACAAACTGCCTAACAGAACAGATAATTCCAAACACCCCCTTAAAAAGCCAAACTTGTGATTTTCAAAAGCAAACACTGAATGAGGTCTTAAAACTAATAACTAAGGTTCTAACTTGATCATATAGGTTAAGTTGAATCTTTAAACACCAACTATCACATCAAAACATCATCATTCTAAATTATGCTAAAAATACAGTGGAATCATGAAACTGAGTGACTTATGAGAACCAATGGACAAAAACTATCCACAAGACAAAATGCAAGAACAAATATGCAAAATAAGCTCACAACCAACAAATAAGCACAGATTCAGTTATGCTACAGTAGAATTTAAAAAAATTGGAAAGTGCTTACATAGAGCTTATGAGCATTCAAAACCAAGAACCAAGGTGCATAACATGTCCTATAACCTCCCTTGAGGCACTAAACCACATTCATATTTCTCTTCTCCTTTCCTTCTTCTTTTTCTGCTTTTCAATTTTCTTACTAATTTATTTGATTTTGAACACTTTTGATTTTTAAATCCTAAAACTGTTTTCTTTTCTTGAAAAACTTGAGAAAGCCTAATATTTATATATTGTGAGTGTAAAGGAGCACTGAAAAATCAGTTTTAACAAATTTTGAAGTTAAATGAGATTTAAGGTAAAAATTTCATAAACTTGAATTTGAATAACAAACTGAAATTAAGATTCAAAATAAGTTTCACTTACATTACAAAGACAGAATACCAACTTTCTAAGCTGAAAAGTACAATTTAAAGAGTAAATTACATCAAATCGACACTAAATTAAACTAACTATCTATCCTACACTAACTACTGCATTACTCTGCTTCTTTCTTCACTTATATAGGTCCTGGATGAATTCTCTTTCTTTCCCACTCAATCCTAGCCATTGGATGGCTTCCATCAATCACAGCCGTTCAAATGTTGTTTTGGCGCCAAAAGGTCAAAAGCAGGTAAAGTGGTGTTTGGTGTGATAATTTAATGAGGGGAGGGTTTTGGTTGAGTGTAGGTAAGTTTTATTTAATGGAAAGGTGAGTTGGTGAAGACTTTGGAGGAGGGGGGGAACATAGTTGCAGGTTTCATGGAGGATGGGGTAGGGTGATGAACAGTAGACGGGGGTTGGGGGTTGACTGAGTCAACGAGGGAAAGTATTAAAAGGTTAGGGAGTGGGCCGGTGGTTGTGATGGGCTTGGGGGGTTGTGTTACTGGATCAGGGTTGGGATTGGGTTTTGGTATTTGGTTTTGGGTAATAAAAACTACAAAGGGTCCGTTTGTTTATTATGGAAATACACAAGGACCAAAAATGTAATACAACCAAAAGTGAAGGGCTGTTCATGTCATTTTCTGAAAATATCCTCCAGGGTTAATTTTGATCACATTTGAATATTATAAGGACAAAAATTAATATTTTCCAAAATTAAAATACCCGGGGACCAAAATTGTCATTTTTGAAAGTTTAGGGGTTAAACTTGCCATTTTATGAAAATCTTTTATCCAAGGATCAATATTGAACATTTTGAATTTCCAAAGATTAAAAATGATTTTTCATCCAAAAATATCCCACCAGGGACCAAAACTGCCAAAGTTTGAAACTCCAGGGGCTAAATTGTAAATTTATAAAACTTTTCCAATTTTTCACCAAAGGACAAAATATGACAACTTATGATTTCAAAAGGACCTTTGGTGATAATTTTCTATATTTTGAATATCCAGGGACTAGTTTTGTAATTTTATGAAAGTTGGGGGACTGAAACTGCCAATTTTGCAAACTTTGCGCGTTTTTCATTTGTTTTTGCTCATTTTGCATCTAAAACATATAAAACACAATTTTGAAATATTTTCAGTATTTAGATGCATTTCTGAGTGTTTTTGTATGTTTTGCAGTTCAGATTAGACCAAAAATGATGAGTGTTTGAGCACTCATCAGTTCCATTCCTTTGTTATTTTGGCACCGTCTAGTACCCTTTGTGAGCTTGATCTTTACCACATGCTTTGGCTATTTAAGAGCGAAAACGTGTCATAAAGATCCCACCCACAAAGGGTACTAGACGTTGTTCAAATTAACCAATGTAACCCGTCTACAACGTTACATACATCTGCCCCTGATAATTGTGCATGTTCTTACAAAACATTTGTATAGACATTGTTTGATATAGCTCACTTAAATGTCCATAACATACATATTAATTATGTATATTCAGTGACATTACATGAGCATCGTGCATGAATGAAATCCACAAATAAGTCTGATAAGATTATGAATCTATAAATTTTTAATTTCAACTGACTTTCGCTTAACAGACTCTTACTCTACATATTTATATTGTTAGTCATCCATATGCATGGAGTTTTTAAAATTCCAGTCATGACTCTTTTAATTATGATCTTTTTTTGTGGTTCCTTAATAAGGAGGACGTGCATTAATGCAAATTTTTTTTTAAATGTTATGTTTTACCTGTAAACATGATCGCATATATTGATACCATGGACGGCCCTCATGTTGCTCCTCAGAAGCACTGTCGTAAAAAGTTACAATCCCAGTCCTGATTTCAAACCGTGCTAAAAACCAGTGTTTCTCTTTTTCGTTAATAGGCATAAAAACTTGGTCAACGTCACCCCATGATGTTTTGTACTTTTCTCCATTGCCATACCAAATTGGAATGGAGTCCTGCAAGAGTAACTGTACAAAGTATGCACTAACCATACACCAATCAGCGTCAACAGGTCTGAAGTGCAACATGTATTCCACCCATAGCTCTATGTGATGTACAAAACAAAATTTTCATGTAAACAACACTATAAAATTGAAATATAAAGGAAAGTTCAATAACAATAAATTACTTATTCTGTCCTTACCTCATCCATGAGCCACCCTTTTTTTGTGGATCTAAACATATCAAGCTCTCCCAGAAACGGCGATCCACACTTACAGGTTCCTTTGACCAAGGGAATGTACAACGAAGGGGGCCCGGTTGTCCAAGGAATTTGTCATAATCATCAGTAACATGTACGTGGCTGATCGATTTGTGCACACGATTAAGATTCTACAAAAAATCTTGATACTGTATTAGCAAAAATAACGCTAATGTTAACCCTATAAAACTTAAATCTCAAAAAAATTATACCTCCACCCAAGGCTTAACATCCTTTAAAAACTCAGTCATGTCTAGATCCCTACAGCCTTTAGGAGGTATACGTATTTTTTCTGCTTCTACAAATTTTGAGGACCAGTAATACGACGACTCAGAACCATCTTTCTGACTCCTCTTGTCAATTGTACCCATGTCTGCACGTGCTCTTTGCCAGTGTTCTGATTTAAAAAAGGCCAACCGCGCTTTCTTCTTCTCCTGAGCTTCCTTCAAAAGTTTTTCCCTTTCCACCCTGCGATATACCTCCTCTTTCAACGCCTCTATAAACACCATTTCCTTAGTCATTAGTTCTTCAATCTTCCACTTTTCTTCCTCTTGTTTCCACAACATTAATTCCTCATCTAAAAGATATTCCTGTAACCAAAATTAAGGTTTTCTTAAAGGTACAATATCATTAAGTGTCGTATTATATAGAAAATCAAATAACCTGTAAAATGTCATCATCAGAGTAGACATGTATTTCGGTTGAATGTCTAGTAGAAATTAGAGTGTCAACCATTTCCCCGAATGCACGACACAGTTGTTCTTGAAATTGTGTGCTTAGATGAGAAAAAGATCGACTAAAATCCAATTTTTCCTGTATATGAAAAAGAAAAATTAAATTAAAATACAATAAATTTTAAAAAAATGGCATATAAGTTAATCGAACTAAAATCTTACCCGAAATCCGTTAGTTCTTTCACATGCAAGAACCTACAAAGTAATTTTTAAAACAATTAAAATTGGCAACCCGACAATAGGTAGAATCTGTATAACGCAACTCACCTGAATAATAGACTCAAGTTTGAAAACACGACTATTCAACTTCTGAATTACAGAATCCTTAATGCTGATCTCTGTAATAAGACTACTGGCATCAATCCTAGGGAGAAGCGGTAAATACTTCTTTTCAGTCCTCCCACGTTTCCTTAATGCATCCAACTTCTGTAAATAAACATCATAGTCATGTGGTGCCTTTCGTTTAAGAGTCCTTGGTATGTACTCCATTATATACTCCCGAGACTGGATATAAAATTCCGACTCCTGCTCCACTAATGTTGGTTTCAAATCAAAATTAATCTTCAATTCCTACGAATTACATAAAAAACAAGAATATTATAAAATGAAAATTATTAAAAATTATATTAAAGTCCTTGTTGTTGCGTATATGAAAATTTACCTTGCCAAATAAAGATTCATAATCTGATTTTTTAAAAACTTGTTTCTTTGACCAGGCTATACCCCTTGGTATGACATCTGGCTGCTTATTCCACCAACAATTGCTTCTTTCAAAGGACTCAAGAATCCATATCTATAAAATAAAACTTTGTGTTTCTATATCAATTAAAAAAAATGTTACAAATATAACAAAAATAAAGTACGGAAATACCTTGAAAGCCCAGACAAATCCAGAAAGTGTATAACTTGGCACAAACTTCGAAGAAGCTTCAAGTCCTTTAAGATGTTGAAACCTGTGTCTTGATACGACATTCAATAACTGGTTGTAAAGTTGCCTCCAAATGTGCTCCCCCCATGGAAACGAATTCCATGATTCAAGGTCTTCAACCAGACGCAATAGTTTATCATCCACTTGTTCAGTCAACAACCGACCCATAAAAATGACCTCTAACACTAACAGTAGGCATACACGGACTGCGTCTTCATCAGATAATTTACCAAATAACTCTTCATCCTCAACAAGACCTAAAAGATCTAAGTTGGTAATTTTTACCCCCTGTTTTTTGGGAAATACCCTAGTTTTAAATTTTATATCCCCTGAACTATATGACTCAGCGCTAACATACTTACCAAATCTAAACCCCGTTATTAGATAAAACTCGTTACGACCAAAGTGTAGACTACGGCCATCCACATCATATAAGAGGTGCATGTCATACTGTGCATTGGCTACATAACCCTGTTTTTGTAGTATATAATCTAACATATGTGTTTCATGGTCATAAAATACAAGATCCAACCATGGTCCAAAATAGGAAGTTCTAAATAATATCCTTCGCTTTTTATTCATCTTTTCTCTAACTAAGGAAAAGTAATTCACTTTACTCCTAACGATGACTTTTGCTTCATATTCCTTTAAGAAAAAAAATAAATAAACCCCTCTTAGGACAACAATAAGAAAGGGGATAGCAAAACGTTTATCAAAGAAAAAAGTTTATGAAATTAAAAATATTGAAGGAATTAAAAACATATTAAATTTAGCAAAACGTTCACCTAGGTACCTAATGGACCAACAGCTATTTGGTGTTTAAGCAAACATTCTAGGCTAACAAGAAACATTCTAGGCATATACAATCACTACTCCAAGTAAGGAAGCAGTTTGAGATAAACCAAACAATAAGCAATTAAGCCACAGATTAAACCAGTAAGCTAAGAACAACATAAACCACTACTAAATACCCAAATGAACTAAGATATATCAAACAAGCTGAAATAACAAGCAAAATGAGCAATAGCTGTCCTAAGTTTCAAAACGGAAAATAGTTCAAAAATACTTATAAGCAGGCCTAAAATAAGCTCTAAAAAAAGCACCAAACCAGAATGTGAGTGGGGCAAAATAAGCTCTATACTAATGAGTTTCTCTAAACGAAAAAGTTCTATCAGAAACAAGAGACATGAACAGTTGACTATATTGATGCTAAACTACTTTGACTTATATAAATTTTAATCTGATTTAAGCTATATTAATAGATTATGCAACTACAACTACAAATTCACTAACTGTTTTACTCCACACTAGCATTTAACCATTTAGAAATCAACTTTGACTATTTATGATATGTTCTACTATTTTTATTGTTCAAAATAACTATTTCAACACTAAAGCAGCCTAAGTATACCAATCAATAAACTACTCTACTACTACAAACCACAGTAAACCACAGATCCAAACACCCCTATATCTAAGTGTTACACTATAAAATCAAAAAAACTCTACAAACTACCAATCCACAAATCCAAAAAGCTAAAATAACATAAAATTGAACAGAATCAACAAGCAGGAACCACAGATTCAAACATAAACAAAGATACTCAATATAATAAAATGAATGACAGATCTTAATCAAATGCTATTGTAACTTTTGAGAATGAAATCTTACTCAACTAAAAAACCACAGATTCTATTTGGATGTATATGTTAAGTTTAATAAAATTTTGTGTTTACGCAAACACTAGTCCAAGTAAGTATATTTTTAACAGGTTGCACCTAGGTACCTAATGGACCAACAACTATTTGGTGTTTAAGCAAACATTCAAGGCTAACAAGAAACATTCTAGGCATATACAATAATTAGTCCAAGTAAGTATATCTTTATAGTCTACACTTCCTGTTTTGACCTAGGTACCTAATGGACCAACAACTATGGCAAAAGGATTAACAATCATTAGTCCAAGTAAGAATTAACAGGTTTCAGCGAACAACCAATGTATTCAAATCTTCGCAATAACAATCATAAGCAATCAAAAGAGTTGCCCAAGTAGTTTGAACCTGATCGGGAGTACGGACTATTTTCCGCCGTGTGTAAGCAGGATGTATATAGTCCGAGGCCCGATATCTGAGCACAACTCTACTGGATTAAGTATACCAAGCATCTATGGTTCAAGCTCGCCCCGAATTTCCCCTTGATCCGTTTGGCCTCGTTACCATGTATGGTTCCCATAGATGACATGGTAACCACTGCCCTGGCCCTTATGATTGTAGTAGCTAAGACAAACAAACTGATTGTCAACGCACAAAAACTTGAAACTCTTACTAAAAACTTCGATTGAAGGCATGTTTATCAAACTTAGTCAACTAATCGCAGCTATGTTTCTCAAACTTAGTAATGATCTAACACCCAAAAACCTGAAACTCTTACTAAAAACTTAGATATCATTTGTTTATCAAACTTAGTCAACTCATACCAGCAATGTTTCTCAAACTCAGATAATCCTAACCCTAAACAACCAATAAAACTTAGCCATAGATCAGAAAAAATTAGCCATACAAACTTAGCCATAGATCACGAATTTAAATACATAATTAGATAAACCAAATAAATTTAATAAGATAACACAAACCCTAAACCCTAAAGTATACACTAAAGCTTAATCGAAAACATAAGTACTTACCCTAGCCCAAACCATTTTATATCAGTTGATTCAGATCTGTAAAAAACCCTAACCCTAATTAACGATAACCCTCAGACAAATCGTGATGTTGATTCAGATCTGTACACAAATCGTGATGTTGATTCAGATCTGTACCAAACCCTCAGACAGAAACTATGTGTGTGTCTAATTGCTAAACGTATTGAATTCTATAATCGGGATGTTTGATAAACTCAAAGTATTTGGGGATCTGATGGAGAGAGTGGGTGTGAAATATCTAATCGTGTGTGTGTGGGTGTGATATCTAATTGGGGATCTAATGGAGAGAGTAAAGTTTAGTAATAGAGAGAGAAATTTGTGTAAAAAAATACGAAGTATTTTTGTAAAAAAAATACAAAGTATTTATGTAAATGTAATGTATTTTTGTATAAAATATTATAAAAGATGTACCTTTACCTAACTAGTTGCCCAAGAAGGTACAATAGTGGGACCAAGTTGCCCAAGAAATTTGTACCTTAAATTAATATAAAAAGACTATACTTTTTTGCTAAAAGACAAAATAGTTAAGTCGCCCAAAAAAGTAGGTCCCAGTTGCCCAAGAAAATAGTGAGGTTAGTTGTACCTTGCAAGTACAAGGTGGGGACAACTTATGGGACACTTGTCAAAATTCTGGGATGGTTGCCCAAATTTTCTTGTGAGAGAGTCGCCCTTGGGGTATTTGGAGAAGTTGAAAAACTTTGGGGTATTTAAGGTACACACTTATGTACTTTTGGGTTATTTAAAGAATTTTCTCTTAAAAAAAAAGTCATTCTTTCTAGTTAATTGTGCGAGTCAAAAGATTTTAGAGTAGGAAGAAAGAATAAGAATAGGGACGAGCACGGTACCATTTTGGTGCCGTACCGGCACCGTTTCCGAGGTACCGTATTTTTTCCCGACTAAAATATGTGGTCCCGATCCCGGAACCGAGAGGTAAATCGGCACCGGTACCGGGTTCCGGAAACCGGTACTATACCGAATTGAGTACCGTTTAGAAAAAAATAATCTCTACCAATTTGGCACTTTCCTTTGGATACTCATTCCTTATTGACCACTTTGTGTTCTACATAGTAAAGCAGAATCATAATAAGGTTCCACACTCATCAAGCAATGTCCTAGAATTAATACACTTTTTTAGTTGTTCATTTGTTCCTATTTAGTCATAGTATGGCTATTTAATCCATAATTCTATTTCAATCTCTCTGAATGAAAGAACTATGTGACCATAGATATCATATTGTGTTATATACATGTAGGGAAAGAGAAATGAACACACGATGAGATCTGTATTTTCATATATGTTAAATACAATCATACTCGTAACACATTTAACAAAATCTAAACCAACACATAAAAAAGTGGCCGTCTGTGAGTACGTGTCCTACTGCCGGAACATCATGAGTGACTGGATAAGTTAGTAAAAGAAAGTACGAGTGCTTAGATATGAGTTTAGTAAAAAAAAATTAAGCCTTTTTTTTCCGGTACTAAAATCGGGATTTCCCGTCTTGGCACCGTACCGATTTTTAGTGGTACCGGATTTTTTTTGAGCGAATTTCATGGTACCGGTACCGTACCGGGTAGTGATAATCGGTACCGGTACGAGTCGGTACCGGTACGGTTCCGGTACCGTACCGTTTTTCCGGTACCCATGCTTTTTGTGTAGGAAGAAAGAATAAGAATGTGCAAAGAAAGTGAGATGGAGTTTGAAAATCGAAAGAATGAAGTGTTTAATGAAAGAAATTTTGACGGACACAACTTTTTGTGTTAATAATGAAGATTATGAAATAGGAAGAGGAGTATGTGACTGAGGATGATGGACACAACCTTTTTTGTTTTATGAATGTTAGCAAGTTAGCAAGTTATATGTTATATCTCGTTTGATTTTATGTTTGGGTATAACTTCTTTGTCTTTGATTACTTGTATGGATTGGATAAGGATGATCTTTTGATAATTCTTGGATGAAGGTTTAACTTTTTATCACCATTATTTGATTATACTGAGCAAACTAGGGGAGTTTTAGTTTCTTGGCATTATGAACTTTTCTTTTACCTATTTTTAGGTGCTTATTAGAACGTTAGGGACATTGTTCATCTTAAGTGTAGGGAGGGTTTAGCATTTGCATTTGTCTTGTTCTTAAAAAGATTTGCAATTTTCAGATCTCTTTATATAATTTTAGTACTAATTCTAAAAAAAATAAAAAATAATAAAAAAAAAATCATGATTTAATTTGTGACATTGGTTTCAAGCGTGCCATAGATAAAATTTATAAGCTAACATAACTAACCTATTACTTAAATTCACCCACAAATGTAAGGAACATTAGTTATGGATTATAGCATATGAAGAGGATACGAAAAAAAATGTTCAAGATACGAAAAAAAAATGTTCAAGTGATATTTGGAAAACCCCAAGAACAAATTAAGTAATTAACTATATCAAAATACAATTGGGCTTAGAATCCGGACCTGCTACTTAATTGTAGTTGATATCCTCTCTACATACAACAATTTAGTTTACCTTTTGTTTTGCCGAAAAAATTAGATTGAAATACTTGGAAAATGGATTGACATCATACATTGTTGCATGAAATAGTATTTTTAAAATTTATAGCAGAACACTTTCAAATTTATTTAATATAATATTATACTTTTATATGTTTCATTGTTCATCCCAACACTAATGCAATGACACGAGTTTATGAAATTTAATACTGTAATTACTAAAATAAATAAATAAATAAATAAATAATAACAAAAATGTAAACATCCGGTTATTAGAGTGGATATCTTGAGGCAAGATTGTAACCATGGCCACGTTTATCAAAATGAAATGAAGAGAAAGAAGTTTTGAATTAGACAAGCTGAATCAGGAATCTAAAAGAACGTTTGTATTTTTATTCTATTTTATTTTCACGCTCGAAAGACAACAAGATTTAACAATTTCACTATGATAAACCAATCTCTTTACGAAAGTAACGGCACCAAATAAAAGTATCTTCTCACCACTTGGTGAAGATATCAAAAAGCTAATGCACTAGTTTCATACTTTCATTACTCCCGTATAAAAATATTAGTATCCATAAATTGTAACATAAGATAAGAGCACAAGATCTTTCAAGTGAACTACCACAAACAAACTGATAATATTAGATACATAACATATTCTCCTTTCGTTGATGACACTCAAAAGCTTCAAGAATTTTGAAATCATTACTTCCGTATAAAAGTATCAATACCTTTTGTATGGCTACTACACGCAAGATATCGACTCTAATAAGCGAATGTTTACATTCATGTTAGTAGTTACTGTATTAAATTTCATAAACTTGTGTCATTTCGTTTGCGGTGGGATATACAATGAAACATTCAAAAATACCATTTAATCATAATTAAATTTGAAAGTACTCATTTTATTAAATAAAATTTAAAAATGTTATGGTCAAACAAAAAGCTACTGCTGTTGTGCCTATTTCCTTGCTTACTTTGATCTTTATAGATAAATTTAGGGTGTGTTTTTTTAATTATATGTTTTAGGTCTAAATCTGACTACCACATCTTACCAGTAAGAGGCGGCTAGAAAGTATAAATCTGACCGAAATAATGTTGTTTGTTTTTGTATAATTTTTCGAATGATTTTAAGTGCTCGTTTATGCAATTTATTTAAGTAACTTATGTAAATATGAAACAAGACTTTTTATCATAAATATAACATAGTTAATAAACCATTAAATATATTATATTAATACGAGTCTTTAATCTCTCTTATCGAGTAAGAGGCAGTAAGACAAGTCTCCCACCTCTTACTGAGTAAGATGTTATATGTCTAACTGGGTCTGACTCAAAAGAAAAAAAACAAACAAACAAAACGTCTGCCGACCTCTTACTGTTAAGAGTAAGAGGGCTAGTAAGATTTGTTTTTTAAAAAGTGGCCCAATATATATTTTATCATGCAGTCCGCGACTTAATAATCTACCACGTTTAATAAGTGAAAAAACTAATTTGAGTTTTGAACTATAAACTGTATTTTTAAGTGTTGCAAGATCATAAGGTAATAGCTAAGATCTAAGATCGAGATGAAAACGATAAATGTCTTTTTAGCTATTTGATTATTACTGTCAAAAAATAAAACGTACTCCGTAGAAATTAACACCCAAAAAAATAAAAAAATAAAAACATCTTTTTAGACGGAAATCCCAAACACCGCTTTTGTTGGTTTGTTACAATAACAAAAAATAAAATGTTACTATACTAATACAGCTAGGAATTGTTAGAACAAATAAACTAATAAAACTAGGCTTATTTTAGAGAAAAAAATCTTAATTCTCATTATATATACAGAGTTCGATCGTTGTATAATTTCAAACATCCCACAATTAAAAAATCTCTCCCCTTGTCACAACATCGTTCTTACAGATTTCCCTTGAATAAATCTTTCTGTTCTTTTTTGATATATCCTTCCATTATTCTATAAAATTCCTTCCCAAAAAATAAAATTACCTTCAAGTATTTCCTGTTTATCCTTCTACCTTCTTTTAAACTACTTTTACATCCAGTCCACTGATAACGAAAAGAAATCTAGATATGGCAGAGATGGTCGCTGGTAAGCTTGTTGAAGAAGTGGCGGGCTCATTGTTAACTAAGGTTAAAAAGGAAATCGGTTATGCATGGAATTGCAAGGAAAATGTTGAGAAGTTGAGGAGCGAAAAAAATAGTCTCGAGAGAATGACGGAGAGGGTTGAACTAAAAAAAACTCTAGCTCTTGGTAAGTGTGATAAACTCCTACCTGGTGTGGAACAGTGGCTTGAGAAGGCGCTTGCTCACATATCCACAACGGAAGGATTTCTTCAAGAAGAAGCTATTGCCAAGAAGACTTGCTTCAACTTGCGGATGTGTGTCAACCCCAACACCCTGCATCACTACGGAAAGGAGGCGATAAACAAGGTTCCTATCCTTGAAAAACACCAGAAAGATGGTGCGATCTATGAAGTTGAGATCTCCGTTCCTACTGCTTCACCCGGAATCTTGGAGCTCTATCCAAGGGAGAATATTAATGATCTTGATACCCATAAGTCACTACTCGAAAATATCACTCGATCTGTTTTAGATGAAAACATTCAGATCACTGGAGTCTATGGCATAGGAGGTGTAGGAAAGACTACACTAGCCACTGAAGTTGCTGCAAGAGTCAAAGACCGATTTGCTCTTGTTGTATTTGTAACTGTCTCACAACCAGTTGATGCTCCAAGCATTAAAAACAAGGTTGATATTGCAGCAAAACGAATACTTAATGGTGAAAAGGTTCTGATCATCCTTGATGACGTGTGGACGGAATTGAAGTTGCATGAAGTGGGTATTCCTTGTGGAACTGCCTTCCCAAGTTGTAAGATTTTGTTAACGTCTAGACAAAAAAATGTGTGTTCCGCAATGAACGCTCACACAATAATATACGTAGAATCTTTGCCAATGGAAGAAGCATGGGTTCTTTTCAAACGCGTGGTTGGTGAAAAAGTAGAAACTGATTTGAAACAAGTTGCGAGGAAGGTTGTTGAAGGATGCGGTGGATTGCCACTAATCCTTCAAGCTGTAGGAAAAGCGCTGAAAGACGAAGACAACTTCATGGAATGGGAAAAAGCACTTGATAACATAAAGAAACAAGCAACTTCGGATATTGATCCAGCTATAAAGGTAGAATTTGCTCATTTGAAGCTAAGCTATGACTATCTTAAAAGCGAAGAAGCAAAATCAATCTTCTTACTATGCAGTATGTTCCCTGAAGACTTTCCGATTCCATTAGAACAGTTAGCATGTTATGGGGTTGGTTTGCAGCTTTTCAAAGACCTCAATAGTTTGGAGGATGCAAGAAATAAAGTTCAAGGAGCAGTGAAAATCCTCAAATCCTCTTGCTTGTTATTGAATGGGTTTAGTGAATCCTCTACCAAAATGCATGATGTTGTCCGTCAAGTGGCGTTGTTAATTGCTTCCAAAGATGATAACCATTTTTTGGTGGAGGCTGGGAAAAATCTGACAGAATGGGAACCAAGAATTGGAAGTCTAGAAAGCTACACAGGTATCTCACTCATGTGTAATGGTATTCGTGAGCTTCCAGCTGGTTACGAGCTTAAAATCCCACTCCTTGAGATTTTCCTCATACAAAGGAATGGGTTGTCAGAAATTTCTGATGAATTCACCCAAGCCATGAAAGAAGCTAAAGTTATCGATTTTGGGCTAAATAACATCAGTTCCCTCCCAAAATCACTGAATCAACTCACAAGATTGTGTATGCTTAACCTTGAAGGAAATGAATCCGTGTCTGATGTTTCTATACTTGGGGAGCTCAACCACCTTGAAATTCTGATTCTCAGTGCTACCAGAATTACAGAAATTCCTCAAGAGATTGGAAACTTAGTCAATTTAAGGTTGTTTCATGTTGAGCATTGTCGTCTATCTCATATTGAACCAGCTGTACTATCAAAGCTTCGTTGGTTGGAAGAGTTGAGGATTGGATACTATCCAAAGGAAGAGGGGAAATATAACAGTCTTGTGGAGATAGGTAAACTATCGAAGCTCACAATTCTAAATTTATATGTCCCACATATTTGTCTTTTCCCTGAAGGTGATTATGTGGAGAGATTGAAAAGATTTTCCATTCAAATTGGTGGTTATAATGGTAGTAATATCCCTCCAGGTAATAGAACTTTGACTCTAACGCTTGATATCTCACACTTGATGCATGTTAGAAAATTGATTGAGTTAAGTGATGGTATATATCTTGGATCGATAGAAAATCTTAATAATATAATTCCTTTCATGTTCTGTAAAGGTTTTGGTTTGAAGTCTATTTTTATAGACAGTTGTGCCGACCTTTTGTGTTTGGTGGACTCACGGGTCTTGGATGAGATTCAAAGTTTTCATCCATCTAAAGCCCATGAAGGGGCAAGAGAGAATACAAGGTTTGTTTTGGAAGTGGAAGAATTAAGGT
Organism: Artemisia argyi; assembly: GCA_030686995.1. NCBI lineage: Eukaryota > Viridiplantae > Streptophyta > Magnoliopsida > Asterales > Asteraceae > Artemisia > Artemisia argyi. Next base: position 191,030,532 of record CM060685.1, on the reverse strand, counting down.
TAACTTACTTGAGTAGTTTGAAAGTGATATGGAATTTTCCAGATCAATATATAAGCCTTAACAAGCTCGTGACATTTACGATTAGTAATTGTCCCAAGTTAGAAACGCTATTCACAGTTAGTGTAGCACAAGGGCTTGTCAATCTTCAAAATCTAACAATTCGATATTGCAATAGTTTGAAGGAAGTGATCTCAGATGGGGATGAGGAAACAAGTACAAGTGAAATTGAGACGGTTGTACCAGCTGTAAACATTGTGCTCCCTCACCTTGCCAAGATTGACCTCTACCATATGTCGAATCTCACGAGCTTCTACCATAGGAATGCTACAATCAAATATCCTTCTTTGGTGGATGTGTGGATCTTTCGATGTGATAAAATGGAGAAATGGGGTTATGGAACCCATGACACACCCAACCTCCAATCTGTGAAGATCATGCATACAACAGTATATGGTTCTACAATAGATGAAGAATTGGCGAAATACAGAGAGGTACGAAAAACACATAATTGCCTTTGAAATAAAAATTATTTTAACGAGTGATCAATAGTTTGATAAATTAATATTGTTTGCTAACTTATTTCTTTTACTGGACAGGCCCAGCTTAATGAAGAGAAAAAGGTACAAATAAATCTCATAATAAAATTTCAATTAGAAATGCAATTATGTTGTTCACCTATTTTCCTAGTTGATTTGGCAATCAATGATTGCCTCTTTTTTTTCTTTTTTTCTTTATCTTTTTTTTTTAGTGATCGTATCAAAAAACTCATTGATATCACTTAATTTTGGCCTTAAGAATCTTTTGTCGTTGATGTTTGTTCAGCAATTAGAGATCATGGAGCACGTGCGAAAAATAAGGAGTAGTTATGTGCCAGCTTGAGGTACTTCAAAGTACGTTGGAATCTCTCATATATCGTGTTGGCAACAATTGGAACTTAATCGCAAATCCTTGTATGTTTTTATTTGGTCTACGATTTCGATCTTTTCTAAAAATAAGTTGGAATGTAATAACAAGAACGAAAAGCTTAGACTTCAATTCGTGAATTTTTCTTTCTGTAATATGTTGTTGGTGGTTTGATTAATGCTACTAGCTAGCCTATGATTATCCGTGTGTAACAAATAGTATTATTTTGCCTATTGCTTTTTTCATTGATAGTCGATCTACGAAATTGTTTATGAATGACAAAGCTTGTTATTGTCACTTGTATAAAATGTATTTGTCGATAAAATGATTTTTAAACATGTGCAAGTGATATGGGATTAAAGTTTAACCGCATAATACATGGTGACCAAGATTCATTGCTTGGTGAGGAGTATAAAGTAAAATCAAATAGGATGCACTTGTAGAAAGTGAGAAACAAACACAATACTGGGTTGTCAAAAGTACAAACAACGAATAGAAAGAGCTACGTTATACTCTATAAGTCAAGCTACACGTGAAGGAGGTTACAGTTGGGCCTAATTACGAAGGTGAGTTTTTATGCATTTGTGTTATAAAACTGAAAACACTAAAAAGTGTTATTATGTGTTACTGTTTAAGTGAATAAAAAGCTACACGTAATGTGAAATGCAGTTTGCATCTAAGTGTTATAATTATTAAGTCATGACAATCATATAAATAGGTAAACACATATGCGAAAGCGTAGAAACATCTATAACACATAAAGATTAACATAAACTTAAATAGGAACGTACCTTTTAGTGATTCTAGCTAAACAAGAATCAATTAATAATCTTGAACAATATGATGAACCCTAATTATGGTTTATATGGATCTGATTAACCCCTTCCCGTTTTGTTAATCGATCCCTTAATAATTACTATAGTGAGTAATTACCTTGTTCTTGTACACACAAACTACTAACGAATTAAAGGTTATGCTAGTAACAAAAACACAAGAATTTTCTTATGGAAATTTCGATCCAAAAACCCTTAGGGTTTGTAGATGGATCGGCCACAAGGAGAAAACTAAAGAAGAGAAAAACTTTTTAGGGTTTTGTGTGTGTGCACAAAAGGTACCAAAAGTTTTTACCCTTGGTTTGTTTATATAGTAAATGTAAAACTTAGAGAACAAGTTAGGGCAAGGAAAACCCTTTCCTTTGTGTGGTATGGCCGGCCAAGGACCCCTAGGGGTGTTCCGAAACCTTCTTGTCTTCTATTGACATTCTAGTCCTTGTTCTTTTCGTCTAACAGTAGTTATAGCCAATTCCGTTAAATACTAACGACCGTTAGCCATTTCTTATGTTTAAATAATTATATATACAACATTTAATATATATCAATTATTATACTTTAATTCTCATTTGTAATGTGTGCAATCCCGAGGTCTCGAGTTCGATTCTAGACATACGTTTATTAATATTTATCCACAAACTCCAACAGCTCCCACTTGGATATCTATTAATAGCATAATGACATTGGTAAGCGTCTAGCAACACGCCAATGCCCCTAGATCAACTCGAGGTAGGTTTCATGAAAAAACCTTTAATGATTCATCATTATCATTATCCTTTTGTTTCTAATACCACGTTAATAAAGATATGGATCTTAGTCATTCTTTAATTAACACTTCTGTTTCTCGTTGTTTATGATTGAGCAAGATTACCAAAACATCTAAACGTATTCCAGATAGACTTTGAGCATGTGCACGCAAACATCTTGTCAACCCTATGAGGGGCCCAGCAGTATTAAACTTCAAAACAAATTTAAATGAACAAATTCTTTCTTGACTACAAGAATAACCCATGAACTTTGCAACATTTCTGAAAACAATCCTTATGACTACCAGTTACGGATAGCGGTAAATTGCTTCACAGAAATGCACTACATCCATGACTCTTATCTGGTATCTCAAGTCTAAGGATAACTAAATTCATGATTTACTTAATGACAAGATCCATAAAGTAAACTCATGTAGTTGGGATAAGTCCTATATTCAATTAATTGAATATCATGTGAAATTGGTATGTCAACGCATCAATATACTTTCAAGTATATTCTAACCAATACTCAGATTTGTCTTAGTTTAATGATATTCCCATATCATTAATCGACAACGGACAATTTAGAATAACATAAGTCATTCACGGATTTAAACATACAAATATAAGATACAACATATTATTAATGAAAACAATCATACAAAGTACTTTAATTCATTATAAATAATAATTGCTTAATATCCCTTATCCAAATACTAAATAGATCAATGCATGATAATTCTGGTTAATGAATTTTGTCTCAAGTAATAACTTGTTGACAATTATACCTCAAGTAATGACAATCATACTTATTGACAAGGCATTATTTCAACTAACTTTGATCTATCCAAATTTTGAGAATACTTATTTCAAGAATTCAATAAGTAAAATTCTTGTATGTGTACATCCAACTATCTTGATATAGTCACATAATATTTCATAAATGGAATGGCATCCTCAATCACCAACTTATGACAATCAAACTTTCAAATATTTTAAAGTTTAAAGTATTCTAATTCTTTAATGTATAATGCAACCATGCTCTTAGTCGAGCACAACTAGTTTACATGGTTATTAATAAGGTTAAAATCCTTCCATGACTAGTTATGTAGTGTTGTCTCAATTAAACCAGCATCATTGTATACAAATCACAATATGCTTTTTAGAAACCCATAAACATAATATCCATTGTGTAATGTTTGATGACTTCCAATCTTTCAAGATTTATTGTCAGCTATAACAATTACGCAACAATTTGCCATATTGTTTATAATTAGAATTTAGGAGTAATTCAAAGGTTGAGGATCATTATTCTAAGTTCAAATATATTCTATTATAATATTCATTACACAAGTTATATAATAACTTTTAATTGGATATCAAATATTGTCAAATCATTTAGCATGATATAACAATAATATGATGCACATGAAAAATCCTTTAGTCAGACTTAGATTTCATTCATGTTCTATATATCCATTTTCTAAATGATATATCATGTTCTATTAGAATTATTTACCGCACATGTTTATTAAATAATAAACTTTAGTTCCAAGGTTGTATGTTTTATTTTCTAAATCTTCTAACTAAAGTTTCATTCCAAACTAAGACTTAACATTTTACTTATATAGAATGTTACTTCTTATATGTTATACAACATATATGATTTAGTAAATCAAACATAATACTCCCACTAGCTTTCAGGAATACTTAGAAATTATCTTATTTCAATTATAAATCAAAGCATAGACTTAATAATTAACATAAGAGTAATCTCCTAGATGCATGCATTTATCCATTCATGGATTATTGCACTTTGTAAACTTCCAAAGATTTACTTGAACTCATAAACTCCTTTTGATTAATTATCGTCCTTGCTCAAGTAATCATTCAAAAAAGAGTTTTGATATTCATTGTCAAGTTTCATATATTTGAAAATAAGCATGACAATTACCATCTTTGTATCTTTAATGTTCTTATGAAAGAGTATTCAATCATAGTTAACTCCTTAAGTATGATTAATAATCTTGTCATAAGATATGCATTAAGATATGTGTACAATTTTGTCCATATGATTTCTACACAAAGATTTAAACCACTAGGGTTATATTATCTTTGAATAAACTTATCTTCATTCTCTAACTATTAAGAATTAAGATAAACCAAATTTTCAAAATTTGAATATCTTTATGAACAGCATCTATAACATTCATATTATGAGTAATTTACCCAATTCATAATTTTGATAATACTACATCATGTAATCCTCAGCATATCAATTAAATATCTGAGATATCCAAGTGGATCTATGAATGAGAATCCCATCATCTTGAGGTTTATCATTTACATGTTAAGCCTCATCATGATTATCACTAGTGTGTTTTTAGAAGATTATGTATCTTGTAATTCTATCTTTTCAAGATAAAATACTCTCACTTTCCTTTAGTATTATATAGAATATAAATACTTCGCATTTAAAGTGACAATACAATATTCTCTTTTTGGGATATTACAAATACATATTGACAGTTCCTGACATTCATTTATTAATAACCTACACATAAGTAGTTTAACAAATTCAGAACTCCAATTTAAGACTTAATGTGATTCATCACATTTTATAATTCAATGGTGTCTTATTAATCTTCTAGGAGTCTAATTGAGTATATTCAATCCATACTCAATTTCCTAACCTTGATAACTTTTGGAAGAAAAGAGGTCATAGTTATCTTTAATCAAACAATATAACAAGATTTTGATTTCCCTAACTGATCATACCATAAATATGTGGTATTTCAATTAAAATTAATATTGTAAGAAGATCTAACAATATATAAGATAACCATATTCCTTTTGGCATACCTATTTACCAACTAAATCAACGTAATGGTATAATAGTATTTCTAAACCAATTGCATGCTTTGTAACACAAGTACTTTTAACCAAGTCACTTCATGTTTATGTCTCATAAAAACATAAACTTGTTATAATCCCACTATACGTTATTAATCATTGATCAACTCAATGACTTCTTGCATATGTCTTAAAAAACATAACAAGTTAACGTCTTACTTTATTATAAGTCTTCTATTACTTAAAAGACTTCATGTTTATAAGAAGATATAAACATGTATAACTAAAGTATTCTTGAACACCACCATTTGGTTTCAATAGTAATTTCAAGTTAATTTATTTACTTCATTTATTTATGTCATTCTAATAATACATAAATATTATAGTTGAAATTGTCTTGTTATCATATTGACACATGTTCTAATAGCTATCTAAGTTTAGAAACAGTAAATTATCCATGTGTTGTCTCACGTAATCATGGAAATTCACCTTGTCATTATAATCTAGTTAAGGTTACCCTTAAGCTAAATTGTAACACCAAGTGTTTCTTGGATCAGATGTCTATTAGTCATATTATAATGTGAAACTCTTACTTTGTAGTCAAGAGAGTCCTTTAAATCATATTTTTATGTGTTGTATCTTGCACACAATAAAGATTTCTCTCACTTGTGCATGGAACAACACCTTGTACCATATAAACAACATGCACGCATTTGTTAATATGAATAATATGATTGTGTCAATTATATTAATATAACTAGTAGATATAAAGCTAATTATTTAACAAGGAAACACACATGACTTTCCTTGAAAATATTAGTGCCTATATATTTGGAAAGTATTTATCTTGAGATATTCAAAAGATAATCTGGATTACTTCCAAGACAATAAAGCTTGCGGCTCCCACTGAATTAGAGATCATTACAATAATTCCTTATTCAGTAATTATAACACAATACTCCCAATGAATATGAAAACGTTGTAAGTGTTTCATATTGAAAGGAAATAGTGTGCTAGTTACTTTCCTACATCTTTGAGAAAACCCATTCGTAACAATTACTTAGGTACTAAAAGAGTGTATTCTACTACATAAATGTGATACATCACATTCAAAACTATTAACTTGAAAATTGAGCATACAATTTCTTCCTTAATTAGGTCTACCATTCCAACAATTTTATGTAGTACCTTTAAATGATCAACGCAAAACAACTAAATAAAATATGATAGTTTGTCTTTTATCATTTTGCGGTAATTCGTCTATCTTCTAATTTAATAACTCATAAAAGATTACACATGTTTTCCAGTTAACCAAATGTCTTAACTATTAAAGTTGCTATGAGTTATGTATTTAGAATTTTGACAATTCTAATTTTCCTATCATACCTTTCTCATTCATGAAAAGGAATAGGACTAAGTCTCACACTTCTCTTTATGGAAAGAAGACTAGGTTTATTCTTTTAGTAAAGTTGACTCTAATTAAAAACCCATACAGGTGTAGATCAATTTACTTGATAAAAGAATAACTTATGTTTACGGTTTTAATGTTGCATTAATACATTTAAAAGAATTTACAAAATTCAATTTTAGTATTTTCGATAATTAGGTCTTTAAGAAAATAAAATACCCGTTGGTAAATATTCATATAAACCATAGTATTTTCTTAAAGCTAGGATCCTAATTGACATAATTACATTACGTCAGTTGATCTGCTAGTAATGTAAGTATTCAATAAGGTAATCTGTCGAAAAATAATTGGCAAACAATTTCCAATTCCTAGATCATTATGGGAATTACATCAAATTGATTCATCAATTTGCAATGTAAGCATGTTTCATCCCATCTCATGCCTTAAGTTCTAGCTCTCACGCACAACTTAATTAAGTCGTCTAACTTAGAAACAGTAAAATCTCCATTTATGGTCTCACGCATTAATAGAATTTTACCTTGTCATTAAAATTTACTTTGCATCTCACGTTTGCCAAATAATAACTTCAAGTGTTTCTTATAGTTAGATGGCATGTAACTTAAATTTTATAGGGTATTTTGTTTGATGTGACAATCAAAACATGTATGAAGATGCATGCACTCATCTTCATAACATAAGTTTTCAAAACCTTTTAATCACCTATTTGCTAAGATTAAGTCAAAAGGTTTTACTTGAGGTATCGGGTTCACCAATTAAAGAAGTACCAACAATTATCATCCACAAAAGTGGAATTGAGGTAAATCACCCTTAAGATGATATTGTACAAAGTATGGAGATATATGTAAGTCGTCTTAGTCGCATTCATAAGTGTGGTAACCAAGGTAGACTCTAGGCTCTTTCCAAACCTTTTTACCATCACTATGAATTTGTCTTAGAAGGCTTACTTTTAAAACCATTTATACAAAAACATCAATCAAGCAAAAGTTTATGATTTAAATCTTAAAAGCATGCAATAAAGTATAAATCTTGCTAGTCTCGCCTGGGAGCCAATTACCGTACGAAGCGAACCACTGTCGGCACATAAGACTTTGCAAGATCCATAATTTATCACAATAGGTTTCACCATTATTAGTTCAATTAATTTTCTTTATAAAAATTACCCTTTTATTGCTTACAACGTGTTCAACAAAAACAATAAAACAAGTAATTGAACAAAATTAATTAACTAATACACATAACAATTATAAAAATGAAACAATTAGCCACATGCAATCTTGATTTGAAAATCCCTAATCAAATCAATTCTAGGTTTTTAATATGCATGTAATCAACTAAGGCCTTCCCTTCTTAATGGAAGTGGAGCCACATACATTGACGAATCAACTGCGTAGGCCATAGTCAATCACACACCACATAGCACATAAATTGATTTTAATTAATTGAGGTCTTCCCCAATTTTAGATCTATCTAAAATAACACGTGATAAAAAAAACAATACTAACAATTAATCAAATAATCCATGACTAACATGCATGTTTCGTCACGGATTCATGCATAACAATTATCAAATAGGTCACATAGATACGCTCCAATAACACATAAACATGTAGCCAACCTAGGGTTTCTAATCTAATTAATATTAATCACAAACCATAATTTGGATAAAGGAGTAATCGACTCCCCCCCCCCCCCCCAATTTATAAGGGTTTCGAAAATTTTAAACCCTAGATCTAAAATATTCGACTTAACATGTATCTAAAACAATCAAAATTCGTTTTTTATGTGTTTTATGTAGTCAATTACATGTTATAGCAAGCTCGTGATACCACTGTTATAATTATTAAGTCATGACAATCATATAAACAGGTAAACACATATCCGGAAGCGTAGGAACATCTATAACATATAAAGATTATCATAAACTTAAATAGGAACGCACGTTTTAGTGATTCTAGCAAAACAAGAATCAATTAATAATCATGAACAATATGATGAACCTTAATTAGGGTTTATATGGATCAATGATTAACCCCTTACCATTTTGTTAATCGATCCCTTGATAATTACTATAGTGAGTAATTACCTCGTTCTTGTATACACAAACTACTAACGAATTAAAGGTTATGCTAGTAACAAAAACACACGAATTTTCTTATGGAAATTTTGATCCAAAAACCCTTAGGGTTTGTAGATGGATCGGCCACAAGGAGAAAACAAAAGAAGAGAAAAACTTTTTAGGGTTTTGTGTGTGTGCACAAAAGGTATCAAAAGTTTTTACCCTTTGTTTATTTATACAGTGAATGTAAAACTTAGAGAACAAGTTAAGGCAAGGAAAACCCTTTCCTTTGTGTGATATGGCCGGCCAAGGACCCCTAGGGCTGTTCTGGAACCTTCTTGTCTTCTATTTACATTCTATTCCTTGTTCTTTTCGTCTAACGGTAGTTATAGCCAAATTTTTCTAAATCTCAAAATTTGTAAAACACCAAATCCTCTTCTTTAGTGAGAAACATCTTCCCTTACTTCCAATAAACATATTAGGACCACTCTCACTCACTAGAACAATTAGGAACCCTTAAAAAGGATCCTTCGAACCCTTAGAACATTTTCAACCAAATCACTTCCCATGATCACATAGCATTGAGTGCATAAGTTAGTCTTTCATTCCACCCAATTTTATTGGATTGACCTCCAATGATTTGACATGTTCTTGGAAATATTCTAAGTCATTAGAAACCTCAACATGTGTATTGTAGAACATCAAATCCAAACACCCCTTCCAACATCTCTTCCACTCTATAAATTTGACAATCTTGCAACACTTCAAATCACACCATCACCATCAAAATCCCTTCTCTTAAGCCTCTAAATCACACCTTTGAAATGACAAAATCCAACACCTCATCCGAATCGTCAAGAACCATTAGAAAAACCGCTAGGATTAGTGTAAAACCTTGTTGCTTCAACAAAACCATCAAATCAAGCTCATCATCATCAAGTGATACATCACTTGACATTTCTTCACCTATCCAAGATATCCTTAATCTTACTACCTCAACACCATCCTCAACACCTTGCAATACCAATGTGATCACTATACAAGATTTGCTTAATCTTGCTACTCCAACACCCTCTCCAAAACATTGCAACACCAACATAGCCACTATTCCGCCACCAACTAGACCTTCAAGTGATTCAACATCACCTTCTCAACAAAATCAACCATCAAAAACTCCATCACCTCAATCACCAACACTTATACCAATGGAATTTTTCCATATACCACCAACATCACCACTACCCTATTCGGAAACTTTAGAAGACCTATCACCAAATCATCTAGCCATCCATCATTGTCACTCTTTGACACCATTACCGAAATGGAAACCCAACAACAACCAAAGTTTCAACCAAATGAGTCATTGGATGATGAACCTCATCAACCATCATTGATAGAGGGTTTGGCTTATCGCTATGCTAGACCCTCAATCTTTCCACAAGATCAAGGTCATACATACCCACAATCATTTGTGTTTCACCCCGTTTACAAATTCATTCATGATCCTCTTGAAGGAGAACCAAGCTTCCGCCATTATACTCAACAACAACAACCACCACAAGAGTCTTCCCAACACTTTGATTCAATGTTTCCTTCTCATAAGGAAATAAATGCATCCGTAAGGGCCACGTCTTCAACCTCAACAAGTATAGGAAACAAAAACACCTCTCAACCATCCACCCTTGCTCCATCAAGCACAAGTAATCCACCACCAACAAATGAGATCCCTTTTCCACTAAAATTTCCCCGCCATGGTTGCGGACATTGTGAAAGGACCGCTCACATTACCGAGAGAAGTCGAACAGAAATCCGCGAGCTAACCTATGAAATGAGGTTTATCCTAAACCACATTTTGGACCGCCTAGAATCCTTGTCACACCTACCTCAAGTTTAGAGTCTCCAACAATGATAGAGTCCCATCCATAATAGCACCAAAAACATAAACCAACAAACCAAAAGCGTTTCACTTCCACAACATTCAAAATGAAACCCGCTACATCCTCCAACACACATTTTCATCCTTAAACAACCTTAGCCTTGTTTTTGGAAAATGTTTCTCATTAAGGAAAATGATGATTTTCTTTTATAGATATAGGACTTTTATGTTCTTAGTTTCTTTTTATTTTTAGAGGTAGGATGTTATCTTCCTAATTTCTTGTCTTTGACTTTCTAAAAGTCAAATTTTATATGAAATAAATTTCATTCTACTATAAGGTATGCATTGTTTATTGACCATTTAGGTATTGTGAGTAAACTATGCCTTGCTATGGTAGCATACATATATTCTTTGTTTTAGAAACTAACCTTCCTTTTTGTAGGATCATTATCCATGTATTCTTTCCTTGATACTCCATTTAGGGGAGTAATATTCAAGAGGGAGCATGAGAATTACATTATTCCGCTTCGCAACTCTTATTTGTGTTTTAGACAAAAAGAGCTTTCATGACTTGTTCTACACTTGTTTTGTGCTAACATTTTTTTTGTAGGTTCAAAATCCATGTTTCCTATCTTGGCACTCCTTTTAGGGGGAGTATTGTCCAAGGGGGAGCACTTGCATCATCTCGCTCCGCTTCTCTTCTTTTTGGTTCGACAAAAAGGGGGAGAATTTATATTAAACTTGTTCTCTTTCTTCTCTTGCATATCACATCATTTGAGTAAAACAAGTTTTAATACAAACTTTATAAGACTTAACACTAAAACTAGTGGCTTACTTATAAATAAAGTTTATGTTTTGTCATCAACAAAAAGGGGGAGATTGTTAATACAAATATCGCCTAAAAACGTTATTTATATTTTACGATCTTTGCTAAGTTTTGTTAATGACAAAGTATAAACTTTAGTTTATAGTAAAAAAATCACTTTAGTTTTTAAGTCTTGTATAACTAGATTTTACATTTCTTTTTAGACATAACATTGTTTTTATTTCTTAAATAAGAAAGTGTCACATCACATCAATAAGCATTTATGGTAAGCTTGTGTGTTTGACTGTCCATAAAGCTCTTACACATTTTGGAAGCATTCCATGTTGATGTGATCTCTTGAAAGTTTGTGTGTTTGACTAGAAATAACTTGATGTGATTTCTTGTAAGTTTGACTGTCAGATCTGGCGGAACCCTGGGGGTATATGGGCGGAACCCATTCTAAGGTTCCGCCGTATCCGCCAGAAGTCTGGTTTGTTTGGGTATAAATACCAAACCACTTGCAAGAAATCACCCATCACTTAGAGACATATATTACACATATTCTCTCATCTAACTCAGTAACATTTGACTTGTGTGATTCTCTTATGTAGCAAAGGAGTTCACAAGTTCATCCAAGAAGTTACAAGTTTCAACTCAAAAGCTGCAAGACTTGTTAGCTTTGTTATGTATAAACTTTGGTAGTTTATACTTCATTTGTATCTTGTGTAGAAGTGATCGGTTAGTATTTTAGGCCTCAAAATACATAGTGTGACGGGAGTTGTTGTACCCTTGTAAAAGAACTAACGGGAGTGGTTGTACCCTTGTAAAAGAACTCAACATCTAGCTTAGTGTCGGAAATAGTGGATAGGCGACGTTAGGTTGGCTCTACCTTGAACTAGGACCCGATATCTAGCTTTGTACTGGATAAAGTGTAAGCGATGATTGTAAAGGTTTCTCCACCCGTGAAAGGAGCTTGTTGACTAGTGCTTGAAACTCTCGAGTTGGAAACTCGGGGTGTGGATGTAGGGCAAGGAAAAAGAGTCCTTGTAGCCGAACCACGATAAACAATCGTGTTGTGGTTTGATCGTTTCTTTCTTTGTCTTTGCATATTACATATTGTCTTTAGTTAGAATAATTAATTACACGTAAAGCTTTTCAAAGATTAACAAGTAATTTGAGTTTATATCTTTAATTAAATGTAAAGTTTTTAAAAGATAATTAAGTCAAAAAAAAAAGCGGTAAACTATTCAACCCCCCTTCTAGTTTTCCATAATTGGCATCAAGAGCTACGTTACTCAAGATCTTTAAAATATATTGTATTTTAAAACTTGGATCGATCCATGGATTTTGAAAATCTCAAAGAAGGGCAACCTATTCAAAAGCCACCGCTATTTGAAAAAGAAAACTTCCTTGAATGGAAAAGTAAATTTGAAAACTATGTGAAATCAATTGATTAAGATCTTTGGCACATTATTTCGATTGGTGATTTCAAACCAACAAAAAAAAGTTTTGAAAATCAAAATGATTATCTCAAGATTGATAAAAACACTAAAGCTAAGATAATGATTTATAAATCTTTACCGAGAATTGAATATGAAAGAGTGTATTTTTGTCAAACGGCTAATGATATTTGGAAAAATATAATTAACTTTCATCAAGAAATATGTCAAGTCAAAGATGATCAATTCGATCTCACACATGAGTTATAAGTCTTAGAAAATCTAATAGATAGACACTTAGTTGAAGTAAATACATGTGCTACTAGTGTAAATGTTTTAAATGAAGGTGTAAGTGAAGATGATTACTTATGTCGAGCTCAAAGTGGCCTTGCTTACAATTCATGAAATGACACGGATGAGGAAGAAGCCAACTATCCAGTTTGTGATTCTCAACTAGATAAAACATCAAGCAAGGTACAATTTGAAACCAAAAACTTTTGCTTTGACACATTTATCCTAGAGTTTTTTAAACTAGAAAATGAGTCTAAACTTTTATGCAACATGGACCTAAAAACTATCTTTAACAATGAACATTCAAAATCTCTTGTGAACAATCTTGAAAAAAAGATAATGTTAGAAGATAAAATGTCTAAACTTGAAAGCAATATTGAAATTGATCTAGGATGCAAAATATGTCTAGAATACAAACATGAAATTAAAAGGCAAAATGAAAAAGGAAAAATGTTGGATAAGTTTGAAGAAAGTTCAAAATCCCTTGAAAGATTGTTGAAAAGTCAAAAGTCATTCAGAGATAAAACCGGTTTAGGATTTAACTCAAATGCACCATCAACAAGTAAAGAGCAATTAAAGTTTGTTGAGCCTAGAAGAAATATTTAGAAATATCTCAATCTCTAATAGAAGCTTATGATCTAAGAATATCATATTTTATGTTTATCTAACCTCTTTGGATTCATGAGTTATTGAGTTTCCAAGCCTTCCTTCATGACAAGATTAAAAGCTTTATGATTATCTTCTTTATAATCTATTCATGGAACTCAAAAGGTACACATTTCTTCAACTAACCTTTTATTGTCTCTTCTTGTTATCTTTAAGGCTTATCGTGTGTAGGATTTGTTGTGCATACTATTTATTGTTCTTTCTTTGGTTAGTTATAACATAGATTAGCTTCTCCTTGTTTAAAGGATTTCTAAGTTACAATGAATAGGAGATATAAGGTGCTTCAGTTCTTTTAACTTTTGGGAATCGACACGAGATACTCTTGAGTGAGTCTCACTTAATACTTGTCTACAAGTGAGCTAACTAAGAATCTCCAAAGTGATTAAACAACCAACACTTTTGTGATGCTTGCAAATCTAGTAAATCAAAACATTTCACAAGCATTTGTAACACAGCATCTTTTAACACTATATGTTCAATTGTGTCTTAATTTAACCACTCTTTTAATAAAATCTCATATAAGACACACAAAGGAAAATAAACCACATTAAGATACAATGGGATGATTGGGGGAAGATGATTTATAAACATCTACGATTTGCACATCAAATTCGACCCATAGTCTTATGATGTTGTATCTCTTGGACATTTACAAAACATGAAAACTTATAGTTTTTTTTTTTATATAAAGAAACCTAAAGAGTCGAGGAGTCATTGAATCCAACATTCAACGAAAGACCACCTCCTTCCAAGATATCATTTTTGGAAGATGATGACTTAGTCGAAAGTTCAACGATGGTAAGACAAATAAGTTAAGAAAAATAGCAAGAAAGATGAACTATTAAAAGGAGATAACATAGATGTCCAAGAATTCATAAGTCATAGTGTAATAACATTAAGGACAAAAGTTCAAAATGAAAATAACATCTCTCATCTTGTGTCAAGCATTGAATCAAGTAAAATTGACAAGGTCATAAGACTTGAATTATGGATCATGGTTGTAATTAAACAAATTCGATAAAATAGTTTTTGGACATTAGAGTAAAACAACGATCAAAAATAAATCTTTCAAAATAGATAAAATGAATGTAGTATCGATCTATGAAAGACTTTTGAAAACTTAAGCAAGCTCCAAAAACAAGGAATGATCACTCAAAGATATTCCTAATTACTCACAAGTTCACAATGATTAAGTCTTATATGACTTATCAAGAATGAGATTAGTGAATCTGTAGGTAAAACTAAACATAGAGAAATGTCTGGAAGTTTACTTGTTCTCACAACAAATAGATCTAGTGCTTGTCTATGTACTCGTATTAGAG
Source organism: Artemisia argyi (assembly GCA_030686995.1). Classification (NCBI taxonomy): domain Eukaryota; kingdom Viridiplantae; phylum Streptophyta; class Magnoliopsida; order Asterales; family Asteraceae; genus Artemisia; species Artemisia argyi. The sequence goes on along the minus strand of CM060685.1, from coordinate 191,015,316 downwards.
AAGATCCTAAAACAATTCTTTCGGAAGAGATTGTTTGGATACATCAAAAGGTACTACACACCTAAGAATATGGTATCCCAAAGGAATGGGAATAGAAACCATAGTGTATGCCAACTAGAATTATGTCGGTAATTAAGTTGATAGAAAAAGCACAAGTGGTACTTGCACTTTTACACTTACTTACCCAATGATTCTCTAAGAAGCTTAAGGCTATCAAACTAGTATCGGAAGGAAAAGCACATCAACAAGCTCCGTTAGAACAAGCAAACTCAAGTCAACAATGGAATTCCTATTTTCAATAGTATCATCGACTTCAGCGACAATCCGATCCTATGTGTTTTCAATTAACATATTGTGATCGATCATTATCACCTTGGTAAAAACGTTCATTGAGGAACATCTTAACCGAGAAAGATTCATATCGTCAACATTTTCACAAAATCTCTTGAATGAGAATCATACATCCCTCTTAGACGTAGTTTAGGGATCGTAAAACCTAAAAACCTTAGTTTTGAACATTAGGATAAAACTACAAAAGTCAAAACAAATCATTCAAAATTTTCACCTGTTGAACCAGCGGAACCTTGAGACATAACGGGCGGAACCCTTCCTTTGATTCCGCCTGATCCACCGTATCTGCAGTTTGTTTTTTTTTTTTTAAATTCAAAACTAAATACCTCTTAACTCATTACTTCAACTTACAAACAGCTATTACTCACTCACAAACACCTTACCACACGAAAATTAGGGCTCTCACTCACATCTCTTCCAATCCAATTAACTTTGTAAGTATTCTTATCATAATTGCATTTTCAATCAAAGTCTAACATTTTCATTTACATACATTAACTAGAATCTTAGGGTTTATGCATAAACTTGTTGATTCATGAAAAACCTTGGTTGTAAACTAATCATAATTTCCATTAGTTTGGAATTGTATCCTTTTTGTTATTATCATGATTTACCAAACTCACCAAGTTCATTGTCTTTCAAAAAATCACTAGAACACCACCTTTCACCACATTGTTAAAACAAATTAAAAACGTCATTGAAACATTACTTGCATAATGTCTCTTTAATGCTAAAGGGAATACATAACTAATATGTATTTTTGGGTACATTCAAATGAAGCTATATTGAATTAGGAGCGTTTGGGTTATCTTTTATTTTGTAACAAAACTTGCATTACAAAACGTTTTAAGCATAAAAAATGAGTCAAGATAACCGAACCTCCACATTATTTTCATATAGGCACACACTAGAACATCAAACTTAAATTTTGTGTTTTCTTGGAATCAACATGCCTCCCGCAACATTCTCCGATCACAAGGAAACTCTTAAATACTTACCTAAACACCATAGGACCAAAGGCCTTACTAAAGATCAAGTTGTAACTTTTAAGGGTCTGAAAAACGCTATGTTCATGAAGGAATAACCATTGATCCATCCTTCCTAAAAGGAACTTCCATTCGTCAAAACTTTGCCGCTATCAACTTTGATTGCCTCCTAGACATAGATGAGCCAATTTGTCCTAGGTTTATTTTGGAGTTCTATGAAACTATAAGCCTTTTCTTCAATGACAATGGTAAGATCTCATTAACATTCTCAACCAATCAACATTCACATTTCATATCCTTAAAAGATTTTGCCACTATTCTCGGTGTCCCTAATGTTGGTACATGTCTCTACACTGATAAGTGGCGTCTTTCAATTCTTAATTCCATTGAGCGTTTTCATCCATACGACACTCTTCTTGCTAATAAGGAAGAAATTCGTGAGCATCTCTTTGTTAGGACCTCAACAACTAGGAAGGATCGTTCGGTAAATGAGGTAAATAAGGACCCTTTTGGTATGGAACTCAATGAGCTTGAACCACAATTTAAGAAATGGGAAGAAATTCTTAAAGCCAACGTTATAAGTTCCATAGGAAATAGAGATCATGTCAACAGATGTCTTAGCTTCATGCTCTATAGCATTTCCACCGGTCAACCTTTTAACCTAGCCTATTACCTAGCCAAAAGATTGGCTGACATATCCTTGGTAGGAATAACCGCTCTTCCTTATGGAATGCTTCTCACCCGCCTCTTTAAAGCAATCTCGCCCATTCCTCCTAACAATAAGGGAATGTGCCTTGATTAGACTCTCGTTCCTCACATATTCGTCCCTCTAAGTGATAAAAGAGTCTTCAAAGTTAAGGGCAAGCGTACTCGCTCTCCTTCACCATCATCTTCATCATCCGATATGAGCGATAACGATAATCTTCCTAACTCTAAGCTACCCCCTTTAGACTACCTTCAAGAACTTCCCGTCATTAGCAATGCATCCGAAGAGTTCAAGCAAACCAAAGGAATGTTCAAGTGCTTTAGAAGGTACCTAGGAAAGCTCAAGAAGAAGATAGACCGGTTGTGAGATGTGTGTTTAAGGAGTGTGTGGAAAACTAGAATGGGGGGTTGAATAGTTTTACGTCTTTTTAATTTGTTATAAAATAATGTTTGAAAGTTTTCTTCATTTACAAAAATATAGATTCGATGCTATATGAAATCAAGTCATGCACAATATGAACAACACTAAATATGTACGATAAAACAATAATAATATAAGTAAAGAAATAGATGAGAGTTGGAAAGATCGAACCGCGAGACAAGAGATTTATAGTGGTTCGGCTACAAGGTCACCTTCCTTGCCCTACTCCACTCCCCGAGCACCTAACTCGAGAGTTTTCTTCACTATGTCAACAAGCTCCCTTATGGCGGAGAAAACCTTGCACACCAATTTACACACCACAACTACGTAACAACTTATTCACACCTTCTACACAACTATTTCACACCTATTCGCTACTTAATCACACCACTTCTTCACACCTATCTCCTACACACCAATCTTTTTCACACCTATCTTCTACACACCAATCTTCTTCACAACTATCTTCTACACACCAATCTTCTTCCTAACTTTTCTTCTTCACAACTAACTACTAACCAATCACACTATATATATATATATATATATATATATATATATATATATATATATATATATATATATATATATATATATCTAACTAAACTATCTTCTAAAAATTTTCACAACTAATCACACAATGAGATAAATACAATGATGATGTTCTAACAACTTAGATGTGGAGATCACAACAAGTTGTAATACTTCTTGTCTTGAGGGATAGAAGTATTCTTCTCTTGCACTTGATAGCATGATGTTTGGATCACTTTGAAACTAAGATTTAAGAATATATGATCAAAGGATTTAAAGATTGGAAATGGAGATCTAGAACAGAAAGTTTAGGAGTGCAAAAGGTGAGAAAAATTCCAGATTTAATGTGGTATTTATAGGCAACAAATTCTGACAGAGGAGCGTGGCCGGTCCCCTTAAATCAAGGCCGGCCCCCTTAAAATTAAGGGGACCGCACCTTATAATTAAAGGCGCCGCCCAGCTGTAACGGCCAGAATTTTTGTTTTTTAGTGGGGAAAGTTTATTTGGTGAAAAACTAACTGATTTTGGTTAAAAATTTGAATTCATATATTTAGTATGAATAAAACATTTTTCTTTATTACCAAAAGTGTTTTTCAAAAATATATAATATGTTTATATAATTAAATAAACTTTGTAATACTTAATTAATTTTTCCTTTGATCATAAATTGCACTAAACACTTTGTTTATTCATACCTTAAGTGATTTGAATGTAAAGAAAAAATGTTAATCACTAAATACTTGTTTAAGTCACAAGTTTTAGTTCTATGAGTTTATATTTTGTAATAATCAAAACATAGAGATATTGATAATATGTTAATAATATTTTTAGGCATTATTTATGTCAACAATCTCCCCCTTTTTGATTATTACAAAACCTTAAACTCAAAAAGTCTAAATTTTTTTTTAGACAAGTATTATAGAGTTTACATTTCTCTTCTCCCACTTTTTGTAAAATCAAAAAGGTTAAGCCGAGTAAGCTTCGGGAAGGAAGTTTAAACGGGTAGAATGCTCCCCCTTGATGTATGCTCCCCCTCATTTGCGAGCACCAAGGGAACGAGCTATGGAAATCTTGGCTACAAAAAATATTTGAAGAGAACAAGACACATATACATGCAAAGCAACAATTATGCAAATAGAAATAGATTCATTAAAGCATCATGGAAATGATTAGCATTACAACATTCAATATGCTTGAAGCATATTGATTACAATAAAACAAAAGAAGAGACATAGTCCTATATTGCCTAAGAGAGCACTTGGACTTGCTTGCAACCCATGGTTGATTGTTTTATTTGCTTGAAGGAGAACATAAGCATAAAGCTTAGTTGTTAGATGGAGAGGGATATGGAGTGGGGTATGGAGCGGAAGAGGTGGATCTTACGATGTTGTATCGTGTTAAGGGTGGTATGGGATGAGGACGAGTGAGGAGATATTCAATCCAAGAAATATCTTCACTCAAGTATAAAATTTGTTTTTGAAGGAAGATGCAACAAGGGCAATAGTGAGTGTGGTTTGTAACTTGATCCAAGTTGAGAGAGTGGGGTAGGATTGTTGTAGGGTAATGATGGAGGTTGCCCTTTGTTACGTTGTGCAAGGTGCATGGCATTGAGATCACTAAGATCACGGATTTGGGTTATTTCATCACGGAACTTTTGCTTTTCCGTGGCAATGCGGAGAGAGTCATTGTGTTGATATGGATGAATTGGGTTTGTGTAGTTGGATTTGTAGTTTCATGGTTGATCAAACTTGTATGGATCATTAAAAGTAGTTGGAGGATGAGATGAGTGGTTTGGCATGAAGGAAGTTGTTTGGCCAATGTTGTATGGTTTGTAAAGAGGATCAAATGAATGTCCTTGTGAATTTGGTGTAAAGTTTGGGAAGTAAGTGGTTGGAGATGTTGAGTGATTTCCAACTTCATTGGTTATGATGGATTTGTTTCGAGGGCTTTTTCTTCGCCAAACGGGTTTTTTCGTCATCCTTGCAAGCCTTGATGCCTTTGGTTTTGGTTTGTTTGGAGAAGTCATGAAGGGATGAATAAAGAGTGTTGAAGATTGGGGATGTTTATAGTGTAAGATTTGTGTGTTTATGGATGGATGAAGTTTGTTTGGGAGATTAGGACAAAATATGTTGGTGAAAAATGGGAAATGTAGGTTGAAATGGGCTAAAAAGCAGAAAAGATTCAGTAAATCCGTCCAGCAGATGGCCGGTCCCCTTAATTAGGGGGCGGTCCCCTTAAAATTAAAGGGGCCGCCTAGCATAATTAAGGGGGCCGCCCATCTGATGGTTCCCAGATTGCTAGAAATGGGTTTTTGGCAGAAAATTTGCAGAAAGGTTGTGTTTTTGGTTTTGGATTCAAGCAAGTTCAATTCCTTTAGGCAATATAGCATCTAATCTAATCAAGATATAGCATGCATTCAAAAACACTTAAGCAAAAGAGCAAATAAGCAACTCATAATAAGCTAAAAGAGACAAATAAAGGCAAGAGCACTTAAGCTTCCTAAGGCAACTACCTTAGATCAAAGGCAAAGGCAACTAGTAAGTAAAAAATCTAGTGATGAAACAAGATGACAATGTTATGAGTGATTTTGTCCTAGTGTGTGCCTATATGCAACAAATGTGGAGTTGTGATTGTTTCGACTTCTAAATGCAAAAAAAAAAAAAAAAAAAAAAAAAAAAAAAAAATCTTAAGAAACAATCCAAAATCTCCTTGATTCGATTTTTGCTCGATAATGAATGTCAAAGATATATATTAGATTATATACCTTGACGATTTATGTGAGAGTTTATGCATGATTTTGGAAGAAAATGTTTTTTAGCATTAGTCAACAATGCAAGAAAAATGATGTTCATGTAATTCCTAGATGTGAGAATAATTTTAAAAAAAATGATTGGGTTTTACAAAAGAGTATATGCAAAGAAAATAGTATTTCCCAATCTTTAATTTTGTGCGAAATAGATTCCTAGACTCATAAATGGAGAAGTGGTGGAAAAGTAAATCTTATGCAAAACTTAAAAGAAATTTTTTTCTAAATGCAATAGAATTTAGTCAACTTGTTCCATCATTCCTAATCCTAGACGCAAGTGATTGAATAATTCATGCTTAAGGGGTTTAGTGAATATATCCGCAATGTTATCTTCCAATGCAACTTTTTCTATAGATATGTTCCCTTTTTGTATATTATCTCTAACAAAGTGGTGGCTTATTTCTATATGTTTAGTCCAAGAGTGTTGCACCGGATTTTTACTTAAATCTATCGCACCTTTGTTATCGCACATAATGGGAACATTTTCTAATCTTATGCCATAGTCTATAAGAGCTTGTTTCATCCATAGTGCTTGTTGACATGCCTTTCCAGCGCTTACATATTCGGCTTCGGTGGTAGAAATAGCAAGAGCGGTTTGCTTCTTCGAAAACCAAGATGTTAGACAACATCCCATAAATGTGCAAATACCGCTAGTGCTTTTTCTATCTACGTAGTCTCCCGCATGATCCGAATCCGCATAGACGATGGTTTCTATGCCGGATCCCTTAGGATACCATAATCCTAAGTCTATAGTGCCTTTAATGTATCGGAAGATACGCTTAACCGCTTCTAGGTGAGAGGTTTTGGGATCCTCTTGAAAACGGGCATAAAGGCAGACACTAAACATGATATCGGGTCTACTTGCCGTCAAGTATAGTAAACTACCTATCATTCCTCTATACTTGGTGTTATCTACGGACTCACCTTCATCATCCTTTGTGAGTTTTACTTCCGTAGACATGGGAGTATTCATGGGTTTTGAGTCTTCTAGGCCAAATTTCTTAAGCATTTCCTTAATGTACTTAGATTGGTTAAAGAATATTCCATCTTCTAATTGTTTTATTTGTAATCCTAGGAAGAAGTTAAGTTCACCCATCATACTCATCTCAAACTTATCATGCATGATTTTGGCAAATTCATCACACATGTCTTGACAAGTCGATCCAAATATAATGTCATCAACATATATTTGAACAATAATGAAATTTGGGTCTTTCCTTTTAGTGAAAAGAGTGTTATCTACCATTCCCATGGAATAATCACGTTTAATAAGGAAAGCTTTTAATCGATCATACCAAGCTTTGGGAGCTTGTTTGAGTCCATACAAAGCTTTCTTTAACTTATAAACATAATCAGGTTTTGCGAAGTCAATGAATCCTAGAGGTTGTGCCACATATACCTCCTCATTGATAAAACCGTTAAGGAATGCACTTTTCACGTCCATTTGGAATAACTTAAAATCTAGGGCGCATGCATAGGCAAGTAGTATCCTAATAGATTCTAGTCTAGCTACGGGGGCATAAGTTTCGTCATAATCAATTCCTTCTTGTTGATTATAACCTTGGGCAACTAACCTAGCTTTATTCCTAGTAACTACTCCATTTTCATCTAATTTATTCCTATATACCCATTTAGTTCCTATGATGGTCATATTCATTGGATTTGGTACTAATTCCCAAACATCATTTGCCTTAAATTGATTTAATTCTTCTTGCATAGCTATAACCCAACTTTCATCTTTTAAAGCCTCATTAATATTCTTAGGTTCTATTGCTGAGAGGAAACAAAAGAAATTATTTTTATCTTGAGCTTGTGACCTAAGGGTTCTTTGGTTATGATGTCCTATTACATTATCTAGTGGATGTGACCTAGATTCTTTAACATTTACAATTTCATTATTTCCTAAGTTAATGTCTTCATTATCATTTCCTATGGGTTTTGTTTTACTAACCTCAATAGCTTCTTCTTCAACTAAGTCATCATCTTCTAAAGATAAAGTTTTAGGAGGTGGTGGTGTTTCATCAAATGTTACATTTAGTGATTCTTCTACTTTCATGGAGTGTTTGTTAAGTATTATATATGCTTTACTATTTTGTGAGTATCCTAAAAATATTCCTTCATATGATTTTGGATCAAACTTAGTGAGGTAATCCTTAGTGTTTAGAATATAGCATTTACTTCCAAATACCCTAAAGTAGCTTAAGTTTGGTTTTCTACCTCTTAGTAACTCATAAGGAGTTTTTCATAGAATTCTCCTAATTGATAACCTATTAATAATATGTTGTTGATGTATCTACGGCGTGACACCAAAATTTTTGTGAGATGGATTGTTCATTTAACATTGTTCTACTCATTTCTTGTAGTGACCTATTTTTTCTTTCTACTACGCCATTTGATTGAGGGGTACGAGGAGCGGAGAAATTGTGAGATATTCCATTTAAATCACAATATTTTCCGAATTGCACTTCATTGTCAAATTCCCTACCATGGTCCGTCCTAATGGCTACTATTGTGCATCCTAATTTATTTTGAATCATTTTACTAAATATTTCAAATTTTTCAAAGGCTTGGGTCTTGTCACTTAAAAACCTAGTCCACGTGTATCGTGAGCAGTCATCTACTAATACTAAGGTATATTTGTTTCCTCCATAGCTCCGCACAGCGGATGGACCAAAAAGATCCATATGTAATAGTTCTAGGCACCTAGTAGTGGTTACTATATTCTTAGCTTTGTGACTAGCATGAACTTGTTTTCCAATTTTACATGCATCACAAAAATGTTTGTCATATTTTAGATTAGGCAAGTTTCTAACTAGTACCTTAGAGGCCAAAGATTGTATTTGTTGCATGTTAGCATGTCCTAGTCTCCTATGCCACAATGTGGAGTTTTCGTCAAGAGTCGTTAGGCATATCCTATCCTCAGGTTTGTTTCCTAGTTTCATAACATATATGCCTCCTTCCCTAATTCCTCTACCTATAATTTTTCCATTCTTAACTATTTCACTATCCTCTTCGGTAAAGGTGACTCTACATTTATTATCACATATTTGTCCTATACTAAGCAAGTTATATGTTAAATTATCTACATGCTCTACATTTTCAATAGTAAGTGAGTCTTGAGAAATCGTACCTTTGCCAATGATTTTTCCACGTAAATCACTACCGAAAATAACGTTACCTCCATTGTATGCCTTGTATGTAGAGAATAGCTTGCGGTTCCCCGTCATGTGCCTCGAGCATCCGCTATCCTTGATCCATTCATCAGGCTCCAAGTCAATTCCTAAACATATTTCGTCGGTTCCTTTTGCCATAAAACACTTTTCGTCTCTTGGTTTTTCCACTTCATCCTTGTCACTATCACTCCATGTTCCACTAACAAATGCGCCTTGATTCTCATAACCCGACGGCTTTAGACATTCGCCAATGAGATGATTTGGACTTCCACATCTAAAGCATTTTCTTTTCTCGTAGTTGTCACTTCTATTTCTTTGGAACGGTTTTCTTTCGTCTCGTGGTGATCTAGTGAATCTTCCTCGTCTCTTGAAGAATTTCTTGAATTCTCTTACGGCCATTGCATATTCTTCGTCTCACTTTCGTCATTTGAACCATCATTGTCACTGGTTCCTTTTTGGCTTTTAGAGCAATGGATTTAGTTTGTTCTTTCTTGACTTTGACTGTTTCTGAATCTCTTCTTATAATTTCTTCATGGACCTTCAAATTGCCAATTAGTTCATCTAGTGACAACTTCATCAAATTCTTTGATTCTTCAATAGCCGTGACCTTAGCTCCCCATTTCGGATGCAATGCCCTAAGAAATTTCTAAACACAATTTTTACTAGAAAATGTCTCATCAAGTGCTTTTAAACTTGTGATAATGGTGTTAAATTTAGCAAAAGCATTATCAATTGATTCCTCTTCCGGAATCGTAAATTGTTCATATTGTTGTACAAGAAGATCTATTTTGTTATCTTTAACTTGACTATTACCTTGGTGAGTAATTAGTAAAGAATCCTAAATTTCTTTTGCGGTTTTACACATAAAAATTCTTTCATATTCTTTGCGTGGTAACGCGTTATAAATAACCATTTTAGCCTCATTATTTTTTGCTAGTTTCTTTTTCAAATCATCATTTTGTTTTTCAAAAGGTACAATTTCATCCATTTTAGTTTCAACATAATATTGAATAGGGGGAAAGTCACCAAAGGTAATAATATGCCAAAGATCAAGATCTTTTGATTTCACATAAGTTTCGAATCTATTTTTCCAATACAAAAATCTATCACTTTCAAATAGTGGTGGTCTTTGCATAGATTGCCCTTCTAAATATTTTAAAGATTCCATAGATCGTTACAAGTTTTAAAATACAATATATTTTAAAAAATCTTGTTAAACCTGGCTCTGATACCAATTGTGGAAAACTAGAAGGGGGGTTGAATAGTTTTACGTCTTTTTAATTTGTTATAAAAGATTGTTTGAAAGTTTTCTTTGTTTTCAAAAATATAGATTCGATGCTATATGAAATCAAGTCATGCACAATATGAACAACACTAAATATGTACGATAAAGCAATAATAATGTAAGTAAAGAAATAGATGAGAGTTGGAAAGATTGAACCGCGAGACAAGAGATTTATAGTGGTTCGCCTACTCCACTCCACGAGCACCTAACTCGAGAGTTTTCTTCACTATGTCAACAAGCTCCCTTATGGCGGAGAAAACCTTACACACCAATTTACACACCACAAATACGTCACAACTTATTCACACCTTATACACAACTATTTCACACCTATTCACTACTTAATCACACCACTTCTTCACACCTATCTCCTACACACCAATCTTTTTCACACCTATCTTCTACACACCAATCTTATTCACAACTATCTTCTACACACCAATCTTCTTCCTAACTTTTCTTCTTCACAACTAACTACTAACCAATCACACTATAAATATATCTAACTAAACTATCTTCTAACAAATATTCACAACTAATCACACAATGAGATAAATACAATGATGATGTTCTAACAACTTAGATGTAGAGATCACAACAAGTTGTAATACTTCTTGTCTTGAGGGATAGAAGTATTCTTCTCTTGCACATGATAGGATGATGTTTGGATCACTTTGAAACAAAGATTTAAGAATATATGATCAAAGGATTTAAAGATTGGAAATGGAGATCTAGAACAGAAAGTTTAGGAGTGCAAAAGATGACAAAAATTCCAGATTTAATGTGGTACTTATAGGCAACAAATTCTGACAGAGGAGCGTGGCCGGTCCCCTTAAATCAAGGCCGGCCCCCTTAAAATTAAGGGGACCGCCCCTTATAATTAAGGGGGCCGCCCAGCTGTAACGGCCAGAATTTTTGTTTTTTAGTGGGAAAAGTTTATTTGGTGAAAAACTAACTGATTTTGGTTAAAAATTTGAATTCATATATTTAGTATGAATAAAACATTTTTCTTTATTACCAAAAGTGTTTTTCAAAAATATATAATAAGTTTATATAATTAATTAAACTTTGTAATACTTAATTAAATTTCCCTTTGATCTTAAATTGCACTAAACACTTTGTTTATTCATACCTTAAGTGATTTGAATATAAAGAAAAAATGTTAATCACTAAATACTTGTTTAAGTCACAAGTTTTAGTTATATGAGTTTATATTTTGTAATAATCAAAACATAGAGATATTGATAATATGTTAATAATATTTTTAGGCATTATTTATGTCAACAGAGTGTTTGGCTTATGTAGCTTTTAGAACTTTGTACGTGTTAAACTATGTGATTTGTATTGGTTTTTTACTTCCATGATTTATTATTTTCGTCAGACTATGTTTTGTACGAGCCTTTACGCATATTGATGATATTTGAGGTGTTTGTCAAATCTTCATGCTTATAGAAAATTTCACTAAGTATAGTGAAATTCGCTAGCCCCCGGTCAAAGTCCTATGATATGAATGTTTACATGTCCATTTTTTGCATTTCCTAATCAGACATATAATAAATTTTCATTTTTAGGAGTTTTCGAAAAATTTGAAAATCGTCTCAACCCTCAAAAAGGTGGACTGTCTGTTTTTTCAGGTCTGGCGGAACTAGCGGAACCAAAAATTGGGTTCCGCCAGTACAAAAATCTGGGCAACCCAGTTTGGCCCAACGGATCAGACGGAACCCTCAAAAGGGTTCCGCCTTTGATGTGTCAGGGTTCCGCCAGTCACCTGCAGAAAATTTTTGTCATTTTTCTAAATCTCAAAATTTGTAAAACACCAAATCCTCTTGTTTAGTGAGAAACATCTTCCCTTACTTCCAATAAACATATTAGGACCACTCTCACTCACTAGAAAAATTAGAAAGTCATTTCCCGCCAAAAATTAAAATTCAAACATAACTAACCCAAGGAACCCTTAAAAAGGATCCTTCAAACCCTTAGAACATTTTCAACCAAATCACTTCCCATGATCACAAAGCATTGAGTGCATAAGTTAGTCTTTCACTCCACCCAATTTCATTGGATTGACCTCCAATGATTTGACATGTTCTTGGAAATATTTTAAATCATTAGAAACCTCAACATGTGTATTGTAGAACATCAAATCCAAACACCCCTTCCAACATCTCTTCCACTCTAAAAATTTGACAATCTTGCAACACTTCAAATCACACCATCACCATCAAAATCCATTCTCTTAAGCCTCTAAACCACACCTTTGAAATGACTAAATCCAACACCTCATCCGAATCGTCAAGATCCATTAGAAAAACCGCTAGGATTAGTGTAAAACCTTGTTGCTTCAACAAAACCATCAAATCAAGCTCATCATCATCAAGTAATACATCACTTAACATTTCTTCACCTATCCAAGATATCCTTAATCTTACTACCTCAACACCATCCTCAACACCTTGCAATACCAATGTGATCACTATACAATATTTGCTTAATCTTGCTACTCCAACACCCTCTCCAAAACATTGCAACACCAACATAGCCACTATTCCGCCACCAACTAGACCTTCAAGTGATTCAACATCACCTTCTCAACAAACTCAACCATCAAAAACTCCATCACCTCAATCACCAACACTTATACCAATGGTACTTTTCCATACACCACCAACATCACCAATACCCTATTCGGAAACTTTAGAAGACCTATCAACTAAATCATCAAGCCCTCCATCATTGTCACTCTTTGACACCATTGCCGAAATGGAAACCTAACAACAACCAAAGTTTCAACCAAATGAGTCATTGGATGATGAACCTCATCAACCATCATTGATAGAGGGTTTGGCTTATCGCTATGCTAGACCCTCAATCTTTCCACAAGATCAAGGTCATACATACCCACAATCATTTTTGTTTCACCCCGTTTACAAATTCATTTATGATCCTCTTGAAGGAGAACCAAGCTTCCGCCATTATACTCAACAACAACAACCACCACAAGAGTCTTCCCAACACTTTGATTCAATGTTTTCTTCTCATGAGGAAATAAATGCATCCGTAAGGGCCACATCTTCAACCTCAACAAATATAGGAAACAAAAACACCTCTCAACCATCCACCCTTGCTCCATCAACCACAAGTAATCCACCACCAACAAACGAGATCCCTTTTCCACTAAACTTTCCCCGCCATGGTTGCGGACATTGTGAAAGGACCGCTCACATTACCAAAAGAAGTCGAACGGAAATCCGCTAGCTAACCTATGAAATGAGGTTTATCCTAAACCACATTTTGGACCACCTAGAATCCTTGTCACACCCACCTCAAGTTTAGAGTCTCCAACAATGATAGAGTCCCATCCATAATAGCACCAAAAACACAAACCAACAAACCAAAAGCGTTTAACTTCCACAACATTCAAAATGAAACATGTTATATCCTCCAACACACATTTTCATCCTTAAACAACCTTAGCTTTGTTTTTGGAAAATGTTTCTCATTAAGGAAAATGATGATTTTCTTTTATAGATGTAGGACTTTTATGTTCTTAGTTTCTTTTTATTTTTCTTTTTATTTTTAGAGGTAGGATGTTATCTTCCTAATTTCTTGTCTTTGACTTTCTATAAGTCAAATTTTACTTAAAATGAATTTCATTCTACTATAAGGTATGCATTGTTTATTGACCATTTAGGTATTGCGAGTAAACTATGCCTTGCTATGGTAGCATACATATATCCTGTGTTTTAGAAACTAACCTTCCTTTTTGTAGGATCATTATCCATGTATTCTTTCCTTGATACTCCATTTAGGGGAGTAATATTCAAGGGGGAGCATGAGAATTGCATTATTCCGCTTCGCAACTCTTATTTGTGTTTTAGACAAAAAGAGCTTTCATGACTTGTTCTACACTTGTCTTGTGCTAACATTTTTTTTTTGTAGGTTCAAAATCCATGTTTCCTAGCTTGGCACTCCTTTTAGGGGGAGTATTGTCCAAGGGGGAGCACTTGCATCATTTCGCTCGGCTTCTCTTCTTTTTATTTCGACAAAAGGGGGAGAATTTATATTAAACTTGTTCTCATCTCTTCTCTTGCATATCACATCATTTGACTAAAACTAGTGGCTTACTTATAAATAAAGTTTATATTTTGTCATCAACAAAAAGGGGGAGATTGTTAATACAAATATCGCCTAAAAATGTTATTTATATTTTACGATCTTTGCTAAGTTTTGTTAATGACAAAGTATAAACTTTAGTTTATAGTAAAAACATCACTTTAGTTTTTAAGTCTTGTATAACTAGATTTTACATTTCTTTTTAAACATAAAATTGTTTTTATTTCTTAAATAAGATAGTGTCACATCACATCAATAAGCATTTATGGTAAGCTTGTGTGTTTGACTATCCATAAAGCTCTTACACATTTTGGAAGCATTCCATGTTGATGTGATCTCTTGAAAGTTTGTGTGTTTGAAAAGAAATAACTTGATGTGATTTCTTGTAATTTTGACTGTCAGAACTGGCGAAACCCTAGGGGTATATGGGCGGAACCCATTCTAAGGTTCAGCCGTATCCGCCAGAAGTCTGGTTTGTTTGGGTATAAATACCAAACCACTTGCAAGAAATCACCCATCACTTAGAGACATATATCACACATATTCTCTCATCTAACTCAGTAACATTTGACTTGTATGATTCTCTTATGTAGCAAAGGAGTTCACAAGTTCATCCAAGAAGTTACAAGTTTCAACTCAAAAGTTGCAAGACTTGTTAGCTTTGTTATGTATAAACTTTGGTAGTTTATACTTCATTTGTATCTTGTGTAGAAGTGATCGGTTAGTATTTTAGGCCTCAAAATACATAGTGTGACGGGAGTTGTTGTACCCTTGTAAAAGAACTAACGGGAGTGGTTGTACCCTTGTAAAAGAACTCGACATCTAGCTTAGTGTCGGAAATAGTGGATAGGCAACGTTAGGTTGGCTCTACCTTGAACTAGGACCCGGTATCTAGCTTTGTACCGGATAAAGTGTAAGCGACGATTGTAAAGGTTTCTCCACCCGTGAAAGGAGCTTGTTGACTAGTGCTTGAAACTCTCAAGTTGGAAACTCGGGGCGTGGATGTAGGGCAAGGAAAAAGAGTCCTTGTAGCCGAACCACGATAAACAATCGTGTTGTGGTTTGATCGTTTCTTTCTTTGTCTTTGCATATTACATATTGTCTTTAGTTAGAATCGTTAATTACACGTAAAGCTTTTCAAAGATTAACAAGTAATTTGAGTTTATATCTTTAATTAAACGTAAAGTTTTTAAAAGATAATTAAGTCAAAAAAAAAAACGGTAAATTATTCAACCCCCTTCTAGTTTTCCACAGACCGTTAGCCATTTCTTGTATTTAAATAATTATATATACAACATTTAATATATATCAATTAGTATACTTTAATTCTCATTTGTAATGTGTGCAATCCCGAGGTCTCGAGTTCGATTCTAGATATACGTTTATTAATATTTATCCACAAACTCCAACACTCAGTTGCACAAACAAGGCTTTGATGTAAATTAAGTGGCAATAATCAACAGTTGCATAAACTGATAACTTAATTAGTAATTGTATTTGATCAACTAAAAGGGCTAGCGGCGCAGCTTGTTGCTCGTTTTCCTTCAACCACTATGTAAATTCTATTTTAAGTGATATATCAAATATTAGTTTCTAAAAAAAAAAATTTTATCGAATGCTTAGATATTCAAAATACTCAAGTGCGTTTGTTTTAACTACTTATGTAGTTTACGAGTCAACTGAACTTTTGAAGAACTCATGAACTTACTTTTTTACTTTTTTATTTTTATTGCTTATGATCTTATGAGCTTATTTTATTTAATTGCTTATGAGCTTATCAGCTTGAGCTTATTGATTATATAGTTTCATTAACAATAAGCTCATAACCAGTGGCGGAGCCAGAAAAGTGATTAGAAGGGGCATCGATTATCAAGTGAATAAAAACATGTTAATGTATTTAAAGTTGGGTCAGGTTTTTATTATATATATATATATATATATATATATATATATATATATATATATATATATATATATATATATATATATATATATATATACTGGGGGAGTTGCCCCCAACAAACCTCTTGTAGACACACACGATCATGTAGTAAAAATATCAAATTGGTAGAAAAAAAATTCTGGTGCCCTCAACTTCATAACCAGAGTGCCCTCGTCATTTAATGAGAATTAACAAATAAAGTGTCAACTAAGTTAAACCATGTTTTTAAGTGGTCTTGTTTGGTCGAAAACCTGAAAGAAAAATTGGTGAAGAGGAAGAGCCGAAGAGGGAAAGTGGATTGGTCATTGGGAATGAGGAGTGGGTAAAACAAGTTAACAGTCCCATGTGATTTTAACAGTATTTAAATATTTCAACTTTTTTTAGGTGTCACCTGTTCATCTGCAAACCATGTCTGCAGAAGAAGAGGTACACCTAAGTTCTTCATCTACAAGAAGAAGACCGTTTGTTTTTTATGCTATTGAAGTACTCCTTTCTTTCTTTTTCTTTTTTCACTAGTATTTTTTGTGCTATTGAAGTACTTTTTTTTCTTTCCTTTTTCTTTTTCACTAGTTTTTATATTTTTGTCTGTTCTTTTATGTTTTTTACGTTTTCGACATTTTTTAACATTTTCGTATGTTTTTTTACATTTTCGTCTATTTTAGCGTTTTCGACAGCTTTTTAACTATTTTTTGTGTATTCATCTATTTTTTTATTTTCGACTTTTGTTTATGATTATGTTTGTTTTTTTAGGTCTTCATCCGTTTTTTTATGTTTTTGTCCATTCTTTACGTTTTGACATTTTTTTACGTTTTCGTCTGTTTTTTTATTATTTCATCTGTTTTTTTACGTTTTGGCACCATTTTTTTTACGTTTTCGACCGTTTTTTATGTTTTCGTCTGCTTTTTTATGTCTTTGTTTGTTTTCATATGATTTTGCATGTTTTGTACTTTTTTTACGTTATTGTACGTTTTATTACGAAAACATAAAAAAAAATTGAAACGGATGAAGACGTAAAAAAGATGAAAATGTAAAAAAATAGACAAAAACGTAAAAGAATATCGAAAACGTAAAAAAACAAACGAAAACGTAAAAACACAAACGAAAAAGTAAAAATAAAAACGTAAAAACAGACAAAATAGATGAAAACGTAAAATAACGAAAGAAAACGGACTAAAACGTAAAAAAACGAATGAAAACGTAAAAAAAATAGACGAAAACATAAAAAACGGGCAAAAACATAAAAAAAAAACAGACGAAAACGTAAAAATACGGACAAAAACGTAAAAAAAGACGAAAACATAAAAAACGGTCGAATATGTAAAAAACATATGAAAACGTAAAGAATGGTTGAAAACATTAAAAACAGACGAAAACGTAAAAAAATGGATGAGAGTGTAAAATAACGGACGAGAACGTAAAAAAAGACGAAACCGTAAAAAAGGACGAAATGTATAAAAAGCCGAAACATAACAAATGGGCGAAAATGTAAAAAAAACAAGCTAAAACGTAAAAACCGGACGAAAACGTTAAAATACGGTCGAAAACGTAAAAAAACAGACGAAACGAAAAAAAAACTGTCAAAAACAAAAGAAAAACGGATGAAAACATAAAAAAACAGACGAAAATGTATAAAAACGGATATTGAGAAAGAGATGTAGGGTTTTTGAAAGAAGATGCAATAAGTGAAAGAAGAGATAAGAAGTGAAAGATAATGTCTGAAATTTAGAAGAGGAAAGAAGTGAAAAGAAGCACTTATTTTTGCAAAAAAAACAAACAGAAACTTCTGCCCTTCTGCAGACAAAAGAAGTGAAAAAAAGGAAAAAGTGCGTATTGTGAAAAAGTGCTTAGTCTACACATATTTCTTCTATCAGTTCAATGTCTATTAAAATTTAAAAAAGCATTACTTTTATATACCATTGTATGATTTTAATATAACTATTGAAGTTAAGGTTTTAATAGGGTAGTATTTTCAGGATTTTAAGATTTTGGTATAAACTTTTGTTAACGTCACATGTTTTGTAAAATTATAATTTGTATGTTCAAATTATGTTATTTGTAAGGCTTAATTGAACAAAAATACAGCTTACTTGCCACTTTTATAGTTTTGTATATCTATTAATTTTTCTTTTGAACTATATTGCATACTTTTTTATTTCGGTCTTTTGATATATCATGTGACCAGCTGTGTAAATCGGTCGAATAATACACACAACTGGTCACACGATATACCAAAAAAATGTGTAAATAAGTCGAATAATGCATACAACTGGTAAAAAAATGAAATTCAAAAGTATGCTAAATAGATCTAGAAACAAAATAGATGGTTTAAAACTATAAAATGTGGCGATTGAGCTACATTTTTTAGTAATTAGCCTTATTTATAAGGATCACATTTCTTTTAAGTACATTATATAAAAAACTGTAAATGCGTTAATATAGTTTGTGCAATACTTGGTATGTTTAGTTTCCGTTAAGTATTTGTATTCGGCATCTGGGTTCTGGATATGATGTACGATTCAAGTTAGTTAATTACTCCGTATAAGATGAATTAATAAACGTTGAAAAGTCCCAATCGAATTATAATTGACATCTACACTTACTATTTAGTGTTAATTGCAATGAGTAAAGCTATTTTTTTTCCTCCTTTTAATAAAAACCCGACCCAACTTTAAATACATTAACATGTTTTTATTCACTTGATAATCGATGCCCCCTCTAATCACTTTTTCTGGCTCCGCCATTGTCCCTGCTCATAACCTTATTAGTTATTTAAGTTCATAAACTCAAGTTGATAAGCTCATTAGTCGAAAATTTTAAGCTTACGCGTGTTTCAAAATTCAATAAGCCCATCAGCCTCACTGAGTAAACATCTTGCCATGATCAAGGAAAAATCCGGAAACAGCTATGTAAATACTAGTAATTAATCCACGTAAGCTTAAAATTTTTGACTAATGAAATAGGCTAACTTGTAAAATATTTGAACACATTTTTTTTTAAATGGGCATATATTACCCATTTAAAAGTTAAATAAGGGCATTAATGGTCACATATTTTCTTTCAATTTAGAACATTAGAATTGTTTTTAATGAAAAACATATAAATATAATAATTTAATTTTTAAAATATAAATGAGATATTACGTTTGAGGAATTTATTTTGTCGTTTTTTGTCTTTTCTAAAGAAATTCGTATGACATGTGCCCATGCCCGTATAAGCCCGTGCCCGTTTGAACCGTCGCTTGTGCCCGCCCGTTCCATAATTTAACGTTTAATATATCACGAACCTCTCCTAACTAGCGAATTTTCGATAATGAAAGAAAAAGAAAATAACCGATATGAAATATCTCCTTTCAAAATGGCCACTGAAAAAAATATATAAAATTTGGAGGTAGCCATTTTCTACCTTAAATGTTTTTTATACTTCTTTCTTTATCTTTGAAGATTACTATTGAGTTTGATTTATTTTTTCTCTCGTATCTTCTTTCATGTGTTAGTTGTTTGTTGATTTACTTTTGACAAATGTGAATTGGGCATTAACTTTTGTATATATTTTGTTCATGTTCTTTATTTTGGTTTTGTGTTCAATTATTAAAATTATATGAGACTAAAGAGTTCAAGTTATATATAGGGGTGAGCATGAGCTGGTTTGAAACGGTTTTTGGCTAAAACCAAACCCCGAACTAAAAGTTCATTTTCAAGTTTTTTTTTTTTTTTCCTTTTTTTTTTTTTTTTTTTTTTTAATTTCTATTTAAACCATAGCCCACACCAAAAATTCAGTTTGGTTTTTCGGTTTTTGGAGCTTAAAATCACTTTCGCAAACAGTTAGTGCATAAATTTCGACAAAACGTTATCTAAAAGATAAAGATCTGTCAATGAGGTAAATATGATTATGATGGTATCAGAGTCGTCTCATGGTCATTTGAGGCCTAAAGCGAAAATATGAAATGAGACATTTTTTACATTATTTTTTTGTTGTTAATTTAAATAATTTTAGGGACTTGTCAATAACTAGTTATATAATAAATTTGGATATCCGAAATTTGCGATGATGGTTTTATGTTGGACATAATTTTTTATCGAAGTTTTTTTTTTTTTTTTAATTCGGATATCCGAAATTTCAGATAATAGTTTTATATATCCTAATATCCTGATATCTATAATTTTTGGAAAACTTTTATATGGGTTTCAAAATTGTTTTTTCATAAAACCCAACTTTTTAATAAATTTGGATCAAGTTTTCGGATATCCGAATATGGATATTTTTTGAACTCCCATAACCTAAATCAAGAAATCTTAAAAAGTTTCGGTTTTGTTGCTCTCCCTTAGTTATATACTCGGAAGCAATAAAATAGATAAAGAACCTACCTTATTTTGAGTTTACTATACATTTTATGCACTAAATTTGTTTTAAAAAAATTAAAATAGGTTCAGTAATGCATTCATAAGCTTTTGTGATGGTTTATCTGTACAAACTAAAATTGGAAACCAGTCTATTTACACTTTTATTTTTTCGGGTTATATAATAAACTTCATCCCCCCTTTACTACAAATCCTGGCTACGCCCTTGCCTGCAGAGCATACATAGGATTTTAATAGATGGTATCGGCACATGGGCACCAACGCTTCATGTCAAAAGGGAAATAGTAGACCTTTCATCACCTAATATAGCAAAGGAAATGCATGTCAGTCATTTACGATCGACTATCAATGGAGACACTTTAGCACGTATGCTTGAGATTTCTAAAGTTGAAGTGCTTCAAAGAAACCATGTTGGGGAATTATGGGGTACTCAGGTACATGAATAATGTGGTATCGCACATACATGTTCTTTCTTATTTGTTCCTCATCGTGTAAATAACAAATAAACAATTTCATTTTGATGATCCCGAGTTTAAAAGGAGAACCCAAGAGGCGGTGGTTAGTCTCCAGGTTAATAACCACTTAGTAGCCCACACAACATTCCAATCATTTAATTTCTTTTCTTATTTTTGAAATAATGAATTTTAAAATTTGGTGGTGACGAAAGGTACCTGAAGGCATGGGCACACATATGTGAGGTAATTCGAAAAGGTTTTGAAAAACTATATCAGCGTCCGGGAGTCCACTTGGGTATCAATTTTAATCCATGACCCCTTTTTGAAATTTCATTTAAACCAGGATATAAAGTATGTTGCACGTTAAATAAGAAAGTGTAAAAGCCAACTACTATATTTTCTGAATCCGTCTGCATGAGTGTATAGGTATCGTCTTAATGTGGAAAAAGCCGAGTGGATAATATATCTCACTGATGTAGGCCAGAAAGATCACTTTCACATGTTCTTCAATGTATGTCTCTTTCACTCCACCTGATATCCCAAGTAGTGAATTTGGATATTTTGGTTTAACAACTTTCTTTTTTTAGGCTGCTAAACGTGCAGGATGGCTCTCAACTGAAGAAAGAGAATACCCAAAAACTAGTCATGTAGGATTTGGTCATGTTCTTGGTGATGATGGAAAAAGATTCTGAACATGTAGTACTGAAGTGGTTAAGTTAATTGATCTGCTTGATGAAGCTAAAAATCGTTGTAAAGCAGCTCTTGTAGAGCAAGGTCACATAAGTGGGGAATAAGTGGCTTGGGTAACGGGTCATGACGCGTAATTGTTGTTGGAATTTAGATATCATGGAAAGCATATAAATAACACATAAACATCAAGAACACATAACGGAAGCATAGGATCATAATACTTGTAAATAATTAACCGAATGTAAAAGTGATGCGTACCTTTTAGCAATTCCTTAGCAAATAAACCAAGAACCAATTAAAACCCTAACTTTAGGGTTTATACAAATTGACCTATCAGAAAAGTCGATCCAGGAATCGTCTAACAATAGTGTGTTAGTACTTCGTTCTTGTGCACACGTATTACTAACGATTCAATGAGTAAAGCTGGGTCCTTGAATCACAAAACAAACCAAACACTTTGTTTGAGGTCAAAACAAATCGAAACCCTAAAGGTTTAGGTGTTCGATTGGCCAAGAGCTCAAGAGTGGAGAAAAGAGAGAAGAAATGCTTGTTATGGAGTTCAAGATTAGAAAAAAATGAATACAATGGGTTTGTATTTATACTAGCGCAATCTTGGAGTCCAAGTTAGGGTAGGAATACCCCACCTCCTTTGTTCGGCCGATTTAGGGATCCAAGAAGGTTTCTAGAACCTTCTTGGCTTGTTTCCATAAATTTGTATCTCTTCTTAATTAACGACCGTTAGTCAATTCCCGTTAAGTACTAATGACCATTAAGTGTTTATTTAGTGAAATTAATAACTAAATATAACATTTTCTATTAATTATTAAACATTAATCTCATACGTAAAGTGTACTATCCCGAAGCCTCGTGTTAGAATCTGGTCATACGTTTATTAATTTATATCCATAAACTTACAATTGTTTACGGGTCAGGTTGACCCTCTAAACTATTTGTCTAAATATGGGATATTATAACATCCCGTAAAATTTTCCTACGATTAATACGTTATTATAACATAAATTAACCATTTTTACCCATAACAATTTTTTTTATATACTTTGTCAATTGCAACGCTATTCACTCTTACCTTGAAACGACGTTTACACCTGAACCTTAATAACCTAGATACCATACATAACTTAAAACATTGATACTTAATAATTATACGTTTCAATAATTACCAAATACAATTTATATAAATCCCGAGCCTACAAAATTCCCATGCGTACTCACTAATAATAACGGACCCTTTATTCTTGGCTCCCTTCCTTTGAACCTGATTCACTAACGAACTCACCAAGCTCCCTTGCCTAAGCACACCTCTAACTATTATTTTTACAAGTCCCAAGTACATATTTGATTTGGCTCAGTTGATCGTAACTTTTACACACGACATACCTCTTTAATTCACAACTCTATTTTCCATGCTTCTAAGAACTATGAATGACAATTGTTATCAACTTTCAAATATAATTATTATACTAGAATATTGATCAAGTTAAGGCACCTTACACGTTTCATCTCAAATTAACACAAATAGTAATGAGACTTCGTATAAAATGAACCACCAACTTTCTGTAACGAATTTAAAACCTAATTTTAAGGCTCTTCTGGTCCGAACCAGGAAAAGTGTAAAACATGAAAGTTGTCCGAAATAATGTTTTACGTCTAGACTCGCGAGATTTTAAACCAAAAATGCAATACTAAGCTGTTATCTATAAAATACGACCAGGACTCAACTTGGGTACTACTACATGTATCTCCTTACACCTTCACCCTTCCTCACTTGTTGCGACCTCAAATACAACCTAAGAAACCATGTGCAAAACTCTTACACCACCTCCCTCACTTGTTACTCCCTCAAATGTAACCTAGAAAGCATAGAACTCCAAACTTGCCTATTATATATATGTCCTAAAACATAGAGCATATCACCATCAAAACTTCATCAAATATTCTGCTCTCCTCCTCTTGTTGCTGCTGTCGTGAACCCACAGGACCAAGGAGACCATTGTGGTGCTATTTCCCTAGTTACATCATGCTAAAATTGAAGATCCTTTGGTGCTATATTGTACTTGGTTCTTTTCTTCTTCAAGACCTCTTCTTTTTCAAGAGTTTTAAAGGCTTCTCATCTCTCCTTATTTGTGCTTGCTGCCGTGTGCTGCCACCACCACCACCACCTCATTCCACCTCTTCTTCTCATTATATTGTAAGTCGACACACATACAATCGACCTTGTTAATTCGATTAATTTAGTTTTCGTGGAATTAAGATTTGAATAAAAACATTTTTAACAAATTATCTTGTGGTTGAAATAAATTAAAAATGATGTTATGATGTTGGTTTGTCATAAGCTTACCTTGAAACTGCTTATTTGAGAGTGTTTACTTGGATCGAGCTTATAAGCTTCGGCTTATAAGCTCATAGCTTGTTATATGATTGAAATTTGGTATAACTCATGTTAGTTGTGTCATTAGCTTATTTTCAGACTTCTGGCTTATTTTTGTTTCATTTGCCTTCATTTTATCTTTATTTTTATTCTTTTTCTTTCTTTGGTTCGAATGGAAAATTACCACCACGACTCAAGGGTCCGTTTGGATTGGTTTCGGCTCACACCACCACGACTCAAGGGTCCGTTTGGATTGGTCTCGGCTCACACCACCATGACCTAAAGGTCCGTTAGGTTTGGTTCGACTAACAGCCACAGCCCACGAAAGGGGGTGTTTAGATTGCCTATTTTTCTGCTTATTATGGAGTGTTTGGAATCATTTATACTAATTATATAAGCTGTCATAATTTTATTCAGCATGAACAGTGACCATAAAATATTTTTGACACCGTATAATCTTAAAAATATGGTAGTACACTTAATTACCTTTCCGGGGATATAAAGAACGTAAAAATCGGATTTAAAACGAAGAAGTTATGGCCAAATGAAATTTTGAATTATATGTATATTTTTATTCAGCATTATATTGGTAATTTGAATCCTGCGCAGAACTGAAATGGGTCGTTTTGGGCACCTTCTGACCCGTTTCGGCCTTCGGCCAAAACACAAAAGTTTTCTAGAACGACGTCTTGCATAAAATCTCTTTTGTGTTCGAGATGTGAAAATGTGTTTTAGTGGGTCGTTTGGGCCGGGTCAGATTTAAGTAAAGTATATATATATGTAGAAAAGTCAACATAAAGGCCAAACTAGTACTTTAATCGACGTTAACACGTCGTATGGACTAAGACTATCGGGTTAACTATACATGTGACATAATGGACTAAAACGAATCATATTAAGCTTGCATTTCCATACTTAATATATATTATCTCAATAACTTTTATTATAACAAAAACCGATAACAAAACAAGAAGGATAGTTACATTAAACTTTTTCTAATTGTTCTACATATTAAAAGATATGTTTTATTATAAAACATACATTATTTGGGGGACACCGGGTGAATGCCTAAAACTTAACCATCCACTCATTATAACGCTTATATGCTATTTGATTCTTATGTGTTTATTTCCTGTCATAAGTGTGTTATATGTTTTATACTATGGTATGTGTATTCGAGTCTTAACCTTAAAACCACACGAATGATGATACTAAACTTTTACAAACATTAATACAAATATTCCACGAAAACTAAAACATATTATCTTTTGAAAACTCATACGCATTGAGTACTCTTCGCGTACCGTATTTGTGACAAGCTCATATTCATTAGGTCGTGCCGAATTCAATATCATTATGCTCCAATTCTTGACATCACTTATGTTACTCTTTCGGCCATACTCTTTGGCACCGATGTGTTACTTACGTCACTACCTTCCAAGGTGTGTCATAGCCCCTACTTATACTTGTTTTATAATGGTTTATAAACGTTTTTGGGGGAGATACATGCTTAACTACTGTTTTTACTTTTACAAGTATTCATTAACTAAATACATGACTATATTTCATATATACTTTACTAGTTTACACATTTCTATATCTCATAAGGAGATACCTGCTATAGACATGATTACAAGTGATTTTTCAATGGTATGCTATATTTGATCTCTATTGCCTAAGTTTCCTATTACCAAAAGTCCCTCGATCATGCGCCTTAATCACTTACAGGGTGAACGTAAATAATTGTGGATAGATCTATTGACAATCCCCATTTGGTCGCTAGAGGAAAGCCACCAAATGCACTTTATTTGATTTCATAAGTTACTGGTAAATACCTATCCTCAGGGCCACTATTTCACATCATTATTATGGTTATTTTGATGTCTGTTAATCATTGCGTGTCATGAGCTTAGGGCAATAGAACGGTAATAATGTAGCACTAGAATGACTGATGTAAGGGGCGTACAATGTTGTAGCCCACTGTTTTATCAAACCCCGAGATTGTGTTCACTATATAGCAGGAAAAACTACTAATAATTGGCAAAGGAACTAATATTTTGGTGTTGACCCGATTAGGTCAAACAAACTACTATTTTGGTGTTGACCCGGTGAAGGGCGAACCAACGGATTAATTTGTATAAAATTGATTAAGGAAATCACTCATTTTCTGATTTTGATAAATCAACGATTTAAGCTATGAACATTATGGATTTACTCACACTTTAATTTGATAATCAGCTGTTATTATAACTATTATGGACTCACAAACTCTTTGATTTTGAAAATCGATATTCGAAACTATAAACTCTATGAACTCACCAACCTTTGTGTTGACACTTTTAGCATGTGTTTATCTCAGGTCCATAATGAAAAAGGATGGCAAGGAGGGGCACGGATACTTATAAAGGCTATAAATTTTTCTATCATTCGAAAACTTATTAAATAAACTTTGGGACAAATGGGGACCTCTTTTAAAACTCTGGTGTTTATATTCGAATGATAAATCTTTAAAATGACTAAAATGACAAATCATTTTCTACTAATAAACTGTGAGCTATGAAGTAACACCAAATCTAATTTCCGCTGCATGTTTTCGAAACTGGGGGTGTTACATATTGGTATTCAGAGCCTTGGTTATAGCGAAACGGGTCTAAGTTAGATTCGAACTATAACCGGTTTTACAAACAAAACATTTTATAGCCTTACGCTCTCCGTACTTTCCATCCGCCAGACGATTATGTGACTTTTAGATAGTTTATGCTACAACAACACTCTAATATATATATATATATATATATATATATATATATATATATATATATATATATATATATATATATATATATATATATATGCTCACCAACTATTTTGAGTACTATACCAATCCTCCTTAATTATCTCACTCTCATCATTATAGATGCATATGACATACACTTTTTGTACTCTTGGAAAAATCTGCGCATTACCTTGTCGATTAGTATGAGTGTTGAGTCAGAAATTCTTAAGTAGGATGATTTACAATGTCTTTATTTGAATGGATTGGGACGCCTTTTTATTGAAATAAAGAAATTGTAAACCGCTGAACCATAAGTTTATACTTCGTTATTTACATCGTTTGGGACGCTTCTGTATGTAAATAACGAATTATAAATAAGTGGGCTTAATTGTATCTGAAAGGGCATGCGTATGAAATCGAGGATCATTAAAGTTCATAAAGCACTAAAACTTCAGCCAAAGACTCATGATTTTCTTCTGCGGCATTACGACACAACCACATTTCTTCAATCATGTACTTACTTATACATTCTGGCGATTTGTGAAACCTCTTCAAGACATTGTATGTGATTACAATGGTCTCTCATACTTCTCCGACACTATGAGTGATATAGTGATCTCCGAACCTTTCACAACTTTACGTTGTTTCACCAGAAATCCATCAAAATCTATAAATTCCTCTAATAGAAATACAAGATATGGGATTGCTAAGGAACAAACAAATTCATCATCTACAAAAGCTTGGAACCAAATACCGTGTTGTCACTTAAAACTTTACTTAACAAGTTTCTTTTTACAAGAGTTGAATTTCAACAACTTTCTCTACACTAATCAAGTTCTCATCTGAAACCCTCATTTTTAAAAGACTGTAACTAGCAAACTCTTTGTCTAACGGGTAGGTTACCCCACAGATTTTAACTTTCACGAAACAAAATATTGTGAACCATGTTTATCTTCAAAACATGTTAAAATAAAAATCTTCATTCAAAAATGGAATTGTTTCTTAAGTCAAGTTAATCAAAAGGAATTGAACATAAGACAACGTAAGTAGTTAGAACCACTCAACAATTATGACTATGAGAACTGCTATCATCAAGTAAAAAGCTAATGTAGTAGTAGATACGTTAAGCTAGAAAGAAAAATTAAAAAGAAGAAGCTAATGTAGTAGTAGATACGTTAAGCTGGAAAGAACAATTAAAACCGCTCAGGAATTAGATCGTTAGGAATGACTATTTGTTCACCCTTTCCACTCACCCTTACAGCTACCTTAGATTGGAATCCCGGGACGGGATTCAGTTTAACAGGTAGGTAATATAACATCCCGTAAAATTTTCCTACGATTAACACGTTATTACAACATAAATTAACCATTTTTACCCATAACAAAATTTTTTTATATATACTTTGTCAATTGCAACGCTATTCACTCTTACCTTGAAACGACGTTTACACCTGAACCTTAATAACCTAGATACCATACATAACTTAAAACGTTGATACTTAATAATTATACGTTTCAATAATTACCAAATACAATTTATATAAATCCCGAGCCTACAAAATTCCCATGCGTACTCACTAATAATAACGGACCCTTTATTATTGGCTCCCTTCCTTTGAACCTGATTCACTAACGAACTCACCAAGCTCCATGGCCTAAGCACACCTCTAACTATTATTTTTACAAGTCCCAAGTACATATTTGATTTGGCTCAGTTGATCGTAACTTTTACACACGACATACCTCTTTAATTCACAACTCTATTTTCCATGCTTCTAAGAACCATGAATGACAATTGTTATCAACTTTCAAATATAATTACTATACTAGAATATTGATCAAGTTAAGGCACCTCACACGTTTTATCTCAAATTAACACAAATAGTAATGACACTTTGGATAAAATTCTAATGAACCACCAACTTTCTGTAACGAATTTAAAACCCAATTTTAAGGCTCTTCTGGTCCTAACCAGGAAAAGTGTAAAACATGAAAGTTGTCCGAAATAATGTTTTACATCCAGACTCGCGAGATTTTAAATCAAAAATTCAATACTAAGCTGTTATCTATAAAATACGACCAGGACTCAACTTGGGTACTACTACATGTACCTCCTTACACCTTCACCCTTCCTCACTTGTTGCTACCTCAAATACAACCTGAGAAACCATGTGCAAAACTCTTACACCACCTCCCTCACTTGTTACTCCCTCAAATGTAACCTAGAAACCATAGAACTCCAAACTTGCCTCCTATATATATGTCCTAAAACATAGAGCATATCACCATCAAAAATTCTGCTCTCCTCCTCTTGTTGCTGCTGTCGTGAACCCACAGGACCAAGGAGACCATTGTCGTGCTATTTCCCTAGTTACATCATGCTAAGATTGAAGACCCTTTGGTGCTATATTGTTCTTGGTTCTTTTCTTCTTCAAGACCTCTTCTTTTCAAGAGTTTTAAAGGTTTCTCTTCTCTCCTTATTTGTGCTTGCTGCCGTGTGCTGCCACCATCACCACCACCTCGTTCCACCTCTTCTTCTCATTATATTGTAAGTCGACACACACACAATCGACCTTGTTAATTCGATTAATTTAGTTTTCCTGGAATTAAGATTTGAATAAAAACATTTTTAACAAATTATCTTGTGGTTGAAATAAATTAAAAATGATGTTATGTGTAACCACCCGTAATTTTTCGTACTATTATTTTGATAGTGAAAATATTTATTTTCATCAGAAAATGCAAAATTCATTTTTCTTAAATTTATAGACAATCAAAACTCAAAAACGAGAGACTACCTCGTATTCACTGAAAAACAACACCGCACGCGTACCGACACCGCATTAGTAATGGCATAAAATTTATAACTATATTTCGAAGTCGATATATTTTTCCTTATATTATTTTTTATAAAAACATTTCCAAAAATATACTTCTCGAATTTTTGTCAAACCAGGATACCGCATTAACACTTTAGCTCAACGGGACCCGGGATACACCGTATAATAATAAAACAAAAAGTTATCCTTCCTTATCCAAATTTTTGGTTTGCCACCTCAAAGAATCTCCAACATCACATATATATATTTTCAAATGGACTTAAAAGTGACCTCATCCACTAATTATACATGTATTTTAGCTAAACTAGCAGGGTACCCGCGCGATGCGGCGGCGGGTACCCTATAATAAAATTTGCGGCGGAATATTTTGAGTTATTATTTCGGGTTGTTGGATCTCATATTTTTATTTTGGAAGCTTAATTATATTGTATATTGTGGTTAAAAAATTGTATTTTTTGTGAAAGGGTGTTTTTAATAGTGTATTAATTGTATTAATAGTGTATTTATTTATTTATTTTTTTATGAAAGGGTGGAAGCTTAATATTTTGGAAGCTTAATTATATTGTACATTATGTTTAAAAAGTTGTATTTTTGGGTGAAGGGGTGTTTTTAATAGTGTATTAATTGTATTAGATGAATAGTAATTTTTTTTATTTTTACGTATGCTTTAAGTACTTGTAAACTGTGTTTTATAAGTAGTATTTACTTAAAATCTATATTAGGAAATCTTAGAAAATTAATAGGAAGGAAGTGTCTAAAGGCATTATAAGTAGTATAGATATGAACACACACTCTCTTCACAACTTAGAATACTTAGTCCAACTTTCATTTCCATTTTTTTTACTGATCGAAACATACATACATCTCTTTTCTTTTCAAAAGTTCACAAGGGTGCCTTAAGAATTTCAAATAGATAATGACATTAACTAAATTAAAACAAACTCCTTTTTCAACTCCAAAAGCACAAGTCAAACATTCATGTTTTTGCTCACCTTATACTGTTCGAACACCATAGACTCATACACATTCTTTCTTTATCTTGGAATTGCTTTTGTCCTTAACTTGATAATACACTAAAAAGCAAAAGACACCTTGGTTCTTGTCTCCATTTATACACCCACAATACATCAAACCCTTCAAAATAAATGTTTCCCTCTAATTTTTATTTTTATTTTTTCTTTTGGTCGAACAACCTACTGCCACCCACATGGGTTTCTTGTTTTGTAGCATGCAAAATTCGTACCATAGTGTTATCACTTGTTTTGGAGGGTCTTGAAAGGAGGATACCATCACATGGGTATATGTACTACATATATTGTGTCTTATCTAAATTTGTATCCATATAACACACCACCCACATGATATAATTTCCATCATGCGAAACACACTCTTCTCCCATTTTGTAAACCAGTCGAGCATCCCAACAAGCAAGCACATTCGATTTTGATCCCTCTTGGTGTTTTAGAAGCTCAAGATTGTTATTTGGTTAATTTTAGATAGAGTTCGGGGCTGGAAAACAACGTTTGGGTTGTATTGGGCTGTTTAAGCATCTCATAAACACAAGTTTTTGTAAGTCTTCAAATCCTTAAGTTTGTTGTACTTTTACATTCTTCATAACACATAAACTATGGAGGTACAAACCGTTTTGTTAAAATCGAAGTATTAGAAATAAAACAAAACCCACAAGGGTTCGTATGGTTCAACCAAGAGTAGTAACCAAGAATGAAATATTAATCTTTGTATCATTATAGTTGTTGTGGTATGTCTAAAACGTAATATGAGTTTACGGTTTTGATAACGTAATGTTTGAAACAACTATTAAATACACGAAATGGGTTTTGTTGACCCTTATGGTCTCAGTCAAACTTGAACACCAAAAAGAACGATGAGACTTGAAATACCTTGTCTTTGTTTATTGTTTTGTTACGTAAAGTGAAATATATAAGCAAATATTTAATTAAAATGAGGACATTAATGCAAAGAATGGTTCGCCATGTTTCTTGGTCTCAACTAAAATGGTAGTTACTCATGTCCAAAATTATTATATTCAGAGTCAAACTTAAATTTTGTAGTCATTCATTTTCGGATGTATAGCTTTTACTTTTATCTTTTCAGTAGATAATTCGGAAGTATAATACTAGAAGTTTTTTTCTTATTTCTTTTGTTTTGGTTAGTCAATGTTTGTTACACTTTTTTTTTAGCGATTGGATAATATAACTTGCAAACTTTGGATTTTGGCTTATTTTCATAAGCTCAGTATTCGGCCTATTTTTAAACTAACGAAGACATGTGAAGCACTTAATTGCTTATTATGGGCTTTTTTGGGTTTAAAATGGAACTTTTGGCTTATTAAAAACTACGAATCAAAATAACTCAAGTTTTGACTTAATTCGACTAAATATGTTTTTGGACTCAATTTGTAGCTTATTGATAAATATATATTTTTGACATTGAAAAGTGACGAGAAAACTGATCACTTGTAATAAATATCAAAATATTATTATTTTAATAATTGACAAAAGACGAAAAATTATATTTTTATATATTATAAAAATATATCGTTTGACACTTATTATAAACATAAAACACCTATGAAATAATACATTACTCTTCAATTTGAGTTACCGGGTAAACTACTGAAACTTATATATCTCCTTACTATTTTCTTATATATGGTATATATACCATTGACGAACTACTTTTAAGTCAAACTAGATAACCACAACACAACACAACGATGATACACAACAATGAAAACCCTTTTGAAAACTCATATGCATTATATTATCTCCTTATGGCATGTACTGAGTCACACATATAAATATATATATACATAGGTCGTGCCGACTAGGGTACCGTTGCACTACACTGATTGACTGTTTCTGACACTATTCATTCAACGTGCATTCGAGGTGAGTTCATGACCCCTACTTTTACTTGTTTTATGACTGTTTTGGGGGAGAATAGATGCTCGTTTTTAACTAAACTCAATGCTTGTTTTATTTGAATGCGCTATTGTATACTTAAACACTACTGTTTTTCTGAATACTTGATTGATTATTCAAATGCACCTATGTGTATATTAGTTGCATACTTGATTATTTTCTCTCATACACCAGTGTTTTATGAACTATTGCTTTTATATTACCTACTCAATGAACTATTGCTTATATGCAAAACACTTTACAAATTATTGCTATTACGCAAACACTTTTATTGAATGACAATTGCTTTTATGTAAACACATTTATGGACTACACTGAAACTTATGCTTTATTTACACTATTATGCGAATTAGCCTAAGATACTGAATCCCACAATGCCCAAACTCATGAACCGTCAATTCCTGCTGGGAAGCGCGAATGCTATAAATAGATCTATTGGGGTTGACACCCCCGTTCGGTTTGGCCGGATAGGCAAACGCGAGCGTATAACATGTCGAAACACGAGTGTCACGGGATAGACACTTGCAAGGGCTTTATTTAACATGCTTCTAGAGCATGCACACTGTCAAGCTTCGGTTGCATGAACTTAGTGCTAGTGTAATAGACTATTTACTATGTGACATTATATTCGTTGTAATGATCACACACTTTACTCATGGTCCACAATTCTAATTTTATTGTAAGGTAAACACTATTTTAATGACATTGTGAGCCACACAATGGTCACAACACTCTCTATTGAACTTACAATACTACTGTTTTATTATAAACATATGAACTCACCAACCTCGTGTTGACACTTTTTAGCATGTATTTTCAGGTTTAAGGCGATAGCTAATTGTTGAAGGCTTTGGCATGGCATGACATGGTCATAGAAAACTCTGACATATATTTGGGACCGCTTAAACTCTTATATGGGCCTGTATTTCCGCACTATTTTTAAACGATGTAATTTGAATATTTTTGAAAATGAAAGTTATTCTAAATGGTTGAGATAAAAACCGTTCTTTGTACTTGTGTTATGTTACCGATTGAGTAGCACCCCTGTAACATGTATGCTTCCGCTGGATCATATTTTGGGGGTGTTACATTATGATGTTGGTTTGTCATAAGCTTACCTTGAAACTGCTTATTTGAGAGTGTTTACTTGGATCGAGCTTATAAGCTTCGGCTTATAAGCTCATAGCTTGTTATGTGATTAAAATTTGGTATAACTCATGTTAGTTGTGTCATTAGCTTATTTTCAGACTTCTGGCTTATTTTTGTTTCATTTACCTTCATTTTATTTTTATTTTTGTTCTTTTTCTTTCTTTGGTTCGAATGGAAAATTACCACCACGACTCAAGGGTCCGTTTGGATTGGTTTCGGCTCACACCACCACGACTCAAGGGTCCGTTTGGATTGGTCTCGGCTCACACCACCACGACCTAAAGGTCCGTTAGGTTTGGTTCGACTAACAGCCACAACCCACGAAAGGGGGTGTTTAGATTGCCTATTTTTCTGCTTATTATGGAGTGTTTGGAATCATTTATACTAATTATATAAGTTGTCATAATTTTATTCAGCATGAACAGTGACCATAAAATATTTTTGACACCGTATAATCTTAAAAATATGGTAGTACACTTAATTACCTTTCCGGGGATATAAAGAACGTAAAAATTGGATTTAAAACGAAGAAGTTATGGCCATATGAAATTTTGAATTATATGTATATTTTTATTTAGCATTATATTGGTAATTTGAATCCTGCGCAGAACTAAAATGGGTCGTTTTGGGCACCTTCTGACCCATTTCGGCCTTCGGCCAAACCCGAAAGTGTTCTAGAACAACGTCTTGCATAAAATCTCTTTTGAGTTCGAGATGTGAAAATGTGTTTTAGTGGGTCGTTTGGGCCGGGTCAAATTTAAGTAAAGTATATATATATATATATATATATATATATATATATATATATATATATATATATATATATATATATATATATATATGTAGAAAAGTCAACATAAAGGCCAAGCTAGTACTTTAATCGACGTTAACACGTCGTATGGACTAAGACTATCGGGTTAACTATACATGTGACATAATGGACTAAAACGAATCATATTAAGCTTGCATTTCCATACTTAATATATATTATCTCAATAACTTTTATTATAACAAATACCGATAACAATACAAGAAGGATAGTTACATTAAACCTTTTCTAATTGTTCTACATATTAAAACATATGTTTTATTATAAAACATACATTATTTGGGGGACACCGGGTGAATGCGTAAAACTTAACCATCCACTCATTATAACGCTTATCTGTTATTTGATTCTTACGTGTTTATTTCCTGTCATAAGTGTGTTATATGTTTTATACTATGGTATGTGTATTCGAGTCTTAACCTTAAAACCAGATGAATGATGATACTAAACTTTTACAAACATTAATACAAAAATTTCACGAAAACTAAAACATATTATCTTTTGAAAACTCATACGCATTGAGTACTCTTCGCGTACCGTATTTGTGACAAGCTCATATTCATTAGGTCGTGCCGAATTCAATATCATTATGCTCC
The DNA here is from genome assembly GCA_030686995.1 of Artemisia argyi. NCBI lineage: Eukaryota > Viridiplantae > Streptophyta > Magnoliopsida > Asterales > Asteraceae > Artemisia > Artemisia argyi. Next base: position 190,979,976 of record CM060685.1, on the reverse strand, counting down.
AATTCTTGACATCACTTATGTTACTCTTTCGGCCATACTCTTTGGCACCGATGTGTTACTTACGTCACTACCTTCCAAGGTGAGTCATAACCCCTACTTTTACTTGTTTTATAATGGTTTATAAACGTTTTTGGGGGAGATACATGCTTAACTACTGTTTTTACTTTTACAAGTATTAATTAACTAAATAAATGACTATATTTCATATAAACTTTACTAGTTTACACATTTCTATATCTCATAAGGAGATACCTGCTATAGACATGATTACAAGTGATTTTTCAATGGTATGCTATATTTGATCTCTATTGCCTGAGTTTCCTATTACCAAAAGTCCCTCGATCATGCGCCTTAATCACTTGCAGGGTGAACGTAAATAATTGTGGATAGATCTATTAGGGATTGACAATCCCCATTTGGTCGCTAGAGGAAAGCCACCAAATGCACTTTATTTGATTTCATAGGTTACTGGTAAATACCTATCCTCAGGGCCACTATTTCACATCATTATTATGGTTATTTTGATGTCTGTTAATCGTTGCGTGTCATGAGCTTAGGGCAATAGAACGGTAATAATGTAGCACTACAATGACTGATGTTAGGGGCGTACAATGTTGTAGCCCACTGTTTTATCAAACCCCGAGATTGTGTTCACTATATAGCATGAAAAACTACTAATAATTGGCAAACGAACTAATATTTTGGTGTTGACTCGATTAGGTCAAACAAACTACTCTTTTGGTGTTGACCCGGTGAAGGGCGAACCAACGGATTAATTTGTATAAAATTGATTAAGGAAATCACTCATTTTCTGATTTTGATAAATCAACGATTTAATCTATGAACATTATGGATTTACTCACACTATAATTTGATAATCAGCTGTTATTATAACTACTATGGAGTCACAAACTCTTTGATTTTGGAAATGGATATTCGAAACTATAAACTCTATGAACTCACCAACCTTTGTATTGACACTTTTAGCATGTGTTTATCTCAGGTCCATAATGAGTAAGGATGGCAAGGAGGAGCACGGATACTTATAAAGGCTATAAATTTTCCTATCATTCAAAAACTTATTAAATAAACTTTGGGACAAATGGGGACCTCTTTTAAAACTCTGGTGTTTATATTCGAACGATAAATCTTTAAAATGACTAAAATGACAAATCATTTTCTACTAATAAACTGTGCGCTATGAAGTAACACCCAATCTAATTTCCGCTACATGTTTTCAAAACTGGGGGTGTTACAGATATTTTCTGTGTTGTATCATTAGAACTCATTTATCCTTCACCTTAAGTCAATAAAATGGGTAAATTATATTTATTTTTATGAGGTAAGGATGCAGTGTGGATGCGAACCATACTCTAAAAATATTCTCTTTTTTACCATCAAGCTCCTCATCAGTCCACATTAGCTGATGAATTAACTTAACCACTTAAACGTACTAATACTCATTTTTATCAGGTAAAGCACTTGAATGAAAACCTTAAACATTAGCTGATTGCGTCTTTAGTCTTTAAAAATTAGTACTTTTATCAACTAATTCATACTTAAATTCTGGAAGAACTTAAATGAAAATCGCATAATTGTAAACCCAACGAAATTTCTATATTACTATAACCATTTAACTTGGTACCATTTAACCAACCTTGTGTCAATAGACCAGGGTTCGAATCTCTCCATTGACCTAAAAGCTTTCAATTGGTACCATACCCCCACAGCTAATGCTTAAATTGACTAATCAACGAGGGGCTTATTGGAGAAAATGGCCAGGGTTCAAAGCCCACCTCTTGATAAGTGGTGCTCATTGTCTGGGCTGAGTCCTTGGGGGAGGGTCCGGTTGGCATCCTTAGGATACATGGGACCAGGGTGATCTCACCGTTCTTCACCTTTTGGAGACTATAACCATTTAACTTGATGAAAAACTTATAATACTAAAGTACTAATACAGTATTATTAATTTTAGTATTACTACGCTTCGTATTAAACTCATAAACTGATACCAAATTTCTATATTTAGGCAATTAACAGGTACAAGATTTAACCATTGAAAGTATATACATTGATGCATATATATATATATATATATATATATATATATATATATATATATATATATATATATATATATATATATAGTGTAACTTTCAAACGAGAACCATTTTAACTGCGAGAACTGAGAGAACCACCAAAAACATACATGCACGCCTTCAATAATTGTATTTTTGCACATATGTTTTAAAAACAACACATATGTTTTAAAAAAAACATAGTTGTTCTAAAGAATTTGATAAGAAATTGAAAATACAAAATTTTTCTTTGAAGGTGTGCATGTATGTTATTATAAGACGTGCAACGACAATATTGCGGCCGTGGATAAAGTTTTTGCGCAAAAAGATGATGAGTTCATAATGATATTGAAGAAAATAGGTGGATGCTTACGATTATTGATGATTTGCATGTAGTTTTATTTTATTTTAAAAGGCGTGCATGCATGTTTTTAGTGGTTCTCTCAGTTCTCGCAGATAAAATGGTTCTCGTAAGAAAGTCCCCCTATATATATATATATATATATATATATATATATATATATATATATATATATATATATATATATATATATATATATATATATATATATATATATATATGTGTGTGTGTGTGTGTGTGTGTGTGTATATGTGTATATATATATATATACACACACACACACACACACACACACACACACACATATATATATATATATATATATATATATATATATACTAGACTTTTAAGCCCGCCCGATGGGCGGGCATGACTTGTAATTATAGTTTGGATGGTTTTAGTTAACGTAAACTTATGTTTTAGGACGTTTGTTTTATTTTATTTTTTAGGCTATTAAATTTAGATAATATTCTTTTGTAAATGGCTCATATATTTTGTAAAGGAAGCAATGTAGATGCAATATAACCTAAATCAGCCCATCTTATGTCCTCGGGCATGAGCAAAGGTAAAAAGGCAATGTCGAATACCCCATAAATGTCTGACGCTAAAGATGCATACCCAATCCAAAAAAAGGGACAAAATTTTACCTTTATGAGGTTAAATAGCATAGCCGAGAGAGCAATGAACCTGTTAGCTTTTCTCTGATCGTTTCCTGAGATCAAAAGAAATTTAAATCAAGATAAAGGGTCAACTTGCGACCTCTAAGCTATATCAAGCAATGATGTAGATAGAAGATGTTGATAATAACAATATGCTTACATGTAGACACATTATTGATGCGTGGGAATCGCAACAGGCTTTACCTCTCGAGGGATCTCGAGAAGCTTACAACCCCCACCAGGCAGTGTACCTGATCGTTGTAGTATAGTATAGTGACAAGTACCGGGGGATTGATCGTTCAGCTTAGGAATAGTGTCGCTAGGATTAGAAAGCCTAAATACTAGTTCTAAAGGTGAGGGATGATTATTTTTGTGTTTTTATATTTTATGGAAAGCAAGTAAAATCTCGGGTTTTGGAAGAGTGGGCGGAATTAGTTGCTATTCAACTAACCCAATACTAAGATGCAATCCAAATAAAATACTAAAAATGAAAATAAACTAATTATACTAAGGTTGTGAGCAGTAATTGGAGAAAATGTGTTTACTTAGATTTCACTACTCCCTAGATATCTTTTACACGTTAATTACTTGTTATAATTGCATGGATGACGGATCGTATTCCTTAATACCATTCATGGGGTGGCATACATAACTCCCCAATTCTATGAGCTCTTATCTCCTCCTACACCATGCCCAGCACAACTATAGGGATTATAAACAGTGGCTCATGCATTAAATACAACCAATAAAGACCTAGTACGCCTCGGTTCATGTTTCTTAAGACGTTCAAGCATGTTACCATTTGGAGATCTGCCAGTTTTCTTAAGCCTAACATATAAATCATTCATCCACAACAAGAATAAACAAGTAATCAACACATAATCAATATCTAGGTTTCATTAGATCTAAGCAAACACAAAAGAGATCTAGCCTAGCATGATAGAATTAAGACAAGAACATGATATAGACAACCAACACATAGACATATTGATTGAATTAGAAGAACACTTATCTTAATTGATCATGCAAGGTATCAAGGGGTTGGAACCCTTGAAAAACCTATAAAGTTACACCAAAATCGTCTTTAGGGTTTCTCCCAAAACTTCTCTTTTTTAATGTGAAAAACTAGAAAACTATATATAGGAAAATAGGGATGACGGCGTCAAGAACAAAGGTGTGACGCCGTCATCTCGCCGCCAAATACTTCCTCGGACGGCCTTGATCTACTTCTGACGTCGTCAAGGCCTAGGCCGTCACACAAATTACTCTTGACGCCCTGTGTGTGACGCCGTCATCAACTACGGATTTTAATTCTTGGAGTTTTGACGCCGTCAAGAAAAACTCTTGACGCCTTCATGTACTGTTCCCAGCATGAAAAATTGAGACTTTGCCGTTTTCTTCACTTTTATGCTCCAAAAACGTCCAAAATGGCTTCTTTTCCAGAATTCACTCTCCAAGTACCTAAAATCACAAAAGGAACGATTTAGGGCAATATTTGATCAAATAAATTCAGATTCGGGCTTAAATGACCCCCTAAAAACGGACCATTTTTCGCCTCATCATATACCCTTACACTTGAGATTTGCTTGTCCTCAAGCAAATGCGCTTTTATTCTAGTGAAAAGACAAGTTAGGGGTCATTTAAAACTAATATAAAAGTAATTACAACAAATAATCGTTCCACTAAAGACCAATAGACAAGCTCGGAGGTCAGACACTAGCACCTCACAAATAGTGTTTAGATACTCACATCTCTCAGGAGTAATAAAGTAATATAACATTATGGAAATGGAAGATATCTCTCACTACCTGTCATAGCAAAATAGATTACCATAGGCTTGGGAAAGGATCAAACCTCCACCACATGGCATAAGCACCTAGGATAAACTATCAAAGAGGTCTTTTAAAGGGTTGTAACGTTAGGTATAGGGATATGAATTACACGGTTTTGTTGGATAAAGGAAGTTATTACTGGTGGCGAGTTAACAATCTTGGTTAATTACATGTACAATATGGCGTTGCTAAGCCAAGACTAGACTCGACTTAAGCTAATAAATGAGAAATAACAAAAACATAAAATGAACATAGAATGAAACGGGATGGTAGTCCGTATGTTTTTTTCTCTTTTTCCTTTTTTTTTTTTTTTTTTTTTTTTTTTTTTTTTTTTTTTTTTTTGCATACACTCTTACCCTACCATCCAAAATAATACATCATAGGGAATGAAAATTCCCCTTACACTTGAATCTTTACATACTTTACATTCAACTATTCTAATGACTCGAATTAAGAAAATCAAAACACTTGGAGCACTTTTAAAATTAACGTACATATGGGGGTAATAATATTATGTTCTTCCCCATTACTCCATAAAATAAGTACTTTACCCATGAGTCCCAATCGTCCCAAAACAATATGTACAAGGATATGACTCGACTTAGCAACCATGTAATCAATTAGAAAGTTAACTTAGGGTTTAACAAATAACAATAATGCACTAAAGATGAGCGCATACACGGAAGGCTAAGGCGATTTGGGTGTACATTTGAGTGGGGTGTAACAAATTCTTCCTTTAAGTAAGATGCTTAAAGTTAGAAACGAAAAGATAGGCTCAGAGGGGTGTACTAGGGGTTTCGTGTACTAAAAATGAGTACAACGCTAAGGGTGTGGGAAAAATTAGTTGACTTAACTAGTCAAGTAGTATGACTTAAATGGTCAAGTAATTATGATACGGGTTTAACACAAGGGTGATCCTAATGCCTCTTATCATGTAGTAAATCCTACCACACGAATGTAGTCTCACTAGCGGTCTTGGGATGCATCACTAACGCAAGTTCTAAAATCTAAATGCTACCGGTACACTCATAAGCACTAATAATGAATGCTTTTCCTATCAAATCTAAAGGCGAACCTCACATATTTGGGTGGAAAATTTTTCTGAATATACGGTTATGTGCTAGTCATACAATCTCCTATCCATGAGACGCTTGCTATGGCTAAAGTTTCACTCCTAAATGTTGTAAAAAAATTTAAATTTGGTGCTAAAATTACACTAACAAGTATTTCTCATAATTTGGCGCTAAAATTACACTAACAAGTATTTCTCATAGTTTTATTACACATCTACTATCAAACAAAACAAACTCAAGTGAAAGTGCATATGTAAGGTATCATCTTTTTACCCTCCCCTTACACTTAAGATGAACATTACCCCCAATGTTCAAGTAAAGAATGTAAAAGTGAAAAAGTAAAGAGAATGAAATCAAATACTCCCCTGATTCGCTCGGTATGGATAATAGGATGGCCAGGTTAAATCTTCCTCCAAGAAAATGAACAATCAAAGCTTCCCTTCCAGAATATAAATCATCTTCTTGTCATACATAACCTGTAAAACCTGACAAAATAGACAAGACAACCTCGTGTAAAATCGGCGGCATCCTATATAAGTTTCTAAATCCTAGAAAACAAGATAAGATATAATGCTTGTGGAATGAAGTTTGCAGATTTCCTGGAGATTATAAAACTTAATAATTCACAAAAACCATAAGACTCCGTTAGAAAAACAAAACCGGTAAAATTTCCAGATTTTTACTCCTGACGCCGTCAAGAGTAATCCTCTGACGCCATCAAAATGGACCTGCAGAAATTCTTATGTTAAGTTTCCGGAAAATTTCTGGAAAAACTTGGTCCTACTTCCTGGAAAATCCTGCAAAACTTCATTATGACTCAATACAAGCATTTGACTCTAACAAATACGAATATACATGTTCATTTAATATTGTGGAGAATCATGATCGGTTTGTTTCTTAAAAACATATTTGGGGTTTCCCCTTACACTTATCTTTTGCAAAAATACTTTTAGGTTGGAGTTAAGACTAGGCCAAACAACATAGTAAAGTATTTCTACATTTTAATTGAGAAACATGATCTACCAACAATAAAAATAAAGCATGCATACGGAAGCAAATAACAAATAAATAAAATGAAAATCACACAAAGCATGGGTTGCAAAGATCAACCAACAATAAAATTAAAAGTCGAACATGCATAATAATTGTTAAAAGAAAATAAAAAGTGTCCAAAGCCAACAGAGGCTGAATCCTAAACTATTACAAGACCAAATGTTTCAAATCATACAACCGAGAATAAATTGTTCAAGAACCACATATATCAAAACGAATCACTGAGGGGGAGGACCAAAGCGGTAATCATAGCCAGGTGGGAGGTGCCCAGTATACCCATAGGGAGGATAGTCCTGCTCGCGCCCGGGGAATGGGTCAATCTGCAGATGGGGCTCGATGTGATCACGGGTCGAAAGATGCTGCATCTGGCGGACTGTGTGCTCATACATCCAGTCAAATCTCTGGTCAGTGGTGGTTCTCCAAGCATCCACCTGACCCATCCAAGCCCCCTGATGCGCCTGCCAATCTCCTCGGCCCATTTGCCGGTAGTAGTCAGCAGTCCCCTCCTCATACCCAGCAAACTGATGCTGCTGGGGCATCCCCTCATCATCATCATCATCATCCTCACCAGCAGGCCCTACTGCCACGTACCAGGTGTAGGACCCATCCACCATCTGCATCAAGATGTTCATCTGCCTGAGGGATTTAGCCCTCACCACCCTACAGCCCCCGCAGTCGCTCAAATACCCCATGATTACAGGAGTAAGAAGACCATAGGAGCGAGCCAACCGGGTCACAAACATCCCTCCATACACCCTATCTATATCCCTATCACCTACACTGATCCTCAAATAACTGGCCACCCAAAATGGGATGTTGCAGTAAACATCCTCTGAAAAGATAGTATACAGGTAGAACAGATCAGAGGTAGTGACACGGTGAGTAGTGCCATGACGTGCAGACAGGCTGTATGTGATGCACCTGTGAGCCAACCTAACAATGGGGTCCCTGATCTATGCAGCCCCAGTAGTCGAGGTGTAAACCCCATCTCCTATGGTTGGCCAAAAAGTGACACACCTCATCTCACTCCTCTGAGTCTCCCCATGTAACAACCTCTGCATAAGAGTCCCATCAACCTCTTCCCTAGTATACAATCCAATCCTCCAACCAAACTCAGTAACCGAACACGACCTCATTTCCCCTCCTAGCCTAAAATAGATAGTGGTGCCCGCCATATCCGTCCTAGCCTCAGCCTGATCAAAGCGGAAAGTCGCAAAGAATTCCCTTACCAACTCACTATAAACAATGTCCCTCATTCTAAACATCCTCTCCCATTGAGGACCAGCGAACCCATCAGTGTTGATCCTTCTCAGAAATGTAGCCTCTAAACCTTGGGATCTAAGAAGTTCCCAATCAATAATAGAACCAGCGTCAATGTGGTGATTAGCAAGCTCCAAATACTTTGTGGTGGCAGCATCGTTGTCAAATAGACCCCAACTGTGGACCAATTCCCCGTAATTAACTTGTTGGGACCTGGATGAGCTACCTCTGTGTTGTCTTGATCGCTTACTCATTTTCCTGGAGAAAGTTAGAGCGAACGAAAACAATTAGCAGAAGAATTTTTATCGATTTCTGCTGTCAGATACATCTGACGCCGGCAGGATTGGTCCTGACGCCGTCAGACTTAGCAAAAATCCGACTCATGCAAATGCGAGGGAAAAATCAATTTTCAAACTCTTAACCCATTACCCAAACGCTCCTTTAATCAGGAAACAGGGGTGGGGGGTCAAAGAATCCGAGGCATGATGGGTTTTCTCTAAATTAATGCATGATTTGAGTGAGACAACATCATCAAATGGTAACCCCATTATTACAAGTCACTAAATGGATGGTATTATGATTCGTTAATGAAGGGTCGAGAGTGGGGTTTCGGGCGAAAGGGGTTTTTCAAATTGATGGGTCCTAGGGACAATTGATCGAAAAAGGATGAAGAAGAATCACTTACCAAGTGAAGATTGGATGCGGAAGACGTCGAATTGGAGGTTGGAGAATCGGAGTAGCAGCAGCACTTTGGGTGAGATTTGTGGGGTATGGGTTGAAAGTGATTGGTTTTGGGTTAATATTGCAGATTCATCGAGCTGACGGCGTCAAGAGTTAAATCTGACGCCGTCAGATGCCCGTGTAAGGTGAGGTTTGGAGTAGTTCCATGTCCAGTCCCTGCTCTTTGCGTGAATAACTAAACATTAGTAAAACCCATGATTAGTTATTCCGTTAACGAGGTCCACCAGGGTCGAACATCTCATTACTGTCACGGAAAGAGGTAAGGTTGTAGAAGGGGTCGGGTGACATTTTGGCTAAGTTGATCCCTATGCACGGGTCATTGGTGTGAGAAGAAAGATGTTGTTCCATAGGGGGTTTCAAATCAGTGGTGTTTTTGAGGTGCAACCTCTTTACACCGGGTTTAAAACCAAAAGAACTTTTCTTAGATAGGTTTGGGAATGTGGTTAGCAGGCATCCAACGAAAATGTTATGGAATTGCGAATTCTTTTCTTTCTGAGGATGCTCACGAGAGTGGGGGGTGATTGACGGTGAAGCACTTGGGTAAAGCTTCTTGTTATCCTCTTGGTTAAACATCAAAGGGGTTGAGACCTCGAAGACCTTTTCGATTCTTTTAGGTACGGAATTTTCCTTGATCCTTTCTTTGACCCTTGACATGAATTGGTCAGCGAAATTCATAAACGCTTTATGAGTACTCTCCATGTGTGCTTCTAGGTGCTGGATTTGTTTTTCCTGATTATTCATGAAGGTTACCATTATCCCTTCGAACTTCTCTTGTCGTGAACGTTCAGGAAAATTCTGGTTAATAACCGTATTCCTGCGTAGATTATGATTCCACACGGGTTCAGCAGCAAGTTTCTCAATACTTATTAATTCATTTACCTGCTTCTCGATGCTTCCTAACAACTCTTCTTGGGTGGCACATGCGTAGTCAAGTTTTACCTTGCTTGGGAACATCGGGTCTTCCCATCCTTCCTCTTCGTATTGTGCCAACTCCTCAAGAACTTTCCAGCACTCGTCAACGCTAAGTCTATCTAGCCTACCCTTGGCTGCGTAATCAATGGCTTTCCTTGTTTGATAGTCAACCTTATCGTAAAAGATTTGGATCTGGAGCCATGGTTCGATGCCATGATGAGGGACTTTTCGGAGTAGGTCTTTATATCAAATCCATGCTTCATAAAAGGTTTCATTTTGACGTTGTTGAAACATCAAGATGTCATTTCTAAGCTTAGTAGTTCTCCCCGGTGGGAAAAATTGAGCAAGGAAACGAGTAGTGAGATCATCCCATGTGGTGATGGATCCCGCGGGTAAACGCTCAAGCCATTGACTAGCTTGATCCCGTAGAGAGAATTGGAATAGGCGTAAACGGGTAGTCTCTCTAGTTTCAACACCTAGGTCTATGGAATCTACGATTTTGAGAAAGTCCTTAAGATGTTGGTTTGGATCTTCGGAACGAAGTCCATGGAATGCACATCTGCTTTGCACCAACCGGATGGTGTCGGATCGCAAGGGGGTCACATTGGCTCCGGTGAGCTCAATGGTGTTTCGGTAGCCTTGGTGGCTAGGTCGGGAATACTCTCCTAAGGTTTGGGGCCTAAGGGGTTCTAGTGGTGGATTTTGTTGTGGTGGGATGACGGGTTCAAAGATGTTACCACCTTCCATGATGTCGGATGGTAAAGAGTTACGAACAAAAGCACGAAGAAATAAGATAGACTAAAGAAAACCTAAAAATAAAAATAAAAATAAATCTTACTAGAAAGGAATCTAGCAAGTAGACCTAATAAAAAGAAATCCTAACCTAGACAATAACTATTCCCCGGGCTGCGGCGCCAAAAACTTGATGCGTGGGAATCGCAACAGGCTTTACCTCTCAAGGGATCTCGAGAAGCTTACAACCCCCACCAGGCAGTGTACCTGATCGTTGTAGTATAGTATAGTGACAAGTACCGGGGGATTGATCGTTCAGCTTAGGAATAGTGTCGCTAGGATTAGAAAGCCTAAATACTAGTTCTAAAGGTGAGGGATGATTATTTTTGTGTTTTTATATTTTATGGAAAGCAAGTAAAATCTCGGGTTTTGGAAGAGTGGGCGGAATTAGTTGCTATTCAACTAACCCAATGCTAAGATGCAATCCAAATAAAATACTAAAAATGAAAATAAACTAATTATACTAAGGTTGTGAACAGTAATTGGAGAAAATGTGTTTACTTAGATTTCACTACTCCCTAGATATCTTTTACACGTTAATTACTTGTTATAATTGCATGGATGACGGATCGTATTCCTTAATACCATTCATGGAGTGGCATACATAACTCCCCAATTCTATGAGCTCTTATCTCCTCCTACACCATGCCCAGCACAACTATAGGGATTGTAAACAGTGGCTCATGCACTAAATACAACCAATAAAGACCTAGTACGCCTCGGTTCATGTTTCTTAAGCCGTTCAAGCATGTTACCATTTGGAGATCTGCCAGTTTTCTTAAGCCTAACATATAAATCATTCATCCACAACAAGAATAAACAAGTAATCAACACATAATCAATATCTAGGTTTCATTAGATCTAAGCAAACACAAAAGAGATCTAGCCTAGCATGATAGAATTAAGACAAGAACATGATATAGACAACCAACACATAGACATATTGATTGAATTAGAAGAACACTTATCTTAATTGATCATGCAAGGTATCAAGGGGTTGGAACCCTTGAAAAACCTGTAAAGTTACACCAAAATCATCTTTAGGGTTTCTCCCAAAACTTCTCTTTTTTAATGTGAAAAACTAGAAAACTATATATAGGAAAATAGGGATGATGGCGTCAAGAACAAAGGTGTGACGCCGTCATCTCGCCGCCAAATACTTCCTCGGACGGCCTTGATCTACTTCTGACGCCGTCAAGGCCTAGGCCGTCGCACAAATTACTCTTGACGCCCTGTGTGTGACGCCGTCATCAACTACGGATTTTAATTCTTGGGGTTTTGACGCCGTCAAGAAAAACTCTTGACGCCTTCATGTACTGTTCTCAGCATGGAAAATTGAGACTTTGCCGTTTTCTTCACTTTTATGCTCCAAAAACGTCCAAAATGGCTTCTTTTCCAGAATTCACTCTCCAAGTACCTAAAATCACAAAAGGAACGATTTAGGGCAATATTTGATCAAATAAATTCGGATTTGGGCTTAAATGACCCCCTAAAAACGGACCATTTTTCGCCTCATCAATTATGATAATTGTCAGCAAGAGTCAATGCAATCCATAAAAATGGACAAAATTTTACCTTTTTAAGGTTAAGGAGCGTAGCCGAGAGAGCAATGAACCTGTGGCTTACCTTTTCTCTACTCTTTCCCTGAGCTCAAAAGAAATTTAAATCAAGAAAAAGGGTCAACTTGTGACCTCTAAGCTATATCAAGCAGTGATGTAGATAGAAGATGTTGATAATAACAATATGCTTACATGTAGACACATTATGATAATTGTCAGCAAGAAACAACATAATTCGTAGAACTGAAGAAAATATCCTCGTATGCGCGGACATCACTTACTGGCCTAAAGAAAACATAATTATCGATAGCCACAGGCCGACGAAGAGCGGTTATTTTTAGCTTATCACTTAACGCTGTTTCAGCGTTTACAACACCTTGGGTAACACCAATTTATTTTATACATAGTTTCTTAGGACCAAAATTCGGGTTAAATGTATGTTCAAGCTCATTGGCCAACTTTCTTTTGCCTTTTGCAGACGGCAAAGTTGATTCAACAGTGGTTATAGGTTGTTCTTTATTGGTAACACCGACTAACCCAAGTCCTGCATATAGGTGATAAAGTTATATAATTATAGCATTAAAAAAACACAACTGCCAAAATTGAATAAAACCAAATAAGTTGATATAGTAGACAAACAAATTCTCACCCATGGAACTTCTACGTGATAAACTATCCACTTGGCTACGAACACAGCTGATATGACAATGAGGGGCAGTAGAAACTTTACGAAGTTGTTCTCATTTGTTAGTCACCAAAGTCAAAATTAGGAAAGGCCTTTATTGTACAAACTTCCCCTATCTTTTATTCACTTTAAGTACCACTCTGTGGGTCTATAACAATTTCATGAGTGTATGTTTCAGTTTTATCCGGAACTTGAATTAGTTTTCACCTTTTACATCACTTCTGTCAGGAAAAGCTGTCAAAAAGGAAAAGAGAAAAACCAAAGTTGTTTCAACCGTAGCATAGAAAGATCAAAGTTGATTCAATCATGATAGCTTCTTAGTTCCTGAATGAAACGATAAAACATTTAGGATATTGTTCGTGAAAGGAAACCTGAAGGGGGTTTCTTTGTGGGTCAATGAGAGGAGGTCGAATTTGTGAACCTGAATGAATGCAATGAAATATGTTAATGAGGTTCATTAGCTCAAGTGGTGTAGACTATGCATATAAAGATTACTTAAAATTTGAATATAAAGATTGCTTACTATGTTGGACAAAAGCTTGAGTTTAATAAGGATACTATCAAACAAATTAAAACGTATATGACGTACCAACGATAAAAGAGAATCAGGGAGACCAAACACCCAGCCTGGGTTGCGTAACCCACGAAAAGGTTGTGGATTGACTTCCACCTCTACAATAAAAACACATCATCAAAGCTTAGATGTAACAGTTACAAACCCAAGCATTAGAAACTCAATTGATCCAGTTCATTTATCTAAGATTGGAAATCATTAGATTAACAGAGTAACTCGTCAGATGGGTGCAATAAATACAATCTAAAATTCGGATATGATGATAGAGTAGCATGAATTGAAAGAAATCCGGCCGTGTTAGCTAGAGCACCTGGTATTTACCTCTATGGACGCATACTTTTGCTTTTTGATCGGAGTCGACATAAGAAAAGAATATGGTACCAGGAATAGAAGGCATACACCTCCAATAAAGTAGAAGAGCCGGCTTCCATGGGTTGCTGCTGCGGTACCTCTGCTTGGGAAAGGAAACAATTACCACAGGCTTGGGCATTAGAAAGGGAAGGCACCCCAAAAATGAGAAAGAAAATATATGAGATAAGGAGTACCACATATATACAAAAGAGTATACAATGCCATAAAGAACTGCATGAGTGTGGGCTAGGAAATTTGAACTACTGAACAGGAGCAGCAATATTCAATTGTATTACCTTCATAGACACGCCTCCTTCGTTTATTCCTTTCGAATGAGGTAACAGAAGGTTGTCCAGCTACCTGTCCTGCAATCCGGCCAAAAGATAATCTCAATGTCACTTAAGTCCAAATAATTGCAACAACTATGCGCCACACTATCCAGCTTACCGTTTGAACCTTGAACATACACAACAAACTCCATTTAAATAGAAAGTAGTTGTGGCAGGCGTAGATGCACTCTAGAGCAATGCTCGTCAGGTTCACGAATGACCCCCGTCGCAAAATCCAATATCATTGAATCAATGTGAGGGGCTGAAGGTGCGGTTACAATGTCGGCATATAATCATCAGGCCCACGAATGATAACAAATGTTATGTTTGAGATCTTGATGACCACGAATATTTTACATCTTCCCTGCAAGAAAGGTTCAAATCAAAGCATCATATTCTCAACAATAATCAATTGATGACTTAATTCATCATAAGGTAAATCATTCATTTTAAACATAACCATGATTATTTATACATTTATAACAGCGTTTTTGTACAAAAATTTGCTGATATTAGGAGCTGTCGCTTTGTATGCGGCTACACGCAAGATCAAGTATCAACAATGGCGATGAAACCTGCAACTTATTTGAGACTGTCAATTGTTTCTGTTTGTTGGGAAGCAACAATTTGTGGAAATAGACACATAAAACACTTACCTTTTCCACTTCATCATCTCAGTAACCTAATTATTAGAATGGAGATCGAAATCATCCTCTTCATCAAATAATAAACCGTAAAAAATTATTGTACCTTAGAATCATCATAAATTCTTTATAATGGTTAGCTTAACTTGTAAAAATATATAGTTAACCATCAGTTTTGATCACTATATATAGGAGTTGAGAGACACGCTACATGTAGCTTTTTTTAATCGTCAAATCATAAACACCTCAAAACCTCATTTGGATCATAGAACTTGTGAGTAATTAAGTACATACCATGCATGCCTTTTTTAGGGTTCATGTAATTCATAAACATAGCCCTTAAAAAATCTGTTCGATTATCAACTGCAAAACAACCTCTAGGCTAACAATAAAAAAATCTAATAACAAAATTGCACACCCTTTTGACATATAATTGAAAAACCTAAATCACTTTTAAACAAACTCAGCAAATTGCATGTTAAAAATCATACCTTTTGAACAAAGATGTATACGTGAAGGACGTTATTATTTTCTCCATCAACAAACTAAGAAATTGGTTATTATGAAAGGATAGAAGAACTAACCATGCTCGTTGAAACTCATGATGTAGAAATTTTTGAGGCCTCGTAATTTACATAATAAAGATAGATGGACACACCAGATCGTTAATGTGTGTTTTAGGGTTACAATTTGGTAAGATCACACTGAATAATATCCTTGTTTCAAAATTCTGGAAAAAAGTTATCCTATATAGATTTTGATATACACAATCTCACCAAAAAAATGTGGTGTTTCAATGGTTAGATACAACATATTATCTAAATGGTATTGAGTTCGAATCCTTGTGAATGTTTTTTAAAAAAAAATATAAAAAAAACGTTTTCCGAATATGTTGAATTTAGAAATTAGCTTATATGTTTAATTTAAAAATTAGCTTACATGTATGTATTGTGATGACATGGCAGAAATTGAATTACATGGCAATGACTGGACATTGAGGTGGCAATATGCGTGTAACGCCTCCTGTTATATATATATATATATATATATATATATATATATATATATATATATATATATATATATATATATATATATATATATATATGTATGTATGTATGTATATATATATATATGTATGTATGTATGTATATATATATATATATATATATATATATATATATATATATATATATATATATATATATATATATATATATATATAGGGAAGGGATCAAGTAAGAAGAATAATTAAAATAAGAAGGGTAAGAAGTAATTCTAGCCACACATTTCAAATTAAGAGGGAAAATTTGAAGGAAGATGCATCCATTTTTGTAGGTGCATTTAAAATGTGTGGTTGTGGCTACTTCTTATCATTCATATTTTAATTATTATTCCTACTTGATCCTAACTATATATATATATATATACACACACACACACATTGATCCTTAAAACATTCGATCTATTATCATATCCAATTTCTTCCAATCAAATGTGCCCTTAGAAGAAACATTCGACATAACAAATGGCAGAGGCTACTGTAAGTCTGTTAACATGCAGATTATCATTTACACATGCTGACATATATGCAACGTAAAATTCAAAACTGCTTGGTCACTCAAAGCTTAACTATTGAAAGTTTTTTTTTCATCTCCTTTTATTTTTGCTTGATATAACAAACCAGCTTTTATTATATAATGGATTGAACCTTTAGATTGGTTTTGTAATTTGTATAACCCCTTGGCCGCAACACTTAGATTTTTTTAACACATAGAAAAATGGTGGAAAAAAAATATATACCAAACAAGGGTAAAACTGTATTAACCCTTTTATAAATTTGAAAATTTAAAGTGATAATATTGGTTTTGTAATGCAGCTTGATGATATAGTGAGCCCCAAACAGAAAATAACAAAACTGTTTGAGGCATCAATAAAGACTATTGCTCCTGATGAGCCAAACATAGTGCCTTTAATTCTTCCATGGTCCAAGAACGGAGCTAATGATTACCAATGATATACATCATTTCTCATACTTATGGATGGTTTATATCTGTGTATATTGTTTTTTCATGTATACTGTAGCATACGTTTAACTTTTTCGGTTAGTACTTAAATAGGCAAGTTTGAGTAGTTTTATCTGCATCATTTTGTATTGTTAAGTACTAATGTGTCAATTGCAGCAGCATTAGGTACTTATGGTCCAGATTAAAAGACAATGGTACAAAATTTGAAGATCCAGAATATGTTCGACAGGTAGCTTACAAAATTTATCGAATTAGTCACAGACTCGCAGCAAAAATGGCTCTTAAAAAATTGATGTTGTGGTCCTTGTGGTGTATATAAATCTATGTTTATATGAAAATCACCACCGATTTCGCAAACTTATATTGTTAACTACTTTATTTACCGAAAAGCTTTTTATGATATTGCGTTACAAAACCGCTTGAATGTTGTTATTTTGATTACTTTTCCTTCTCTATTTACTTTCTGAATTTGATATATTATAAATGCTGGATATATAGAGTAGACTGTATTCTGTTATATGGTTCAATGTGATCTTTCTAATATCCAGGCCATACAGAAAAATATTCCAATAACCGACATGATAGAATCATTCGATGTACCTAGTGTCCTAGGGTAGAGCGACAATACTGCTTCAGAGAGAACTTCGAGGCGCAGTCAATTTGGAGAGTAACACCATCATTTATAAATGTTATATTGTCAAAGCAGTGGATGGCGAAGGTATTTGTTGTAATCTTGTTTTTTGAAATTACCTTACTTTTTGCGTAGCTCAAAGTTCTTAGTTTCATGCCAGCAGGGAATCCAAAAAATGTTAATAGATGGTATAGAAACATGGGCACCAAACCCTCCTGCCCAAAGGGCAATAGTAGACTTTTCAACGCCCACTATGGCATAAATGCATGTGGATCAACTACGATCAACTATTATTGGGGACATGTTAGCACATATGCTTGAGTTTTCTAAAGTTGAAGTGCTTCGAAGAAACGATGTTAGAGATTTGGGTTCTCAGGTACATTGAAGTTGTTCTTGTTGCGTGAATTCCGTTATACTAAATACTAAAATGTTGTAGACTTGTATCCAGTCAGTTTGTAGCATGTGTATTTCTATGGGTGTTTGTGACAACTGTTGTTTGTGTTTCATAAATCAAAAATTATTTTCATCTTGTAAAAAAGTGTTTAAACATTATTATTATATTTTTATTTTTATTTTTTTACAGTGTGGAATGTTGATCGAGTACTTACTGGAAATGGTCCCTTACAGGGAAATTAATGATCAAGATTTTAGAAGGTTTGAGGTGAGTAAATTTACATTGAAATAACACCAACGGTGAGATTTCGTTGTTATTTAAATAACTCACTTTTCCGGTATCAAATAGCTTCATATTCTTTGGATATCATTGATAGTTCTGATTTCTTACAAAATAGCATTTTCTTGACATATGATATATTAAAGTGTAGTGTAAGAATCTGATTTATGCTTATCTTGACTTGTTTATTATTTAAATAGGTATTTTTAATGGCGTCAAAACAGACATATGATGATTTCAAAAAGAGAGCCTGGTATGTGTTAATTCACATACCTTTTCATGGCCAAACACCGACCCAAATAGACTAATTATGCTAACAAATGCCAAAGATTGTGTGTTTTTATGTTTATGAATGTGCAGGAACGGATATTTCACAAAATGATGAAAAATAACAAAAAAAAACCGACAAAAACGAGCACGAGAGTAGAATGAGTCAGAAAGTCAAGCTAGAAATCATTTTGAGCTTATAAAGTCCCCAGAGATTGATTTATGTGCAAGAATGATCCTTGTGAAAAGTTTTAAGAAATTGCAAGATTGGTCCCTATACTTTTCAAAGTTTACATAATCAGTCCCTCATGGAAATTTATGAAGAAAAGTCAGATTCAACCTTTAAATATCCAAAGATGGCAATTTATACCCTTGGAGTTCAGTTTTGGAACAATAACAGAAAAGGTTCTCATAGTTCCAATAATTACATAATTGGTCCTTGAATTCATTTGTTACAAAGTCTAAATATGCAAAGTCCAAAAATTTAATCTAATTCCTAATATCAAAAGCCCAATCTCATTACCCAAGCCCAACAAGCCATGGTCAAAGTTATCACACCGGGTCAACAAAAGTTACGATAAAAAAGGGGTCAAACTTTAATAAAATATTACCCCGCCTCTAGTTTTTCCCCAATTCCCATTTACTCAGGTCACGATGAACCCTAGCTCCCAATTACAATTAATTACCATGATTAAGGGCAAGGTGGTCAAATCAATCAAGTTTCTAGAAGATTGTGTGATGTCAGGAGTGTGTCAGAAGCAAAGAAGCACACGGGGGGCTAAGTGGCAGGCTGCTATTGGGTTGGACGCATCATTGGGTATGATCCAAGGGTTATTATCAAGAGGGAAAGGATTAGATGGTGATCAAGGGCTCTCAGAGGATCAAAACAAGCGCAGGTCTCACGGATTGCCAGCTTGGCAATCCGAGACCCCAACCCTCACTCCTCTCCTATATAAAGAGGTCTTTATTAGCCATTTGGAGTGTGTAGAAAATAGGTAGTGAAACTCTGTCAAAATTTCAGTAGAATGTATTTAGCATAGTTATTGTAATGTTCATTTTAAGTTTTTAATAAAAGTTTCAATTTCCTTTTATATCTTTTAGCTTATCAATCATTTCAAAGTGCTTATTCTGCCTTATTACTTTCTTAATTTGTTCAAACTTAGCTGTTATTAGCTTAGTTACTGGTACTTTCATTTCAACTTTAGCCATTTACAGAAAAGGAAAATAAATAAAAAATCAGAAAAATTATAAAAATATAAAAAAAAATGTTTCAAATCAGTGTTTATAGTTTTTGAATAAGCTGCACTAGCTTATACTCAGCTTATACAAGCTTTCTAGCTTGATATAATCTGTGTTCATTTCATTCTCTCAAAAAGAGTTTTGGTCAACTGAAGTCAAAGGACTCAGATCCTGTGTTCCTGAGGTGTATTTGGATAAGCTAGGACAGAAAGGGAAGGTCCTGCCTATCCTAGAGATAGGCAAGCTCAGTGAGTCCCCCTCTGTTCATGCTGAGGGGGAGTTAATTGGTAATAAATTTTTCATCAATCTCTATTTGTAGTATATGTAGTATCTGATTTAGTTTGTTAAGTGCATTAGATTACTGTTGCATTGATTTGTAGTGGAATTGTTGTTGTAGATCTATAGTTCAGTTTGTTTAATCTTAGTAGTTTACTGATTGCTTAGATCCGAGTTGTTATAGCTTCATATTGATCATCTGTTTTTCAGAATTTTAAAAGTAGTTGAGATAGATTGATTTAGCATTTAAGTGTTGAAAGAATTGTGGTTGTTGAGGAATTTTATTTTGAGATTGACTGAGTTGATTGATGATTGTTTGATCATTTTGGATTGAATCTGTGTAACTTACTTATTGAGTAACTGTATCTTGAATCTGAGTGATTGTGGTTCATTTGGCTTGTTTATTCATCATCTGATCTTGATTTGTGGCTTGGATTGGTTAAAACTTGATTTGCTGCTTTGATTTAGCAAATCTGTCACTAACAAGGAGTGTTTGGATCTGCAAGTTGCTGATTGTTATAGTTGTTTGACTGAAGTTGATTGAGTTCACTTAGGACATATTAGAATAGTAATAGTTGTTTGAACCATAAAATTTATAGTGTAGTTTACTATTAGTCAAAATTAGTTTAATGTTACATTAACAGTTAAGTAGATTAGAGATTAGTTAGTAATATTGGAGAGATAGTTATAAAATAGATAAAACTAGTTTAATCTAGTCATATAATAGTTTAACAATTCAATTAGGAGTAAATTTGAGAAAAAGAGTTTAAGTTTAGTCAAAATAATAGTGCAAGTAAAAGTAAACTGATTCATTGGATTTTTGGGTCATTAGCTGCTATACTTGTTTGAATTTAGAGTAGTAAACATTAGTTTTTGGTCTGAATATTGCTTGAACTTGAATCTAAATAGTGCTATTTTTCTTTTGCCCCCATTTAATTGCACTTTGGAGCTTATTGGAAGAGCTTATTGAGCCTGTTTATAAGCCTGTTTGAGACAGGGTTCTGTTTTAGCTTTATAGGCCTGCAATTGATCATTTGAGCCTATTTCTGTGTTTGCTGATTGTTTATGAGATTAATGAAAGTAGATTTAGGATTGTGTATCATTGATTTGCTTCTGTACCAATCTGTGCTTATTCTGCCTAATAAGTAAGCTTATATTTTGAGCTTATTGCATATATTTTTGTGATTTGAGGAGTTCTGTGATTGCATTTGATCATAACATTGCATTTCTGAGCATTTTACATCATCTTAAGTCTGAGTTTTAAGATTAATACATTTTGGTTCACAAGTGCTTTTAAATAAGCACTTGTGAATAAGCAGTTGGTCCAAATAAACACTAATTTAGCTTTTTTTCAATTCAAATTTTTTCTCCAAGTTCATTTTATTATTTTTGATTTTCTGAAAATTTTCCAGAATTTTCCAAGTAGTTTTAGTATTTTCTTAATTTTCTTTTGATTTTAATCATTTTTAAATAGTTTTAAATAAACAAAAATACATAAAAATTCAGAAAAAGCTGTGAAAAATACAAAAATATTTTAGAAAATTCTTTTATAATATTTTAGATTTTTCAGAACTAAATTTTCATTTTTCCTCTTTACTTTTCTATTTTCTTCCATTTTTAATTCATTTAAAATTACAAAAATCAAAATAAATTCATAGAAATTAAAAGAAAAGTCAAAAAAATAATTTTCTTTTCCTGGAAATTCATTTTAGTAGTTTAAGATTTTTAGGAAATTATTTCACTTTTGTAGGATCATTTTTCGTTAAAGGATTACGTTTTAATAAACGCGTTTGCATTTCCGTTTTTACGTTTTTAACTTTGGTGCATATCTAGCTTGTACTCTTTGCATATTTCATCATTGTTTGTTGATAATTGAATTACTTGATCACTATTTTTTCTTTTACACTTTTCAATTCACGGTTTTCACGAATCAATATTCTTGATTCCATTCACCTTCACTCGAATACGACTCGAGTGATCCGTATTTCACGCGGATCATTTCAATACTATACTAGTATACTATAATTAGTTGATTTTCACACAATCAATTTTTGGCGCCGCTGCCGGAGAAGGTCAAAGTGAGTTTTTGAATATCGTTTTGAAAAAATAATCATGTTTTGTTAAGCCTTCCTATATTTTGTATATATTTCTATAAAAATTGAAAAATTCAAAACACTTTTCCTAAAGTGTTTACAAAAATACCAAAAAAATAATAAAGTTACAGCATCGACTCTCCCGTGAAAGGGAGGGCGTTGTAAACAAAAAAAGTATCACAATATAACAAAAACGTGAAATTAGTTGTTTATCGGATTATTTCAATTACTACAACCGATTAAGTGGGAAATACGGAAGCTAAAACATTAAATTGCTAGCTGAAGAAAGAAACACTCATCTTTCCCGTCCCGTCGCGCGTGGTTTTGAAAGAAACGGTTTCGATTAACGTAACATTTTATTAAAAAAACAAAAGAAATAAAAGTTTTTGAGATAAAAATAAAAACAAAAAGATTTTTCTTTTCTTTTTCTTTTTCTTTTAGATTTTGCTTTTGGTGTATGCACACCCGCTCTTCTTTTGAGAGTCTTATATCACCTTTGTCAAACCCCGAGAGGGTAATTCGACACACACACCGTGTCCATTTCCCTAACGTTGTGGAAATGGATCCGATTAATCAACACCCTCCAGTGGGTGGAGATGAAAACCAACACATGCCGGCTCCCGATCTCCGAACGATGGAGTAGCTGTGCCAACCCACGATGCATGGTAGAGGTGGCCCGATTGCCCCTCTAAATATTGAGGCTACGGATTTTGGACTTAAGCACCACGTGATACAACAAGTCCAAAATTCATGCCAATTTCACGGATTACCGGGTGACGATGCAAACAAGCATATTGACAAATTTTTAACCGTCACCCAAAATATGAAACAAAACGGGGTCTCCGATGACGCCCTCCGTCTCTCTCTCTTCCCCTATTCTCTAACGCATCATGCCACCGCTTGGTTTGATAGTCTTCCCAGGAACTCGATTCATACTTTCAATGAAATGGTATCTAAGTTCCTGGCGAAGTATTTTCCACCATCAATGGTGACGAAGTTGAGAAACGATATTAGCAATTTTCGACAACTTCCCGATGAGTCTTTATTCGAGGCTTGGGAACGTTACAAGCTTGCCATTGATCATTGTCCAAACCATAACATGCTTCTCGTTACTATCATTGATACATTTTATAATGGTTTGACTTTACGACATCGGGACACGATCAATGCTGCAGCTGGTGGTACTTTCATGAAACGTCGTCCTGAGGATTGTTACGAGCTAATTGAGAATATGACGGCCCATTACAACTATTGGGATTCCTCAGCCGAGAGGAATGAGCCAATAAGATCGACTGTGACTTTAAACTCTTCTTATTCGCATAATCCCGAGTTAGCCGTTATGAATAAGAAACTTGATGATTTGTCGACAGCAATGTTAAGAATGTATCAAATGATGTTGAATCAAGTTAAGAACACGCAAGTCAATATGGTTAATACCGGTTGTGAGATTTTTGGAACGATTATTTGTTGTAATTACTTTTATATTAGTGTTAAATGACCCCTAATTTGTATTTTGATTAGAATAAAAGCGCATTTGCTTGAGGACAAGCAAATCTCAAGTGTAAGGGTATATGATGAGGCGAAAAATGATCCGTTTTTAGGGGGTCATTTAAGCCCGGAATTGAATTTATTTGATCAAATATTGCCCTAAATCGTTCCTTTTGTGATTTTAGGTACTTTTGGAGTGAATTCTGGAAAATGAAGCATTTTGGACGTTTTTGGAGCATAAAAGTGAAGAAAACGGCAAAGTCTCAATTTTCCTTGCTGGGAACAGTACCTGACGGCGTCAAGAGCATTTTGATGACGGCGTCAAGAGCAAAAGTGGTGACAGTCTAGTAGAAATGTGACGGCGTAAAAGCATGGCCGTCAAGAGCAAAAGTGGTGACGGCCCAGAACAACATTACACATGACGGCGTCAGATCTGGATCTAGGCAATCTGATTTTATTTTTGGCGGCGGGTTGACGGCGTCAGAAGTTTCTTCTTGACGCCGTCACCTTAGGAAATCTATATATAGTCTTTGTAATTTTCATTCAATAGGGAGGACAATTTTAGGGACGAGTTGAATAAACCCTAGCTCGACTTTTACAGTATTTTCAAGGGTTTTCACCCCTTGAAACCTTTCATGTTCAATTAAGATAAGTATCCTTTCAATTCATTCAATATGTCTGTGTGTTGTTTGAACATATCTTACGCTTATCTTGATTTTACCATGCTAGGCTAGATCTCTTGTGTGTTTGATTAGATGTAATGAAACCTAGATGTTGATTATGGGTTGATTGCTTGTTTATAGTTGTAATAGATGAATGATTTCGATGTTAGGCTTAAGAAAACTGGCAGACTTCCATAGTGTAACTTGCTTGAACATCTTAAGAAACATGAACCAATGCGTACTAGGTTTTTATGGTTGTATTTAATGCATGAGCGAATTCTAGTGATCCCATGTTAGGAGCTTCTTGCAGGCTCGACATAGGAGTGAAGTAGTAGCTTATAGAGTTGGGGAAGTACGTACGCCACCCCACGACTGGTATTAAGGAATATAACCCGTCATCCAAGCAACTGTAACAAACTATCAACCTGTAAAAGATATCTAGGGAGTAGTGAAATCTAAGTAAACACAATTTTCCCATTTATTGTTCACACCATATTAGTAATTAGCTTTATTTTCATTTTTGTTATTTTATTTTGATTGCATCTTAGTTATTGGGTTAGTTGACTAGCAACTAATTCCGCCCAATCTTCCAAAACCAGAGATTTTTACTTGCTTTCATAAAAACATAAAAATACATAAAGAATCATCCCTCACCTCTAGACCTAGTTTTTAGGCTTTCTAATCCTAGAGACACTATTCCTGAGTTGAACGATCAATCCCCCGGTACTTGTCATTATACTATACTACAACGATCAGGTACACTGCCTGGTGGGGGTTGTAAGCTTCTCGAGATCCCTCGAGAGGTAAAGCCTGGTGCAATTCCCACACATCAAGTTTTTGGCGCCGCAGCCCAGGGAATAGTTATTGTCTAGGTTAGAATTTCTTTTTATTAGGTCTTCTTGCTAGATTCCTTTCTAGTAAGATTTTATTTTTATTTTTAGGTTTTTTTTAGTCTATCTTATTTCTTCGTGTCTTTGTTCGTAACCCTTACCATCCGACATCATGGAAGGTGGTAACATCTTTGAACCCATCAACCCATCACAACAAGACCACCCACAAAACCCACCACTAGCTAACCAACCTCTTAGGCCCCGAACCTTAGGAGAGTATTCCCGACCTAGCCACCAAGGCTATCGAAGCACTATTAAGCTCGCCTAAGGAGCCAATGTGTCCCCCTTGCGATTGGACACCATCCGGTTGGTGCAAAGCGATGTGCATTCCATAGACTTCGTTCCGAAGATCCTAATCAACATCTCAGGGACTTCCTTAAAATTGTAGATTCTATAGACCTTGATGTTACAACTAGAGAGTCGACCCGATTACGCCTATTCCAATTCTCTCTACATGATCAAGCTAGTCAATGGCTTGAACGTTTACCCGCAGGATCCATCACCTCATGGGATGATCTCACCACTCGTTTCCTTGCTCAATTTTTCCCACCGGGGAGAACTACCAAGCTTAGAAACGATATCTTGATGTTCCAACAACGTCAAGGTGAAACTCTATATGAAGCATGGACTCGTTTCAAGGACTTACTCCAAAAAGTCCCTCATCATGGCATAGATCTTTGGCCCCAAGTCCAAATCTTCTATAACCATATCGATCTCTCCACAAGGCGAACCATTGACCAATCGGTCGGTGGCAAGCTACGTGATCTAAGTGCGGAAGAATCATGGGAACTCATAGAAGATCTTGCTCTCTATGACAACGAAAATTGGAATGATCCCCGTGATTTGAACAAAACGGTCAAGGAAATATCTTTGCCTTCGAACAATTCTAGCACTCCCGACCGTAGGATCATGGAACTTTAGGACCAAGTCAAGTGTCTCATGAAATCTTACGAAGCTCCTAAGCCTTCAAGCCAAGTGAACAAAATCACTTCTTCATGCGAATTATGTAGTGGTCCCCATGACACTCGTGATTGCGTGGAACTCCCCGGAACAGCTTTTGCGGACTACGCATCCTCGCGTACCGACGAAGCGGGAGATAAGTGGTACACTTTCAAACCCGAGCCAAACCCTTACGGTGATTCCTACAACCCTTCTTGGAAAAATCACCTGAACCTTAGGTGGAAGCAAAACCAAAACAATTCTTCTAATCCGCTTAATCGTTACCAACCCAACGGTCTACCCTCTAATCGTACTTTCAACAACAATCCTTCTAACAACTATGGTAGTACCAACAATCTTGATGGATTGATGTCCAAATTTATGGCATCTCAAGAAGCTCGCATATCCAAGTTTGAAGCCGATTTCAAACAAAAGCAAAGCGAGATGACCACCAAAATCGACACATTGTTGAAAGTTCTCAATGACCGAGAAATGGGAGCACTCCCAAGCGACACGGCAAGAACCCGAAACTAAACGTTAATTCCATATCATCAGTTTCGTCACCCACTTCTTGTCCGCAATACTACTCGGTTAAATCAATGAGCGCGTGTTTCAAGCAAAACCAAATTCTTCAAAAAGACCAATCAAATGAAACACCCGATATCAAACCGGTCAAAAGCATAGTTGAAACACCTCCTACGCAAGACCTTGACGATGAATTCAAGGAGCTTCACCTTGAACGCCCCGTCATTAATGTCTTAGCCCGTGCTCCCTACTATAGTGCCCTCCTAGAAAAATATGAGAAATTTAAACTAGGTAAAAATGGGACCGCCTTCGTTCAAAACAAGTTACCTAAAAAGCTTGATGATCCGAGTATATTTGTTTTGCCTTGTAAGATAGGAAGATCTGAAGCTTTCGACACACTAGCCGATTTAGGGTCAAGCCTCAACTTGATTCCCTTATTCCTTTTCACCACCCTCAAGCTAGGAAAGTTAGAGGAGACGGAGGTATTAATTGGTCTAGCAGATGGGAGTATTACCCACCCGGTTGGGATGATTAAAGATGTAGTTGTTCACGTAGGGAAGTTAACTATTTTAGCAGATTTTCACGTCCTGGATATGGTTAGTGATACTACATGCCCTTTATTAGTAGGAAGAGGATTTTTAGCAACTTCTAGCGCCATAATAGATCGTAAGGAGTCTAAGATAGCGGTAGGTGAGGGCGATACTTGGTCGGTATATGATGTTAAGAAACATAGCTATGACTGTGAGGATGAACCAACACCACATTGGGTAGAGATAAATAGGAGACCATCTAGATATGGACCTTGGGTAGAAAGAAACTTTATAGGACCTCAACGCCCTATCAATCTAGAAAAATATTTCATCGATAAAACACATTCGGTGGAACAACACATAGCTAGAGATGAAGAGTTAGACCCTTTTGAGGACCCCCTTGTCGTTAGGAAAATGATTGAGTTCTTGAGCGTAATGCCTATTAATATAGAGATGAATAAATGGAAAAGAGAGGGGGATAAGTGTAAATGGAGGTGGGACAAGCCACCTAAGGAAGGTGACGGATCATGGCATATGAAGATGATTTTGTATGATCCGGATGGAGAAAAGTTTGAAAGGTCATACCGCACTAAGAAAACTGATAGGAAGTTGAAACCTAAGTTTGATCCCAAAGATGTCCTCAATGAGGAACTCACCCATGTCACGTAATAACCCATGACCTTGAGTCTAGCTACAAGACTCGTAAATAAAGAAAAGCGCTTCTTGGGAGGCAACCCATGTTTTGTGTGATTTTTATTTTGTTTGATTGTTGTTTGTTTCCGTATGCATGCTTTATTTTTATTGTTGGTGGATCATGTTTCAAACTAAAATGGTGAAAATACTTTATTTTGTCGTTTGGCTTTGTCTTAACTTCATCCAAAGGTATTTCGCAAAAGATAAGCGTAAGGGGAACCCCAAATATGTTTTTAAGAAACAAAATTGATCATGATTCTCCACAATATTAAATGGACATGTATATATCTATTTGTTAGAGTCAAATGCTTGTATCGAGTCATAATGATGTTTTGCAGGATTTTCCAAGAAGTAGGACATAAGTTTTCCAGAAATTTTCCAGAAACTTAAGGTGAAGATTTCTGCAGGTCACTTCTGATGGCGTCAGGAAGAAATTCCTGATGGCGTCATGTGTAAAATTCTGGAAATTTTGCTAGTTTTGTTTTTCTAACGGAGTCTTAAAGTTTTTGTTAATTCTTTAGTTCTATAAACTCCAGGAAATCTGCAAACATTCATTCCACAAGCATTATATCTTACTTTGTTTTCTAGGATTTGTTATCATATATAGATTGCCGCCAATTTTACGCGAGGTTGCCTTGTTTGTTTTCTCAGGTTTAACAAGTTATGTATGACAAGAAGATGATTTATATTCTGGAAGGGAAGATTTGATTGTTCATTTTCTTGGAGGAAGATCAAACCTTGTTGACACACTATCCATACCGAGTGAATCATGGGAGTATTTGATTTCATCCTTTTAACTGTTTTACTTTTACATTCTTTAATTGAACATTGGGGACAATGTTCATCCTAAGTATAAGGGGAGGGTAAATGATGATACTTTACAGGATACACTTTCACTTGAGTTTGTTTGTTTGATGTAGATGTGTAATAAAACTATGAGAAATACTTGTTAGTGTAATTTTAGCGCCAAATTTTAATTTTTTACAAAATTTAGGAGTGAAACTTTAGCCATAGCAAGCGTCTCATGGATAGGAGATTGTATGACTAGCACAAAACCGTATCATTCCGAAAAATTTTCCACCCAAATACGTGAGGTTCGCCTTTAGATTTGATAGGAAAAGCATTTACTATTAGTGCTTATGAGTGTACCGGTAGCATTTAGATTCTAGAACTTGCGTTAGTGATGCATCCCGAGACCACTAGTGAGACTACATTCGTGTAGTAGGATTTACTACATGATAAGAGGCATTAGGATCACCCTTGTGTTAAACCCGTATCATAATTACTTGACCATTTAAGTCATATTACTTGGCTAGTTAAGTCAACTAATGTTTCCCACACCATTAGCGTTGTACTCATTTTTAGTACACGAAACCCCTAGTACACCCCTCTGAGCCTATCTTTTCGTTTCTAACTTTAAGCATCTTACTTAAAGGAAGAATTTGTTACACCCCACTTAAATGTACACCCAAATCGCCTTAGCCTTCCGTGTATGCACTCATCTTTAGTGCATTATTGTTATTTGTTAAACCCTTAGTTAATTATCTAATTGATTACATGGTTGCTAAGTCGAGTCATATCCTTGTACATATTGTTTTGGGACTATTGGGACTCATGGGTAAAGTACTTGTGTTATGGAGTAATGGGGAATAACATCATATTATTACCCCCATATGTGCGTTAATCTTAAAAGTACTCCAAGCGTTTTGATTATCTTGATTCGAGTCATTAGATTAGTTTATTGTAAAGTATGTAAAAATTCAAGTGCAAGGGGAATGTTCATTCCCTATGATGTATTATTTTGGGTAGGGTAAGAGTGCATGCAATTCAAAAAAAATAAATAAATAAATAAGAAAAATAAGAAAAAGAGAAAAAAAATGGAAAAAGAAAAAGAGAAAAAACATACGGACTACCATCCCATTTCATTCTATGTTTGTTTTATGTTTTTGTTATTTTTCATTCATTAGCTTAAGTCGAGTCGAGTCTTGGCTTAGCAACGCCATATTGTACATGTAATTAACCAAGACAATTAACTCGCCACCAGTAAAGATTGCCATATCCAACAAAACCGTGTATTCCATATCCCTACACCTAACGTTATAACCCTTTAAAAGACCTCTTTGATAGTTTATCCTAGGTGCTTACGCCATGTGCTAGAGGTTTGATGCTTTCCCAAGCCTATGGTAATCTATTTTGCTATGACAGGTAGTGAGAGATGTTTTCCATTTTTATATTGTGATATATACTTTATTACACCCGAGAGATGTGAGTATCTAAACACTATTTGTGAGGTGCTAGTGTATGACCTCCGTGCTTGTCTTTAGTCTTTAGTGGAACGATTATTTGTTGTAATTACTTTTATATTAGTGTTAAATGACCCCTAACTTGTATTTTGATTGGAATAAAAGCGCATTTGCTTGAGGACAAGCAAATCTCACGTGTAAGGGTATATGATGAGGTGAAAAATGATCCGTTTTTAGGGGGTCATTTAAGCCCGGAATTGAATTTATTTGATCAAATATTGCCCTAAATCGTTCCTTTTGTGATTTTAGGTACTTTTGGAGTGAATTCTGGAAAAGAAAGCATTTTGGATGTTTTTGGAGCATAAAAGTGAAGAAAACGGCGAAGTCTCAATTTTCCTTGCTGGGAACAGTACCTGACGGCGTCAAGAGCAAAAGTGGTGACGGTCCAGTAGAAATGTGACGGCGTCAAAGCATGGCCGTCAAGAGCAAAAGTGGTAACGGCCCAGAACAACATTACACATGACGGCGTCAGATCTGGATCTAGGCAATCCGATTTTATGCGGGTTGACGGCGTCAGAAGTTTCTTCTTGACGCCGTCACCTTAGGAAATCTATATATAGTATTTGTAATTTTCATTCAAAAGGGAGGACAATTTTAGGGACGAGTTGAATAAACCCTAGCTCAACTTTTACAGTATTTTCAAGGGTTTTCACCCCTTGAAACCTTTCATGTTCAATTAAGATAAGTATCCTTTCAATTCATTCAATATGTCTGTGTGTTGTTTGAATATATCTTACGCTTGTCTTGATTTTACCATGCTAGGCTAGATCTCTTGTGTGTTTGCTTAGATGTAATGAAACCTAGATGTTGATTCTGGGTTGATTGCTTGTTTATAGTTGTAATGGATGAATGATTTCGATGTTAGGCTTAAGAAAACTGGCAGACTTCCATAGTGTAACTTGCTTGAACGTCTTAAGAAACATGAACCAATGCGTACTAGGCTTTTATGGTTGTATTTAATGCATGAGCGAATTCTAGTGATCCCATGTTAGGAGCTTCTTGCAGGCTCGACATAGGAGTGAAGTAGGAGCTTATAGAGTTAGGGAAGTACGTACGCCACCCCACGACTGGTATTAAGGAATATAACCCGTCATCCACGCAACTGTAACAAACTATCAACCTGTAAAAGATATCTAGGGAGTAGTGAAATCTAAGTAAACACAATTTTCCCATTTATTGTTCACACCATATTAGTAATTAGCTTTATTTTCATTTTTGTTATTTTATTTTGATTACATCTTAGTTATTGGGTTAGTTGACTAGCAACTAATTCCGCCCACTCTTCCAAAACACGAGATTTTTACTTGCTTTCATAAAAACATAAAAATACAAAAAGAATCATCCCTCACCTCTAGACCTAGTTTTTAGGCTTTCTAATCCTAGCGACACTATTCCTGAGTTGAACGATCAATACCCCGGTACTTGTCACTATACTATACTACAACGATCAGGTACACTGCCTGGTGGGGGTTGCAAGCTTCTTGAGATCCCTCGAGAGGTAAAGCCTGGTGCAATTCCCACGCATCAAGAACCCCCATCAAAGTGCTCTTGAGAACAAGGAAATCACTGAAACATTTCCTCTCGAGACACTTGGGAGTGTGACTAAAATTGACCAAATTACCCCATGGTTCGCCGATTTTGCGAATTACCATGCGGGGAATTTCATTAGGAAAAGGATGTCATCCCAACAAAAGAAGAAATTCTTTAAAGATGTCCAACATTATTTTTGGGACGACCCCTATTTGTTCAAAGTCTGTGCGGATCAAGTGATCCGACGATGTGTTCACGGTACGGAAGCCATTGAAATTCTTAAGGCATGCCATAGTGGACCCACGGGGGGGACATCATGGTGCCAACTTCACCGCAAAGAAAGTGTTCGATTCCGGCTTATATTGGCCGACGATATACCGGGATGGCCATGAATTGGTGAAATCATGTGATTCTTGCCAACGTCAAGGGAAAATTTCTCAAAAATATGAAATGCCACAAAATGCTATTCAAGTTTGTGAAATTTTTGACGTTTGGGGCATCGATTTCATGGGGCCATTCCCGTCATCAAGTGGAAATAAGTACATTCTCGTGGCCGTCGATTACTTATCCAAATGGGTTGAAGCGAAGGCGCTCCCCACCAATGACGCCCGAGTAGCTGTTAAGTTCTTGAAAAGTCTCTTTGCCCGATTTGGTGCACCTCGAGCCATCATAAGTGATCGTGGGACCCATTTTTGCAATGACCAATTTGCAAAAGTAATGCTTAAATATGGTGTCACACATCATCTTTCTACGGCTTATCAACCACAAACTAGTGGTCAAGTGGAGGCGTCCAATCGTGGTTTAAAAAGAATATTGGAAAGGACAGTAGGAGAGCACCGTGCCTCATGGGCCGACAAATTAGACAATGCTTTATGGGCTTTCCGGACCGCTTACAAAACTCCAATTGGGTGTACTCCATATAAGCTGGTTTACGGGAAGGCTTGTCATTTACCCCTAGAACTTGAGCACAAGGCCTACTAGGCCTTAAAACATGCCAATTTTGACTTGAAAACCGCGGGTGATCACCGAAAAGTTCAATTGAATGAGTTAGTCGAACTACGTGATCAAGCTTACGAGAATTCTTGGATTTATAAAGAGAAAACAAAAAGACTTCATGATGCCATGATCAAAGACCGCGTTTTTAACGTTGGTGATCAAGTGCTACTTTTTAACTCTCGTTTAAAGATTTTCTCGGGTAAGCTTAAAACCCGTTGGTTTGGACCATTCACAATAACACAAGTATTCCCTTATGGAACCATTGAGTTAGCTCAGCCCGATGGTCCCAACTTTAAGGTGAATGGTCACCGTTTAAAACACTATTTCGGAGGGGATGTACCAACCATGGTAGTCCTGGATCTCCAAACTTTCCCCAAGGATGATTGAATTCGGGGATCGAGTCAAGCTACATGACTCGGAAATCAAAAACAATGCGCTTCGTGGGTGGTAACCCATGCTTATCCAATTTCATCTTCTTATTTTCTATTTTCTAACGAATAACGTGAGGAGGGGGTGCCTCTTCTACTCTTGTGTTCTGTGGTTGTTTGTGATGTTTGTTTAGGATTGTTCGCGATTTGTGATGACTCTCGTGCTCGTTATCTACTCTCCACTCGAGTTTCATTCATCGGTGCTATTGGAAATCCTATATCCGAGACTCTTATCGACTAACGTTTTCTTTGGCATAATTTATAAAAGGCCCTAGAATTTTGTTAGGATTGCCTTAACCCACAAAACATTGAGGACAATGTTTCATTCTAGTCTGGGGGAGGGTGAATTTTTGTTGGGATCATACTTTTGTATTTAGTCAAGTCTCGGTCATTGCCTTTTGTAATAGGTTGCTTTAGTATTTATTTCATTATGTTTCATGTTACAAGGCTTATGTATTAAAGCCCTATGGGCTTGAAAGCCCACGAATTAGAAAGATAAGGGAGGAAGGGAGTGTTGCCCTAACTCCTCCCTTATAAATAGTAAGCTTATGTAAACATAATGTTTGTTGGTTATTTGATTATCTTAAGGAAACTCTTGCTCTTTCACTTTTCATATTGTCTCATAATCAACCATCTCTCATTCTCATCTTATTTCTTACTACATCATACTTGTGTTTACATAAATGGTGACCTAACAAGTGGTATCATTCGCCAAATAGAGATTGAAGTGTGTTTCTTGGTCTTAACGTGGGTATTTGGTGCTTATTCTTCATCTTTTTGCATTTTTCTTGGTTTCTTTCACTCAAATCTTGAAGCTTGGATAAGTTTCAAGGTTGATATAGTGATTTGAAGCTTAGTTGTTGCATAAAGTTGTGATTTTTTAAGGTTTTTTAAGGTTTTATAGCTTCTTTGATATTGCAAAACTAGTTTTTTGGTAGCAAAATCTTCAATAGTTAGTGTTTTCTAAGTATTGGTGAAGTTATTTGATCAAAAGTACCCTATTTTTAAGCATTTTTCTTCAAAAATTTGAGATTTTTCAAGTTTCTGACCAGTTTACGCGTAATTTTAGTGAACAGTACGATTATAAAGCTGTAAACAGTACTTTTTGTCCTTTCTACGAGTAACTTTTGGCTAAAACCCTTTTTTTACGCGTAACTAAGGTCAAAACCCTGATCTTACGTGTAACTTGGAAGTCTACGACTAAAAACCTACGAGTAAATTCTATTTCTACGCGTAAGTGGGAATTCCTACGCACAAGACAGATCCTATGCCTAAGCTTTACACATAAGTTTATCTTACGCGTAAGTTTCAGTATCTACGCTTAACTTTCAACAAAGATCTTCTTCTTGTGTTACGGTGACTCAGTACTTCCCTAGCTTGGATAAGTTAGTGGAATACTTCGACTTCGGATATCTTTCAAGCTTGGATAAGTTTGGAAGATTTATTTGGTTGTTTAACCTTACGCATAAGTCTAAACTTACGCATAAGCCAAAGCTTACGCGTAAAGAGTAAACTTACGCCTAAACTTATTGTTTACGCATAACTAACTCTTTACGCATAACCTAAAAGTTTACGCGTAAGATTATAGTTACGCGTAAGAATTCTACTTACCCCAAGGATTTTGGACTTAATCAAAGGAACGTGCATTTCAATCTTCTTCAAAAGATCCATTTCTACACAAGTGTTCAAAGATGTCTCAACCACCTAATTACTACTTTCCTCATTCTCAGCAACAGCAACATCAGTAGTATCAGCAACAACAATACCATCAGCAACAACCGTATCAACAACCTTCACAATCACACGTTCAACCGTTTAATCCACTACATCATTACCTAATGATGCAACAACATCAAATCATTCCTCAACAACAACCATATCAAATGCCACAACAAAACACTCAGTTTTCCTCCAAACAACCTCACTGGTTTGACATAATGTGTGAAGTTATTACAACTCAACAATCCCGACATGAGGCAGGATCACTTGAAACACCTCCAATGCTAACACCTGGGAACTATGTTCAATGGTCAAGTCGATTCTTACGATTTCTTGAATTAAAGAAACCTCATGGGAAATTCTTGAAGCAAGTGATACTTGAAGGACCATTTGAGTGGCCAACAAGATTTGAAGCTGGTGATCCACATGCTGATCCTCCACGTCCTCCTGGTGATAGACCCCTTCCAGAATCTGCACTCACTGAAGAACAGAAACTACATCGTGAAGCTGATGAGTATGCAATGGCTTATATACTTCAAGGTATACCTAATCCAATCTATCGAAGTGTCGATGCTCAGAAAACAGCCAAAGCTATGTGGGAACACGTTCATCTCTTTGTGGAAGGCACTCAGTTGAACAAAGATGATATGGAATCCAAACTCTACATGGAATACACTGACATCACAATTGAACCAGGAGAGTCACTTGAATCCTACTATCATCGTTTCACAAATGTGGTCAATGATCTGGAACGTCACAAAATCACAGTACCAAGGATCGTTGTGAACTCCAAATTTGTTGGTAGTCTTGGCCCTGATTGGCATAAATATGTGACATTTTTTCGTCAAAAAAGAATCTTCATGATGCTCCATATGGTTTGTTGTATGATTTCCTGAAACACCATGAACCTGAAGTTGAAAAAGATCGAGCTCTACGAGGAGGATACACACCAACACCAACACCAACACCAAATTCTTTGGCTCTCGTAGCTCAATCTCCCTATGCTCCACCACCAATGTCAAATCATGCATATGTTCAAGAGCAAAACTACTTCAGTTATCCACAATCTTCTACCACGAACCAAATGGTCCCGTATGATTCATCTCCACAGAATGCTTCTACTCAACTTGTTCCATTAAACAACAATGATGCAGTGTATTACTCAAATTCCAATGATGATGACTTTAACACGTTGAATCAGGGACTTGCTCTTATTGCTCGTGCTTTTAGCAAATTCTCCAACAAAACAAACAACCGTCAACGTTCATCTTCTAACACAAGGAATCAAGCTGTTGTCAATGATGGAAGAGTGGAAATTCAGAATCGTAGTTATGGTCGATCTGGTTCAGGAAGTTCTTCAGGAAACTTTGGGAATGGTCAGAGGTTTAGTAACAATGCGGGGTTTAGGAACAACTCAGGGTCTTCTCAGCAAACGTCTGAACCGGTTGCAACCAGGAACTCCAACTCAGGGAATGCAGTGTGGTGCTACAATTGTAATGAACAAGGTCATATAGCGACAGCATGTCCCAAACCGAGAACTCGGGGTAGTAAGTTTCACAAGCAGGCATTACTCATGGCTCTTCAAGATGAAAAAGATGGACATTTCCCTGAACAAGATAACAACTTCATGGCAAATGTGTACAATGATGATGACATGGAAGATCTGGAAGCCAATGCAGCTGTGATGCTTATGGCCAACATGCAGGAACTTCAGCTTAATGATTCAGGTCCAGTGTATGACACTGACGACTTGTCTCAGGTACATGACCAAAAAGCATGCCTAATACATGAAATAGCCTCACCCTCTGCTTCTGAATCAGATATGGCACAAGTTGTTCCATCTAAATCATCTTCATCCTCTCAAACAGATGAACAAATAAGCACAGTTGTCATATTTGATGATGACACAGTTGTTTCATTTGATGATCTTATTGAGCATGATAAACATGATCATTTAGAACAACATGAACCATCATTTGATCCAGACCCTGACCTCATATTGTTATCTAAACAACTGGATGCTCAACAATTGCAAATCATAAAATGCAACGAGAAAAACAAAGTTTTAAAAGAGAAAAATGCGTCACTTGCAAGAGATATTGAATGTTATAAAATTCAACTTTCAAATCAGGAAGACAAGATTAAAAATGCAAAAAGTTTTGAAAAAGCTTTTCAAGATTCTTACAATAAAGAACAAGATCTTCAACGCAAAATGCAAGATTTAATTGAGTCAAACGGAAAGTTGATTTCGAAACTCGAAAGTGAAAAGTGTGAATTGAAAATGCAAGTTGAACGTCTTCAAACAGTTCTTTCAAAAACAGAAACAGAATTGTCAAATTGCAAAAAGAAGTTTTGTGAACATAAAAAACGAAAAAGGAAGTATATAGATGACTTACTCGGTGATATTGTTGATCTTGAAAAACAACTCAAAGAATTTCGTCACATTGTTTACAAACACGGAAACTCTGTCACAACAATTCAGAAATTTGCTTTAAAACCGAGACCCGATAAAGGATTTGCACTTTGCGATTTCAAATCTATGTTTCTTCACACAGCATTCAAAGAAAATCCTAAGATTTACAGTATGGATCACATGTTTGATAATACAATTGTGCGTGCTGTTGTTTTTTATACTGAGGAAGAAGAAGAACTTGAAGACGAGAGTCGATCAAAAATGAGTTATGTTCAATATTGGACACCATATGACTATTCAAAAGCTCCACCTCTGTCTAAATCTTTTGTTACTCAAAAAGAATTACCTGAGAAATCATGGTTTGTCGAAGAGTCATATGTTTCATCCTCTAATGCGGCCCCTGTCCAAACTGTAGCACAAATAAATGGTCCTTTACCATCATCCGGTGAACTCACACCTTTACCAAAAAGTTGTTGTGTCTTAAATTATTACAAAACATTTATGGAAGACATCGAAATTTTGGAGGAAACAATTGCACGCAATTCTGAAATAAAAGTTGAAACTTTTCAATCCGCTTACGAGCGAGAAAAAAGAGATATTTTTCAAAAACAAATGCTGCCAATTGTCAAACACCTCCGTCTCTGTGCTACACGTTGGGATCAGGAACTTCAAAACGAGGTCAAAAAT
The DNA here is from genome assembly GCA_030686995.1 of Artemisia argyi. Taxonomy (NCBI): domain Eukaryota; kingdom Viridiplantae; phylum Streptophyta; class Magnoliopsida; order Asterales; family Asteraceae; genus Artemisia; species Artemisia argyi. Next base: position 190,942,064 of record CM060685.1, on the reverse strand, counting down.
ATGATAAACGTTTTCAATTCAACCGAAAATGAAATTTTGGCTCAAAAGCAAAGAAATCGATTTTTAAAAAATGATGTTGATCGACTCTTGGAACAAGTTCTCAATGCTGATATTTTGTCTGTTATCATGAATGATCTCTATAAATCTGGTACTTCTATGCTTATGGATGATCTTTGTGTTGATAATAACTTGTTGAATGAGGAAATTGAGACACTCAAACAGGAAAATGATAAGTTGAGAATTACAAATGATGATGTGACAAAACAGTTTTCAAAAGAAATTTGTCTACTCAAACAGAGGATTGAATGGTGTCAAGCTCAAAGTCTTGAACGGGAATTGAAACTTCAAAATCAAAATATTTCAAACTCTTGTCAGCTTTGCAAAAACAATGAATCTTTCAAAAGTTTGTGTCTCAAATACGAGCAAGAAATTGCGGATTTAAAAATTGAAAATGACGCATTTCTACAAAACCACAAAGACATCAAATATTGTAATGGTATACTTGAGTCAAATATTCAGGATAAGAATCACATCATCATTGATTTGAAAGAGAAAATTAAGATACTCCAAAAAGGAAAGTTTGTTGACACCACGGTAATAACACCAGGAATGTATCAATTAGACAAAACTGATAAAGGAAATGTTGTTCAAAACACTAATGTTGATAACTCCACTTCTACAGGACTAGTCTCCACTAGTAGCGTTAGCAGACCCAAGCGAAAAAGTAAAAAGAAGAATAGGCTCTGGCAACGTAAAAGAGGATCACTAGAAGCTCAAGAAGTAGAAGACCAACTTAGGAATTTGAATAAAACTCATGTTGCATCAGATTTAGATTCTAATCTGGCAAATTTTAATCAAAATCTAAATGTAACGAATGATGAACCTTTGAATGTTTTGAATATTAATGCATCTTGTGTGTTTTGTCGTAAAAGTGTATCATCTGGTGATCATACAAAATGTATTGCTAATTCTCTACTTAATCGTCATAAGAAACGTAGGACAAGCATTCCTCTTAGGCCCACTACTGCCTCTAAGTCTATCTTAGGAAAGCCGCCTTCTATGGTTTCTAATGATGTTGATGTCACCCCCATAAGTGCAGAGAACAAGTCTAGGAATCAGCCAAACACTAGTGAATTCACAATTAAGAAAGCACGAACTAGTTGGAAATGGCAACGTTGGTTACAACATAAACCAGACTTTAAATGGATTCCTAAATTGTTGAATAAGTGTGCTTCTAACCAAAAGGAACCCGCAATTTCTTTGGGTTCCACCCTTACTTCTGTTCCATCTGTGTCCTCTTCTTGTGATGCAGGTGGTACAGATTGTTCTCTGGATTGTTGATAGCGGATGCACCCGACATATGACAGGCAATCTCAAACTGTTGGAAAACTTTGTCTCAAAGTTCATTGGTACTGTCAGATTCGGGAATGATCATTACGCTTTAATCATGGGATATGGTGACTATGTAAGTGGGAACATCGAAATCAGCTGTGTTTACTATGTGGAAGGCCTTGGACACAACCTTTTCTCTGTTGGTCAATTCTGTGATGGGGATCTAGAAGTTGCATTTCGTGAGAAAAATTGCTTTGTTCGTGACTTACAAGGAAACGATCTAATGTCTGGCTCACGTGGCTCCAATCTTTATACTATATCAATGTCAGATATGATTGCAACATCTCCGATATGTCTTCTCTCCAAAGCGGAATCGACTAAATCTTGGTTATGGCACAAACGTCTTTCGCACTTGAATTTCAAAACCATGACTGACCTTGCTCGTTATAAACTTGTTGATGGATTTCCAAGATTCCGCTTTACCAAAGATCACTTATGTCCAGCCTGTGAACAAGGAAAAAGTACTCGTGCTCATTTTCCTAATAAACCTGAGCATAGTACGAATCATGTTCTGCAACTGCTTCATATGGATTTGTGTGGACCGATGCGTGTTCAAAGTATCAACGGTAAACGCTACATTCTTGTAATTGTGGATGATTATTCCAGATGGACTTGGGTTTATTTTCTACGAAGTAAAGATCAGGCTCCTTCAATGATCATTACCTTTCTCACTAAAATTCAAGTTCAGCTACGCAACACGGTACGAACCATCAGAACTGACAATGGAACTGAATTTAAGAATCAGACACTTCGGTCATACTTCGAGAAAGTGGGAATTGAACATCAAACATCTATTCCTAGAAGCCCAGAACAGAATGGAGTTTTGAAAGATGCAACTGGATGTTAGTGGAAGCTGCTAGAACTATGTTGATTAATGCTCAATTACCAGATTACTTGTGGGCGGAAGCTGTTTCAACTGCATGTTATACCCAAAACCGTTGCATGATCACAAAACATCATCGCAAAACACCTTATCAAATTGTTCACAAAAGGAAACCGAACATCGATTACTTTCATGTTTTTGGAGCACTTTGTTATCCAAAAAATGATCGTGATGATTTAGGTAAACTTAAAGCAAAGGCTGACATCGGAGTGTTCGTTGGATATTGTGAAAATTCCAAAGGTTTTCGGATATGGAATCGTCGTACAAGAGAAATTCAAGAAACCATTCACGCTAATTTTGATGAAATCACACAGATGGCTTCTGAGCAACACAGCTTAGGACCTGAATTCAACCGTCTTAACTCTCCGGAATCTTCGGCTGAACCATTGCCACTAAACCGCAAAGAATTAGAAACCTTGTTTGCTCCACTATTTGATGACACAATTGAATACCGTCCTACTGAGGTCTCACCTAATTCCGCTGCTCAACCTGACAACATTCCAGTACCAGACTCACCTCAACAAACCACTACAAGTGTTGAGAGAGACGGTCCTCCAATTGTATCACCATCTACAGCAGAACAAACCCGCAGAGCATGATCCTGATGCGTTCTTTAATCCATTTGCACCGGCTCCTACAGTTCCTGATATAGCTGAGTCATCAACACGCAATTTGGATCCTGCTAACATGCGAGATACTTATCAACTACACCCTTCAACACATAAATAGACTCGAGACCATCCACTAGTTCATATTATTGGCCATCCAGATGCACCTGTAATGACAAGACAACGACTTCACACTGATGGAGAAACTTGTATCTATGCACTCACAGTTTGTCACGAAGAACCTAAGAACATTAAAGAAGCAATGACTTATGACAACTGGATTGAATCTATGTAAGAGGAATTTCAGCAATTCATAAGATTAGAAGTCTGGGAATTAGTTGAAAGACCTGACGGAGTCTTTGTCATCGGGTTAAAATGGATCTGGAAGAATAATCTTGATGCAGAAGGGACAGTCATATGTAACAAATCACGTCTGGTAGCGAAAGGATACTCCCAGCTAGAAGGACTTGATTTTGCTGAATCCTTTGCTTCAGTGGCTAGACATGAAGCTGTTCGGATCTTTTTGGCCTATGCTGCACACAGGAACATGGTGGTTTACCAAATGGATGTGAAAACAGCATTTCTTAATGGAGAACTCTGTGAAGAAGTTTATGTTAGCCAACCTGAAGGCTTCGTTGATCCTGAGCGTCCTAATCACGTTTACCGACTCAAAAAGGCTCTCTACGGACTTAAGCAAGCCCCACGGGCGTGGTATGACAAACTATCCACTTTCTTGCTGGCCAATAAATTTTCTAAAGGATCGGTGGATCCAACACTATTTACAAAAACCTACGGGGAGGACTTACTTGTTGTTCAAATATATGTCGACGACATTATTTTTGCCTCAACAAAACGAAGTTACTCTAATGATTTTGCAAAATTAATGAAAGATAATTCTGAAATGTCCATGATGGGTGAACTTTCGTTCTTTCTAGGACTACAAGTTCATCAATCACCTCGTGGAATTTTTATAAATCAGTCCAAATATGCTCTTGAAATTTTAAAGAAACATGGAATGATGTCTTGTGATACTTATAATACACCAATGGGCTATACCACAAAACTAGATGCTGATTTACATGGGACTCCTGTTGACCCTACCAAATACCGAAGTATGATTGGGTCCCTCATGTATCTCACAGCTAGTAGACCTGATATAGTATTTGCTGTCTACATGTGCTCTCGCTATCAGTCCAAACCAACTGAAAAACACCTCAGTGAGGTCAAGAGAATCCTTCGATACATAAAGGGAACCATTAACTTGGGAATCTGGTATCCAAAGGATTCTGGTTTTGAACTAATTGCTTTTTCAGATGCTGACCATGCAGGATGTTTAGACACACGCAAAAGTACATCTGGTGGATTACAATTTCTCGGAGACAAACTTGTGTCATGGCAATCTAAGAAGCAGGACTGCACATCACTGTCGTCTACAGAATCTGAATATGTAGCCATGTCTGCTTGTTGTGCTCAAGTCATTTGGATGAGATCACAACTTAAGGATTATGGCTACCTATTCAATAAGATTCCTATCTACTGTGATTCCAAAAGTGCAATTGCTATCTCCTGCAACACAATACATCACTGCAAATCCAAACACATCGATCTCCGATATCACTTCATCAAAGAGCATGTGGAAAAGGGTACCGTTGAACTTTATTTTGTTGGAACTGAGTACCAATTAGCGGACTTACTTACCAAATCCTTGGCACCCTCAAGGTTTGCTAGTTTAGTTCACCAAATTGGTATGCGATGTTTGACTCCAGAGGATCTGGAAAAGTTTTTAAAACACAATTGATCGTCAAACATCATAACTATCTTTGTAAATATTTTTTCAAAAACAAAATAAAAAAATATAAAACCAATCAAAAACTCAAAAAGATTTTTGGTCTCTTTTAAAAAAAAATGCAAGTATAAACCACCTCTGTCAACACTATTTTATAAAATGTCTTCAATTATTTAAAAACAAGTGTTGAGGGGGAGGAAAAGTAATGTTTTCAAATTTCTCAAAAATATATTGACTTTTATACTTGCATTTTACCAAAAACAAATACGTTTTATCAAAAGTGTTGATTCAAAAAGTGTTTCGGGTCACTCTCCTTGACCAAGATGATAAATTTTTCAGTAATATTTTTTTACTACGGTCTAAGGTCGAGGGGGAGTACCACAAGCTGTTCTTACCGTAACTTGGTGTTATTAACGAATGTTGATTAAAATAATGTGTTTAGGTATTAGGTTTGCATGAAACTTGAGGTTAAGGGACTAAAAATGTCAATTTGTATAAAATGATTTAACGTTGGTCAAAACTATTTTGACCTGTCACATTTACTCCCACCTGCACACATTTACTACCCTCACCAACACCATCTACGATCCAAAATCATTTGATTAATCAGTGCATCAATCTTCGAATCTGTAAGTGTCAAACGTTTTTGATCATTATTTCAAACAAGGGTTTTAAATTTCATAACAATCCAACGGTTCAATTAGTCACAATCGATTAATTATTCTTAGAGTTGTGCGTAAATTTAGAACCCAGAAATTGGATGTTATGATTAAAATAGTTGTTGGGAAATGGTCTAAGAATGATTACAAACATGTTTTCATACTCTAATTGCACCCAGAAACCCCAAATCGACTTATTTGATTTAGGGTTCATACGAGTTCTTAGGGATTTTTTGATTCTGCATGTTATTGTGTCAATTGATGATGGGGATTGTGTTCTTGTATGCCTAGGATCATGCTACTATGGTTTAATTGTTTCAGAAACATGTATTGTTCAAGAATCATAGGTTTAGGGTTCGTATGCATGAGCAGTTATGATTTAATAATTTTGTAGTTAATTCTTGTTATAACTTGGTCCATGTGATCCTTAGGATGTCATAATCACTTGCCCTATGTTTAATTTCACCCAGAATCATGTTTGATTGTATTTGTGATTAAGTGTTCATACGGGTTTACGCGTAACTCATATTAATGCATGTTTACGCATAAGATGGGTATTAAGTATGTTAATATGAGTATTGATCAGTGGTTGTGTGTTTTACACTTTCAGGAATCAAACCACTCTAATTACGAAAGGTGATTTTTCTGGAAAAAGGCATATTTACGCACAACTTGTTCATCCTACGCGTAAGATTGAATCTTACGCGTAAGATTCGACACGTGGACAAACTTTGTCTTGGATAAGACAAAGTTTACGCTTAAATAATAATTCTTATGCATAAGTTCTGACCTTACGCATAAGTCATTACCTACGCATAAGTTATACCTTACGCTTAAGGGTAATCCTATGCATAATATCAATTCCTATGCCTAAGATTTATCTTACGCATAAGATTGACCTTACGCATAAGATTCACCTTACGCGTAAAATACAAACTTACGCGTAGCTTTTGCTCTTACGCATAATTTCTATTCTTACGCTTAAGTCAGGTTACGCGTAAACTTACCCACTTACGCGTAAACTTGTCAAAATCAAAATTTTCCTAAGTGTTGTGAAATTTCCAAAGTGTAACTTCTTGTAATGATAAACTTATGTTGTAACTGAATTGTTATAAGTTTCTACCATGTAATATGACTCAAGTTTGTCATATATCAAAAGTTTTCACACACACAAACACCCACTGATCAATGTATAACATGCAAATCTAAAATGTGTACATCATAATTGAATGTCTTTGCTAACACAGTAAACAATTGCCATGTTTGTGTTTGTTTATGATCAATTCAGATGGCAGAACACAACGACATTCCTTACGGACCAGAACCTGAACCTAAACTTTCATGGGAAGAGACATTTCCAGAGGATTACTCCAGGAAGATTGGAAAGAACAACCTCCGAATCAACTTCAACAAAATCACTTGCAACGAGTCATCTTGTATTGTTGCAGTAGATGCTCTTCTATATCACCCTAATAAGTTGTTGTTCACTAAGTCTGCCTCAGTCTCCTGCTTCTACATCCACCAGTTTTGGCATACACTACAGCTAGATCTAGATCTAGCTATGTATTAAAGATTTAATGTATTACGTCTCATATTGTGACTTGTGTCTTGCTGTTCCCTATATCTATAGCAGAGAACTAGATAGCATGTCTTGTTATTAGATGCTAAATAATAAAATGCAGGACCTAAAAATGAAATTACACTGTGCGGGTTAGGGGAGGCTTCCTTCACCTGTATGCTTCATAACCGTCAGGTCACTGTGGACATTGATATGCTCAGGAATGTATTTGGGTTACCAGAACTCGGCCCAGATGAAGAATGTGATCCAGTCCCCACTGAAGAAGAGCTGATAAAGTGGTTAAGGGATATTGGCTATGACGAATCAGAAGAAGTTATTACAAGACATTCTAGGGTCAACATTAGGTATCTTCAACAACCATGGAGAACCCTATACATTCTGATTGCCAAGTACTTATCTGGCAGAGATACTGGCCACGAACACCCAAAGCTCCAACACCTCAAACTCTTCTGGGGTGTGGCTAATGTGAAGAAAGTTGATTATGCCAGTATCATTTGGGAAGACCTGGTGTGGCACATTCAACACAAGACAACCAACATTCCGTTTGTCCGCTTCACAAAACTACTCATCGAAAGCTTCCTTCGTGAGTATGATGATATCCCACAGAGACTTGATGACAAAGATAAGAACACGTTCAGAAATGAATATACTCTCAGAGTCATCAAGAGAATGGACACCAGCACACGCAAGCAGGGAAAGAAACTTCCCGATTGTCTCTTGAATGCCAAAGTTAAGGCTTGTAAGAATTACAAGTATTACGAACAAGCTCTTGAAGCTGAAAAAGTTGGTTTCCTTGACGAAGTTGTTCTACCCTCCTGCATGCAAAAGAAGGGTAAGAAAGGCAGTAAGACTGGGAGCTCCGGCAGTTCCACTCAGTCTAAGAAGAAGAAGGGTACTCTCAAGAGAAGGACTCCTACCAAGAAGCCTGCATCTATTCCTGAACCTGGGTGGTTTCCCTCACCACAATCCTCCCCAAAACCCTCTGACTTTGAACAAACCGAATCCGACGAAGGTCCAGTGTATAGAGAAGCTTACTCTAACATTGATAAGGATGTGAATCTGGATGACATTGACAATAAGGATTTGACGTTCGAAGATTGGGAAAAGGATATTGACGAATTTGCTGATCATGCTGAATACCCCGCATATCTCAATCAACGACCATTCACTGAAGCTCAGACAATTTTGGAGGAAGAAAGGATTAGGAGAGAAAAGATGAAGGAACCAGTAACAGCTGAACAAGAGACTGTAGGCCTTTCAGTCGAAGAAGAAAATGAAAGGGCTCTCAATCTGGGTCTCCTCCACAGCCGAATTGATACATTCAATGCTGATCTACCTCCACCTCCAGTGTTCTCTCAAACTTCCGAAGCTGGCGGATCAAGCAGCATTCCTGAGCCTACCACAGGGATCAACACAGACTTGGTTGCTTACGGCAATCCCTCGGTATCTCCCACAGACTTTGAAATGACTACAGCAATGGGAGAAGAAGAAGAGGAAGATCCCATGGATAATGATGCTCCAAGGTTAATGACTATGGAAGAAATGGAGCTCAGAGAAAGGGCTCAGGAAGAGGAACTTAAGAGAAAACAGGAAGCTGGAGAGGCCAGGCTTGAAGAGATTGCCCAAGCCAAACTGGAAGAAACTATCCGAATGGAAGAGAGCAGGAAAGCTGAGGAGGCAGCCAAGCTGGCTGAAGAAAAGTTGAAAAAGGAAGAAGAAGCCAGGCTTGCTGAAGAACTAAGGCTTAAGGCCGAAGCTGATAAACTGGCTGAAGAACAAAGGTTGAAAGAAGAAGCAGCCAAAGCAAAGAAAGTTGAACAACCCGAACCACAGAAAGGAGATGACAAAGACCTTACTACCATCATTGAATCCTCACAGTCATCACCTCCTGCATCAGAATCAACACATGACAAATCAATCAAGAAACCAAGCACCAAAGCCTCTGCTGCATCTAAGTTGCTTAAGTCAGCATTCAGAAGAGTACATGAAAAGAAGAGAAGCTGACTGGAAGATCAGGTTGCAACACTAGCAACCCGAGTTGCTGAATTGACGAAGCTGAACTCGAACGTCCAAGAGCTGCAAGATAAAGTTGATACTTTCTTAGCTAAAGACGTACAAGAGAACTTGGAAGCCACATTAGCAGCTCAAGCACAAGAATACATGGCACAACACTTAGTTGCTGAGTTGAAAGATCTGCTGGCACCCATGAGAGATGAACTCACCAAGTTTGCGGAACAAGCTGTCAAGAAAGTAATTCGATCAACAACATTTACTCTTTGAGCCGACAAGTCTACTACTCCACTACCAGGGCTATCTCTGGATGATTTGGAAGCTCAACTTTTGGACAAGCTGGCAAGCAAGTTCACATTGACTCCTGAAGAAGCCAAAGTCCTGGAAGCATTGAAAGACAAGATGAACAAAGAGTCTTGCAGCACAGAGGCCGATAAACTGAAGCGTCAAAGAGATGATGAAGACATGGATCCTAATTCTCAGGCAAAGAAATAAAAACAAACCGAAGGACCCTCGTCTCAAACACCGGTCATCCCTCCAACAACAACAACTTCCTCACAACAACCTAAGGCATCAGGTTCTGCTCCCAAGGCACACGACCACTTCGAATACACCGGTGGTGACGAGATTCCTCAACCTGATGAAGTTCCAGAACCGTCATCTAAGAAGAAGAAGAAAGAAAGGAAAGGAAAGCATCATCAACCCAAACCGGACACCTCATCAAAAGGAAAGGAACCTAAGAAACCTAAAACCGTCCTCAAATGGCTAGAAAAAGATGAGACTGCCGAATACTCCTGGTTTGAGAAGATGATCAATTCACAACCACCACTGGAAGACAATCAGGAACCTCAAGATGGTCGAACAGTGGAATACGCTCAATTAATTCAGCACAAGTTTTAGATGAAGAAGATGAATAAGAAACAGTTGCGAAGAATTAAGAATGAAGCGTTTAATCTTCTCAAAGATCGGTCTGCAAACTCAATCGAGCTTGAGTATCATCTGGAAAATATTGCTCGAGCCATGTCAAGCGATATTGACTGGATCAATCCTGAATCTTTTGTCGATCTGGTCACAAAGAAATCCGCACCCTACATTACTGACTGGTCGAAACCACTACCAATGATTGGGAGGCCAAAGGAACCAAAGATCCCGTACATGTTCTTCTTCAACACAGACTTGGAATTTCTGAAACTTGGCAGTACGATTGAGAAGAAGTACGTTACCTCACTCGCCTTTCTCCCTGCAGCTCGATATCTCAACAATGCCATTGAAGAAGAAGCTTCAGCATTATTCGTTGATAAAATTGTTGAATATGACCGGAACGCACTTTACGGTATTCATCATTGGCCAGACAACCGGACACAATACTATCGAAGCAGCAGACTTAATCAGACAATGGGCGATGTGGCAATTGATTTGAAGATAGTCTCTATTCAGTTCATCTCGACTGTTACTCACTTTGGGTACCCCTTCCTCAACAAAATCACACTGAAAAGACTTGATGAAAAGGAGTACGATATTTCCGAGTCAGACTTTCCACGTCTACTTCTCAATGATATCGAAGACATGTACCTGCTCAAAGTTCAAGGAAAACTCTGTGGCTTGCCTAAAGAGATACAACTTGCCTTTATCCAAGCTCTCCTAATCTTTATCAGGCAAATAGTCATCAGAGAAACAGTAGAAGATCTTCAATTAAGAGTGGAAAGTTATCAGAAGAAGCTCAATCTCACCAAACCCAACATGTTCGACATCCCCGACCTTCAACATCTACCTCAATACACCTTGATCAAGCATCCATTTGGGTTTACCTACCGCAGTGTTAATGGTCGCAACTGCTTCATGGCTTACAACGAAATTCAGAAGTTCTGTGATGAAACATTGAAGTTCGTCAGAGATGGAATCAAAAGCAGAGTAGATGACATTGCTTTGGGTAAATCGAAACGGTGGAATACGACTGAGGTCAGGGATGCACGCAGATTCATCTTAAGGATCGAGAACCGATTAAGGCGCAGGGATCAGTTTCGAAGATTGGAAAGTTATGTGGGAGGCAGACAGAAATTTCCGGTGTTGACATTTCAGAGACCTGATTGGTAGATAATTGTAAGAGTTTGATTTGATTTGTCAATTATATACTTCATTATGGCTTGTGCACGTATTCCAGTGCACAACCCGAACTTGTAAAGAAAGGACCCTGAGGTACGTAACAGTGCCTCAATCCTAAATATAAGGAGCGAAGGTGATGAGTGTCTAAATACTCATCATTTTATACCAATCTGAACTGCCAAAACATACAAAAACATTCAAATATGCATCATAATACTTAAAATATCTTAGAAGAGTGTTTTATATGTTTCAAATACAAAATATGCAAAAACAAATGAAAAACGTACAAAGTTTGCATAATTGGCAGTTTCAGTCTCTCAAGTTTCAAATATTGTCAAAACTAGTCCCTGAAGGTTTTAAATGAATGAAAAGTCAACTTAAGTCCTTGGGAAACCAAAAATATTCACAAATGATCCCTGGATGAAATTTTACACAAACTGGCAACTTTTACCCCTCAAGTTACAAAATTGGCAAAAATGGTCCCTGAGTATTCAAAACTGGGAAATTTACAAATAATACCCTTGTACTATGCATGAATGACAAAATGGAACAATTTTGATAACATTTTGAGAAATTACAACCACAGTCCCTTAAAAATCCAAATTTACATAAATGGTCCCTGGAGTTTGAGAAATTACAGAAAAAGTCCCTGGATATTTTTAAATGAAAAAAAATCATAAAATTGGTCCTTGGTTTATCATATTTGGCAAAAATAGCAATTGAAACTACTTTGGGAGATCTACAAATTCAGTCCCTCAATTTTTCCAAAATTACAAATTTGGTCCTTGTGTACACTTAACCAACCGGACCCTTATTTAATTTACAAACCAAAACCAAATCCAACCCAACTAAACTACCCAACCCACACACACCCCTAGCCCAACATAAGCCCAGTCCAACACCCCTAATTATTTAAAACGGGCGTTGACCCCGTTTGACCCATCCAATACCGCCCAAACCACCACCACTGTAGCTCCGTCTCCCCCACCCCTGCTTCACCAAAACCAGGTGGTTTTTGCCACCTGTTATCACCTCTCCACCTCACCTCCTACTACCCTAACCTCACCTTTCCACCTCACAGCAAACCCACACCCCATTTAATGCTATCCACACCAATTTTCACTCCAAACTCCATTTTGTCCTCTGTTTTCATCATATCAGCCCCAACTTGCATAAAAACTATCCTAATTGTCTCCTGCCACCTCCACAACAATCCATAATTCTTTAATTGCAGAACGTTGGCTCCAAGTTTACTTGGAGACTTTTGGCGCCAAAAAGAAGATTTGAAGGTCAGGATTGATTCAGACAATTCAATGGTCAAGATGTGCTCAGAAAGTGTCCTGGAACCCTAATATGGACCTATAAAAGGAAAGAGAAGCAGAGGAGTATGATATCTAGTTTAATTTTAATAAGTGTATGTCGAATTAGTTTGTTTTAAAAGTTCAAGTGTAATCTAAGCTTTCAAGTTTCAGTTTAAACATCCTCAGTGTACTAGTAATCTTTTTAGTTAATAAAATTAAAGTTTGTGTTGTTATCTCAAGTTGTGCAATTTTCAATTTCATACCAAAATTCTCAATAAGCTGTGTACTTGTTATTATTATGATATAGAGACTATTAAGCTCACATAAGTTCCTAAGAAGCTCATTAAAGCTATTAGATACCATTAAAAGCAGTTTAGTAATAAAAACTCAAAAATACCAAAAAAAAGTCAACGAAAGTCAAACTGGTTGGTTCTTGGTGATAAGCAATTGGAGCAGGGCATATTGTGGATGGTCCTGGGTTAGAATCCATTGGTGGATATTAGGAAAAGTTTCTGTGTCCTTGGTTCATGATTTGAGCAGGAAAGCAATCTTGTAAGTTATCAAAAATCTCATTTCTGCCTTTGTACTATTGATTTGCTTATTGCTTGTTTTTCTTAGTTGGTTAATGCTTATTTAGTCTTATATAGTGATAATATAACCTCAGATTAGTACCTTGTTTGTTGGAATTAATAGTTACTAAAAAATAAAAAATCAAACAGTCAAAATAGCATATCTTGTGTTCTTGTGTATCTGTGGTTAAAACTTGTTTCTAAGTGCTTAAATATAATTACCATAACATAATAAGTCATGTTGGATCAATAGAATAAGCTCTTATAGCCATTAGCTATTTAAATCTCAAATCATTCTAGTATAAGGTGTGTTTGGTTTAAACTGTTTTGCTGTGCTCTTGTTGTTTATTAGAATTAAAGTTGGTTCTAACAAGTTACTTAAGTTCATACAAGGTCAGTTTGATCATTAGTTTAATCACAATTACACTAGAAAGTCAAAATCATACTCAATCCATCACCACAGTTAACTGTGGTGGAATTTGAGTCCAAGTCTCATCACATCACCTCATAAGTTAATAATCTAGCTTAATTTAACTTAATAATAGCTTATAACATCTTATTAAACAAGTAGGATCAATCAGAAGTTCATCAAAGTCAAAGTTAGTTCACCATTCAAAAAGTCAAATTGTGTTGTTCTCAGATTTCTCAAAAATTGGGAGATTTTTCTAGAATTTAGGAAGCTAATTGAGAGCTTGAAATTTCGTGTGCTTATAATCTACCACCTAAACTCTAGGAATCTAAGCTTATTTGATTTTTAAGATTTTTTCTTAAGCTTGTGCAAAAGCTGAAAGTACCCTGCAGGGCAACTCATTACCCTGTGCACAGATTTTAAGCAAAATACCAAGAATCATAGTGTGCTTACCAGTGGACCCCACATCCTAGGATTCAGGTTAATTATAGCTTAATACCTCAGCTTTTCACATCTAGGTTTAGTCTAGCCTTTAGCTTATTGTAGCATAGCTTTTAGGATCCAATTTGTGACCTGTGTAAAACAAGCCACACTGATCACTCAGTGTATGATCACCATTTCAAAGGCTCACATAAAGCTTATTAGTGAACCATAAGGGTAGCTTATTGGCTTAATTTGTAGCTTATCACCTTAACTTTGAACCCCTAGATTTAGTTTGAACCCCCTTTCACTCTTGTGGACCCCACAAACCTTGGAACACAACTGCAGGGAAGAAGTACTCCCCTGCACCAGCTTACCACCACTACACCACCAACTTTAGTGGTGGCTGCAGCCCACACCAGTAGGTCCCACACCTCATAACTTGGTTTTTACAAACCCCCTCCTACCCAGGTTCAATACTTGACCCTTAGTTTGACCTATAGATCAGTGGACCCTACTTAGTTTTGAACCAAAAGTCTGTCCCACTTCTGAGTCAGAAACCAAATAAGCAATTGCTTATTTGAGTTTTCCAGCTTATCCTAGGAGCTTATCTCACCACATCTAGCTTAAATAGGTATAAGTAACTTAGGTAAACCAGATTTCACCATAGTGGACCCCACATAACCTCAACTTAGCTTATTTCTTAGTTTGCTCAACCTTAGTCAACTATATAAGTAAATAAGCACTTACAGTGCTTATTCTTGATTTCCAAAGTAGTTGTCTTTGTAAAAGTTTCATTATTTAAGTATTTAAATAGTTGTATAAAAGAAAAACCAGAAAAAGCAAACATAAAAATAGTGATAGCTTCTATTTAATAGAAATTATCTATTTAATTTTCATCTCAGCTTATTAATAAGCACTTGTCCAATTTTATAATTTTATAAATTACTTAGTACCTTAAAGTAGTTAAAATAATTTTCTTAGAATTTTCCTAAGCAGTTTACTATTTATTAAATTTAAAACTAGTTTAAATAATTAAATAGGTAATATTAGTAATTAAATAGATTTCTTTAATTTTAATTAACTAAAGTAGAATTTTATATTTTTCCTAAGTTTTATAAAGAAGTTAAGACTTTTAAAAAATAGTTTCATAATTTTCACTGTCCATTTTCTAATTTTCTTATTTAAATTAATTAAATTAGTTTAAAATTAATTAATAAGTAATTAATTAGTCAATTAGTTTAAATATAATTTTTAGCAACTTTTTATAATTTTGTAGTATTCCTGTAATAATTAAATAGTTTTATAAATTTTATTATAATTTTCTAAGGTAATTTAGTAATAATAATAATTTAAAATATTTTAATTAGATTAATTAAGTTAACTAGTTTTTAATTAATAAAATACTTATAAAAAGACAAAAATATTTGTTTTCATTTTTTATACTTTCTTCAAGTTCTTATTTAGGTTTAGAAATTATTTATTTAAGTTTTTAGGTTAATTTGTAATAGTTGTAATTTTTAGTTAATTTAAATTAACTTTTAAATTAGATTTTAATTAGTTTTTTTAATTAAATAATAGTTAAATATTATAATAATCACTTTTATAATTTCATTTTCATTTTCAAATTTCTTTTTAAATTTAAGTTTTTCAAAGTTTCACTTTTACCCCCTGTAGTTTGTAACTAGTTAAATACCACTTGTCTTTATCTGTTATCTGATTTTCTTATTTGTGCTTTTGTGCTTATATCTGTATTTCTGTTATAATTTCATATTTTCCAAATATCAAGCAATCAGTAGTATAATCAACCCTCAAATCATCTTTGTTACTGTCCTCAGTACCACTTACTCTCCTAATCGTTTACAAATACAATTTCAATCTCGTTGGGACTTAACGACCCGGGGATTTCCCTGTACTTCCACGGTCAATATTAACTTGCACTTTCTCCTAGGTGGGCCTAACAGCTGCACACGGCTGACTGGTTAGTTTGGGAGGAGTCAAAATTTGGCGCCGCTGCCGGGGAGGTTGTTGCGTATTTCAAAACGGTAAAAGTTTAGTGGTTTTCAAAAACCCTCCTGTACAAATATCACCACTTTGTAAATTTTTAAGAAAAGCAAAATCATATCTGAAAACGTTCATTAACATTTCTCCTGAAGTGTTAACAACACCAAACAAATCATAAACAACAAAACAAACTGTGAAGTTAAATTACTTCGTATCTTTACGATTACAACCTATACAGTTGGTTTAAGGTAAGTTCTGACATTAAATTGCGAACTTAAGAGGGATCCATTTATTTCCTCCCGCCAGCCTGCGAGTAATCTTAAAGGAACGATTTCGGTTAACGAATCAGTTTCAAAAATATTGTCCAAGTTTTTTCACCCATACACGAAAAGCCAAAAACATTTTACTGTGAATATAATTACATAAAAGTTTACCACCGCAAACCAAGGCAGAACACCTACCAACTGGGGGTGTGAACATAATAAGTTCCCAAACCTAAGATTAAAAACTTACCATTGTATCCTTGTGAATAGTGTACCTTTTTTAAAGGAGCTGTTCATTTGTGATTATTGGGTTTAAGTTCACTGTAGTTTTGCCTCGATCTTGTGTTGAAAACTAATTTTTGTGCATGCGCACTCGTTCACAAACAAAGAATAAAAAGAAGAAAAACGTACCTGAGTTGCGTATTGTTGAAGAAGAACACACATTAAAAATGAACGACGAGCCCCCATTCCTTCCCAAGGATGAGCCAGTTCCTGACACCCGAACTATGGAGGAACTGTGTCAACCTACCATGCACGGGAGGGGTGGACCAATTGCACCACTCACTATTGAAGCCACGGATTTTGGATTAAAACACCACATGATACAACAGATCCAGAATACGTGCCAGTTCCACAGATTGCCGGGTGACGATGCCAACAGGCATCTCGACAAATTTTTAACTGTCACCCAAAGCATGAAACAAAATGGCGTCACCGATGACGGCCTACATCTATACCTGTTTCCCTATTCACTCACTCATCATGCAACTTCATGGTTCGATCGACTTCCAAAGAATTCGATCCACACTTTTGATGAGATGATCACTAAATTTCTGGCCAAATACTTTCCACCATCTATGGTCACAAAGCTCAGGAATGATATCAGCAATTTTAGACAGCTTCCCGAAGAGTCCTTATTTGAGGCATGGGAACGCTACAAACTTGCTATTGATAGGTGTCCTAATCACAATATGCTTCTGGTCACCATTATTGATACCTTTTATAATGGTTTGACACTCCGTCATCGTGACACCATCAATGCTGCTGCTGGGGGTACCTTTATGAAAAGAACCCCTGAAGAGTGCTATGACTTAATCGAAAACATGACTGCCCATCATAATTTTTGGGACTCCTCTGCTGAGAGGAATGATTCATTTAAGTCTGTCACTCCGGCAAGCAATGAAATATCTATCCTAGCTAAAAAGCTGGATGATTTGTCTACAGCAGTTTTGCGTATCCATCAGACAAATCCAAATCAGGTCAAAGTTGTTAACCCAAGTTGTGAAACTTGCGGTGGTCCACATCCTTACACAGAGTGCCCAGCCTCCGGTGGCTCGGCTTGTGAAAACGTGTATGCAGCTCAAGGTTCCTATAATACGGGAGGTAATTCTTACCAACCGCAAGGAGACCGAAACCTTTTGAGCTACCGATCTAATAACTACATCGGACCACCAGGGTTTAATCAATCCCAGAACAAAAATGGTCAAAACAGAAACCATAATTTTAACCAGAATCAGAACCAGAACCGGATGAACCAAGGTTATAACAACCAAGGGAATTTCAACTCTAGTCAAAACCAGGTTCAACAAAATCAGAACCAAGGGAATTATAACCGAAATCAAGGTCAGAACAATTACCCACAGGGTAATTTTCAACAACAAAACCACTTCCAGGGTAATAACAACCAGCAACATGGGAATTTCCAGAACAATCGGGCTCAAAATTTTCCAAACCAAAATCAAGCCATTGTTCCAACTGGACCATCATCTGATGAGTTACTAAAATAGTTTACGAAATCCCAAGATGAACTGAACAAAATGCTGGTTAGTCAGATATCTAATTTGCAGAAGTCTTTAAATGATCGACCCTCGGGCTCAGGTACTACTTTACCTAGCAACACGATCGCTAATCCGAGGGGCGATGTAAAGGCGATCACCACAAGAAGTGGAGTTTCTTACCAAGGACCTACAGCTCCCTCTACCTCTTCTCCTATCCCTGTAGAGGAATGTGAAACTGAGGATACAACGGATACGGTACTTCCTAAAAACAACGGAGGTACCAATGACATCCCTTCTCCAGTTATCCCGGTCCCGACTCCCTTTAAAAGAGTCAGGTTTGAAACTACCGAAGGTCCTGTTGAAAATCCAAAAGCCAACCCAAAAACAACAATTCCATATCCCTCACGATTGCAAGACCAAAAGCTCCGTGAAAAAGCTAATCATCAGATGGAAAAATTCTTTCAGATTTTCCAAGAATTACACTTCGATATTAGTTTCGCGGACGCTCTTCTTTTAATGCCCAAATTCGCATCGACAATCAAAAACCTGTTGAGCAATAAAGAAAAAATGTTTAAAATGGCACGAACTCCACTTAATGAGAACTGCTCTGCGGTTTTGTTAAAACAGCTTCCCGAAAAGCTAGGAGACCCCGGGAAATTTCTAATACCATGTATTTTCCCGGGTATGGTTGAATGCTTTGCCTTGGCCGATCTTAGTGCAAGCATTAACTTAATGCCTCACTCAGTTTGGAAAAAGCTCTCTCTTCAGGCACTTACTCCCACATGCATGACTCTCGAGCTTGCAGACCGTTCAATTTCACGTCCCCTCGGTATTGCCGAGGACGTATTTGTGAGAGTGGGAAAGTTCCATTTTCCGGCAGACTTTGTCGTTGTTGATTTCGATGCAGATTCAAGAGTTCCTCTCATTCTTGGGAGGGGATTCTTAAGAACGGGACGTGCATTAATCGATGTTTTCGATGAGGAAATCACGTTACGAGTTGGAAATGAAGCGATAACGTTCAACCTTGATCAAACCTCGAGATACTCCTCGAATTATGATGCTGAATCGGTCAACCGAATTGATGTCATTGACATTGCATCCGAGGAGTATGCTCAGGAAATCCTTGGATTCGCTGATAATTTTTTGAGTGGCAATCCCACTACTTCTTCTGATCCCGTAATCGCTAATTCTTCTCCTTCCCTCACTCCGTTTGGGGGAAGTGATTTCGTCCTTGAGGAATTAGTGGCCTTTCTCAAAAGTGATTCAGTTCCCGAAGGAATTGATTACCAAGAGATTGACCCGGAGGGGGATATACTTCTCCTTGAGGAGTTATTGAACAAAGATCCTTCTCCCATTCCTGTTCTACCTCCACAACTTCATAAGGTGGAAGTCAAATATGTTGAGAAAAATGATGACTTCCCTGAGGTTGAACTTAAGGACCTGCCTCCTCATCTAGAATATGCATTCTTGGAAGGTAACGATAAATTACCGGTCATTATTGCAAAAGACTTAAAGGATGAGGAGAAAACCGCGCTGCTCAAGGTTTTAAAGTCCCACAAACAAGCAATTGCTTGGAAGCTCTCAGACATAAAGGGTATTAACCTGGATTTTTGTACACACAAAATCCTAATGGAAGAGGACTTTAAACCTACCGTGCAGCATCAAAGAAGGGTAAATCCAAAAATAAACGAAGTTATAAAAGCAGAAGTTATCAAACTTCTTGAAGCAGGATTGATTTACCCTATATCAGATAGTCCTTGGGTCAGCCCAATTCATTGTGTTCCAAAAAAGGGTGGCATTACGGTTATCACAAATGAGGACAACGAGTTAATACCAACTCGTTTGGTTATAGGGTGGCGAGTATGTATTGATTACAGAAAACTTAACGAAGCCACCCGCAAAGACCATTTTCCTCTGCCCTTTATGGACCAAATGCTCGAAAGACTAGCGGGAAACGAGTACTATTGTTTCCTTGACGGCTTCTCGGGTTACTTCCAAATTCCCATTGATCCACAGGATCAAGATAAAACTACCTTCACATGTCCTTACGGAACATTTGCCTATCGCCGCAAGCCTTTTGGGTTATGCAATGCTCCAGGCACTTTCCAAAGATGCATGATGGCTATTTTCCATGACATGATTGGAAAAACCATGGAGGTATTCATGGATGACTTCTCAGTCATCGGGAATTCTTTCGACTCATGCCTCTCCCATTTAGAAAAAATGCTTCAACGTTGTGAAAACACTAATCTTTGTCTAAATTGGGAGAAGAGCCATTTTATGGTTAAAGAGGGCATTGTCCTCGGCCATAAAATTTCAAAAAGTGAGATTGAGGTCGATAAGGCCAAAATTGATGTTATTGCTAAACTGCCTCATCCCACAACTGTTAAAGGAATAAGGAGTTTCCTCGGCCATGCCGGGTTCTATCGGAGATTCATTCAAGATTTCTCCAAAATAGCCCGTCCTATGACTCATCTTCTTGAAAAGGATGCTCCTTTCATCTTTTCGCCCGAGTGCATCGAAGCTTTTTCTATTTTAAAGAAAAGGCTTACTGAGGCACCAATCCTTGTTGCCTCCGACTGGGACTTACCCTTTGAACTTATGTGCGATGCTAGCGATTATGCTATTGGTGCAGTTCTGGGGCAACGCAAAACCAAACATTTTCAGCCAATACACTACGCAAGTAAGACCATGAATGAGGCTCAAACACACTATACCACCACAGAAAAAGAATTATTAGCTGTGGTATATGCCTTCGAAAAATTTCGGTCTTACTTAATCTTAAACAAAAGCGTGGTGTATACGGACCATTCGGCTTTGAAATACCTGTTCACTAAACAGGATGCAAAGCCAAGACTACTCCGTTGGGTCCTGCTCCTTCAGGAATTCGATATTCTCATAAGAGATAAAAAAATGAGCAGAGAACCTTGCTGCTGATCACTTGTCCCGGTTAGAAAATCCTCATCAGGATATTCTCGAGAGAAAAGAGATAAATGAAACTTTTCCTCTGGAGACTCTAAATCTAATCTCTACCCGGGATAATACCACCACCCCATGGTTTGCCGACTTTGCAAATTACCGTGCGGGAAATTTCGTTGTGAAAGGGATGTCGTCCCAACAGAAAAGAAAATTCTTTAAAGATGTAAAACATTACTTCTGGGACGACCCCTACTTGTTCAAAATATGTGCGGATCAAGTCATCCGACGGTGTGTCCATGGCCAAGAAGCCATGGAAATTCTTAAAGCTTGTCATGATGGACCCACGGGGGGACATCATAACCCAAACTACACTGCCAAAAAGGTGTTTGATTCAGGATTCTTTTGGCCCACAATATATAAAGACGCCCATGAACTTATCAAAACCTGTGAGGCTTGCCAGCGTCACGGGAATATTTCTAAAAAGAATGAGATGCCGCAAAACGTCATCCAAGTCTGTGAAATATTTGATATGTGGGGCATTGATTTTATGGGGCCATTCCCGTCTTCACGAGGGAATAAGTATATACTCGTGGCTGTCGACTATCTGTCAAAATGGGTTGAGGCAAAAGCCTTACCCACCAATGATGCCCGAGTAGTTGTTAAAATTTTAAAATCTCTCTTTGCCAGATTCGGGACTCCTCGTGCCATTATCAGTGATCGTGGTACTCACTTTTGCAATGAACAATTTGCGAGAGTAATGCTGAAATATGGTGTAACTCACCGTCTTTCTACAGCATACCACCCCCAAACAAGTGGGCAGGTGGAGGTCTCAAATTGGGGTATTAAGAGAATTCTCGAGAGGACGGTTGGTGAAAACCGTGCCTCTTGGTCGGATAAGTTGGACGATGCATTATGGGCTTTCCGCACTGCTTACAAAACACCCATCGGGTGTACTCCATATAAGCTATTGTACGGGAAAGCATGTCATCTTCCGATCGAAATAGAACATAAGGCCTATTGGGCCTTAAAACATGCAAATTTCGACCTTCAGACAGCGGGTGATCACCGTAAAGTTTAACTAAACGAACTAAATGAATTACGCGATCAAGCTTACGAAAATTCTTTAATCTATAAAGAAAAAACTAAGAAGATACATGACTCTAAAATAAAGAACCGCGTTTTCAACGTCGGTGACAGAGTTCTTCTTTTTAATTCAAGGTTAAAAAAATTTTTCGGGAAAACTAAAATCCCGTTGGTCTGGACCATTTACTATAACCAAAGTATACCCATATGGAACTGTTGAGTTATTGCAACCCGACGGTCCCAATTTTAAAGAAAATGGTCATCGGTTAAAACACTATTTTGGAGGGGACATACAACCAATGGTTGTCCCGGATCTCCAAACTTACCCCATGGACCAATAAATTCGGGGTCGAGTCAAGCTAGTGACTCGGTTAACAAAAACTAGTTTCCCCAAGGACAATTTTAATTCGGGGTCGAGTGAAGCTAGAGACTCGGGAATCAAAAACAAGCTACCTCATGGACAAATAAATTCGAGGTCGAGTCAAGCTAGCGACTCGGTAATCAAAAACAGTAGCAGTATGGGTTTTCACCCATATTTCTGTCTTCTCATCCCTTTCTACCACCCTAGTGTGGGGGAGACGAACCACATGTTGTACATATGTAAAATATTTTTTCAAAAAAAAAATGGTATAAGACATATAAAAAGAAAAAAGTGAGTATGTATGTAAATAGAGTAAAATAAAAGGTTAATAATATTACCTTCTTACGTTCTAAGTCTTGGTGGGACACCAAGTACTGTGAATATTGAGGGCAATATTCAGTTCAAAGTGTGGGGGAGCATTCTCACGAATGCAAAACACAACACATGTTCCATCAAGAACCCCCATTTGATCAAAATTACCAGTTTTTTCACACTTAGAAATGCAAATAATGGTATCAATCCTCCATGTCTAACCCACAACAGGATTGGCTAGTCCAGGAGCAAACGGCTCTTGGTAAAGACATCTCAAAACCGTTGATGGCTTGCAATTTGCCAAAAATTGTATGGTTCCTCAACTCCCCATTATCCTCAAAAGCTAATGAGTTGGCTAGCCCGCAAGATTATGGCTTGTGGTAAAGGCCGTGGAAAAACCATAATTGGTAATCAGCTCACCAAGATGTTGACTATTCCATCAAGAGTTGGCTAGTCCAGAAGCAAACGGCTTTTGGTAAAGACAAATCAAATCCGTTGACAGCTGGTGGTTTGCTTAAAATCACACGGTTATCAGGTGTGCCACAGTTCTTACACCTGGCTACTCCAGAAGTGATGGCTTTTGGTAAAGAGTAAAAATCCATTAATTTTTTCTCAAATAGATTGCTAGGGACTAGCAATAGTTTAGTGTGGGGGATTGATGAGTGTCTAAATACTCATCATTTTATACCAATCTGAACTGCCAAAACATACAAAAACACTCAAATATGCATCATAATACTTAAAATATCTTAGAAGAGTGTTTTATATGTTTCAAATACAAAATATGCAAAAACAAATGAAAAACGTACAAAGTTTGCAAAATTGGTAGTTTCAGTCCCTCAAGTTTCAAATATTGTCAAAACTAGTCCCTGAAGGTTTAAAATGAATGAAAAGTCAACTTAAGTCCTTGGGAAACCAAAAATATTCACAAATGATCCCTGGATGAAAGTTTACACAAACTGGCAACTTTTACCCCTCAAGTTACAAAATTGGCAAAAATGGTCCCTGGGTATTCAAAACTGGGAAATTTACAAATAATACCCTTGTACTATGCATGAATGACAAAATGGAACAATTTTGATAACATTTTGAGAAATTACAACCACAGTCCCTTAAAAATCCAAATTTACATAAATGGTCCCTGGAGTTTGAGAAATTACAGAAAAAGTCCCTGGATATTTTTAAATGAAAAAAATCATAAAATTGGTCCTTGGTTTATCATATTTGGCAAAAATAGCAATTGAAACTACTTTGGGAGATCTACAAATTCAGTCCCTCTATTTTTCCAAAATTACAAATTTGGTCCTTGTGTACACTTAACCAACCGGACCCTTATTTAATTTACAAACCAAAACCAAATCCAACCCAACTAAACTACCCAACCCACACACACCCCTAGCCCAACATAAGCCCAGTCCAACACCCCTAATTATTTAAAACAGGCGTTGACCCCGTTTGACCCATCCAATACCGCCCAAACCACCACCACTGTAGCTCCGTCTCCCCCACCCCTGCTTCACCAAAACCAGGTGGTTTTTGCCACCTGTTATCACCTCTCCACCTCACCTTTTACTACCCTAACCTCACCTTTCCACCTCACAGCAAACCCACACCCCATTTAATGCTATCCACATTAATTTTCACTCCAAACTCCATTTTGTCCTCTGTTTTCATCATATCAGCCCCAACTTGCATAAAAACTATCCTAATTGTCTCCTGCCACCTCCACAACAATCCACAATTCTTTAATTGCAGAACGTTGGCTCCAAGTTTGCTTGGAGACTTTTGGCGCCAAAAAGAAGATTTGAAGGTCAGGATTGATTCAGACAATTCAATGGTCAAGATGTGCTCAGAAAGTGTCCTGGAACCCTAATATGGACCTATAAAAGGAAAGAGAAGCAGAGGAGTATGATATCTAGTTTAATTTTAATAAGTGTATGTCGAATTAGTTTGTTTTAAAAGTTCAAGTGTAATCTAAGCTTTCAAGTTTCAGTTTAAACATCCTCAGTGTACTAGTAATCTTTTTAGTTAATAAAATTCAAGTTTGTGTTGTTATCTCAAGTTGTGCAATTTTCAATTTCATATCAAAATTCTCAATAAGTTGTGTACTTGTTATTATTATGATATAGAGACATTAAGCTCACATAAGTTCCTAAGAAGCTCATTAAAGCTATTAGATACCATTAAAAGCAGTTTAGTAATAAAAACTCAAAAATACCAAAAAAAGTCAACGAAAGTCAAACTGGTTGGTTCTTGGTGATAAGCAATTGGAGCAGGGCATATTGTGGATGGTCCTGGGATAGAATCCATTGGTGGATATTAGGAAAAGTTTCTGTGTCCTTGGTTCATGATTTGAGCAGGAAAGCAAACTTGTAAGTTATCAAAAATCTCATTTCTGCCTTTGTACTATTGATTTGCTTATTGCTTGTTTTTCTTAGTTGTTTAATGCTTATTTAGTCTTATATAGTGATAATATAACCTCAGATTAGTACCTTGTTTGTTGGAATTAATAGTTACTAAAAAATAAAAAATCAAACAGTCAAAATAGCATATCTTGTGTTCTTGTGTATCTGTGGTTAAAACTTGTTTCTAAGTGCTTAAATATAATTACCATAACATAATAAGTCATGTTGGATCAATAGAATAAGCTCTTATAGCCATTAGCTATTTAAATCTCAAATCATTCTAGTATAAGGTGTGTTTGGTTTAAACTGTTTTGCTGTGCTCTTGTTGTTTATTAGAATTAAAGTTGGTTCTAACAAGTTACTTAAGTTCATACAAGGTCAGTTTGATCATTAGTTTAATCACAATTACACTAGAAAGTCAAAATCATACTCAATCCATCACCACAGTTAACTGTGGTGGAATTTGAGTCCAAGTCTCATCACATCACCTCATAAGTTAATAATCTAGCTTAATTTAACTTAATAATAGATTATAACATCCTATTAAACAAGTAGGATCAATCAGAAGTTCATCAAAGTCAAAGTTAGTTCACCATTCAAAAAGTCAAATTGTGTTGTTCTCAGATTTCTCAAAAATTGGGAGATTTTTCTAGAATTTAGGAAGCTAATTGAGAGCTTGAAATTTCTTATGCTTATAATCTACCACCTAAACTCTAGGAATCAAAGCTTATTTGATTTTTAAGATTTTTTCTTAAGCTTGTGCAAAAGCTGAAAGTACCCTGCAGGGCAACTCATTACCCTGTGCACAGATTTTATGCAAAATACCAAGAATCATAGTGTGCTTACCAGTGGACCCCACATCCTAGGATTCAGCTTAATTATAGCTTAATACCTCAGCTTTTCACATCTAGGTTTAGTCTAGCCTTTAGCTTATTGTAGCATAGCTTTTAGGATCCAATTTGTGACCTGTGTAAAACAAGCCACACTGATCACTCAGTGTATGATCACCATTTCAAAGGCTCACATAGAGCTTATTAGTGAACCATAAGGGTAGCTTATTGGCTCAATTTGTAGCTTATCACCTTAACTTTGAACCCCTAGATTTAGTTTGAACCCCCTTTCACTCTTGTGGACCCCACAAACCTTGGAACACAACTGCAGGGAAGAAGTACTCCCTTGCACCAGCTTACCACCACTACACCACCAACTTTAGTGGTGGCTGCAGCCCACACCAGTAGGTCCCACACCTCATAACTTGGTTTTTACAAACCCCCTCCTACCCAGGTTCAATACTTGACCCTTAGTTTGACCTATAGATCAGTGGACCCCACTTAGTTTTGAACCAAAAGTCTGTCCCACTTCTGAGTCATAAACCAAATAAGCAATTGCTTATTTGAGTTTTCCAGCTTATCCTAGGAGCTTATCTCACCACATCTAGCTTAAATAGGTATAAGTAACTTAGGTAAACCAGATTTCACCATAGTGGACCCCACATAACCTCAACTTAGCTTATTTCTTAGTTTGCTCAACCTTAGTCAACTATATAAGCAAATAAGCACTTACAGTGCTTATTCTTGATTTCCAAAGTAGTTGTATTTGTAAAAGTTTCATTATTTAAGTATTTAAATAGTTGTATAAAAGAAAAACCAGAAAAAGCAAACATAAAAATAGTGATAGCTTCTATTTAATAGAAATTATATATTTAATTTTCATCTCAGCTTATTAATAATCACTTGTCCAATTTTATAATTTTATAAATTACTTAGTACCTTAAAGTAGTTAAAATAATTTTCTTAGAATTTTCCTAAGCAGTTTACTATTTATTAAATTTAAAACTAGTTTAAATAATTAAATAGGTAATATTAGTAATTAAATAGATTTCTTTAATTTTAATTAACTAAAGTAGAATTTTATATTTTTCCTAAGTTTTATAAAGAAGTTAAGACTTTTAAAAAATAGTTTCATAATTTTCACTGTCCATTTTCTAATTTTCTTATTTAAATTAATTAAATTAGTTTAAAATTAATTAATAAGTAATTAATTAGTCAATTAGTTTAAATATAATTTTTAGCAACTTT
The DNA here is from genome assembly GCA_030686995.1 of Artemisia argyi. Taxonomy (NCBI): domain Eukaryota; kingdom Viridiplantae; phylum Streptophyta; class Magnoliopsida; order Asterales; family Asteraceae; genus Artemisia; species Artemisia argyi. Next base: position 190,915,142 of record CM060685.1, on the reverse strand, counting down.
TTATAATTTCGTAGTATTCCTGTAATAATTAAATAGTTTTATAAATTTTATTATAATTTTCTAAGGTAATTTAGTAATAATAATAATTTAAAATAGTTTAATTAGATTAATTAAGTTAACTAGTTTTTAATTAATAAAATACTTATAAAAAGACAAAAATATTTGTTTTCATTTTTTATACTTTCTTCAAGTTCTTATTTAGGTTTAGAAATTATTTATTTAAGTTTTTAGGTTAATTTGTAATAGTTGTAATTTTTAGTTAATTTAAATTAACTTTTAAATTAGATTTTAATTAGTTTTATTAATTAAATAATAGTTAAATATTATAATAATCACTTTTATAATTTCATTTTCATTTTCAAATTTCTTTTTAAATTTAAGTTTTTCAAAGTTTCACTTTTACCCCCTGTAGTTTGTAACTAGTTAAATACCACTTGTCTTTATCTGTTATCTGATTTTCTTATTTGTGCTTTTGTGCTTATATCTGTATTTCTGTTATAATTTCATATTTTCCAAATATCAAGCAATCAGTAGTATAATCAACCCTCAAATCATCTTTGTTACTGTCCTCAGTACCACTTACTCTCCTAATCGTTTACAAATACAATTTCAATCTCGTTGGGACTTAACGACCCGGGGATTTCCCTGTACTTCCACGGTCAATATTAACTTGCACTTTCTCCCAGGTGGGCCTAACAGCTGCACACGGCTGAATGGTTGGTTTGGGAGGAGTCAAAATTTGGCGCCGCTGCCGGGGAGGTTGTTGCGTATTTCAAAACGGTAAAAGTTTAGTGGTTTTCAAAAACCCTCCTGTACAAATATCACCACTTTGTAAATTTTTAAGAAAAGCAAAATCATATCTGAAAACGTTCATTAACATTTCTCCTGAAGTGTTAACAACACCAAACAAATCATAAACAACAAAACAAACTGTGGAGTTAAATTACTTCGTATCTTTACGATTACAACCTATACAGTTGGTTTAAGGTAAGTTCTGACATTAAATTGCGAACTTGAGGGGGAGAAAATGAAAAAGTGATTAAAATATACAAAGTCAAAGCTTAAAAGTTGTATCATGTGCGAGCCAGACTCAGTATTGACCCACGAATTGACGAGACAATAAATGTCAGTAATATCGAAAAGACTTATCCTCGACGGGTAATAACATCAAGTTAGTTACTAGAGCTAGTTGTCTCCTAAAAGCTGACAATGTATCTCTTTAACTAACCACGTAAGCGTGTCTCGAAAAGGATATGTCTTACTAGAAATGTACCGTCTCGAGAAACTTTCTGTGGACTTGATCAGGCCGGGTAATAACTTCAAGCTAGTCTAACTAGTGATATAAGCGTGTCTCGAATCGGTCTTGTCCACGAAAAGTGGATCAATTCAAAAGTACTTGCTCCTCCCGCATGTGCAAATTTATTAAATACTTATGAGCACATGTGCAGGGGGAGCCCTTCAAAAGTGTATACAAAACTCTCAAAGTGTTAACCAAAATATTTGATTATCACAAACACTTTGAGAGATTTTCAATCAAAGGTTTCTTGGCTGCTGTCGGAGTTATAAGGTGATTAAGATAGGAATATCCGTCCTATGATCCGCCAGAGCCGGAGGGATCTACCCAAGGACATCTCCCCTAGTTAGAATTAGAAGTCCTTAGGTATGATATGAAAAAAGGAGAAATGAATGAAAGGGAAAGAAGGAGTTGAAGAATTAAAAAGAAAAGTAAAGAAAAGGGTGAAAAGAAATAGCCCTCCATATGTTCAACCTTAGGGCAGACACCGGGTTCAATACGTATGCTACTGGCTGTTGCAAAAGACAACACCGGTATTGAAGATTAAGTCGTCATGGACCCAGTGACGCAATGCACTAAACCTTCCTAACCACTCAAGTTCTCTTAAAAGAACTTGTTTCATTCTCACGGGGAACCAGCGTAACCTATCGACCTATCTCTTAGAGACGGTTGATATTGAAGCAGGAGACCCCTCCCTAGTCTCTGCATAGGAAACCTAGGAGTGCACTTATAGAGTCTAGAGCCTTGAGATACATCAAAGATCTCTTAGGAACACTTAGTATTTCTACAACTGGTGTTCTATATCAATGGACACCAGCTGTAAACTATCGAGTCCTTCGCAGATCTTAGCAATCTGCCGAGAACGTTTATGAGAGGAGTACTTATGTATTTCTCAATGATTGAACAGAAATCCTGCCAGGGTCAACATCAAACAGCCCTGACAGCAGGTCACTTCGGTAACCCCACAAGGGTTACGCTTAGTGTTTGCGGTGGTTCCATAGCGATCTACAGTCGTGGAGTGATCCCCAGCGACTCACCCAGTCATTGAGCTACTTAGTAGGTCTAGTAAGCTCCTTCGGGAGTATCTGATATGGGAACGGCCAGGATAAGGATTAGAGGGAGTCTTCACAATATGCTGTTGATGAACTCTAATTCCTTATTCGTAAGTACCGGTTGTTTTTTGCTAACTGTTTACTCGCAGGTACCTCACTTCCATGATGGTAGATTCCAACATGCTCATACATACATCTTGAAGTCAAAGAAAGCTCCCCCAAAGATCTTAACACCACAAAGTTCAAAGAATGATTATACGTCAATAAAGAAGAATCTACAAAGTTTAAAGACTAAAAGATCTCATAGTATGAAAAGGTACTTCGTGCATGTCAAAGTCCGAAGATGTATGAGTATGTTGGAATGGCGTACAACCACCACAGACGCAGGAGTGACGAATGGAAGAATACTTCGTGATACAATCACTACATCATCACCAAAGAACAAAGACAAAGAGCAAAGTACATTCATTATCATTCAACCATTTTGAAGACATCTAGAGTTTTACATGTCACAAGTCAATGACAAAGATGAAGACGTCAAGCAACCGTGATGACCGACCCTTAGGGGGAGATTGTTGGGATCATACTTTTGTATTTAGTCAAGTCTCGGTCATTGCCTTTTGTAATAGGTTGCTTTAGTATTTATTTCATTATGTTTCATGTTACAAGGCTTATGTATTAAAGCCCTATGGGCTTGAAAGCCCACGAATTAGAAAGATAAGGGAGGAAGGGAGTGTTGCCCTAACTCCTCCCTTATAAATAGTAAGCTTATGTAAACATAATGTTTGTTGGTTATTTGATTATCTTAAGGAAACTCTTGCTCTTTCACTTTTCATATTGTCTCATAATCAAACATCTCTCATTCTCATCTTATTTCTTACTACATCATACTTGTGTTTACATAAATGGTGACCTAACAATTTTCGATTCGATTTGATCTTGCATTTTTCACCATGTCGTGTACTCACGCAACTCTGTTTTTCCTCAAAAAATGAAAAAAAAAATTGAAAAATTTTAAAAATTTTGAAGAAAGTCAATAGAAAAGTCATGGAAAAGCACAAAAAAAATGAGAAAAAGTTGAAAAAGTTGTACAAAAATATAATAAAGTTTGAATAAGTGTTTTGACACTTTGTTGACTTTCTTGCTGGCGAAAGTAGGAATAAATATTTTGACTTGACCGGGCGTGTTGAACCCTAGCTTGTTCCCTTAACCAATGATAATCACATAAGCTTGTGCTAGTTTTGTACACCAGGAGCTATAAAATGCGAATTCTTACTTAAGAATCTGCAAGTTCCCGTACTTGACTTTATACATGCGCAGCTTAGAAGCTTTCGCTAGTCTTTTACATCAGGAGCTAGAAAACGCGAATTCTTCTTCTAGAATTTGCAAGTTTCCGTATCTGACTTTATATATGCGTGGCTGATTATCGGCTAAGTATTCGCTGGTTTCATTATTTGGAATCTTAAATTACGAAGAGCGAGAAATCATAGAGTTTATTTAGAAGTTAGATGCTAAACATAGAGTAGTGGTTCTCTTTAGAGCTCATGGAAGGTACTTGTGGCTTTTTACTCCCATAAAATACGTCACCAATATATAATAGATGTTCTAGGTTAATTAGTGGTATTTCGGTTTGAATAATATTTAGTTCTTTGTTTTCTTAAGAGAATTTTTGCTTTAAAAGTTGGGTACATATCAAGGAACATCAAAAATAAGAGCAAAAATGAAAAAATCAAAAGTCAAAAGTTGATTATGTATGTGGTTTTGGAGCTACCCGATAAGCTTCCATTGATGTTATGAGAAAAGTAAAGAAAGAAAATGAAAAGTATGGAAAAAGTGAAAAAAGTGAAAAATGAAAAAAAAAATGAAAGTTGAAAGTTATGATGAATAAGAGTTTGAATGTAAATAAGTTGTTGGTGCGTGAGGTGCATGTGTATGATTCTGAATTGGACACATGAGGTGCACGTGTAGTACTCCGCAACTTATATTTATGATATTGTATGTACCAAAATTCCTTGATGTGGACCGAATTTCTATTGCAGTGGTTCTTAAGAGAAAATGGATAACTACTTATCGTTTAAACTTAGGTGTCACTATCGGACTAAAAATTAGTGAAACGAGAAAATATGAAGAAATTCATTTCTCAACAAAAATAAAATATTGAGATACAAAAACTTAGGACATGGGAGTAAGGAGTTTCCACAAGTAACTATTATGAGTAGTGTTAGCATCTAATTTGTAGATAAGCTGTGATCTCGTTTGTACGCTTAGTTTGGGGACTCATGAAAAATCAAGGATGACGATTTTTATCCGTATGGTCACTTCTTAAATGGAAGTGTTTCTACTCGTTGACCCTAAAAATTATTGCAAAATAATGAAAGATCAACAAACCGTCACAAGTATGAAGCATTAAAAACCCAAAAATAGAAGTGATAGTGGAATAAAGGAAAAAATTTGGAAAACGGGGCGTTTGTGGGAATAAATGATTTTATTACTTCTTTCGAACCTCCTTGCTACTTTACAAAGTAAGTAGGAAGAGTTATGAAATTATTTATCCCAAAAGCATGAATTGATCACATTGCGTGAGGACACGACAATACCTTAGTCTGGGGGATTTTGGTATGTGTTAATTCACATACCTTTTCATGGCCAAACACCGACCCAAATAGACTAATTATGCTAACAAATGCCAAAGATTGTGTGTTTTTATGTTTATGAATGTGCAGGAATGGATATTTCACAAAATGACAAAAAACAAAAAAAAAAACCCGACAAAAACGAGCACGAGAGTAGAATGAGTCAGAAAGTCAAGCTGAAAATCATTTTGAGCTTATAATGTCCTCAGAGATTGATTTATGTGCAAGAATGATCCTTGTGAAAAGTTTGAAGAAAGTGCAAGATTGGTCCCTATACTTTTCAAAGTTTACATAATCAGTCCCTCATGGAAATTTATGAAGAAAAGTCAGATTCAACCTTTAAATATCCAAAGATGGCAATTTATACCCTTGTAGTCCAGTTTTGGAACAATAACAGAAAAGGTCCTCATAGTTCCAATAATTACATAATTGGTCCTTGAATTCATTTGTTATAAAGTCTGAATATACAAAGTCCAAAAATTTAATCCAATTCCTAATATCAAAAGCCCAATCTCATTACCCAAGCCCAACAAGCCATGGTCAAAGTTATCACACCGGGTCAACAAAAGTTACGGTCAAAAAGGGGTCAAACTTTAATGAAATATTACCCCGCCTCTAGTTTTTCCCCAAATCCCATTTACTCAGGTCACGATGAACCCTAGCTCCCAATTACAATTAATTACCATGATTAAGGGCAAGGTGGTCAAATCAATCAAGTTTCTAAAAGATTGTGTGATGTCAGGAGTGTGTCAGAAGCAAAGAAGCACACGAGGGGCTACGTGGCAGGCTGCTATTGGATTGGACGCGTCATTGGGTATGATCCAAGGGTTATTACCAAGAGGGAAAGGATTAGATGGTGATCAAGGGATCTCAGAGAATCAAACAAGCACAGGTTACACGGATTGCCAGCTTGGCAATCCGAGACCCCAACCCTCACTCCTCTCCTATATAAAGAGGTCTTTATTAGCCATTTGGAGTGCGTAGAAAATAGGTAGTGAAACTCTGTCAAAATTTCAGTAGAATGTATTTAGCATAGTTATTGTAATGTTCATTTTAAGTTTTTAATAAAAGTTTCAATTTCCTTTTATATCTTTTAGCTTATCAATCGTTTCAAAGTGCTTATTCTGCCTTATTACTTTCTTAATTTGTCCAAACTTAGCTGTTAGTAGCTTAGTTACTGGTACTTTCATTTCAACTTTAGCCATTTACAGAAAAGGAAAATAAATAAAAAAATCAGAAAAATTATAAAAATATAAAAAAAATGTTTCAAATCAGTGTTTATAGTTTTTGAATAAGCTGCACTAGCTTATACTCAGCATATACAAGCTTTCTAGCTTGATATAATCTGTGTTCATTTCATTCTCTCAAAAAGAGTTTTGGTCAACTGAAGTCAAAGGACTCAGATCCAGTGTTCCTGAGGTGTATTTGGATAAGCTAGGATAGAAAGGGAAGGTTCTGCCTATCCTAGAGATAGGCAAGCTCAGTGAGTCCCCCTCTGTTCATGCTGAGGGGGAGTTAATTAGTAATAACTTTTTCATCAATCTCTATTTGTAGTATATGTAGTATCTGATTTAGTTTGTTAAGTGCATTAGATTACTGTGCATTGATTTGTAGTGGAATTGCTGTTGTAGATCTATAGTTCAGTTTGTTTAATCTTAGTAGTTTACTGATTGCTTAGATCTGAGTTGTTATAGCTTCATATTGATCATCTGTTTTTCAGAATTTTAAAAGTAGTTGAGATAGATTGATTTAGCATTTAAGTGTTGTAAGAATTGTGGTTGTTGATTGATGATTGTTTGATCATTTTGGATTGAATCTGTGTAACTTGCTTATTGAGTAATTGTATCTTGAATCTGAGTGATTGTGGTTCATTTGGCTTGTTTATTCATCATCTGATCTTGTCTTGTGGTTTGGATTGGTTAAAACTTGATTTGCTGCTTTGATTTAGCAAATCTGTCACTAACAAGGAGTGTTTGGATCTGCAAGTTGCTGATTGTTATAGTTGTTTGAATGAAGTTGATTGAGTTCACTTAGGACATATTAGAATAGTAATAGTTGTTTGAACCATAAAATTTATAGTGTAGTTTACTATTAGTCAAAATTAGTTTAATATTACATTAACAGTTAAGTAGATTAGAGATTAGTTAGTAATATTGGAGAGATAGTTATAAAATAGATAAAACTAGTTTAATCTAGTCATATAATAGCTTAATAATTCAATTAGGAGTAAATATGAGAAAAAGAGTTTTAGTTTAGTCAAAATAATAGTGCAAGTAAAAGTCAACTGATTCATTGGATTTTTGGGTCATTAGCTGCTATACTTGTTTGAATTTAGAGTAGTAAACATTAGTTTTTGGTCTGAATATTGCTTGAACTTGAATCTCAGTAGTGCTATTGTTCTTTTGCCCATTTAATTGCACTTTGGAGCTTATTGGAAGAGCTTATTGGGCCTGTTTATAAGCCTGTTTGAGACACGGTTCTGTTTTAGCTTTATAGGCCTGCAATTGATCATTTGAGGCTATTTCTGTGTTTGCTGATTGTTTCTGAGATTAATGAAAGTAGATTTAGGATTGTGTATCATTGATTTGCTTCTGTACCAGTCTGTGCTTATTCTGCCTAATAAGTGAGCTTATATTTTGAGCTTATTGCATCTATTTTTGTGATTTGAGGAGTTATGTGATTGCATTTGATCATAACATTGCATTTCCGAGCATTTTACATCATCTTAAGTCTGAGTTTTAAGATGAATACATTTTGGTTCACAAGTGCTTATAAATAAGCACTTGTGAATAAGCAGTTGGTCCAAATAAGCACTTATTCAGCTTTTTTTCAATTCAAATTTTTTCTCCAAGTTCATTTTATTATTTTTGATTTTCTGGAATTTTTCCAGAATTTTCCAAGTAGTTTTAGTATTTTTTTTTCTTAATTTTCTTTTGATTTTAATCATTTTTAAATAGTTTTAAATAAACAAAAATTCATAAAAATTCAGAAAAAGCTGTGAAAAATACAAAAATATTTTAGAAAATTCTTTTATAATATTTTAGATTTTTCAGAACTAAATTTTCATTTTTCCTCTTTATTTTTCTATTTTCTTCCATTTTTAATTCATTTAAAATTACAAAAATCAAAATAAATTCATAGAAATTAAAAGAAAAGTCAAAAAAATAATTTTCTTTTCCTGGAAATTCATTTTAGTAGTTTAAGATTTTTAGGAAATTATTTCACTTTTGTAGGATCATTTTTCGTTAAAGGATTACGTTTTAATAAACGCGTTTGCATTTCCGTTTTTACGTTTTTAACTTTGGTGCATATCTAGCTTGTACTCTTTGCATATTTCATCATTGTTTGTTGATAATTGAATTACTTGATCACTATTTTCTCTTTCACACTTTTCAATTCATGGTTTTCACGAATCAATATTCTTGATTCCATTCACCTTCACTCGGATACGACTCGGGTGATCCGTATTTCACGCGGATCATTTCGATACTATACTACTATACTATAATAAGTTGATTTTCACACAATCAGAGCCCACAGGCATTGATTAGTCTTCAGGTGAATAACCAGAATAACCACTTTGTGGCCATACAACTTTGCAATTCTTTATTTCTTTTTTTATTTGTAAAACAATGGATTTTAAAATAGGGTGGCGACGAAAGGTACCTGAAGGTATGGACACGAATATGTGAGATATGTCGAGAGTGTTTTGAACCATTATATGAGCGTCTAGACGTCCACTTGGAAGAAAAGGTATTATGTAGGTCCAACATTTTTAGTTACCAAATTTTGCTAGAAATTTTACTAAATTCAAAGCTAAAAGCTGGTGTATAAACGCTTTTATTATCCCTACATTGGTCAGACTCTAGATTTGCTAAACAAAAAAGGACTGATAGTAGAACATGAAGGAGCTAAGGTGACTAAGCATATACCTGGAAGAAAGCCTCTTACTGTTGTGGACTCCGATGGAGGATTTGACTGCTTTAACCAATCTTGCGATTTTATGGTTGGTTTTCTTGCTCTTATATGTACTTATACGGAGTAACTATTTTCCGATATGACCCATTTTTAGTTCAAGTTGTCTTCCTGAATGGTTAGATGTCAATTCATCTAAATAGTTCTCTCAGTTTTGGGGGGGGGGGGGGGGGGGGGGGAAAGGAAGAAAGAAAAAAAAAACCTTTGAAACCAGCCTTTTTTTTTTTGTTGCTTTTTTTTATTTTGGTTGCAAAATTGAGATTTTTCTTGCAAACTTTAACTTTCTTTTGTGTATTTTGACATTTTTGCAGAGTTTAACTTTTCTAAAACTGCTACTTTTTTTTCTTAAAATATAACTCACGTTTTTGTCACATGTTTACCACAAGAAAATGTAAGCCAGCTGGTTGTGTGCATATGCAGGTATCGCATAAATGTTGAAAACGCTGAGTGGATAATTTATGTCACTGAGTGAGACCAACAAGAGCACTTTGACATGATATTCACTGTAAGTCACTTTCATAGTTTCGCACATCATAAGATCGACTAACCATTCCATAAGAAAAAAGGAGCAAAAGAAGTGTTGATCAAATTGGGTATTAATTTAGTTGATGAAATTTCTTCAGACTGCTAGACTTGCAGGATGGCTTTTGACTAGCAGGAGCGAAAACCCTAAAACAAGTCATGTTAAATTTGATCCTTTACTTATGAGTTTGGTATAAGTTGCTTGATTTGCTTGATGAAGCTGAAATTCAGTGTAAAGCAGCTCATAGGAAACGAGGTATATGCCGTAAATTGTTTTTATCAATTAGAAGTGGGTAATGGGCGTGTTTGGTAACGGGTCATAATATATATGCTTTTTATGCGGGCCAGAGTGGATTGGCTAGGATCTTGAGCACACCGCTAAAGCAGTTGCAAATGTTGCTGTTAAGTAATATATTAGCTTATTGTCCAAAAAAAAGTGCGTGTTGATAAGCAATTTATTATTTTGACACTTCTTTTAAGGAAAAGCATTATAACATTTTGTTACTGATTAACATTAATGTACGGTTTGTTCCAAATAAACTCATTTATTTGCCGTTTAATTTCTATATACTATTCATTGAAATTTCTTAGCATTTTTGAAGTTAGAAGTTGCTCTTTTTTCTGAACAAGTGTTAAACTAATTGTGCAATTGCACTTCTCAGTTTTTGTAATATGACTATGGTTTTTGACTTCTTGTATTGTTTAATAGATACGCTCATTTGAATGGTAGACCGACCAAAATCAATTTTGATGAGATGCTTGATGCTGAGATGTGCTTCATGATATTTTACCATTTCTATTATGCTTAAGTCTTCAAGTAGTGATGGTCTGAAATTGTATAGCAAAACTCTACAGATTTTATATTTTCCGTTCTTTATTTTATCTTTAAATTCTTGTTGTATTAATCTGCAATGATGAATAGGGAGATACAGTTGTATATCTACTTTATGCACATACTCGAGCAAATTCAGCTCTTCGAACATCTGGTAAAGACATAGAGGAGTTGAAGAAGGTAATGTTTTCCCTTCAGTTAACGGTTATTACCATGTTTCTCATATGGAAATGCCGATCTTATTTTTTATTTGGTTGGCAAATTTACGACTGAAATTGAATGTTTGTGACAGAAGGGGGAATTAAAATTAGAGAACGATCTAGAACGGGAGTTGGGTATACATTTGCTCCGATTTTCTGAGGTAAGACAATGCTTTCGAATAAAAATTAATGTGGGTTGAAAAACATGTATTATGCATCGTAGTATACGTTTGGTAACGGGTCAAAACTGGTATTTTTTGTTTAAGGGTAGGTCTGGTGAACCAAAAATACTTTTTTTCCTTCTAATTTTGTATTAGATATTAATTAAAGGTAACGTGTTAGTTATGATTATAGAAACTTATTTCTGGAGTACGCTATATCAAGAAAACAATCTTGGAGGTTGTATGCTTTAAGAATACAATTTAAGAGACGTTTGACCCGTTCCTTTGTTAGTTACTGCATAACCTAACCCATTTTTGACATAAAACATAACCCATATCAACGTGTCTCTTCAGTGCATCAATCTTTTGAATTAGTTTGCTCAGACCCTCTTGTTTTTCAGTTTATCGAAGACACTTACACAAGTCTAAGGCCAAATGTCTTGTGTGAATATCTCTATGATTTAGCTAAAAAGTTTCACTATTATTACGACGAGCATCAAGTATATATATACATACATATGGATTCATTTCTGCAACGTTTCAGAGGATTTTATTTCTTGTATGCATAAAACACCAACTTAAGTTTTCAGTTGTCCCATTTAGACACAATACTTTTCTTTTGTGAGTTTGGGGTCATTAAAAGATGGCTTTGGGACTCGTAATCTTAACTATTAAATAAAACAAAATATCACTTTTGAAAAAGCTAATTATTGGGGTACAAAATGACTCAAGTGGGACACAAAGCCATACACAAAGAAGTATAATGACTAAATGCAAGCAAAAAAGTATGTTGGTCTTTTATGCCAGAGTTACTAATATAATTGCATAAATAATTTGACTTTATGAAAGTCAAACATAATTTTTGTTTTGGATATGGCTTTACATTGATAGTTTTGGGCAGGTGGTTGGGTCTGCAGAGGAAACAAGCAGATTGTTGTTGTGTGAAGCAACCCGAGTGGTAATGAGCAAATGCTTCTATCTTTTGGGCATTACTCGTGTTTAGAGAAACGATCTCTAATATTACAATTTGGATCTTGAAGAATTTATGGAAGCTTATATAAGTCCTTTTTTCTCTTATTTTTTTTGTATATGCATCTGGGCATTCTTTTGAAATTAGCTCATATAGACCCTTTTTATGATTTGTCTCATTTTTGTGGATACTACACTAGTTACATGCCACCTATTTTGAATTACAACATCAACCTTTACCTCTAAAAACTGCGCCACCTAATGAATTTTTTGATAAAACTATTTACCAGTACACCTTTTAAAAGGCAGTAAATATTATAAACAAAAAGTAGGAAGAAGCTAGCTATTACAACGATTTCATGGACAATTCCAACAAACACGACCCTGAAAACTACTACAACGACCCTACTAACATGATTCTAAATGACAACTCCAGTGACTCCAAAGGAGAATAGCTCTAAAACATACAAACATCACCCACCAAACATTTTCTTCTTAACAAAACAACCTTAAAAGCTAACGACCCTATAATTACAACGAGCCCATAAAAGATCCCACAATTAAAGGAAGAATCTGCCATCCAAAACCGTACAATACCTAACCACTTGAGGGCACGTGGAGGTGGCAATTCCGGTCGGGTTTGAGTTCGTGGGTCAGTAACCCTAACCCAAACATGACTTTTTTAACTAATCATGTCAATTGTGTGTGCCCTAACCCTATTATCAGACACGGCCAATTCAACCTGTTTATCTAAATGGTTACACAGGTTATAGAAATTTTGTGGTTTAATTGGTTGACCCGAACCCATTTAGCTTGTTTATCTAAAAAAAAATTCATGTGTTACACAATTTAAACATACTCGACGTTTTAGTTGATCGACCAATTTAACTTGTATACCCGAATTAAATATCAGAAAACATTGAAATATACTAGCCAACTAATAAATGTTTAACCATCTCAAGGTAACATAGTGATATCGCGACCTCAAGGTCTCACAATAGACCAAGTTCTAACATTGCTAAGTGACATATTTAAAAAAAAGTCCAAATATAGTCGTGGAAATACGGCTGAGCATGGACGTCTTTCAACTACTTGTGGTTTTTGGTTTTCGTTGGTGCCAAAATCGAGAAAACCCCACCTAAACCTAAACTGGCCAAGTATAGTTGTTGTGTTATCGGTTCTTCATTTCAACATGTTTTAGTTTGTAATTCGGTCCAAATTGAGTCGGTGACCTGATAGACTGAATGAAAACACCAGTTAAACTGCGTACTTCAAAGAAGAAATAAATGATACTCCCTCCGTTCCGATATTATTGTCCACATTTCTGTTTCGTGTTGTCCCAAATTAATTGTCTACTCCAAATAATAGATAGGAAGATTTGATCGAGATTGCTATATTACCCCTACTTGAAATGGTTATTACAAACTTGCAATAGTAAGAGTAAATTACACCGTTAGTCCCCAAACTTAACTAAATTCGTTCACTTGGTACGAAATTCTCAAAAATCACAAGTTTAGTCCAAACTTTTTCATTAATTACGCATTTGGTCCTATTCTGAAAACGCTCGTTACTTTTCCTGGTTAGTCAACACACGTGCATAACACATGATGAGTATATCCATAATTTGCAATTTTTATCTGTTACACCGTCGGTCCCTGAAGTTTTCCATTATCAAAATTTTTAAAAGTAGCCATTTGTTACTGTTACTTTTTACCTCTTAAAAAATATATTTTAAATTCCTATAAATTCCTATCCTCGTCACATAAACACGATCACCACACCAACTCATCATTTTCTATACTATCATTCTCAAACTAATCATAATTTTTTATTAATTTTTTCATGTATTGTTTTCTTCCACATATCATCGAGGAAATCAGAGCTGAAGTAATAAACAAGTTGATGTGGATAATCGACGTTTGCAAATGATTGTTGACACAAATGTGTTGTTTGTAAACACGCGCAAATCTAAAACAAATATGATTGAAGCATACAAGGAATGCAAAGACATTACGCAAGAAAAACGTGCTTTGCTTTAGACTTTTCTAAAAAAAGAAGCCTCACAAGATTACGATATTGCTTTTTTGATTTGTTTCGTATGGAGGAAAAAATATATAATTAAGTGAGTGCTAAAATTGTTTGGATGCAAAAAAAATAAATAAATAAATAAATAAATAAATATATATATACAATAATTGTGTTTTTTTTATTCATGTAATGTTATTTTTTTCTATAAGGTATTATGTTATTTTTATATTAATATAATGTGTTTTTATATGTATTTTTTTTCTAATGTATTACTGTAATGTGATTTTATATTAATGTCTTTTTATTCTTCATCTTCTTCATAAAATTATACATTTTCCAGTAAACAATTCCAGCCACCATCCCACAGATCTGACAACTACTTACCACCACCAACGTCTCCATTGTACCACAACCAACATCATCACTGTACCACTACCACCATCTCCATTATACCACAACCAACATCAATAGTGTACCACCAACAACATCACAACTTATTTGAACTTAAGATCTTATTTTTTTTTCATATATCTCATATTTTGATCCAAATTCAAAAGAAAATTCATCATAGATCTATATATCTTTTGATACCAAAACTGAAAACAAAAATTTGTAACAAGATCTTTTTTTTCTTTATCATATCGAGTACTTAAAAGCACCATTAAAGATCTAATCGAAATAAACCTATCATCAATCTTTGAAACAAAAACCCAAAAAAATAATAACATTTTCAACCAACCAAACATTACAACAAACCCATAATAAGAATCAGTTTCAAGGGTTGTGTATTTTGTTTGTGCTTTGGTTTACAAAGATACAACATCAAAACAAAATAAAAATCTACCTGAGACCCCAATAAGATCTTTAGCCGAAGTCTTTCTCAAAAGCAAATCAAAGGTGTAACACCCCCAAATTTAAGTTTGTCGCAGCGGAAAAGTATTTGGGTGTTACGGGGAGGATCGAAGTTATAATCTCATAAAATGGCTTAAAAGAAGCGTTTTGAAAGTTACTTGTCATTCAAATAATATTTTTGATAAAAGATGAACCATTTGATTTAAAATCTTATTAAAAGATATAAATGCTTGAAAGAATGACATATTTGATTTTTACACCATTTTAATTTATCAGAGTAATAAATGCCCACTCCGTGTCTTGTCCTGCTCCGTTAAATTACCTGAGATACACATGCTTAAAAGTGTAAACACAAAGGTTGGTGAGTTCATAGACTTTTATGGAAAACCATTTATTTGATAGATTTCAGGAATATTTGGTAATGATAAATACAAACAGTAATGAAACAAGTATTGAGTAATGTTGACTATAATCACAAATAAATCATATAAGTATTCAATCAAAATCAAGTAAGGAATCAATAATCCTAACATGAGCTGGAAACTCATGATGTTAATTTAATCAGATATACAATTCAAGTATGGTCAAATTCCTATACAGTTGTATCTAAATATATGTTGAAAACATACATTTCGTTATGGATATTGCCCCAAGCCTCATGACACACAAGCTTAACAAAAGAGGTGATTTATGAAGTCAATGATAAATTTTGCCCTCTTATAATAGGTGATTTGCCAATTCTTATTTATCTACAAATATAGTGTATCACAACTAATACGACTAACCATATGCATATGGCATTCCGTCAAGTATTAGTGGGACAGGAGGTCAATCCTTAACAGGTTTCGAAGCTGTTCACTATATTCGCGCTCACATAACAGTGTTTAATGGCTCATAATTAAGGGACTTTATGGCGATAAGGTAACTTAGGCAATATCAAGGTAATAATGGGATCATTCAGGATAACATCATATAATCAAGTATCATACCACAATAATCAATTTGGAAACATTATCATCTGAGTATCAGTAATTCAGTTTAAGTATTTCGCCAGTAATAATCAAATTGGAAACATTATCATCAAAGTATCAGTATTTCAATTAAGTAATTCGCCAGTAACATACATATATATCACATGCCACAATAATCAAATTGGAAACATTATCATCAGAGTATCAGTATTTCAATTAAGTAATTCGCCAGTAACATACATATATATCACATGCCACAATAATCAAATTGGAAACATTATCATATGAATATCAGTATTTCAATTAAGTATTTCGTCAAGTTTTGTATATATCACATCTTAAGTCACAAACCATATCAGATAAATATTAATAAGGAAATTGATTTGAATCATGTAATTTATTCATATACTTATCAAATTATCAAAGTATATGTAAGCATGTATCTCCCTCAATGAGTTAAAAACAAGTATTGGAAATGGGGCTATGACTCACCTTGATTGAGACGGGAATGATGAAAAGTAAAGTAGGATGAGATTTATGACAATGATTATGGAAACGTCTTTGATACGGAACCTGATAAATAAATTTATCTGTGAATATAACCAAATACTATTTGGTAAATACGAACGAATAACGAATAAATATTATTCGTTATGACGAATAGATGATGTGCAGTGTAATTATTATGTCATGCATGATATGATAAAATACTTTATTTAAATTATCCATCGAAGTTTTACCTTTGTAAGTAAAAATATTAACATTTGAAATATCGTTATATATATTATTAACGTTACGTTAAATAATATATATATATATATATATATATATATATATATATATATATATATATATATATATAATATATTAGCTACAAATTATTGTAGCTAATTGGCTACAATTTTAAGCTATAAAATGTGGGTCCCTAATTCTTTTTGTGGGTCCCGAAAATTTCACTATTCACTTTTTACTATTCACTTTTCACTATTCATCTCAGAAATTTTTATTTCATATTCTCGTAAGTTAAACTATTTTAACGATAATCCGAGAGTTTGACGCTCGTCGGATCATTTCTGCAAAAATCACAAAGCCGTGTCCGAGATTTACTTTTAGGTTTAAACGTCCTTCCAGCATCCCGATATATCCATAAAACATTATAAATAATAGAAATATGATTTTCTATCATTTTATGACAATTCCAAAAGTTTTGGAATTTTACGTTTTTCAGTTCAGCGTTTTACGCGAATTACGCGTTTTAGACCCGTGTTTCTAGTTTTTAGCAGGGTTTTAGCACCCGATAGATCCTACCACTCATTTTATATTTTATTATGGAGTATATTGACATGTTTGACCATACTTTCAAGTTTCATATTTTTAGGATACCCGATTTTAAGTTTCATGACTTAACAACTTACGGTTAGCGATTTACGGAGTCAAAACTAGCTACATACTTAGGATATTATCATCCAAAGACCATGACTACTCATCTTGTCACCCTATCCATATACAAACCGACTTAGGAGGGGGGGAGTCACCATGTGTGGTTAAATCTTGACCATTGATTCTTTAGATCATTTTAATTACAACTTGGTCACCAAGTTTAGGAAGCTTACTAGTTACCTTCCTAACCTCCTCATTTTTAGTATAAAAGCAAGCTCATGTCTTCATTTATTCATCATTCAAATGCCACACCAATTATCCCTAGCACCATGATCCTTTGATCTTCAATATACAAATTACACTACAAAGTTCAAGGTCTTAGTATTCTCTACCTAGTTCTTAAGTTTGTTTGGTGATTCCATGGTTGAATTAGGAGCTACACAAGGTGATTAGGGGCTGAAGTTAATGGGTTTTCACAAGGTCTATATCAAGTCTATCAATGGTTAGCAAGAGTTATGGTGAAGGGTTTACAAGCTTAGGTTTAGTGTCCTAGTTCTATACTTGACTTCCTTTCTTTAGAAAGCCAAAAGTTGTAAGCAAACCCTAACATACTCCTTGCTTAATTATCATTTTCATGCTCTTTGTGTTCCTTTCATGCTATATATGTTCTTGTTATTGTGTTCATGATGTTTAAAAATGGATAAAACAAGTATTGGTATACATATGTTAACTTATGACAAGCAAACTAGTGATTTTTATGGAGAACCACGACCAAAATAGTATAACTTTGATATTTGACACTTACTTACTGTTAAAGAGGACTTAACAAGGAAAACATAGCAATTTGAATCACCCAAAACGAGTACCCGAGTCAAAAGTTATGGCCATAAGAAATTAGCGACACCAAAACGGCAAAACTGCCTAAATAGCATTCTGATCAGATTTTGATTTTGAAAGTCACCCTTCTTTTCCGATTCATCAAAAAGTTAAAACACGAAAGTTGTCCGGAACGACGTTTTCGTTCAGGCACAGAAAAGCTCGAGCCCTGAAAACACTTTCCGAGTGATAATTTTCTTCAAAATCTTATCAGCCCATTTTAGACCAAAGTTACTATATAATGATTATATTTAGATGAGACCAAGAGGTCTAATGACCTAAAGCCAAGACCACAACCAAGGCTAAAGCCAAGGTTGAGTCTCAAGACCATGGAACAATGACCAAGGTCACGGCAAAGCCATGGCTAAAGACCATATAACTTTTAAAGATCAAAACTTATATATATATATATATATATATATATATATATATATATATATATATATATATATATATATATATATATATATATATATATATATATATATGTTATCAAATACTACAATAGTAGGGAGCCTCATGTGAGGAGTTCATTAAGTAAGCCGTCGAGATGAGTTGTGGATTTACGAATTAAAGTGTCCTGGCTCCTCGAACGTTTACTCCATGACTTCTGAATTATGTCGGCCCGAACGATAGTAAGAGATATACAACCTATACATGTTTCATAAGCCATTTATATTCAAAGACTTACACTATATACTAAGTACTACATCATGAACATTATGCAAGACATATATTGGCAATTCTTCGTATTCTTAGACGTTACTCCAAACCTAAGTCGCAACGTTCTATTATAGGCTGCTCTTAGAGACTTTCGCGATTCGACTACCACTTTCATTTCTCATTGCATTGACTTAAGGTGAGTCATAGCCCCTACTCTTTTCATACTTGTTTTAACTCTTGGGGGGGATACATGCTCAACTACTTGCTTACTTGTACAAATACTCAAAACATTTATACTTGATTGTGTTATACTTGATTGGCATTATACTTGAATGCGTTATACATGATAATTATACTTGATTGCGTTATACATACTTGTTACACTATACTTGCTTAATTTAAATACAAGATTTGTATTTACGTACATACACAATACTCTATGCTGTCAAAGGAGAGGTATTAATAGTACTAGTATGGGCCTACACCCCCCACCCAAGTCCAAGATTCGAGACGTTGGGTGACATGTACTATTTGGGATGGTGGTTCCCCGCCTATGGGTCCAAAATGACGTGACCATGGGTGAATATAATCCTTAGAAACTATATATTAGCAGTGGGTTGTGAACACACAGGTTGCAAGTCTCTTATGGCGGGACCTGCAACTGAGTGGATTCACGATGCCTTTGCTGTGTGAACATTCTTTTAAGGCTTTTCAACTGTTTTAAGACAAACTCTATGAACTCACCAACCATTGTGTTGACACTTTAGCATGTTTATCTCAGGATAGTAAGGCGATAGCTAGTGCGTGGAACTTAGAGTCAAGCTGCATATTCTGAAGACTTACGCTTTTATCATTTATCATTCAAAACATTTTGTATACATTTATGTATCATACTTTGGAATCTCATGTTTGTAACTTTGAATTCATTAATCGAATGGTAACTTTTCAAAACGTCTCATTTAGAGTTCGTTTTCTATAACTTGTACTTTGTATTATGAAGTAGCACCCCTATGACACAGTCTTCCGCTGCGGTATTTTGGGGGTGTTACAGATTGGTACCAGAGCCTTGGTTATAGAGAACTAGGTTGCATTTAGTGCCTAGACTATAACTGCTATATACGTTAAGACTCTCCTCTTTATTTGCCTTACACACACTACATACACATACGCTTTTGGTAGTTGTTGGTTTAGTTCCACGCTGTTAGATGATGTGACTTAGTATTATAAGGAACCCCATAGATTAGCCGAGTCATTAAAAACATGGAGCTCAGTAATAACTAATTATTTAACTTGATCTTGTGACAGTTCTTGTTTGATGAGACACAAGATTTGAGTTAAATAATATTATTGCTTAGCTTTAGGGATTTGATGACTTGATTATCTTACTATCGGCCTCAGAAGGCGGATTTTGTGTCGGAAATTCTTAAGTAGGATGTTTTAGAATCTCCTTATTTAAATGGATTGGGACGCCTCTTCATTTAAATAAAGAAATTGTAAATCACCAAACCATAAGTTTATGATCCTTTACTTACATAAATTTGGACGCTTCTTTATGTAAGTAAAGAGTTATAAATAAGTGGGCTTAATTGTAGCCGATACAACTCCTTAACCAGAATCTTAGACGAATCAGAGTGAACATCACTATATTAGAGATCCCGAATTCTCTTAGACACACCGTAAGTAGTTAACATCAACTGAACTTCGGGACGAAGTTCTCCTTAAGGGGTAGAGACTGTAACAATTCGCAATTTCAGGTTAACTTTTATTCCCAAAAATTTCACTATTCACTTTTACTATTCACTTTTTACTATTCAACTTTTTACTATTCACTTTTCACTATTCATCTCAGAAATTTTTATTTCATATTCTCGTAAGTTAAACTATTTTAACGATAATCCGAAAGTTTGACGCTCGTCGGATCATTTCTGCAAAAATTACAAAGCCGTGTCCGAGATTTACTTTTAGGTTTAAACGTCCTTCCAGCATCCCGATATATCCATAAAACATTATAAACAATAGAAATATGATTTTCTATCATTTTATGACAATTCCAAAAGTTTTGGAATTTTACGTTTTTCAGTTCAGCGTTTTACGCGAATTACGCGTTTTAGACTCGTGTTTCCAGTTTTTAGCAGGGTTTTAGCACCCGATAGATCCTACCACTCATTTTATATTTTATTATGGAGTATATTGACATGTTTGACCATACTTTCAAGTTTCATATTTTTAGGATACCCGATTTTAAGTTTCATGACTTAACAACTTACGGTTAGCGATTTACGGAGTCAAAACTAGCTACATACTTAGGATATTATCATCCAAAGACCATGACTACTCATCTAGTCACCCTATCCATATACAAACCGACTTAGGAGGGGGGGAGTCACCATGTGTGGTTAAATCTTGACCATTGATTCTTTAGATCATTTTAATTACAACTTGGTCACCAAGTTTAGGAAGCTTACTAGTTACCTTCCTAACCTCCTCATTTTTAGTATAAAAGCAAGCTCATGTCTTCATTTATTCATCATTCAAACGCCACACCAATTATCCCTAGCACCATGATCCTTTGATCTTCAATATACAAATTACACTACAAAGTTCAAGGTCTTAGTATTCTCTACCTAGTTCTTAAGTTTGTTTGGTGATTCCATGGTTGAATTAGGAGCTACACAAGGTGATTAGGGGCTGAAGTTAATGGGTTTTCACAAGGTCTATATCAAGTCTATCAATGGTTAGCAAGAGTTATGGTGAAGGGTTTACAAGCTTAGGTTTAGTGTCCTAGTTCTATACTTGACTTCCTTTCTTTAGAAAGCCAAAAGTTGTAAGCAAACCCTAACATACTCCTTGCTTAATTATCATTTTCATGCTCTTTTTGTTCCTTTCATGCTATATATGTTCTTGTTATTGTGTTCATGATGTTTAAAAATGGATAAAACAAGTATTGGTATGCATATGTTAACTTATGACAAGCAAACTAGTGATTTTTATGGAGAACCACGACCAAAATAGTATAACTTTGATATTTGACACTTACTTACTGTTAAAGAGGACTTAACAAGGAAAACATAGCAATTTGAATCACCCAAAACGAGTACCCGAGTCAAAAGTTATGGCAATAAGAAGTTAGCGACACCAAAACGGCAAAACTGCCTAAATAGCATTCTGATCAGATTTTGATTTTGAAAGTCACCCTTCTGGTCCGATTCATCAAAAAGTTAAAACACGAAAGTTTTCCGGAACGACGTTTTCGTTCAGGCACAGAAAAGCTCGAGCCCTGAAAACGCTTTCCGAGTGATAATTTTCTTCAAAATCTTATCAGCCCATTTTAGACCAAAGTTACTATATAATGACTATATTTAGATGAGACCAAGAGGTCTAATGACCTAAAGCCAAGACCACAACCATGGCTAAAGCCAAGGTTGAGTCTCAAGACCATGGAACAATGACCAAGGTCACGGCAAAGCCACGGCTAAAGAGCATATAACTTTTAAAGATCAAAACTTATATATATATATATATATATATATATATATATATATATATATATATATATATATATATATATATATATATATATATATATATGATATCAAATACTACAATAGTAGGGAGCCTCATGTGAGGAGTTCATTAAGTAATCCGTCGAGATGAGTTGTGGATTTACGAATTAAAGTGTCCTGGCTCCTCGAACGTTTACTCCATGACTTCTGAATTATGTCGGCCCGAACGGTAGTAAGAGATATACAACCTATACATGTTTCATAAGCCATTTATATTCAAAGACTTACACTATATACTAAGTACTACATCATGAACATTATGCAAGACATATATTGGCAATTCTTCGTATTCTTAGACGTTACTCCAAACCTAAGTCGCAACGTTCTATTATAGGCTGCTCTTAGAGACTTTCGCGATTCGACTACCACTTTCATTTCTCATTGCATAGACTTAAGGTGAGTCATAGCCCCTACTCTTTTCATACTTGTTTTAACTCTTGGGGGGGATACATGCTCAACTACTTGCTTACTTGTACAAATACTCAAAACATTTATACTTGATTGTGTTATACTTGATTGGCATTATACTTGAATGCGTTATACATGATAATTATACTTGATTGCGTTATACATACTTGTTACACTATACTTGCTTAATTTAAATACAAGATTTGTATTTACGTATATACACAATACTCTATGCTGTCAAAGGAGAGGTGTATGACCTTTGATTAACCAACTTTATCACAAATATAGAAGATTAGAATAAGAAAGATGGTGACTTGGTGACTTATATGTGATGTATATGATTCGTGAATAGAGAGAGAGATATAAGAAATATGAGAGCTTTTATTCAAAGAAAACACACACAAGCACACACCTCAAATGAGCCTTTGAGGTGTTTAAATAGTAAGATACATGAGATGCCCTATGGGCTTTCTATGGGCTTGGGCTTGGACTTGGTTACATGGATTATATAAAGGCTTATGAAACATAACTAATAACATATTAGCTTGCCAAGTCCAAAGCCCAATGACTTAACAAACGACACAAAGTTACAATATGAGAATGACCATCACTTCATAATACATATTTTTAATGCTAACAATCTCCCCCTAAGGGTTGGTCATTCGAATGATGCTCCACGTGAGTGGGTCTTCCGTGTTCTTTGTCTTCAACTTTGTGTGTCGTTGTAGTATAGTCTTTAGTCTTTGTTCCTTCATGCTTTGTGATCTTCGATAACTGATTTTCATCGTTCTTTGTTCCTTTGTGATGTGGAGTTATCTGCCTTTCGTCACTTCTGCGTCTGTGGTGGTTGTTCGCCATTCCAACATGCTCATACATCTTTGGACTTTGATATTCATATGCACGTAGTTCCCTTTCTTTCACTTTGATCTTTAGTCTTTATACTTTGTAGATTCTTCTTTTTGGCGTAGAATCTTTCTTTGAACTTTGTGTTGTATAGATCTTTGAGGGAGCTTTCTTTAACTTCCAGATGTATGTATGAGCACGTGGAATCTGTCGCCATGGAGATGAAGTGTCCCTGCATATAAACAGTTAGCAATAAAACATCCGGTACTTACAGATACGAATTAGAGATCGTCAACAGCATAGTGTGAAGACTCCTTCTAACCCAAGGCCGTTCCCATGTCAGATACTCTCGAGAGAGCTTACAAGACCTACTTAGTAGCTCAATGACTGGGTGAGTCGCTGGGGATCACTCCACGACTGTAGACCATTTGAAACCACCGCGAACACTAAGCGTAACCCATAAAGAATTACCGAAGTGACCTGCTGTCAGGGCTGTTTGATGTTGACCCTGGCAGGAATTTCCATTCAATCATTGAGAATCACAAGTGTGAATCCTCTCATAAATGTTCTGGCAGATTGCTAAGATCTGCGTAGGACTCTAAAGTTTACATCTGGCGTCCTTAATGATGAACAACCAGTGTAGAAATATTATGTGTTCCTATGAGATCTTTTGATGAATCTCGGGGCTCTAGACTCGATAAGTGCACATTTGGTTTCCTATGCGGAGATTAGGGAGAGGTCTCCTGCTTCAATATCAACCATCTCTAAGAGACAAGTCGATAGATTACGCTGGTTCCCCGTGAGAATGAAACAAGCTCTTTTAAGAGAACTTGAGTGGTTAAGAAGGTTTAGTGCAGTGCGTCACTGGGTCCATGACGTCTTTGTCTTCAATACCGGTGTCACCTTAGTAACAACCAGTAGCATATGAATTGTACCCGGTGTCTGCCCTAAGGTTGAACATTTGGAGGGCTATTTCTTTTCACCCTTTTTCATAACTTTTCTTTTTAATTCTTCAACCCCTTCTTTCTCCTTTCTCATTTTCTCCTTTTTTCAATCATACCTAAGGACTTCTAATTCTAATCTATTGGAATTGTCCTTGGGTAGATCCCTCCGGCTCTGGTGGATCATAGGACGGTTTGTCCTAACCTTAGTCACCTTATAACTCCATGACTATCCTATTGTTGATCACATGCCATAAAACCTTTTGTGAAAATCTCTCAAAGTGTTTATGATAATAAAACACATTTTGTTGACACTTCGAGAGTTTTGCATTTCTTTTGAAGGACTCCCCCTTCACATGTGCTCATGTAATTTTTAAGAAATTTGCACATGCGGGAGGAGTTTGCACTTTTTGAATTGATCCACTTTCAGTGAACATGACCGATTCGAGACACGCTTACATCACTAGTTAGACTAGCTTGAAATTATTACCCGTCCTGGTCAAGTCCAAAGAAAGTTTCTCGATACGGTACATTCTACTCAGACAAGTCCTATTCGAGACACGCTTACATCACTAGTTGGACTAGCTTGAAATTATTACCCGTCCAGGACAAGTCTTTTCGATTACTGACATTTTAAGCTTCGTCAATTCATTGGTACTTACTGAGTCGAGCTCTTTTGAGATTCAGTCACACTCTTTAAACATCTTTGATCACATTTTAATCATGTCTTCTCCCCCTCAAAAATAGCATATCGTGATATTTTTGATATCAACTGATTAATAAAAAGCTTTTTGGAGAGAAAGACAGATTTGATTTTTCATGAAATCGGAACATTTTTCTTTTTTGTACTCCCCCTTAATGATAGCATATTTAAAATTAATTAAGGGTTTTGAGGGAGTTATCTTGAGCACTAATTTTGAGAGATTTTGAGAAATCTTTTGAACAATCTTGAAAAAGTGCTCAAGAATTTTGTTTGAAAACGAGTTTATGCTTTGAAATCTTTTTCGTTTGTTTAGACTCGAACTTGTTTGAAAAAGAGTTCGTCATTGAACGTACGAGTCCTTGATTTGAAAATAATCAGAAGTCATCGTTGAACGTACGGGTTTCGTACTGATGTATACGAAAGCCATTGTGAAGAAAATTTTGAGAAACGACATGTTTTAGGAAAACATAAAAAAGAACTCCCGCTCAAGCATCTGTACATGTCCGTATCATTGTTGAATGACATTTCTAGAAACGTACAGAATATTGATTTATACGAGAGACATGTCGTGAGAAACAAGGTGTCATCAACCGTTCCTTTTGTGAAATTGTTTTTAAGCAAGAAAGATGATAGTTCGTCATACGACGCTCTTGGAGCTTGTTTTAAACCATAAATTGCTTTCTTAAGCTTGTAGACGTAGTCTGGATGATCTTTGTCGATGAATCCCTCTGGCTGACTCACATACACTTCTTCTTTCAGAGTTCCATTCAAGAAAGCTGTCTTAATGTCCATCTGATAGACTGTGATGTTTTTGTGAGCGGCATAGGCTAAGAAAATCCGGACTGCTTCAAGTCTAGCTACAGGCGCGAATGATTCTTCGAAATCTATCCCTTCTTCTTGTGGATAACCTTTAGCCACGAGACGAGCTTTGTTGCGAATAACAGTCATTTCCTCATCCAGTTTGTTCTTCCACAACCACTTGAGATCAAGAACGCGTTTATCAAGTGGTCGTTCAACAAGTTCCCAACTATCATGTAACAGGTATTGAAGAAATTCCTCCTGCATCGCTTCAATCCAAGGGTTTTCTGCCATTGCTTCTCGAATGTTCTTAGGTACTTTGGTGCTTATTGAGCAAATGTAAATGCACAATTCGAGATCAGTGGCAAGTTGTCTCCTCGTCTGAACTGGCATTGAAGGATCACCAATAACATGTACTAACGGATGGTCTTTTGTCCATTGAAACGTAGAAGGGTACCTTTGGTTGAACGAATGTGTGTTAGATGGTTCTTGTAACCTTGAAGAAGATTCAGCAGAGTCTGATGCAAACGGGTTTTCAAATACTTCTTCTTCTTCTTCTAACGTAACATCGTTTGAATTATTTGTTGGTTCTTCTTGAAAATTTGTGTTTTGGTTTTGCACATCAACTATTGGTATGTCAGTTTCAAGTACTGGAGTTGCTTGAGTAGATGTAGATGATGTTGATGTAGTTGGTGCTTCAGCTTCGATTGTTGTAGATGCATCTTGTGATGGTGGTGGTTGATGGTTTTGAGCGGGTGCAGCGGAATGTAGATGAGATGCATTTGTCGAAGTTCCACCATAGTATTCATCAAACATTAACTCGAAGATATTTTCCAGATCTTGTTCTGAAGGTTTATCTGTGTTTGTTGACTGAGCTCCTTGAGGCACGAGTCCTGAACTGATGTGTCCAGAAGTCTGCTGGTTTAGAGCGGGTCCTAATCCGTTTTGATTAGAAGCCATCGGATTAAGCGCGGGTTCTAGAGCGTATCTCTCAGAAGCCATTTGTGAAATTTCGTCAAACTTCACATTCATCGTCTCCATTATCCTTTTTAGACGTCTATTATACACCCTGAATGCCCTCGAGTTTTCTGAATATCCAATGAAGATTCCAATATCACCCTTAGCTTTTAACTTCCCTAGATCTTCTCTGTCATTCGTCGGATAGCACAAAGCGCCAAACACGTGAAGGTAAGAGATGTCAGGTTTACGGTTGTTCACTAGCTCATATGGGGTTTTATTGAATCTTGGATGTACTAGGGATCGGTTCTGAGTGAAACACGCAGTGGCAACAGCATCAGCCCATAAGAATAGTGGTGCACTAGAAAAGATTAGCATTGTGCGAGCAGCTTCCACAAGAGTTCTGTTTCTTCTTTCAACTACCCCGTTCTGCTGTGGAGTTCTAACAGCGGATGTTTGGTGTGTTATTCCAACATCTTCGAGGTAAGTTCTTAACTCCTGATTTGTGAATTCTGTGCCATTATCTGTTCTTATAATCCTTACTGGAGCTTGAAGTAGAACTTGAATACGCTTCAGAAAGGTGATGATGATGCCTGGTGCTTCGTCTTTTGATCTCAAAAACTTTACCCAAGTATATCTTGAATAATCATCAACAATAACAAGAATATACTTCTTCCCATTAATGCTTTCAACTCTCATTGGGCCACATAAGTCCATGTGCAACATATGTAACCTTGCTTCCGAACTAGGTACGGTTTTGGGTTTATATGATGCTCTTTTACTTTTTCCTTGTTCGCATGATGGACATAGGTGTTCCTTGGTGTATTTGAACTTAGGAAGTCCGGTGACGATGTTGTCTTTGGCTAACTTGTTGATGGTGTCGAAATTGAGATGGGATAAGCGTCTATGCCACAGCCAGGACTTAGTTTCGGTTGCCCTTGTCATAAGACAAATTGGTGATGTAGAAGCCATTTGGTTGATGTCGATAGCATACAAGTTTGTACCACGATTACCAGTTAAGAGATCATCACCAACCAAATTTCTAATAAAAACCGTGTTTCTTCTGAATGCTACTTCTAAATCTGCATCACAAAACTGCCCAACTGAAAACAAGTTGTGTCCCAACCCTTCGACGTAGTAAACTCGAGTGATCAAAAAATTTCCAAACTGAAGATCTCCATAACCCTGAATAGCTGCTACATGATCATTTCCAAAGCGTACAGTTCCCATAAATTTCCAGACGAAATTGATCAGCAGCTTTAAATTCCCGGTCATGTGCTTGGAGCAACCCGAGTCGACGATCCAAAGACATATTTCGATAACCTGCCAAGAACAGAAGAGTTTGTATTTGGAAACCGTGTTGAATTTGGTTCCATGGGGTTAGGAGTAAAAGCAGAATCACACTCATAGACAGTTGCTACTTGTTTAGCTTGAGTTATTTCTAATTTTCCTTCCTTAAGAGTGAACTCTCTACCCGTCGGAATCCACATACAAAACTTAAGATAGTTCCTAGGCATTCGACTAATAGTGGTAGTCCTAAATCGTGCAACTAATCTTTCTAAAGATCTAGATCTGGCACTAGGTCTTGCAGGAACATACTTCTGTTTAGGCGTAACATTCACATTCTTAGAAACACATTCATCATGAACATCATTAATTAAAGATTTCTTGCATATTAAACAAACAGAGTCATTACATGCATTAGAACCAATACTTTCGACATTACATTCAGATGAAGCATGTTTCTTATTAAAAAGCGATAAATTCCTAGGGTGTTCTTCTACTTCTTCAACTTTATTCTTGCTACTACTCTTAGAGACAGGCGAGACTCTATTGTTCCTTGTATTGCTCTTAGGCTTTAGTCTGCTGCTCCTAGAGGTGCTTTCTAATCCTGTAGAAGGTAAGGCACACGCGTTAGGATTTATATTGTTGTCCTTTTTAGCATCACTAGACTTTTTAGAAGTATCCTTTTTGCACTCATTTGTCTTAGAAGTGGAGGCAGACGCATTAGTGGGACTAATCCTAAAAAGGCCAGGTGCTATCACTTTTGGTGTTTCGACAACCGCTTTTCCTTTATCAACAATCTGAACATTTTCACTTTTCTTAGGCAAGGGTGTTGGAGTGACTGGTTTTGTCAAATCCTTTTTCTCATCAACTTTTGGAGCAAACCGTGAAATTGACATTTTTGGTTTTTGAACCGTGTTTGAAACATTCGGTTTCTCCGTAGTCGACGGTTTTGCAAACTTAGTTTCCTCACCCTTTCCTTTTTGACTTTCAAGCTGAGCCCTCAAAAGATCATTTTGCTCTTTCATGTTCTTTAAGGCACGCTCATACGACAATTTGTCATACTTGCATTCTTCCTTTTTTCGATCAAGTTGTTTAAAATATGACACATTTTCTTTTTCAAGCTTTATAAGAGCATTTTCATATTTTGAAACAATTTCAGAGGTCTCAGCTCTCAGTCTTTCATCGTCTTGAACAGAATATGTTTGTAAAATGATGGACATAATGTCAGTGGTCATAACAGCTTCGAAGAGAGAATCATTCAGGTTTTCCAAAACATTTATGTTTTCACGAGTATCATTAGCTTCATTTACCAGGGATTTGTGGTCCTTGACAAATTCGGCCGTTTCTTTTAAGAAAGCTTGTTCAAAATGGATTACCCTCGCACTGATGTTATTCAGTGGGATAGTAATTTCGTTTTCAAAAACTTTTTTCTGTTCAATATGAAAACTGGAATGCCAGTTGTTAATATTGATTGTAGTTTTAGAAGCAACGATGTTTTGAAGTTCTTGAATTCTCTTTTTAACGTCATCCAAAATTTCTCTAGCCTCACTTGTGTTAAAAGTGTTGTTTGAAGAAATTTGTTCCATTTTTGAAAGAGATTTGGAAACAATTACTTTCTTAGAAAACATTTTTGAGAATGGTCGTTTTATGGAAAACACAGATGGTTCTTTTTGTGGAACAAAAGTAATTCCCGAAAGTTTGTTCAATTTGTTGTAATCAATGGGTTTCAAATCCTTTTGTTTCATTTTAGTAATGCTCTTTTCGACATGTTCTATCGTTTGCACAGAATCTCGAACGACGGGAGGATCATGTTTAGTGTAAATCACATTACCATTATACAAAACATTCTGTTCTTGCTGTGCTTTCTTGAGATTACTGGGGGTGTTGTTACCGAGAGCCACTTTATGTTTCGTATGGTAAACCGGATTAGTTTGATTTGAAATCATTTTCATTGTTTGACTTGACTGACCCGACTTAACCACCAATTCTTCTAAGTGAGCAATCATGTGTTCTGACTCGACGATTTCTGCCAAAAGTTTGTCTTCTTTCTTTGCAAAGTCCTTTTTCAGCTCGTCCCTCTCTTTTTCAAGATTGGTATAAGCTGATTTTTGTTTAGAAAGTTGGTTTTGTAAATCAGAAATTTCCGCGTTTAAAGCTTTTATCTTCTTGAAAGAATTAACATCAAGTGTATCAAACTTGAGTTGCAATTGTTTTTCCCTTGAAACGGAATTTTGATAACCAGTTTCTAATTCAGACAACCTTTTGTTATGAAATTCAAAAGCTTTAGCGTTTTCCTTGTAACTCTCAAGCTCAGCGGTCAATTTAGCATTCGCGGCCTTAACATCGCGATTGACCTTTTTCACTTTTTCGATTTCAATACCACAGTTATTTAATAATGATTCAAATAACGCACGTGTTTCCTCATCATTCTCAGCATGCTGTGAAACGAAGCCTCCATTATGATTCACATCTGGAGTCGCTGAAGGAGTATTGCTACTACTTGGCGTGTCCAGGTATGTATCATAAGTGGGTGCTAGCTTCTCAGAATGCTGTTCCTTATGAGGAGACATATCAAATATATCATTATTGTGACATGTGTTGAAGTTTGATACCTCAGATGGTGCATTGGTGTCATAAACAGGAAGTGTATCAGAATCCGTGTCATACTTAGCTTCCTGAAGATTCGCCATGAATATGCAGTTCGCATCGATATCCTCTCTATCTTCCATGTCATCCATAAGAGCCATAAAATCATTCTCCTCTGCGTTTAACTGAAACCCTGCCTCATTCTTTTGTGCCAACAGTAATGCTTTCTGCAAATACGCTGTGTCTTTCTTGTTCGGCTTAGTAGGACAGTTCCTTGCCATATGACCTACACCCTGATTACCAACATTCTGACCCCTCTGATTTCCAACAAACTGACCCAACTGATTCCCTGCATACTGACCATACTGATTTGCTGCATTCTGATTCTGATTCCCCATGTTAAGTCCAGTAGCGTATCCTTGCTGATTCCCATAAACTCCAACCATTTGGCCTCCATTGCCCATATTGAAACTCGGCTGAGCAATCTGCTTGTTGCGAGTGTTCGATGAAATCCTTTGGTTGTTGTTAGTTGATGTGGAATAACGTCCTTGGAATGCCTTTGTCAGAAAAGCAAACGCTTGAGTCAAGGCTGCAGTGGCTTCATCATTTTCAGTGAATTCTGGTTCTTGGAACTGTGGGTATTGTTGTTGTGGAATAACATGTTGTTGTTGCTGTGGGTAGAACTTTTGTTGGTAGACCGGTGTTGGTTGTTGAATGTATGATGGTTGCATGTAGTTGTGAGTGGAAGATGATGATGGTTGTTGTGTGTTCACTGGTAGTGGTGTTGGTGTAGTAGCAATTAATGCGAGAGGATCATGATTCTTTGCCAATCTTTCTTTCCTTACTTCATTAGCCTCAGCTTGATTTTGCTTCAGAAAATCATAGAGTTGATCATAATTCACCTTATGTAAATCCTTTGTTTGATTGACAATTGTAACATAACGACCCCATTCTTCTGGAAGGTTATTGATGAATTTGATGTTTGTTGCAATTGTTCGAGGTGTCAACTTGTTTCTGATTAACTCATTCATCAAAGTGCAAAACCTTGTGTAGTAGGATTCAATTTGTTCACCTTTAGTGGATGTGAAATTCTCCCATTCTGTAAGAAGTTTGTTCTCAACGTCTTGTTGTCCAATCTCTGTTCCATGACAAATCCTTCTAACACGTTCCCACATAGCATAAGCAGTTTCACAGCTGTCGACCGCAGCAAAGATCTCCCTTGGTAATCCAAGTTGGATTAAATGCATTGCCATATCATCTGCGGCGATCTGCTTCTTGTCTTCCTCTGTGTAATCTGCTTCTGTTTGTTCACGCACGAATGGTTGAGTAGGAGGTGTAGTATTTGGATTGCCTTCAATTTGAACTTGTCTTGGCTGGAATGGTCCTTTTTCAATGGATTGAATCATTAATTTACCATCAGGCTTTGTTTTGATGTAACGAAGCATGCGGCTTGTCCATGGGAGATATCCACCTTTTTCAAGCATAGGAGGTCGGTTTTCTGCACCGGCAGCATGAATGTCTTGCTGAGTTGCCATTGTTGAAGTGTAGATTGATAAAGTTGATTCTTGGATCGTTCCAACGAAATAGGAGTAGAGTTTAGAGTGAGTTGATGCAAGTTTTTATGGTGAAAATTTTGACTGAAAACCTTAAAACCTCAATAACTTCTTCTCGGAGCGTTTTTAGGCCTCGAAACTTCGCCTAAATCGATAAATCATTTAGCGTGTCGTTCTCCTCTGTCTGACGGTCGTTTTGACAGCTGATTCGTCGAAAACGGAGTTACGGTTCAAAAGTTATGGCCGTTTGAAGTTCAGTCGTCAAAAATCAACCAAAAGTTCTCGAAAATGTTGTATTCTCGATAATTCACCCAGGTTCTCGATAATTTTTCAAGATTTCGATAAAATCACCCAAGTTCTCGATAATTTTCCAAGATCTCGATAAAATCCAAGTTTTGCGAAAAATTTTCAAGGTTCTCGATAATTTTCAATTTCTCGATAATTGTTTCTCGATAATTTTCAGTTTCTCGATAAGTTTCAGTTTCTCGATAATTGTTTGGACCAAGTTCTCGATAAGTTTCAGGTTTTCGAAAAAGTATCCAGGTTCTCGAAAATTTTCAGTTTCTCGAAACTTTTTCAAGTTCTCGAAATTTTCCAGTTTTCGAAAACCTTGTGATGTTCTCGAAAATGTTATTTTTTCGAAAACCCAATCACACAAATTTCGAAATTATACAATTTCGAAATTTAGCCACAAGTCGAAGTAATTTCTTTCTTATACAAGAGAGAAAATACCGAGTAAGCCACGGAATCGTCTGAAGATACTTGAAGAGAAGTTCTCGATAAAAGGTAACAAAAATCGTATGACTTAAAGCACACCGAAATCAAGTTTTTAATCCAAGATTCTTGTACTTCTAAGCTAAAAAACACCAAAACTTGAAGAAAGTTCCAAACTTGATGATTTTTATCAAACTTTTTAAGATCTCGAAAACAAGTACAAAAACAAAGTCGAATTTTTTAAGCTAGAAAATTTCAAAAAGATTAAAACTTTCTTGTTAGGTAAGGTTTATAACACTAGTTTGTAATCAAAAAAGTGTTAAAAACCAAGAAAAAAACAAGAAAAGTAGGAATTTTTCTAAAAAATTCGTGTATAAAGCTTAAAACATACGAGACACAACAACCCCTCAACCCTCCTAAATCATTGTTAGGCGATAGATACCACTTGTATGACCTTTGATTAACCAACTTTATCACAAATATAGAAGATTAGAAGAAGAAAGATGGTGACTTGGTGACTTATATGTGATGTATATGATTCGTGAATAGAGAGAGAGATATAAGAAATATGAGAGCTTTTATTCAAAGAAAACACACACAAATACACACACAAGCACACACCTCAAATGAGCCTTTGAGGTGTTTAAATAGTAAGATACATGAGATGCCCTATGGGCTTTCTATGGGCTTGGGCTTGGACTTGGTTACATGGATTATATAAAGGCTTATGAAACATAACTAATAACATATTAGCTTGCCAAGTCCAAAGCCCAATGACTTAACAAACGACACAAAGTTACAATATGAGAATGACCATCACTTCATAATACATATTTTTAATGCTAACAAGAGGTATTAATAGTACTAGTATGGGCCTACACCCCCCACCCAAGTCCAAGATTCGAGACGTTGGGTGACATGTACTATTTGGGATGGTGGTTCCCCGCCTATGGGTCCAAAATGACGTGACCATGGGTGAATATAATCCTTAGAAACTATATATTAGCAGTGGGTTGTGAACACACAGGTTGCAAGTCTCTTATGGCGGGACCTGCAACTGAGTGGATTCACGATGCCTTTGTTGTGTGAACATTCTTTTAAGGCTTTTCAACTGTTTTAAGACAAACTCTATGAACTCACCAACCATTGTGTTGACACTTTAGCATGTTTATCTCAGGTTAGTAAGGCGATAGCTAGTGCGTGGAACTTAGAGTCAAGCTGCATATTCTGAAGACTTACGCTTTTATCATTTATCATTCAAAACATTTTGTATACATTTATGTATCATACTTTGGAATCTCATGTTTGTAACTTTGAGTTCATTAATCGAATGGTAACTTTTCAAAACGTCTCATTTAGAGTTCGTTTTCTATAACTTGTACTTTGTATTATGAAGTAGCACCCCTATGACACAGTCTTCCGCTGCGGTATTTTGGGGGTGTTACACATTGTCAGTAAACATAGGTTCATAGGTTGATTTATATTCTTATAATATGGGATGAGAGTGCACGAAATATGGGAAGTTGTCTTGGTGAATCATGAGTATGTCGACCATCATTTTATTATATACACGATTTGTGAAATCGTGTATAACTTGGATATAACTAATCATCTTTGACATTTGGACATGAAATCATCTTAGAAATGTTATTAAGAATACTTAGGAACAAACGGGAATCAAAACGGTTAAGATTTGAATAATATATGGATCGATTAATATGAATATTCGTCAAACACTTTGCCCCTTAAAAACGTATCAAACGTCATCCAATAAACTTGGGATTTGACACACTAATAGTTGGCTAGGTGGTGAACGAGATGGTGTAAAAATATATATGTGTCGTGTGTAAAAATTTGGAATACGCGAGGCGTTTTGGAGCTAGTTTGGTCGATATATATATATAATTGGAAATGAAAATGGGTTTAGTTTTTGGGCCTATTGGGCTTAGGAAAGATCAAGGGCCCTTTTGGTTTTGTAATTAGTTTATTAATTAGGATTAGTGATTTGTTAATATTTTGTTAATCTTGTCGAGAATTTGTTTTGTCGTTTGGTGAATTTTGCAATATCGTAATCGTGACCATTTTATATAATAAGGAAAATTTTAAATTTCTTCGTAAAAATGGTGATTAAAATAATGACAGAGATTTATATATAATTAATCGTTATTAATTATAAAGATTTTTGCGAGGTTTTACAGTACCCACATGTCATTCTGAATTTTGTCCCGAAATTCAAATTTAATGTGATTACTTAAGTAAAGAATTTTTTTGAACAGAGAGTTGTCGAGAGATTTTTATTCCTAAAATTAAAGAAATGTGTTTCAGTTAGATTTACTTGTACCAAACAAGACAAGGTAACTGACGTATTTAAGGGTTGTGAATATTGAAAATAGTGGTCATGAATAGTGAAATAACGACTAGTGCATAGTGTCCAACGGTCGGGAATAGTACCCAACGGCTATATTCTAGCCTATATATACCACTTCCAATTTCCACTTCTTCCATTCACCATTTCCCTCTCATTTTCCATCTCAAAATGCCGCACCTCATAACCATCTTAGCGATTGTGTATGTCGTCCTTGCCGCTATCTACTTAGCATATGTTCCGGATGAAGACTTTGGATTCTTGGTCGCGATCTTGATGTTCGTCGTACCCCTCACTATCCTAGCCATTACCGTCGACAAGATCTGGGGGTAAAATCTTGAGCTAGGGTTGTTTTAAATTAAGTTCTTGTTGTGTTTCTATGTACTT
The DNA here is from genome assembly GCA_030686995.1 of Artemisia argyi. Taxonomy (NCBI): domain Eukaryota; kingdom Viridiplantae; phylum Streptophyta; class Magnoliopsida; order Asterales; family Asteraceae; genus Artemisia; species Artemisia argyi. The sequence continues at coordinate 190,879,629 of CM060685.1, read as the reverse complement.
GTAACGAATAAGGAATAAAACTCGTTTTGTTTTTATGTTTAGGAATTTGTCTCATTATTGTTTTTAATGTTTTATTTATATTTATTTTTCAGCATAATTAAGGTGATTCATCCTGTGGTGGCTCTTGCTATTGTTTTGTTGGTGGGAGTCTTTGTTGCCATAGCGGATCAACCTATTGAAGATTCCATGGTTTATATTGTAATAATTGTAACGGTAGCACTTCCGATGCTAATTATTTGTTTATGTATTAACTTTTATGGATTTTAATAAAATTTTCGCTATTGGAGTCTTCTATAAGTTTTTGGTGAATTATTTGTGTTCTCTTGCTTGTACTTTTGTTGATTTCTTATCATAATGGTGATGAGATAAGATAGGTATTTATTGTGGGTTGTTCAATGTATTGTTTATGAACAGTTTATTTTAGCTCTATATTTTGCTTTTGAATGAAGATTGTTATTTAAAAATTTGAAAATATCACTGTTCCTTTCATAACATAATTCTTCCTAAATTAGACATAGTTGATCAGGCTATGCATAATTGAGGACCAAATGATGTGATGTTTGGTTCAATCATATATTTCTATAAATTGTTTGAGATGGTGTTCAACGTTTTGTTTTTATAATATATCACGTAATTCCTTTTTAAAATAAAATAGAAAATTTTAGAGTTCATACTATAAATCAGAAATTTATGGAGTAATTATAGTATATTGTCATTTGGTAAATGAGGCAGAAATTGAAATTAACTTAGATTATCATTATTATGGAAATAATACAAGGTATATTTTTCGATACAATAGAAAGATTGTCGTTATACTTAAGTTACATCCATCGTAACTTGAAGTGAAATACAGGAAAGAGATACAACTTAGGAAATTCTTAAACTAGATTTTATTTATCTACAACAGGAATTTATTCATCTGTGTAAATCTAGTTGCCATTCCCTCGATACTATCAAGGTCTTTAAAGATTCTTCATTTTCTTGTAAAAGTCTTGGCTTTCCAATTAACATTGTAGTTTGGACATCGACTCATATAATGCCCTTTTCCACCACATCCATGGCATACTACTGTTGTTGGTTGTCCTTTCCTGTCCTTAGTCCTGCAGCTAATTGCCTGGTGACCTGTTTTCTGACATTTCGTGCATTTAATCCTGCAGATTCCGGTGTGATGCTGGTTGCATTTTTGACACCAGGGTAGATTTCCACGATAACCACTTCCAGTAACAGGTGTGACGAGGCAATTTCTATTAGCTTTTTGATTGTGTTCCAGCTGACGTTGATAATCCATACGATCTTCTAGATGTTTACGATAACGGTCTTGAGCACTGATGATGTTTCAGTAGATGGGATTGATGGTTCCTATTTCGGGGAGTTTCCTCTTTTGATTATTTCCATTTGGTATAACCCCATGCCTAATTCCTTGATGATGGTTGATGGTAGGGTTGATCATTCCTTCTTGAATCTTTAAGTGAGGTGGCCTATACTTCATGAAATTTGCAGGGTGTTGATTACCAAGTATACCCGTCTCTCTTCTCGGATAAACTACGGTAGTCCCTTCTAATACCACCGACACTATGTCTTTTACCAATTTCTGGATAGCTCCAGGAGTCATGGTGATTTCTGATGATGATTGATATGCATTATTCATGTTGTCCATTTTCTGTAAACATTAATGAAACTCAACATTAGAATCCATATAATATCAGAATAATTTAAATAATGAAGTTAATTATTTCATTGATGATAGACTGAATTGACTCCCTACTGTAATCTAATTTCAAGATATGTCTGTGTTGTATCATTTATCAATGATCAACTCTTGATATGGGATTACTAAGGAACAAACCGATTTGTCTACTAAAACTGAAGTTCAATTATCTTTTCTTCATTCTTTAAATCCCCTTTCAAAAATTGGTATTTAGACGATTCTTTAGGTTAATTATGGTAAGTTTAAGAAATCTTAACAATTTGTAAGAAATCTTACGGTAGATTTGAATAATATTACAGAGGTAAACAGAATATTAATAACTGGTCTGATTGTTTTTGCAAGATAAACGATACAAGATCTTTTATTAATACTCCATTGATCTGTGTAGAATCATTTGGTTATCATAGAAAATAACAAATGATGAGATTTTTGCATGAAGATATGAGGATTCATTACATGCATGATTGATACGAAAGAAAAGATTGATTCATAACATAAAGATATAACATAAAGGATGTTATTATACAATGTGTTTTGATTATACGTTCTGAAGTTTCAGAATTATTGAACATTACATGAAATATTAACCAAATCTATTTGGTTTAGTAGGCACAACAAGGATACTTGTAAACTTAAGATTAGTTACGCCTCTGACGTAAATATCTAATTTCTTTCTCAAGTTCAAGTTGTGCAGCTTCCATGTTTGAGAAACGTTCTTGACACATGTTCATTTGATTTGCCAACATAGTCTCTAATGCGGCAATCTTTTGACCCTGGTTTCTGGCTGCATCTCTGGCCATCCATAGGGTTCTTTCCATATCTTCAATTCTTCCATGTGTATAACCGTGTTCTCTTCTTGCACAACGGACCCTGGAGTCCAAACTTCCAAGCTCCTGGTTGGTGTTGTCCTTTATCTCATTAATCTTTATTCCTAACTCACACATTGTTCGCCTTTCAGCATCCGCCCTTTTGAACAATGCGTCAAGGTTACGGTCGTACCATTCAAATTGAGTTGGTCGTAACCCTTTTAGTTGTTCAGTGTGAGCATCCAATATGCTGGCTTGTCGATAAATAAGATTCCATATTGTTTCAGGAGTGCTTATATTGTAGTCAGGTGAGTTAGGTGAGGATAAATTATTTGGAGAATCTGGTATTGTGGAATCTGAAGTATAAGGTAACGGAGAATTTGGCTCAACATTCTTCCATGGTATCCCTTGGCTTGAACCTTGTCCAACTTCGAATGTTGCCTGGCCACCAATTAAATCTTCATATGATTCAGTAGCTCTCCTGAGTCTTTGACGTAAAGGTGAACGAATAGGTGACGATGGAGGTGATCTCTGAGTGAGTTTTATATTAGGTTGGGGTTGTGATATTTGTACGTAAGGATCTTCACTATTCGGAGAATTTTTATTGATAGATGAGGTATTAGTATTATGGAGAGTAGTTTTGATATTCACGGGTGTTCCTGAAGACATGCTACAGTAGTAACCGAGAATTATTTTTTAAGGATTTTGTATGTTAAAATATAACAGTACTGTGGGACCTTAAATATCACAACTTTATCACACACAATATAAGCACAATAAGAAGGAAAGATGGAAAGATGGTGACTTGATATGTATGTATATGTATTTCGTATATGAAGAAAGAGAGATGAAATATGAGAGCTTTTATTAAAGAAAACACACACAAATACACACACAAGCACACACCTCAAATGAGCCTTTGAGGTATTTAAATAGTTCTTAACATGAGATGCCCTATGGGCTTTCTATGGGCTTGGGCTTGGGCTTGGACTTGGTTACATGGTTGGATAACTAGGCTTATGAAACATAGCATATGACATATTAGCTTGCCAAGTCCAAGGCCCAATGACTAAACTATTACTAATCTTAACAAACGACTCAAAGTTACAATATGAGAATGACCATCACTTCATAATACATATTTTTAATGCTAACAATCTCCCCCTAAGGGGTGGTCATTCGAATGATGCTCCACGTGAGTGGGTCTTCCGTGTTCTTTGTCTTTAACTTTGTGTGTCATTGTAAAATAGTCTTTAGTCTTTGTTCCTTCATGCTTTGTGATCTTTGATAACTGATTTTTCATCGTTCTTTGTTCCTCAGTTATGTTGAGTTATCTGCCTTTCGTCACTTCTGCGTCTGTGGTGGTTGTTTGCAATTCCAACATGCTCATACATCTTTGGACTTTGATATTCATATGCTCGTAGTTCCCTTTCTTTCACTTTGATCCTTAGTCTTTATACTTTGTAGATTCTTCTTTTTGGCGTAGAATCTTTCTTTGAACTTTGTGTTGGATAGATCTTTGAGGGAGATTTCTTTAACTTCCAGATGTATGTATGAGCACGTGGAATCTGTCGCCACGGAGATGAAGTGTCCCTGCATATAAACAGTTAGCAATAAAACATCTGGTACTTACAGATAAGAATTAGAGATCGTCAACAGCATAGTGTGAAGACTCCTTCTAACCCTTACCAAGGCCGTTCCCATGTCAGATACTCTCGAGAGAGCTTACGAGACCTACTTAGTAGCTCAATGACTGGGTGAGTCGCTGGGGATCACTCCACGACTGTAGACCGTTTGAAACCACCGCGAACACTAAGCGTAACCCATAAAGAATTACCGAAGTGACCTGCTGTCAGGGCTGCTTGATGTTGACCCTGGCAGGAATTTCCATTCAATCATTGAGAATCACAAATGTGAATCCTCTCATAAATGTTCTGGCAGATTGCTAAGATCTGCGTAGGACTCTTAAGTTTACATCTGGCGTCCTTAATGTTGAACAAACAGTGTAGGAATATTATGTGTTCCTATGAGATCTTTTGATGAATCTCGGGGCTCTAGACTCGATAAGTGCACATTTGGTTTCCTATGCGGAGATTAGGGAGAGGTCTCCTGCTTCAATATCAACCATCTCTAAGAGACAGATCGATAGATTACACTGGTTCCCCATGAGAATGAAACAAGCTCTTTTAAGATAACTTGAGTGGTTAAAAAGGTTTAGTGCAATGCGTCACTGGGTCCATGACGTCTTTGTCTTCAATACCGGTGTCACCTTAGTAACAACCAGTAGCATATGAGTTGTACCCGGTGTCTGCCCTAAGGTTGAACATTTGGAGGGCTATTTCTTTTCACCCTTTTTCATAACTTTTCTTTTTAATTCTTCAACCCCTTCTTTCTCCTTTCTCATTTTCTCCTTTTTTCAATCATACCTAAGGACTTCTAATTCTAATTTATTGGAAATGTCCTTGGGTAGATCCCTCCGGCTCTGGCGGATCATAGAACGGTTTTTCCTAACCTTAGTCACCTTATAACTCCATGACTATCCTATCATTGCCATGAAACCATTTATTGAAAATCTCTCAAAGTGTTTATGATAATAAAACACATTGTTGTTACTACTTTGAGAGTTTTGCAATTTTGAAGGACTCCCCCTTCACATGTGCTCATGAATATTTAAGAAATTTGCACATGCGTGAGGAGTTTGCACTTTTGAATTGATCCACTTTCAGTAAACATGACCGATTCGAGACACGCTTACATCAATAGTTAGACTAGCTTGAAATTATTACCCGTCCTGGTCAAGTCCAAAGAAAGTCTCTCGATACGGTACACTCTACTCAGACAAGTCCTATTCGAGACACGATTACATCACTAGTTAGACTAGCTTGAAATTATTACCCGTCCAGGACTAGTTTTTTCGATTAGTGACATTTTTAAGCTTCGTCAATTCATTGGTACTTACTGAGTCGAGCTCTTTAAACCACATTTTAATCATGTCTTCTCCCCCTCAAAAATAGCATAACGTGATATTTTTTATATCAACTGATTAAGGAAAAGCTTTTGGAGAGATAGACAGATTTGTATTTGCATGAAATTGGAACATTTTAGTGTTTGTACTCCCCCTTAATGATAGCATATTTAAAATTACTTAAGGGTTTTGAGGGAGTTATCTTGAGCACTAATTTTGAGAGATTTTGAGAAATCTTTTGAACAATCTTGAAAAAGTGCTCAAGAATTTTGTTGGAAAACGAGTTTATGCTTGAAATCTTTTTCGTTTATTTAGACTCGAACATTTTGAAAAAGAGTTCGTCATTGAACGTACGAGTCCTTGATTTGAAAAATAATCAGAAGTCATCATTGAAGTACGGGTTTCGTACTGAAGTATACGAAAGCCATTGTGAAGGAACTTTTGAGAAACGACATGTTTTAGAAAAACATTAAAAAGAACTCCCGCTCAAGCATCTGTACATGTCCGTATCATTGTTGAATGACATTTCTAGAAACGTACAGAATATTGATTTATACGAGAGACATGTCGTGAGAAGAATATTTTTGGATTTTTGATTTTATATTGTTTTTGTATTTTTTGAAAATTTTATATTTTTGTATTTTGTTTTTGTTGGTTTTTCAAATTTTGTATTTTGTTTTTCAAAAATATTTACAGCGAAGCGATTTTGAAAACATTTTTCAAGAAGATTCGAGAAGACGTTCTAGCTCCTCAGGAGTTAGGCTTCTGATGAGGCGAAAAATGATCCGTTTTTAGGGGGTCATTTAAGCCCGAATTCGACTTTATTTGATCAAATATTGCCCTAAATCGTTCCTTTTGTGATTTTAGGTGTTTGGAGAGTGAATTCTGGAAAAGAAGCCATTTTGGACGTTTTTGGAGCATAAAGTGAAGAAAACAACAAAGTACCGAAAATCCAAGCTGAAAACACAAGGTGACGGCGTCAAGATTTACTCTTGACGGCGTCAGAGAGGATGAATATTTTACCGTAGGTTGTGAAGGCATCAGATGAAGAGATGACGGCGTCAAAGTGGCCAAGATTAATTTACTGTAGGTGGTGACGGCGTCACCAAGGCCGTCACAATTGGATCTAGGGCGTCCGAGGAAGTTATTGGCGGCTGGCTGACGGCGTCAGAATTAACTCTTGACGCCGTCAGGACGATTTTCCTATATATAGTTTTCTAGTTTTTTTCATTAAAAAGGGGAGAAGTTTTGGTGAAACCCTAAAGACGATTTTGGTGCCTCTTTTACAGGTTTTTCAAGGGTTCCAAACCCTTGATACCTTGCATTGTAATTGAGATAAGTATACTCTTAATTCAATCAATATGTCTATGTGTTGGTTGTTTATCTTTTGTTCTTATCTTAATTCTACTATTCTAGGCTAGATTTCCTTTGTGTTTGCTTAGATCTAATGAAACCTAGATGTTGATTATGTGTTAATTACTTGTCTATTCTTGTTCTTGGATGAATGATATTATATGTTAGGCTTAAGAAAACTAGCAGATCTCCAAATGGTAACATGCTTGAACGTCTTAAGAAACATGAACCGAGGTGTACTAGGTCTTTATTGGTTGTATTTAATGCATGAGCCACTGTTTACAATCCCTATAGTTGTGATGGGTCATGGTGTAGGAGGAGATAAGAGCTCATAGAGCTGGGGAGTTATGTATGCCACCCCACGAATGGTATTAAGGAATACAATCCGTCATCCATACAAGTGTAACTAGTAATTGACATGTAAAAGATATCTAGGGAGTAATGAAGTCTAAGTAAACACAATTTCTCCAAATACTGCTCACAACCTTAGTTTAATATTAGCTTAATTTCATTTTCATTAGTTTAATTAGTTATAAAGTAGTTTTTGGGTTAGTTGAATAACAACTAATTCCGCCCACTCTTCAAAAACCCGAGATTTTACTTGCTTTCATAAAATATAAAAACACAAAAATAATCATCTTTCATCTTTAGAACTATTAATTAGGCTTTCTAATCCTAGCGACACTATTCCTAAGCTGAACGATCAATCCCCCGGTACTTGTCACTATACTATACTACAACGATCAGGTACACTGCCTGGTGGGGGTTGTAAGCCTCGCGAGATCCCTCGAGAGGTAAAGCAAGGTGTGATTCCCACGCATCAAGTTTTTGGCGCCGCTGCCGGGGAATAGTTATTGTCTAGGTTAGGATTTCTTTTTATTAGGTCTACTTGCTAGATTCCTTTCTAGTAAGATTTTTATTTTTATTTTTAGGTCTTCTTTAGTCTATCTTATTTCTTCGTACCTTTGTTCGTAATTCTTTACCATCCAACATCATGGAAGGTGGTAATATCTTTGAACCCGTCATCCCACCACAACAAAACCCACCATTAGAACCCCTTAGGCCCCGAACCTTAGGAGAGTATTCCCGACCTAGCCACCAAGGCTACCGAAACACCATTGAGCTCACCGGAGCCAATGTGACCCCCTTGCGATCCGACACCATCCGGTTGGTGGAAAGCGGATGTGCATTCCATGGACTTCGTTCCGAAGATCCAAACCAACACCTTAAGGATTTCCTTAAAATCGTAGATTCCATAGACCTAGGTGTTGAAACTAGAGAGACTACCCATTTACGCCTATTCCAATTCTCTCTACGGGATCAAGCTAGTCAATGGCTTGAGCGTTTACCCGCGGGATCCATCACCACATGGGATGATCTCACCACTCGTTTCCTTGCTCAATTTTTCCCACCGGGGAGAACTACTAAGCTTAGAAATGACATCTTGATGTTCCAACAACGTCAAAATGAATCTCTTTACGAAGCATGGACTCGTTTCAAGGACTTACTCCAAAAAGTCCCTCATCATGGCATAGATCTTTGGCTCCAAGTCCAAATTTTCTATGACCATATCGATATCCCCACGAGGCGAACCATTGACCAATCGGCCGGTGGTAAGCTACGTGATCTTAGTGCGGAACAATCATGGGAACTCATAGAAGATCTTGCTCTCTATGACAACAAAAGTTGGAATGATCCCCGTGATTTGAACAAAACGGTCAAGGCAATATCTTTGCCTTCGAACAATTCAAGCACTCCCGACCGTAGGATCATGGAACTTGAGGACCAAGTCAAGTTTCTCATGAAATCTTATGAAGCTCCGAAGCATTCAAGCCAAGTGAACAAAATCACTTCTTCATGCGAATTATGTAGTGGTCCCCATGACACTCGTGATTGTATGGAACTCCCCGGAACAGCTTTTGCGGACTACGCATCCCCGCGTACCGACAAAGCGGGAGATAAGTGGTACACTTTCAAGCCCGAGCCAAACACATATGGTGATTCATACAACCCCTCATGGAAAAATCACCCAAACCTTAGGTGGAAACAAAATCAACCCAATTCTTCCAACCCACCTAATCGATACCAATCAAACGGTCCACCGCCCAACCGTACCTTCAACAACAATCCTTCTAACACCTATGGTAGTACCAACAATCTTGAAGGATTGATGTCGAAATTTATGGCATCTCAAGAAGCCCGCATAGTTAGGTTTGAAAACGAATTCAACCAGCAACAAACGGAGATGACCAACAAAATCGACAATTTGTTGAAAGCCCTCAACAACCAAACATTAGCCACACCTAGGAAGGACACTAGGGACACAAATAGTGGAATTCAAACTAAGGACCCCTCATCATCCAAACATGTCCACTTTGTCAATGTTGTCACCATTAAGCCAATAGATAGAGAGATAGAGGAGAGTGACAAGGATGAAGCTAAGGTAGAAGCCAATAGTGAGGAGGAGAATAGGGAAGTTGAGGTTAAACAGGATGAGAAATTGGAGGAGATAGAACCTATAGAGAAATACTTTGATAAGTTGCCAACCGAGGAGGAACGGGAATACCATAAGGATTTATTCGATAGTCCCGAGAAAACATATATCTTTGGCAACCCCCTGATCAAAATTGGAGACCCCTCCAACATTAACATCCCATGTAATATAGGGCACATGCATATATGGAAAGCTTACATCGACCTTAGATCACCCGTGAACATCATGACTAGGACTTACTACAATTGGGTGATGAAGAAGCAACTCAATTTTAGGTTGATGCCCGGTACAAATCTAATAAGTAATTTTGTAGGAAGAGTGAAAGGATTACATGTGATTATAGGGAATCTCACCTATGAGATTGATTTTATGATAGTGGAAGACACTCGTCCCGTGATAGATGCTTGCCTAAGTCAAGTAGTGTTTGGAAAACCATTTGTTGAGGCCACTAGGATGAGTTATGATCCGACTTTAGGGATAGTTAGATTCAAGAAAGACGATGATGAGGTCGCTTATCAAATGCCCTATAAGATCGAACAATACCGCCTTCTCTCTAATTTCGAAAAAGAACACAAGCAAGCGGCTTATTATAGGAATGAGGAGGATAGACGTAGAGGAGTTGAGTATGTTAGAAATAGGATGCTTGGTTTCTACAAAGAATGCTTGCAGCTAGGTGCGGAATACAAAACTGGTTTAGAAGATGACCTAGGTAGTGGAACCAATGATGAAATCACGTAGTAACCCACGACTTTGAGTCTAGCTACAAGACTCGTAAATAAAGAAAAGCGCTTCTTGGGAGGCAACCCATGTTTTGTGTGATTTTAATTGTTTGATTGTTATTTGCTTCCGTATGCATGTTTTATTTTTATTGTTGGTTGATCATGTTTCTCAATTAAAATGTGAAATACTTTATTATGTTGTTTTGCCTAGTCTTAACTTCAACCTAAAGGTATTTTTGCAAAAGATAAGTGTAAGGGGAAACCCCAAATATGTTTTTAAGAAACAAACCGATCATGATTCTCCACAATATTTAATGAACATGTATATTCGTATTTGTTAGAGTCAAATGCTTGTATCGAGTCATAATGAAGTTTTGCAGGATTTTCCAGGAAGTAGGACAAGGTTTTTCCAAAAATTTTCCGGAAACTTAACATAAAGATTTCTGCAGGTCCATTCTGACGGCGTCAGGCTATTGCTCTTGACGGCATCAGGAGTAAAAATCTGGAAATTTTACCGGTTTTGTTTTTTCTAACGGAGTTTTATGGTTTTTGTGAATTATTAAGTTTTATAATCACCAGGAAATCTGCAAACTTCATTCCACAAGCATTATATCTTACTTTGTTTTCTAGGATTTAGTAACTTATATAGGATGCCGCCGATTTTACGCGAGGTTGCCTTGTCTATTGTTGTCAGGATTTACAGGTTATTTAAGACAAGAAGATGATTTATATTCTGGAAGGGAAGCTTTGATTGTTCATTTTCTTGGAGGAAGATTTAACCTAGCCAACCTAAAATCCATACCGAGCGAATCAGGGGAGTATTTGATTTCATTCTCTTTACTTCTTAACTTTTACATTCTTTACTTGAACATTGGGGACAATGTTCATCCTAAGTGTAAGGGGAGGGTAAAAAGATGATACCTTACATATGCACTTTCGCTTGAGTTTGTTTTGTTTGATAGTAGATGTGTAATAAAACTATGAGAAATACTTGTTAGTGTAATTTTAGCGCCAAATTTAAAATTTTTTACAACATTTAGGAGTGAAACTTTAGCCATAGCAAGCGTCTCATGGATAGGAGGTTGTATGACTAGCACATAACCGTATATTCAGAAAAATTTTCCACCCAAAGATGTGAGGTTCGCCTTTAGTTTTGATAGGAAAAGCATTCATTATTGGTGCTTATGAGTGTACCGGTAGCATTTAGATTCTAGAACTTGCGTTAGTGATGCATCCCGAGACCGCTAGTGAGACTACATTCGTGTGGTAGGATTTACTACATGATAAGAGGCATTAGGATCACCCTTGTGTTAAACCCGTATTACAATTACTTGACCATTTAAGTCATATTACTTGGCTAGTTAAGTCAACTAATTTTTCCCACACCCTTAGCGTTGTACTCATTTTTAGTACACGATACCCCTAGTACACCCCTCCGAGCCTATCTTTTCGTTTCTAACTTTAAGCATCTTACTTAAAGGAAGAATTTGTTAAACCCCACTTAAATGTACACCCAAATCGCCTTAGCCTTCCGTGTATGCGCTCATTTTTAGTGCATTATTGTTATTTGTTAAACCCTAAGTTAACTTTCTAATTGATTACATGGTTGCTAAGTCGAGTCATATCCTTGTACATATTGTTTTGGGACGATTGGGACTCATGGGTAAGTACTTATTTTATGAAGTAATGGGGAAGAACATAATATTATTACCCCCATACGTACGCTAATCTTAAAAGTGCTCCAAGTGTTTTGATTTTCTTAATTAGAGTCATTAGTATAGTTAATGTAAAGTATGTAAAGATTCAAGTGTAAGGGGATTGCTCAAACCCCTATGATGTATTATTTTGGATGGTAGGGTAAGAGTGTATGAAAAAAAAAAAAAAAAAAAAAAAAAAAAAAAAAAACATACGGACTACCATCCCGTTTTAATTCTATGTTCATTTTATGTTTTTGTTATTTTTCATTTATTAGCTTAAGTCAAGTCTAATCTTGGCTTAGCAACGCCATCTTGTACATGTAATTTACTAAGATTGTTAACTCGCCACCAGTAAAACTTCCTTATCCAACAAAACCGTGTAATTCATATCCCTACACCTAACGTTATAACCCTTTTTAAAAGACCTCTTTGATAGTTTATCCTAGGTGCTTACGCCATGTGGTGGAGGTTTGATCCTTTCCCAAGCCTATGGTAATCTATTTTGCTATGACAGGTAGTGAGAGATATCTTCCATTTCCATAATGTTATATTACTTTATTACACCCGAGAGATGTGAGTATCTAAACACTATTTGTGAGGTGCTTGTATATGACCTCCGTGCTTGTCTATTGGTCTTTTATGGAACGATTATTTGTTGTAATTACTTTTATATTAGTGTTAAATGACCCCTAACTTGTCTTTTGAGTAGAATAAAAGCTCATTTGCTTGAGGACAAGCAAATCTCAAGTGTAAGGGTATATGATGAGGCAAAAAATGATCCGTTTTTAGGGGGTCATTTAAGCCCGAATTCGACTTTATTTGATCAAATATTGCCCTAAATCGTTCCTTTTGTGATTTTAGGTGTTTGGAGAGTGAATTCTGGAAAAGAAGCCATTTTGGACGTTTTTGGAGCATAAAGTGAAGAAAACAACAAAGTACCAAAAATCCAAGCTGAAAACACAAGGTGACGGCGTCAAGATTTACTCTTGACGGCGTCAGAGAGGATGAATATTTTACCGTAGGTTGTGAAGGCGTCAGATGAAGAGATGACGGCGTCAAAGTGGCCAAGATTAATTTACCGTAGGTGGTGACGGCGTCACCAAGGCCGTCACAATTGGATCTAGGGCGTCCGAGGAAGTTATTGGCGGCTGGCTGACGGCGTCAGAATTAACTCTTGACGCCGTCAGGACGATTTTCCTATATATAGTTTTCTAGTTTTTTTCATTAAAAAGGGGAGAAGTTTTGGTGAAACCCTAAAGACGATTTTGGTGCCTCTTTTACAGGTTTTTCAAGGGTTCCAAACCCTTGATACCTTGCATTGTAATTGAGATAAGTATACTCTTAATTCAATCAATATGTCTATGTGTTGGTTGTTTATCTTTTGTTCTTATCTTAATTCTACTATGCTAGGCTAGATTTCCTTTGTGTTTGCTTAGATCTAATGAAACCTAGATGTTGATTATGTGTTAATTACTTGTCTATTCTTGTTCTTGGATGAATGATATTATATGTTAGGCTTAAGAAAACTGGCAGATCTCCAAATGGTAACATGCTTGAACGTCTTAAGAAACATGAACCGAGGCGTACTAGGTCTTTATTGGTTGTATTTAATGCATGAGCCACTGTTTACAATCCCTATAGTTGTGCTGGGTCATGGTGTAGGAGGAGATAAGAGCTCATAGAGCTGGGGAGTTATGTATGCCACCCCACGAATGGTATTAAGGAATACAATCCGTCATCCATACAAGTGTAACAAGTAATTGACATGTAAAAGATATCTAGGGAGTAATGAAGTCTAAGTAAACACAATTTCTCCAAATACTGCTCACAACCTTAGTTTAATATTAGCTTAATTTCATTTTCATTAGTTTAATTAGTTATAAAGTAGTTTTTGGGTTAGTTGAATAACAACTAATTCCGCCCACTCTTCAAAAACCCGAGATTTTACTTGCTTTCATAAAATATAAAAACACAAAAATAATCATCTTTCATCTTTAGAACTATTAATTAGGCTTTCTAATCCTAGCGACACTATTCCTAAGCTGAACGATCAATCCCCCGGTACTTGTCACTATACTATACTACAACGATCAGGTACACTGCCTGGTGGGGGTTGTAAGCCTCGCGAGATCCCTCGAGAGGTAAAGCAAGGTGCGATTCCCACGCATCAGCTTCGCATGCCAATTCGTCAAACTAAATAGTCAAACCTTTCTTTTGGAAGGGCTTTAGTAAATAGATCGGCGAGTTGATAATCAATCTTAACGAAAAATAATTCAACAGTACCCTCTTCCACGTGTTCTTTGATGAAATGGTAGCGGACTTTGATATGCTTCGTCATAGAGTGATGTACCGGATTGCACGAGATGGCTATGGTACTTTTTGAGTCACAATACATAGGTATTTTGTCAAAAGTAAAGCTATAATCTGTGAGCTGTGTCCTCATCCAAAGAACTTGGGCACAACACGCAGATAGAGACACATACTCGGCTTCGGCGGTTGATAGCGCAGTACAATCCTGTTTCTTTGAAGACCAGCTTACTAGCTTTTCACCCAAAAATTGTGCTCCACCTGATGTACTCTTTGCTGTTACTTGATCACCAGCATGGTCTGCATCTGAAAATGCTGTTAGATTAAACTCTGAATCCTTTGAATACCAAAGTCCCAAGTTAATGGTGCTTCGTAGGTACCGAAAGATCCGTTTAACCTCTTTGAGGTGAAGTTCGGTAGGCTTTGCCTGAAACCGTGCTAATAAACATACAGCAAATTGAATATCGGGACGGCTAGCAGTTAGGTACATGAGAGAACCGATCATGCTCCGATATTTCTTCTGATCGATAGGTTTCCCAAACAAATCAGCACCTATTTTTGGTGAAGTGACCATTGGTGTACCAACAGAATCACAATTTTCCATTCCATGTTTTTTCAAAATCTCTATCGTATATTTAGCTTGATTGATAAAAATACCACGAGGGAATTGATGTATTTGTAAACCAAGAAAGAATTTTAGTTCCCCCATCATGGACATTTCAAATTTGCTTTTCATGAGATTTTCAAAATGTTTTGAATGGTTAGGATTGGTTGATCCAAAAATTATGTCATCCACGTAAATTTGAACGATCAAAATATCATCTTTGAATTGTTTGATAAACAAGGTGTCATCAACCGTTCCTTTTGTGAAATTGTGTTTGAGCAAGAAAGATGATAGTTCGTCATACCACGCTCTTGGAGCTTGCTTTAAACCATAGATGGCTTTCTTAAGCTTGTATACGTAGTCTGGATGATCTTTGTCGTTGAATCCCTCTGGCTGACTCACATACACTTCTTCTTTCAGAGTTCCATTCAAGAAAGTTGTCTTAATGTCCATCTGATAGATTGTGATGTTTTTGTGAGCGGCATAGGCTAAGAAAATCCGGACTGCTTCAAGTCTAGCTACAGGCGCGAATGATTCTTCGAAATCTATCCCTTCTTCTTGTGGATATCCTTTAGCCACGAGACGAGCTTTGTTACGAATTACAGTCATTTCCTCATCCATTTTGTTCTTCCACAACCACTTGAGTTCAAGAACGCGTTTATCAAGTGGTCGTTCAACAAGTTCCCAACTATCATGTGACAGGTATTGAAGAAGTTCCTCCTGCATCGCTTCAATCCAAGGGTTTTCTGCCATTGCTTCCCGAATGTTCTTTGGTTCTTTGAGGCTTATTGAGCAAATGTAAATACACAATTCGAGATCGGTGGCAAGTTGTCTCCTCGTCTGAACTGGCTTTGAAGGTTCACCAATAACTTGTTCTATTGGATGGTCTTTTGTCCATTGAAACGTAGAATGGTACCTTGGGTTTAACGTATGTGTGTTAGACGGTTCTTGTAACCTTGAAGAAGATTTAGCAGAGTCTGTTGCAAATGGGTTTTCAAATACTTCTTCTCCTTCTTCTAACGCAACATCGTTTGAATTATTTGTTGGTTCTTCTTGAAATTTTGTGTTTTGATTTTGCTCATCAACTCTTGGTAGTTCAGTTTCAAGTACTGGAGTGGCTTGAGTAGATGTAGATGATGTTGAGGTAGTTGGTGCTTCAGCTTCGATTGTTGTAGATGCATCCAGTGGTGGTGGTAGTTGATTTTGAGCGGGTGCAGCGGAATGTTGTTGAGATGCATTTGTCGAAGTTCCACCATAATATTCATCAAACATTAACTCGAAAAAATTTTCCAGTTCTTGTTCTGAAGGTTTGTCCGTGTTTGTTGACTGAGCTCCTTGAGGCACGAGTCCTGAACTGATGTGTCCAGAAGTCTGCATGTTTGGTGCGGGTCCTAATCCGTTTTGATTAGAAGCTATTGGATTAAGCGCGGGTTCTAGAGCGTATCTCTCAGAAGCCATTTGTGAAATCTCGTCAAACTTCACATTCATCGTCTCCATTATCTTTTTCGTTCTTCTATTATACACCCTGAATGCCCTCGAGTTTTCTGAATATCCAATGAAGATTCCAATATCACCCTTAGCTTTTAACTTTCCTAGATCTTCTCTGTCATTCGTCGGATAGCACAAAGCGCCAAACACGTGAAGGTAAGAGATGTCAGGTTTACGGTTGTTCACTAGCTCATATGGGGTTTTATTGAATCTCGGATGGACTAGGGATCGGTTTTGAGTAAAACAAGCAGTGGCTACAGCATCAGCCCATAAGAATAGTTGTGCACTAGAAAAAATCAGCATTGTGCGAGCGGCTTCCACAAAAGTTCGGTTTCTTCTTTCAACTACCCCATTCTGCTGTGGAGTTCTAACAACTGATGTTTGGTGTGTGATTCCAACATCTTCAAGGTAAGTTCTTAACTCCTGGTTTGTAAATTCTGTGCCATTGTCTGTTCTTATGATCCTTACTGGAGCTTGAAGTAGAACTTGAATACGCTTCAAAAAGGTGATGATGATGCCTGGTGCTTCGTCTTTTGATCTCAAAAACTTTACCCAAGTGTATCGTGAATAATCATCAACAATAACAAGAATATACTTCTTTCCATTAATGCTTTCAACTCTCATTGGGCCACATAAGTCCATGTGCAACATATGTAACCTTGCTTCCGAACTAGGTACGGTTTTGGGTTTATATGATGCTCTTTTACTTTTTCCTTGTTTGCATGATGGACATAGGTGTTCCTTGGTGTATTTGAACTTAGGAAGTCCGGTGACGATGTTGTCTTTGGCTAACTTGTTGATGGTGTCGAAATTGAGATGGGATAAACGTCTATGCCACAGCCAGGACTTAGTTTCGGTTGCCCTTGTCATAACACAAATTGGTGATGTAGAAGCCATTTGGTTGATGTCGATAGCATACAAGTTTGAACCACGATTACCAGTTAAGAGATCATCACCAACCAAATTTCTAATAAAAACCGTGTTTCTCCTGAATGCAACTTCTAAATCTGCATCACAAAACTGCCCGACTGAAAACAAGTTGTGTCCCAACCCTTCGACGTAGTACACTCGAGTGATTAAAAAATTCTCAAACCGAAGATCTCCATAACCCTGAATAGCTGCTACATGATCATTTCCAAAGCGTACAGTTCCCATGAATTTCCAGACGAAATTGATCAGTAGCTTTAAATTCCCGGTCATGTGCTTGGAGTAACCCGAGTCGACGATCCAAAGACATATTTCGATAACCTGCCAAGAACAGAAGAGTTTGTATTTGGAAACCGTGTTGAATTTGGTTCCATGGGGTTAGGAGTAAAAGCAGAATCACACTCATAGACAGTTGCTACTTGTTTAGCTTGAGTTATTTCTAATTTTCCGTCCTTAAGAGTGAACTCTCTACCCGTCGGAATCCACATACAGAACTTAAGATAGTTCCTAGGCATTCGACTAATAGTGGTAGTCCTAAATCGTGCAACTAATCTTTCTATAGATCTGGATCTATCACTAGGTCTTTTTGGAACATTCTTCTGTTCAGGCGTAACATTCACATTCTTAGAAACACATTCATCATGAACATCATTAATTAAACATTTCTTGCATTTTAAACAAACTGAGTCATTACATGCATTAGAACCAGTACTTTCGACATTACATTCAGATGAATCATGTTTCTTATTACAAAGCGATAAATTCCTAGGGTGTTCTTCTACTTCTGCAACTTTATTCTTGCTACTACTCTTAGAAACAGGCGAGACTCTATTGTTCCTTGTATTGCTCTTAGGCTTTAGTCTGCTGCTCCTAGAGGTGCTTTCTAATCCTGTAGAAGGTAAGGCACACACATTAGGATTTATATTGTTGTCCTTTTTAGCATCCCTAGATTCTGTAGAATTAGCCTTTATGCACTTATCATTTGTCTTAGATGTTGAGGCAAACACACTAGTGAGACTAATCCTAAAAAGGCCAGGTGCTAACACTTTAGGAGTTTCGACAACCGCTTTTCCTTTATCAACAATCTTATCATTTTTACTTTTCTTGGGCAAGGGTGTTGGAGTGACTGGTTTTGTCAAATCCTTTTTCTCATCGACTTTTGGAGCAAACCTTGAAATTGACATTTTTGGTTTTTGAACCATGTTAGACACATTTGGTTTCTCCGAAGTCAATGGTTTTGCAAACTTAGTTTCCTCACCCTTTCCTTTTTGACTTTCAAGCTGAGCCCTCAAAAGATCATTTTGCTCTTTCATTTTCTTTAAGTCACGCTCATACGACAATTTGTCATACTTGCATTCTTCCTTCTTTCGATCAAGTTGTTTAAAATATGACACATTTTATTTTTCAAGCTTTATAAGAGCATTTTCATATTTAGAAACAATTGCGGAGGTCTCAGCTCTTAGTCGTTCATCGTCTTGAACAGAATATGTTTGTAAAATGATGGACATAATGTCAGTGGTCATAACAGCTTCGAAGAGAGAATCATTTAGGTTTTCCAAAACATTCATGTTTTCACGAGCATCATTAGCTTCGTTTACCAGGGATTTGTGGTCCTTGACAAAGTCCGCCGTTTCTTTTAAAAAAGCTTGTTTAAAATGGATTACCCTTGCACTGATGTTATTCAGAGGGATAGTAATTTCATTTTGAAACACCTTTTTCTGTTCGATATGAAAACTAGAATGCCAGTTGTTAATATTGATGGTAGTTTTCGATGCAACAATATTTTGAAGTTCTTGAATTCTCTTTTTAACGTCATCAAGAATTTCTCTAGCCTCACTTGTATTAAAAGTGTTGTTAGAGGAAATTTGTTCCAGTTTTGAAAGAGATTTGGAAACAACTTTCTTTTTAGACAAGAATTTCGCAAATGGTCGTTTTATGGAAAACGCGGATGGTTCTGTTTGTGGAACAAAAGTGATTCCCGAAAGTTTGTTCAATTTGTTGTAATCAATGGGTTTCAAATCCTTTTGTTTCATTTTATTTATGCTCTCTTCGACATGTGCAATCGTTAGCACAGAATCCCAAACGAAGGGAGGATCATGTTTGGTATAAATCACATTACCATTGTACAAAACATTCTGTTCTTGCTGAGCTTTCTTGAGATTACAAGGGGTGTTGTTACCGAGAGCCATTTTATGTTTCGTATGGTAAATCGGATTAGTTTGATTTGAAATCATTTTCATTGTTTGACTCGACTGCCCCGACTTAACCACTAATTCTTCTAAATGTGCAATCATGTGTTCTGACTCTACGATTTCTTCCAAAAGTTTGTCTTCTTTCTTTGCAAAATCCTTTTTCAACTCATCCATTTCTTTTTCAAGATTGGTATAAGCTGTTTTTTGTTTAGAAAGTTGGTTTTGTAAATCAGAAATTTCCGCATTTAAAGATTTTATCTTTTTGAACGAGTTAACATCAAGTGTATCAAACTTGAGTTGCAATTGTTGTTTCTCTGAAACGGAATTTTGATAACCAGTTTCTAATTCAGACAATCTTTTGTTATGAAATTCAAAAGCTTTAACGGTGGATTTGTAACTCTCAAGCTCAGCGGTCAATTTAACATTCGTGGCCTTAACTTCGCGATTGACCTTTTGCACATTCTCAATTTCAATACGACAATTATTCAATAATGATTCAAACAAAGCACGTGTTTCCTCATCATTCTCAGCATGTTGTGAAACGAAGCCTCCATTATGATTCATATCTGGAGTTGCTGAAGGAGTATTGCTACTACTTGGCGTGTCCAGGAATGTATCATAAGTGGGTGCTTGCTTCTCAAAATGATGTTCCTCATGAGGAGAAATATCAAATATATCATTATTGTGACATGTGTTGAAATTAGATACCTCAGATGGTGCATTGGTGTCATAAACAGGAAGTGTGTCAGAATCCGTGTCATACTTAGCTTCCTGAAGATTCGCCATGAATATGTAGTTCGCATCGATATCTTCCCTATCTTCCATGTCATCCATAAGAGCCATAAAGTCATTCTCCTCTGCATTCAACTGAAATCCTGCCTCTGCCTTTTGTGCCAACATCACTGCTTTCTGCAAGTACGCTAGATCTTTCTTGTTTGGCTTAGTAGGACAGTTCCTTGCCATATGACCTACACCCTGGCAGTTGAAACACTTTACCGGATTACCCTGATTCATATTTCCCAAATTCCCAACTACTGGAGCTGCAACATTTATATTCTGATTACCCATTGCCTGATTACCAACATTCTGACCCCTCTGATTTCCAACAAACTGACCCAACTGATTCCCTGCATTCTGACCATACTGATTCCCTGCATACTGACCTGCATTCTGCATATGCTGATTGCCCATATTAAATCCCGTAGCATATCCTTGCTGATTCCCATAAACTCCAACCATTTGGCCTTCGTTGCCCATATTGAAACTCGGCTGAGCGATCTGCTTGTTGCGAGTATTCGATGAAATCCTTTGGTTGTTGTTTGTTGGTGTAGAATAGCGTCCTTGGAATGCCTTTGACAGAAAAGCAAATGCTTAAGTCAATGCTGCAGCAGCTTCATCATTGTCAGTGAATTCTGGTTCTTGGAATTGTGGGTATGTCTGTTGTGGAATAAGTTCTTGTTGTTGTGGGTAGAATTGTTGTTGGTAGACCGGTGTTGGTTGTTGAATGCATGATGGTTGCATGTAGTTGTGAATGGATGATGATGGTTTTTGAGTGTTCACTTGTAATGGTGTTGGTGTATTAGCAATTAGTGCGAGAGGATCATGATTCTTTGCCAATCTTTCTTTCCTAACTTCATTAGCCTCAGCTTGGTTTTGCTTCAGAAAGTCATAGAGTTGATCATAATTCACCTGATGTAAGTCCTTTGTCTGATTAACAATTGTAACATAACGACCCCATTCCTCTGGAAGGTTATTGAGGAATTTGATGTTTGTTGTAATTGCTCTTGGTGTCAACTTGTTTCTGATTAACTCATTCATCAACGTGCAAAACCTTGTGTAGTATGACTCAATCTGTTCACCTTTAGTGGATGTAAAGTTCTCCCATTCAGTAAGAAGTTTGTTCTCAACATCTTGTTGTCCAATTTCTGTTCCATGACATATTCTTCTAACACGTTCCCACATAGCATAAGCACTTTCACAACTGTCGACCGTAGCAAAGATCTCCCGTGGTAATCCAAGTTGGATTAAATGCATTGCCATATCATCAGCTTTGATCTGCGCCTTGTCTTCATCAGTGTAATCTGCTTCTGTTTGTATACGCACTACTGGTTCAGTAGGAGGTGTGGTATTTGGATTACCTTGAATTTGAACTTGTCTTGGCTGAAATGGACCATTTTCTATGGATTTGATCATTAGGTGCCCGGTATCCTTTGTTTTGATGTAACGAAGCATACGGCTTGTCCATGGGAGATATCCACCTTTTTCAAGCATTGGAGGTCGGTTTTCCGCACCGGCTGCATGAATGTCTTGCTGAGTTGCCATTGATGAAGTGTAGATGGATAAAGTTGATTCTTGGATCGTTCCAACGAAATAGGAGTAGAGTTTAGAGTGAGTTGATGCAAGTATTTATGGTGAAAATTTTGACTTAAAACCTCAATAACTTCTTCTCAGAGCATTTTTAGGCCTCGAAACTTCGCCTAAATCGATAAATCTATTAGCGTGTCGTTCTCCTCTGTCTCACGGTCGTTTTGACAGCTGATTCGTCGAAAACGGAGTTACGGTTCAAAAGTTATGGCCGTTTGAAGTTTGGTCGTCAAAAACCTCACTTTTGTCAAAATTCTCGAAACTTTGCTGTGTTCTCGAAACTTTGGGATTTCGAAACTTTGTGATCTCGAAACTTAGGATTGCGAAATATGGATCTCGAAATTTGTATTCTCGAAGACAGTGTTCTCGAAAATTTAAGTTCTCGAAATTTTTTGAATTTTTCGAAAAATCAATGTTCTCGAAAATTTTGGAATTTTTCAAAAAAACTGTGATTTCGAAAATTTTGCAAAATTTCGAAAACTCAATCTCACAATGAAATTTCGAAATTATACAATTTCGAAATTTAGCCCAAAAGTCGAAGTAATTTCTTTCTTATACAAGAGAGAAAATACCGAGTATCCAACGGTGAGCACGAACGGAGCCTTTTCTTGTGATTTCGAAAACTAGTCAAAAATGGGATTTCGAAATTAGGTAGTGATTTCGAAATTTGGACAGTTTTTTGTATAAGCTTAAAGCACACCCAAACGACTTTTGCAATCCAAGATTCTTGTACTTCTAGGCTAAAAAACACCAAAACTTGAAGAAAGTTCAAAACTTGATGATTTTTATAAAAACTTTTTGAGATCTCGAAAACAAGTACAAAACCAAAGTCGAATTTTTTAAGCTAGAAATTTTCAAAAAGATTAAAACTTTCTTGTTAGATAAGGTTTATAACACTAGTTTGTAATCAAAAAAGTGTTAAAAACCAAAAAAAAACAAGAAAAGTAAGAATTTTTATGAAAAATAACGTGTATATAGCTAAAAAAAGGAACCAAGCCAACTCCCAACACTCCTAAATCATTGTTAGGCGATTGATACCACTTGTAGGACCTTAAATATCACAACTTTATCACACACAATATAAGCACAATAAGAAGGAAAGATGGAAAGATGGTGACTTGTAGATGTCGTGTATGTGTAGAGAGAAAGAGATGAAATATGGAACTTTATTAAGAGAGAGACACACACAAATACACACACAAGCACACACCTCAAATGAGCCTTTGAGGTGTTTAAATAGTTCTTAACATGAGATGCCCTATGGGCTTTCTATGGGCTTGGGCTTGGACTTGGTTACATGGTTGGATAACTAGGCTTATGAAACATAGCATATGACATATTAGCTTGCCAAGTCCAAGGCCCAATAACTAAACTATTACTAATCTTAACAAACGACACAAAGTTATAATATGAGAATGACCATCACTTCATAGTACATATTTTTAATGCTAACAAGTACAGATTAAATAATTATTGTGTAAGAGTAATTTCTAAACATGTAAGATAATCTCAACAGATAAGGTATTGAGCACGGCAGTCTGCAGACACGGAGGGCATAAAATGTTATGGTGTAAAATCATTATTTTGAAAATGTAGTTATAGTTTTAATGTTTGAAAACATTTAATTCTCTATAACTGTATCTCTGATGCCAATCTGTAACACCCCCAAATTTATGTTTGTCGCAGTGGAAAAGTATTTGGGTGTTACGGGGAGGATCGAAGTTATAATCTCATAAAATGGCTTAAAAGAAGCGTTTTGAAAGTTACTTGTCATTCAAATAATATTTTTTGATAAAAGATGAACCATTTGATTTAAAATCTTATTAAAAGATATAAAGGCTTGAAAGAATGACATATTTGATTTTTACACCATTTTAATTTATCAGAGTAATAAATGCCCACTCCGTGTCTTGTCCTGCTCCGTTAAATTACCTGAGATACACATGCTTAAAAGTGTAAACACAAAGGTTGGTGAGTTCATAGACTTTTATGGAAAACCATTTATTTGATAGATTTCAGGAATATTTGGTAATGATAAATACAAACAGTAATGAAACAAGTATTGAGTAATGTTGACTATAATCACAAATAAATCATATAAGTATTCAATCAAAATCAAGTAAGGAATCAATAATCCTAACATGAGCTGGAAACTCATGATGTTAATTTAATCAGATATACAATTCAAGTATGGTCAAATTCCTATACAGCTGTATCTAAATATATGTTGAAAACATACATTTCGTTATGGATATTGCCCCAAGCCTCATGACACACAAGCTTAACAAAAGAGGTGATTTATGAAGTCAATGATAAATTTTGCCCTCTTATAATAGGTGATTTGCCAATTCTTATTTATCTACAAATATAGTGTATCACAACTAATACGACTAACCATATGCATATGGCATTCCGTCAAGTATTAGTGGGACAGGAGGTCAATCCTTAACAGGTTTCGAAGCTGTTCACTATATTCGCGCTCACATAACAGTGTTTAATGGCTCATGATTAAGGGACTTTATGGCGATAAGGTAACTTAGGCAATATCAAGGTAATAATGGGATCATTCAGGATAACATCATATAATCAAGTATCATACCACAATAATCAATTTGGAAACATTATCATCTGAGTATCAGTAATTCAGTTTAAGTATTTCGCCAGTAATAATCAAATTGGAAACATTATCATCAAAGTATCAGTATTTCAATTAAGTAATTCGCCAGTAACATACATATATATCACATGCCACAATAATCAAATTGGAAACATTATCATCAGAGTATCAGTATTTCAATTAAGTAATTCGCCATTAACATACATATATATCACATGTCACAATAATCAAATTGGAAACATTATCATATGAATATCAGTATTTCAGTTAAGTATTTCGTCAAGTTTTGTATATATCACATCTTAAGTCACAAACCATATCAGATAAATATTAATAAGGAAATTGATTTGAATCATGTAATTTATTCATATACTTATCAAATATTCAAATTATCAAAGTATATGTAAGCATGTATCTCCCCCAATGAGTTAAAAACAAGTATTGAAAATGGGGCTATGACTCACCTTGATTGATACGGGAATGATGAAAAGTAAAGTAGGATGAGATTTATGAGAATGATTATGGAAACGTCTTTGATACGGAACCTGATAAATAAATTTATCTGAGAATATAACCAAATACTATTTGGTAAATACGAACAAATAACGAATAAATATTATTCGTTATGACGAATAGATGACGTGCAGTGTAATTATTATGTCATGCATGATATGATAAAATACTTTATTTAAATTATCCATCGAAGTTTTACCTTTGTAAGTAAAAATATTAACTTTTGAAATATCGTTATATATATTATTAACGTTACGTTAAATTATATATATATATATATATATATATATATATAGGGTGGGGTTATTCTAAAAAGGGCCTTATAATAAAAAGTGTAGGAATGATAGTGGGAGTGACATGTGTCACCCCCTTGCCACATCATATGACACATCATAGGACACGTGTCACCTCACCCCCGCCCCCCCCCCCCCCCCCCCCGCCCCCCCCCCCCAGCCGAAAATTTTTTTTTCCCGCAAAAAAAAAAAAAAAAAAAAAAAAAAAAAAAAAAAAAAATTCCCCGCCAAAAAATTTTACTGCATCACAGTTATAAAGTTACTGCATCACGATTATAAAGTTACTGCATCACGTTTACTGCATCACAATTATGATTTTACTGCATCACGGTTACTGCATTCATGGTTTTAATGTTATTGCATCATGGTTATAAAGAAACTGAATTATCATAAGTTTTCTGCATCATATATGTATGTAACGGCATCACAATTAAAATACGATTCTTTTTTAAGTTTTGGTGCATTTTTATTATAAGTTACTGCATCATAGTTAATAGTTTAGTGCATCAACTATGTTGCAGTAACTTATAACCTTAATGCACTAAAATTTAAAACTGTGATGCAGTAATTTTTATAATTGTGATGCAGTAACTTTATAACTGTGATGCACTAAAAAATTTTGGCGGGAAAAAAAAATTTTTTTGCCTCAAAAAATTTTTTTTTGGCAGGATTTTTTTTTTTTTTTTTTTTTTACGGGGGGTGGGTGGGGGGTGGGTGGGGGGTGGGTTGACATGTGTCATATGATGTGGCATAGGGGTGACACATGTCGCCCTCACAATCCTTCATACACTTTTTATTATAAGACCCTTTTATTTTAACCCATACATATATATATATATATATATATATATATATATATATATATATATATATATATATATATATATATATATATATAAACAAAAGTTTAAATGCAATACGGAATAAGTTTACGAAAATAGAAAATAAATAAGAATGTCAAATAGAATATGTTTAATCCTTATCCTTTTCCAATTTTTACACTTTTTATACTAACGGCGTTAGCGTTACACCGTTAGTCCTTTTTATATATAATTTACAATTATAGTCCACTACTTGTCCAAAATAACTTATTGGTCCTGGAATATGATAATATATCAAATTATATCCTATAGATTCTGTTTTTACATTTTCAGTCCCTACTTTTCAGTCCTTGACAGTTTTAGTCCTACTAAGTGTCGTCGCGTTACATTTTTAGTCCAAACGTGTAATAAAAAGTGGGAAAAATTATAGAAAAATTTCCGTAGCTTATTTAAGTTTATTAAAACTTATTTCAACTGCTTATTTGATAAAAGAGCTTATTTTTCAGCTTATGGGCTTCTAACGAGCCAAACAAAAACCCATTAATAAATTTGGAGGCGAGGGCATGGAAATTGTTTTGGGCCTGGACTTGGGCTACTTTTGTGATTCCAAAAATATATTTTATGGGCCTGGTGGACTGATAAAACGTTAAATCTTATTGGGCTTAGTGTAAGCCTAAATCGAATTTTATTAAGTTTTGAATAATATGAGATTTAGAAATCTTGTGATTGTCGATCCAAATTGGCTAAATTTATATGTCGATACGTGAGTATTTTTACATGTTATCTAAATGAAAGTGGTAGTTTTCTAGGTGATCTATTAGGTCGAGTAAAAATATTGGGTGCTCGTTAAGTATTATTTCAATGTATACGTGCATTTCTTGGCTACATGGAACGTTTCTATATATATCAAAAACTTAGATTATTTTCTAAGTGTCTATGTAAATTTTGCATGCGATGGAGCATGGTTCAAAATGAGTTCGTAACATGCATGTGAAGTAAAAACTATCGTGAAATATGTGTGCTACGTGACTCCTAGTCCTTCCAAGAGAGAGGCTAGCCACGTTTGTGTTGCTACTACTTTATACGTACATATATATATATATATATATATATATATATATATATATATATATATATATATATATATACATAAAGCTTATATACGTTTGGTAAAACATAAATATGGTGCATGGAATATTTCTAACATGTGAATTGAATTGAAAAGAGCTTGGAACTACTTACAACACCTTCAAAGGTGGTAGGGAGTCGAGAGGATGAAGGAAAACACAAGATATGATCAAGTTCGATTAATACCCAAAGTAATAATCGTATAACTTTAACCCGATACCCTTTCTTGCGTCCAAACGTGAATGAAATCAACTTCTGGCCTCCAAGGAAGAATTATTAGGAAGAAAGAAAGTTGTGAAAGTGTACGATGAATGATGGAAAGGATGCATGCATATGTAGTATATATGGTCTCGTTTTATTACACGTATGGTGTAAAATTTTTCAAGGAAAATATAAGAACTATGCATTGTCAGTAAACATAGGTTCATAGGTTGATTTATATTCTTATAATATGGGATGAGAGTGCACGAAATATGGGAAGTTGTCTTGGTGAATCATGAGTATGTCGACCATCATTTTATTATATACACGATTTGTGAAATCGTGTATAACTTGGATATAACTGATCATCTTTGACATTTGGACATGAAATCATCTTAGAAATGCTATTAAGAATACGTAGGAACAAACGGGAATCAAAACGGTTAAGATTTGAATAATATATGGATCGATTAATATGAATATTCGTCAAACACTTTGCCCCTTAAAAACGTATCAAACGTCATCCAATAAACTTGGGATTTGACACACTAATAGTTGGCTAGGTGGTGAACGAGATGGTGTAAAAATATATATGTGTCGTGTGTAAAAATTTGGAATACGCGAGGCGTTTTGGAGCTAGTTTGGTCGATATATATATAAAATTTGAAATGAAAATGGGTTTAGTTTTTGGGCCTATTGGGCTTAGGAAAGATCAAGGGCCCGTTTGGTTTTGTAATTAGTTTATTAATTAGGATTAGTGATTTGTTAATATTTTGTTAATCGTGTCGAGAATTTGTTTTGTCGTTTGGTGAATTTTGCAATATCGTAATCGTGACCATTTTATATAATAAGGAAAATTTTAAATTTCTTCGTAAAAATGGTGATTAAAATAATGACTGAGATTTATATATAATTAATCGTTATTAATTATAAAGATTTTTGCGAGGTTTTACAAAAGGGGTTATTCTTAGGTGAGATAAGATTGAAAGAAATATAGTGGTTGAGTAGTTTGTGTTGTGTGACTAACATTGTTAAGAAACAAAATGAAAGACATATGTTTTTTTTGTTAGTACACCAGGGTTGTGGTAGCTAGGTTTAGGAGCAACTATTATATGCAAAACTTGAAGAAGTGAACTATGTTTCCAATGAATAAGGACCATCATACCATTGACTACAACTATTGACTACAACCATTAACTATCTTTGATAGTTGATAAACCATAATATACACAACACCACCATAAACATATTAAACATTAAATACACAAAATGATTCATAAAATATGTACAAATTCATTTATTTACCAACCATCACAAACATAGCATTCAAAACTACACAAACTAAAACAACAAAACGTAAAAACCACAACCCACATACATACGCTCAATCATCTTGAGATAACAACCTTCTTAAGCATGTGACTCTCTGCCTTATCACTCATCTGCTTGATGGCCTTAGCTTTGGCAAAATCACGGTCCTTAATCAATCTCATAAAAGCCAAACCCTCTTCGGAAGCCAGTGAAAGAGGCACCATATCAAGCTCTATTATCAAATGTGCCCTCTTAAAAATATTCTCAAGCAACTCTTTGCACAATCTCCTTAAACTTTTCGCAAGCTCCCACTCTTTGCCAATCTCACTACGAACTTGCATCACAATCTATCCTGAAACAAAGTTCGAGTTGGAAGCAAAAGCAAGTTCTTGTAGGCAAGTCAATTTTTTAATCTCTTTAAGATATGTGTTATTGTAAGTGCGGAATAAATGTTGTACTAGCTTTAAATACAAGAAACTAAGTGGAAACTAAAATCATTAGCATACACCTGAAAGTCTGAACATCTTGAAAGAAAACAAAAAGACTACTTGGATTTGAAGCTTAAATGAGTCATCATAATACCATATAAACTTGAGTTATTTGAAAAAGAAAAAAGGTCAATTGAGTACTCGGAATATTTTAAAACCCATCCTAAAGGAGTTAAAACGGGTGTATTTGACTTCATGTTTAGAAGTGGGTTTGGAAATATTTGTGTTGAAAAGTTTGTTTATAAGTTTTGAATTTGAGGTAAATGGTAATGGTGGAGGAGGAAAGGTAGAATAAGAGTGCTTGCAGAGATAAAAGTATTTTTATTTTGAATTTGATAATTGGAACCTTTGGGAACCAATACACTCAGCCACGATACCAATACAATACACTTAGCGATGTTTGAATTTGGTCTCTTCCGAGACCTTGAGGTGAGGATCCTCTCAAGTTGTTGGGACAACTTGAGTCAAGTTAGAGGATCCTAAATGATCATTAGATTAAAATCAAAGGTCAAGATTTACTACAAAGATGTGGACTCTTGACCATTGATTTTAATCTAATTGTTGAGGATCCCTTAACTTGACTCAAGTTACTTAAGAGGATCCTCACCCGCCACAATACCATTATGTTACCTTGAGATGTTTAAACATTTATTAGTAGCTAGTATATTTAAACATTTTTCTGATATTTGATTCAGTTATACGAGTTAAATTGGTCGATCAACTACGACGTTGAGTAAGTTTAACTTGGGCAACACAATATTTTTTTAGATAAACAAGCTAAATGGGTGGGGGTCAACCCATTAAATGACAAAATTTCTATAACCCGTGTAACCATTTAGATAAACGGGTTGAATTGGTCGTGTTTGATAATAGGGTTAGGGCACACACAGTTGACATGAATAGTTAAACAAGTCATGTTCGGGTTATGGTTATCTGACCCACGAACTCAAACCCGATCGGAATTTCCATCTCTACTTACCCTAAAGTGGTTAGGTATTGTAAAGTTTTTGATGGCAGGGTTCTTCCTTTAATTGTGGGATCTTTTAGGGGCTTGTTGTATGTTTTAGTGCATTCTCTAACTAGAGTTGTCATTTAAAATCATGTTAGTATGGTTGTAGTAGTCGTTTTCAGGGTTATGTTTACTGGAATTGTCATTGAAATCGTTGCAATAAGTAGCTTCTTCTTACTTTTTGTTTACAACCCGTTTACCAATGTTTTAAAACCCGGTTCGACCCGGCCGGTTCAACCAGTTGAACCGGAAACCGGAGGGATAACCGGTCCATTGTGAGTCGGGTTTTTGCTAAAACAGGAACTGGATTGAACCGCTAGGTTTTGGTCAACCCGGGTTGGACCGCCAGACCGGAAACCGGCCGGTTCAACACCTATTGAAGAAAAGAAAAAGAATGATGTGACAATAAATGATGCAATCTCACATTTTTCTATGTAATTGAGCTATACATTTAGTAATCTTGATATAAGTTGACATATTTCAGTTTCAGTTTCTTGTATGCTTGCGTATGGTAACATGTTGCACTGATGGTGTTTGAAAATGGGGATCCACTTTTGAGGGGGATAAGGGGATTTATGTATTATGAGTTTTTATTTTGTTACTCCGTGTACAAAGGAAATATACAAAAGGTCAAGGGTAGCTTGAGAGGATGGATGATGAGAGATGAATCAGGCGTCTTTATCTAGTCTGATGCTTTAGTGCTTGATAGGACACACTGAAACAAAAATTTTCTTTTTAATATACAAAAACAATTGATACAATACTACATTTTTTTTGAACGGCGAGTTAATGTTTAGTGATTCGAGCCCACAGTGACATCCAATTGGGCAGTATGCAAGCATCGAACATTTCTCTTTAGGGTATAAACCCCACTCCTGCTTCTATTTTTTGGGGCCCCTGAAGGTCCATGGTGAGACTCGAACCTGAGACCTCTCCAAGGATACCTCCCCAAGGTTACCCTTGGTGACCAACTGAACTAGCCCAGTTGGTTAATACAATACTACATTTGATATCATGCATACATATTTTTTCTATCTTATAAACTAATATGAGTCATGTTTTTCTCTTTATACGCTTCAATTATGGGTAAGTTTCTCTTTGGATACAAAACCGGTTTGACCCAACTGTTCAATCAGCCGAACTCATGACCCGATCACTTAACCGGATC
The DNA here is from genome assembly GCA_030686995.1 of Artemisia argyi. Classification (NCBI taxonomy): domain Eukaryota; kingdom Viridiplantae; phylum Streptophyta; class Magnoliopsida; order Asterales; family Asteraceae; genus Artemisia; species Artemisia argyi. The sequence goes on along the minus strand of CM060685.1, from coordinate 190,848,456 downwards.
AATTAAAAACCCGGGTTTTAAAACATTGCCGTTTACTAATAGACCTAAACCCACAAGTCGACTAACCTAGTGACAAATGATAAGATTTATTTAATTCCCTTTAGACAACATTTATAGCCAACTAACAAGCCACAAATGTTTAAATAGGAAACCAACTACCAAGCCACGTTTGGTCAACAAAACATCACAACACAACCACTTCAGACTTTTCAATCTGATTTCAGATTCAACATCTCACACACACACACACCTCTACTTATATAAATCAAATAAATTTTTTTTGACGGATTTAACAAACCCAAACCCAAACCCAATGGCGATACCAAAGCTCAGTTTCATCTTCCTCTTTGCCCTGATAGTTTTGAGTCATCAGATTGTTAGAGGTGAAGGTGATGGAGGTCCGGTTGGATCGGGTGAATCGGATTCGGGTCGGGTTGAATTGGATCAGCTCAGTTCCAAGATCCACCAATTAGGTTTGCATTCTTCAAAATTGTTGTAATAATATGCTGATTGATGGTTATAAGTTTGTTAATTTAGTTGTTATATTGATTCTGATAATTATATTGAATGAAATTGGTTCAAATTTGCTAGTTAATATAAAATTCTTATTTATTTATTTATAATTTAGATGCTTTAGTTTTTATTGGTGTTGTAAGTAATGTGAAGGCGCATTGGTAAGCGAGTAGCACTGAGGCGTAAGTTTAAGCGGTAGCTGTGAGTAGTAGCAGACGTTTGGTAACGTAGGGAGTGTTTGTTTAAGCTTATATGTGGCTTATGAGCTTATTTGTTTTTCGGCTTATATTTCATAAGCTCTAATTTTCAGGCTTATGTTGAGGCTTGTGGGCTTAGATAAGTTTATTATAATATAATAAACTTATATAAGCCCGAAAATCTTAAAATAAGCCAGAAAATTGAGGCTTATGAAATGTAAGCCGAAATCAAATAAGCTCATAAGCTCTCATGACTCATATAAGCTTAAACAAACACCCCCGTAGCTGTAGGTGTAATCATAATGTGTAAAAAAGCTCCTAAATGCTCAACGCTCCTAAATGCTACTTCACGGAGCGTTGGAAATTGAGCATTCCGGAAAAAATAGATAGATCTACTTGTTGATTGCCAAACGAGCATTAAAGATCACAACGCTCACTGCTGAGTGGCCGAGTTGAAGCTGATTGGTGGTTAAAGTTTGTTAAATTAGTGGAATCTAGTAGTGGTTCATTTGATGAATTGGCTGTTAAACTGACTGTAGTATTGAATTGGAGTATATTGGTAGTTTGAAGGGTTTTGATTAGTTGAAATTAGTGTTTTCTGTTTAATAAATTAGTGTAAGTTGGGTGATTTATTGGTTATTGGTGTTGTATTGATAGTGTTTGTTGAGTGTTAAATCGAAGGAGATTGGTGGTTTAATGTTTTGGTAGGTAAAATAGTTGTTAATGTAGGTGAGCTAGTTATTAATTGCAATATATTTATAATTTTATGAGTAAATTGCAGAAATGGTCCCTGTGGTTTGTTCAGATTGCATGTTTAGTCTCTGGTTTTTTGAAATTGCAGGCGGCCTCCCCACAGGGAGTTTTTGGTTCCGTTTTGGTCCTAGCCAGGGACTAAACGTGCAATTCTGAGCAAACCACAGGGACCATTTTTGCAATAGCCAGGGACCAAAACGGAAAAAACTCCCCACAGGGAGGCTGCCTGCAATTTCGAAAGACCAAGTACTAAACATGCAATATGAGCAAACCACAAGGACCATTTCTGCAATTTACTCTAATTTTATTGTTGTTGAGTGTAAGATAATTGATGGTTTGGACTTTGGATTTAGTTGAATTGGGTGTTCTGTATGATGAATTTGTTGTTAATTTAGGTGATATTGGTTTAGATTTTAACGTATTACAGTTTTTGAGCGTAGGTAGTGTTGAATTGGAGCTGACAAATGGTTAAAGTTTAGTAATTTAGTTTGAATGTAGTGTTTTTTTTCCCGATGAAGTAGTTGTGGTTGGTGCTGTATTGATGGAAATGTTGAATTAGAGTAAATGGATTATAGATGGTTTGAGGTTTGTTGATATAGTTGAGTTTACATGTTTGTTTGATGAATTAGATCTCGCATTTAGTGAAATTTGTTTGGTAAGCCATATGACGATTGCATTAATGCAGATTGATGCTATAAGTGTGTTGATTTAGTGTGAAATTTAATGCTTCTGTGTTTGTTTCTTTAGTGCATCACTTGTAAATAAAAATAGTTTTTTTTGTTGGCATTGGGTCAGTAGGTGTTGATTGAGATTTGTTTGGCTAATAGTTGCAGAATTGCAGCTGATTGATGGTTTAAGTGTGATGATTTAGTTGAATTTGGGGTTCTCTTTAATAATAATTTAGTTCTCTTGGCATTGTATTAGTAGTTGTTGAGTAAATTTGTTTGGTAAGTAGTACTGACTATTGCGTTGAAGCAGATTGATTTTATAAGTTTGTTGATTTTGTTTGAACATAATGTTTATTTGAATAATGATATGTTTGTAGATATCATTTAGTTCTTATTGATGGTTTTAGTGTGTTGATTTAAGCTGAATTTTTATTGTTGTGTTTGAAGAATCACTTGTTCATAAGAAGAGCGAAGAATTAAGAACCAAAGATGAGATCATTGCTGGCAAAGAGAAGGCAATTGCAGAGAAAGAGACAGTGATTAAAGCGAAGTCAGATAGCGTTGCTTCGTTGCAAAGTGAAGTAGCTTCTCTTAAGGTATGCCTAGGAATATGTGGTCTATTAAACTTTAATTGATTTTTTCGTGAATGCAATATTTATAGTGTGATAATCTGTGTTCTTTTGTTTCATAGGTTAAAGGAACTTCAGATGCTAAGGAGCAGGTTAAAAAGGCTCATACACGAGCCCAGGAATTGGAGAAGCAGGTTTGTGTGCAATGATTTTTTTCTAAAAGTATTTCATGATCTGCATTCTGTGGTGGTTTATGGGTTCATGTTTCTTATTGCAGGTGGAGAAACTTCAGTTGGAATTGGATCTCAAGGCCGGTTTAAGGGAGGTGTTGGAAACTCGAACCAAAGAGTTGGAGAAAAAGATGCTCGAAGTAGACCCTAAGATTCAGAATGTAAGTTCTTATATAAATGTGTTTGTTATGTATTATATGCTCTTGTCAAAGTGGGAATCAAAGCTGATATAGATTTAGGTTTTGAGAAAGGAAAAAGGGACCGGGATATTGGAAAATCAAAATGATACATGTGCATGCCGTTGTTACTTTTATTTACGCTCTGTTCTCGAGGTTGTTGTTGTTGTTGTTTTTTTTTTTTTCCCTCCAAGTAATAGAAGGGGATGGGAAGGGAAATCAAAAAAAGAGGCGCTCTTAAGTTTTTTTAAGATGGAAAGGTAGGGGATGGGAAGGTGGGAGGGAGGGAAGGGAAGGGCTTTTGTGTGTAAATGTAATCCGCCCAAAATTGGGAGGATTAGGAGGGGAAGTGGTAACTAACATCATGAGCTTTTGTTAAATTACTATTATGTCCTCATTTTCATTCGCAATCTATAAAACATCAGTCAGTTATGTCTTATTTCATGCATTTGGGTCATACCTTCTTATCTCCTCACAGTACTACGATAACATAAAAAAAATCACTGTATTATGCCTTTGACCCTCCAAACTCCATGTTTCAAAGCAAAGATATCTGGGTCATGTGGGTGTGAACTTTTTAGTAAAAAGATAGAAGAACAGAGATAAATGCTATGCGTTGGAATTTAGTACAATATATATTTTTAAAAGGATTTTGTTGGTCATTTGTAAAGTAGGAACCAACAATCTACATTACTCCAGTGGTTCCTAGTTCCTACATTATAATAGGATTTTGTTAGTCATAGTTTTGAGGGCATATTGGTAATTTTGATAGCTTCCTATCCTTTCCTTCCTATTTAAAAAATAAACTCAAGAACATAAAAATAAATAACCACCTTCTTCACTATATCATTCCTTACTTTGCCCTTCCCATTCCATCCCCTTCCATTCTTTGAAATTTAGACTTGAGAACAGTGTGTTAGGAAAAGTATGAGTGGACGAAGTGATCAACTTAAGTAGAAATTTGCCGACCTCCGAAGCTTGTCGGTTAACAGATCTGTCTTCATTACTGCACCCATAAAGTACCCAAATTACCCTTTCACCTTTTTTTTTTTTTTTTTTTTTTTTTTTTTTTTTTTTTTTTTAATTTTTTTTTTCCCTAATATCTTTCTCCCATCCAAACAAAGTGTATATTTGGAAATGTTGATAACGGTGGTTTATCGGTTTGCCTATAGGAAAAGTGTGGCAGGTTGATGCCCATGGTTAGATGAGTCCAATGGGAGGTGTAGTTTGTTTGTTAGTGTGTAATTAGCTAGTCGATGTATATTCCAGTTATTCCCTTATATGTCACAAAGGTTTGTACATTTCCCAAATCTTATTATTTAAGTTTTCTTTTTCTGTTTCTTGCTTCAGCTTCAAAAGACTATTGAAGAACAGAAGACAAAACTTCTTAAAACCGAGCGTGCTCTTAAAGTTGCTGAGGTATGTGTACAACATGGTGTTTGCCATACTTCTTTAGAAGTGAAAATGAGATTTATATACATGTGTAATCATATGCAGGAGGAACTAATGAAGACTAATAATGAAGCTGCACAGAAGATTAAAGAACTGACAGAGGTAAAAACCATAAAATTTGTTATCTTTTGGTTCTGTTACATGTTGATTGTGTCAAGTGGTCATATTTATTTATCAATGTTAAAAATGTGTTACATCTGTTCACTTGTACATGGTGTATATGTGTGTGACCCGGATGGATATATGTGTGACCTGGATGGATATATGTGCAAAATTATCAAGTAACAATTACAGAATTACTAACGGCAAATAGGTTTTTTGGATCAAACATTTCTCGGAAAAGTTGTAACATGTCCTTTTTGGGTAAGTGTTTGACCCAGATTTATATTTCACCCGTTACTCCATTAGTAATCATTACTTGATATTTTGAACTTCTACTAAGAGGTGTTTTAGGTATTTTATCAATAATCATACATCTTCATCAAATGACGTGTCTAGTTTGCATTTTCTTGGGATGATCGGAGTAAGTTTACCTGGGTGTTTGAGTTTGATTTCCTGTTTTGTAAAATCGAAATTACATTGTTTATATGGATGTCAGATACTCGTAATTGCATATAATGAGAATGTAATCAAAATAGGCATTGGGAAACTGATTACTTGCTGACCTGTATCTCTGAATCTGGTGATTTGTTAATCTTCAATATTATCTGGCTCAATGTCTTGCTAATTTTTGCTAACGGAAAATGGGATGCATCTCCCTTTCCATGTTCTGTAAATAAATTACCTTTTTTTGGTCAATTTTTTACCGTTAAGTGTCGGGCTGATATACTATTTTAAACATGCTTACTTTTGAAGACTAGTTGTTGTATGTCATACTTATTTAACCTTAATATGTGGTTTGCGATCGTATGCAGGTTCATTCTGCATGGCTTCCACCTTGGCTTGCAGTTCAGTTGGCTTCTAGTCAGGTAGCTTTCTTATACTTTCTTACATTGTTACTATGAAGTATTTTAAACAGTTCATGCATGTAACGTGATCACAAAAATTGTATTATCACAATAATGTATCTTTTTTTTTTTTTTTTTAAAAAAAAAAAAAAAAAAAAAAAAAAAAGTTAGGAGTTTATTAAATATACGCTTTGGACAATGTATACCAGTTTCCTTTTTAGCTTTTTTTTTATCTGACCCATCAGAGATAAAACATAACCACAATCAACTAATCAATAAGTGAATGGTCAGAATTGCTGCCTCTAATGCTATACTTGTGTAAAGCAATAATAGTAGTGATGTTTGACTATTTTACTTATTTGCAGTCTTACTTGGAGGCTCGTTGGATCAAGCATGGAAAGCCTGCTCTTGAGACTTTTGTGCAGAAGGTAATTTTCGCAGATCCCTTAATTGTGTATGTTTGTTCCACGTATAATTTGCCTTAAATCATGATGCTCCCCTATTAAGGTCATTTACGCTCACAAAAAACCTTCTTTTCATTTTGGCAGGCTTTGGAGAAGAAGGCACAAGCAGAAAAGTGGGCTGAGCCTCATATAGAGACAGTCAAAACCGTAAGAGATTTCTCAAAATTTTTTAGTTATCCTTTTGTAGTAATCTATATACACACAAAGCATTTTGGGCCAAGTTACCGGAGCTGTTTTGATTTATACAAACTTCCATTTTGCCACCTCTAGTTTTCTACAATCACTGGAACGTTTTAATTATGTACTCTGTTGTAATCCTAAATTCTGCAGAAGTGGATCCCTGCTGTGAAGGAACAATGGGTGATACTGATAACTAATGTTGAACCACATGTGCAACTAGCAACCGAAAGGACCAAAAATATTTATGTTCAATCCAAGGAGGTTCTAACTCCACATGTGACCAAAGTAAAAGAAGCTATAGACCCTCATTTTCAGGTACATTCCACTCGACCTTCTTGCTATTTTTCTCATTAAAGATAGTTCATAATTTTAAATTTTTGTGGGGGCAGGTTGCCAAGAAGTTCTGCAAGCCTTACATTGATCAGGTTGCGGTTGCAGCAAAACCTCACCTTGAAAAGGCACGAGAAACAATTAAGCCTTACACAAATGAGGCAGTCCAAGCGTATGGCAAGTTTCTTGAATCCGCAACTAAGTACCATGACCAGGTACTATTTTAGTTGATGTTTTTGGCTTTTCTCATGTTATTTTTTTGTGACTGATGGGGTGTTTAAATGTGTGACATGTTATTGTTGCGACTTAAGAGTCTCGATAAAATTTTTCTGATTCTAATTTTTAGTATTGGGTAATTACTTCCAATTTATCACTTTTGGGTCAAGTAATTAGTTTCGGGTAATCACTTTCGTACCAGCTGCAACAAGACTGTAAGGAAAAACTATAAATTCTCACCCTTCCGTTTTATTATCATTCAAAGACTTTTTGCCTACCTTTCTCATTGTTGGTAATACTGTTGAGAAAGAAAATTTTTGGACAACGTATGTCTTATATTATAAACTATAAAGAATATGGAGTAGTTGATAAAACGCCATTTAAAATATTTTAAATGTTAATGTGACATACATTGGCGTGTGCGTTGTAAATTGTGGTGACTAGTATGTTAGTAGATGTGGTTGTTTCCTTGTAAAGGATGCATATGTTTCTCGTATTAATCATTTTTTATAACTGTTAAATCCAGTACTAAAAATTACTGTTATATTGAAGGTTCGGGCCACTGTTGAAGAATCACTGCAAAAACATGAAATTACGAGACCTCTTGCAACCAATAAGGAGTTTATCTGGTTTGCTGTACGTCTCTCTTTCTCTCTAAAGTAAATAACAGGCCGATTAGGTGGTAGCAGGTCAAAATGGATGACTCTTGAGTGCGAGTCAAACGGGCTAGGCTGCCTTGCAAACATTTTGTTCATCAACCATATATTTATTTTTAGAAATGATTATCGTGTTAAATTTGATTATGAAAGTAAAATATAGTAAAGCCACCTGCTATTTGCCTTTGCCTGGGGTTAGGTCCTTTGGGAAGGGTCAGTCGGCACCCAAAAGGGGGTGCATAGGGTGAGCAGCCGGTGAGGGTTTCTTCGCCTATTTAAACCTTACGTGGAAAGTAAAATATAGTTATTAAAATAAAAGGGTTTTAAAGGTTGCAAGTGTTTGAATACACTTTAGGTGACATTTCACCTGTTTTGACCTGTCCGACCCATTTGACCATTATCAACAATATTTCGTTTTATAAGCAAACATGAATTAATATATGTTTGATCTTTCAGGCCTCAGCATTCTTGGCACTGCCTATCATAATTCTGTTCAGAACTTTATCAGGAATCTTTTTGTAAGTTACCTCAATGACTCAATCTGCATGTTTCATTTGTCCGCTGATTATTCACAGAATATAGATCATCTCACACTTTCCGTGGCTATTTAATTCATTACCTTATAATCATTAAAAAAACTAATATTTTCTTTTGATTTTTTTCTTGAAATGCAGTGGAACTACAAAGAAGCCGATTAGAAATACCAAGCCAACTCATACACGACGAAAGGCCAAAAGAGGACATTCAGACAAGTAGCGAGACAATAAGTCGATAGGCTCATTTTACATTAATTTTTGGTATGTTGCTTCTAATCCAGAAACAAACTACATCTACTTTGAAGCTTTTTTTTATTGGGTTCAAATTAACTTCTGGTCTCTATTTTGTTGACCCAGACATTAATTCCTTTTCAACTACAACCTAGACAATTTTACCAAGTTTCTAAGATTTTAAACTAATCCATTTGACCCTCAAATTAAAACTTGTAATTAGATATGTTAGTTGCCTTTGTAACTCTGTTTATCCACATACAGAGCGGGAATTCTCTGCAGCTATTTTGGAGCTTCATCGGTGTTCTCCAACAGCTGCTGTTTGCAGACGTCTTCAACGTGTGCATCACATAGAAAAGAAAGAACAGGAAAAACATAGTGGAGAGGAATGGTGTTTAAGTAGGTTAGCACGGACATGTGTGTATCATGGTTGTTTTTGTAGTTCATGTGTTTGTACTTTGTAACTTATTCGTTTCATATCCTTCCAATACGTTATGTTAGTAATTTTGCTTTCAATAACATTATTTCTTATTTTTATTTTCCCATCTTACAAGTTTCTATTACTAGGAGCTAGGACTATGTAGTATCATCAGGAGTTAAGGCTTACAATGAGACCACAAAAAGTGTTGACAGACTGAATCGATAGATGGTGAACGTTGGTTTAATCCAACATTAACTGTTTTTTAAATTTATCAGTCATATAAATTTGGTTTCTTTTAGTAGTAGCGAGGATGGTTCGGTTTGGGATGGTTATAGTCCAAGTCCAAACCCAAACGAAGGCAAAAACTTTCGCTTCTTGAGATTTTGAAACCGATTGGTTATGGCTGCAACTGGTATAGTTATTTACTCTAAACCAGTTTGGATGAGAATGTGTTTTGCTTCTCAAACTTGAACTTTTGGTTTCAGTTTGGGTCGGACCATTTTAACAAATACCCATAGTAGGCTCCTTTTGGGAAACTCCACATACAAATCCAGTCTATTAGAGCAATGAGTACGGTAACGCTTGATACGGTGTTATGGTGATGTGGCAGATGTTATGGCTGCGTTATTGGTGACGTGGGAGAGAACAGTGGACAGACAAAAAAAAAAAATGATTTAAATGAGCTGTTTTTGTGTTTTTATAGTGTTTGTGTTCTTGAGTGTGTGTTTTTTCATTGTGTGTGTAATGTGTGTACTGTTATGGATGGAGGAAGATGATAAATAAATGAACTTTGCAGTTTAGTCCCTATGGTTTTGCAACATTTTTTTTTAATTCGTAACGTTTATTATTTTTTATTGTATTTTTTTTAAAGTTTATTAATGAAATATTAGATTGTTGAATGAATAAAATAGTTAAGTGGTTAATTTGTAAATTGTAGTTTTTTAAAAGTTAGGTCTCAAAAAGTGGTGTTGAAGTGGTGTTATGATAAAGAGTGTTTTTTTATGTTAATGTTGAAATGATAAAGCTGATATGGCGTTAACGTGACGGGATTTTTTTATGATAAATCAAGTTACGATATCCTAAGTTCTGACCCGTGTAATTTATTTATAGAGGGGAGGAAAGGTAGATAATACATGTTTGGGGTTACTTCTCATGCTTTTCATTTTATTTATTCTTCTAATTTGGTTATAACTCGTGTATTTGAAGCTGAGAGAGAAAAAGAGAATTGAACTCACAAAAATTACGGGATAGTTGTGTTCATACAGATATAGATAATGAATGTGTATAAACCTAATATACATTAAATTGTTTTATCATTTGCGGATTATGATATGCTAGACGAATACACGAGTAAAGCGACGATTTATAACGGCAAATAATTATACTTGCGAAATTGTGATTATGGTTTTACCCTTGATGCAAAACTTACGGGTTCAATTTGTAGTCACCGAGAGAAAAAATCTATGTGTTAGAAACAAAATAGTATAAAAGTTTAAGAATTAAACAATTATTAAAACATTAATTTAGTGATAGATGTTGTACCAAGTAAGATTTTTTGTATTATATGAAGAGAGTGTTAGGGTGTGTTTGTTTTTTAAAAAAATGTCTTGCTAGTCCTCTTACTCCCTCTTACTCTTACCAGTAAGAGGTAGGCAAATATTTTGCTTGTTTGTTTTTTTTCTTTTGAGTCAGACCCAGTTAAACATATAACATCTTACTCAGTAAGAGGTGGGGGACTTGTCTTACTGCCTCTTACTCGGTAAGAGAGATTGAAGACTCGTGTTAATATAATATATTTGATGGTTTATTAACTATGTTATATTTATGATAAAAAGTCTTGTTTTATATTTACATAAGTTACTTAAATAAATTGCAGAAACGAGCACTTAAAATTATTCGGACAATTATAAAAAAACAAACATTATTTCGTTTAGATTTAGACGTTCTAACCATCTCTTACTAGTAAGATGTGGTAATCAGATTCAGACTTAAAACATCTAAATGAAACAAACACACCCTTAGTCTAAGCCTATTTATGGGCTTATATGAGCTAATTTGATCTTGGCCCTGATTTTCGGCTTATTTCGAAGCTTACTAGGGTTATATAGGCTTATAAATATATGCCATAAAACTAAGGCTTATAAATATAAGCCGAAATCAAATAAGCTTAAACAAACACCCCTAAAAGATGATAAAGATATTAAAAACATTTTACTTTTATACTCCCTTTGATCTAAAATTACATTTTTTTTTTTAATTTTTTTTTATTTTGAGATGTCTCAAAATAATACTAGTAGTGTTTCTCTTTGTCTCAATCATTTAAAAAATAGTTTAGTTGGTGAAAAATTTCTTCAATTTTTCCATCTCTAAATTCCTTGAGAAGGAGATGGTTTTTCTTCTCTAGAGAAGAGTTGATAATTTTGAAAACGCGTTTAGTTGGAGTTATATTTTTCATTTTTAAAAATAATAAGAAGATTACCTCAAATTGCGACGGTGGCGGCAACGGCGGGCGGTGGTGGCGACGGTCGGCGGTGGAGGATGACACGAGAGATTAGGGGTAAAATGGTGTATGTGTTTTTTTTAAAGTTGAAAAAAAAAGAGAAAAAATAGTGAGAATGGTAGAATGGGCTTTTCAATTTTTTAGTTAAAATTTAGAAAATGAGAATTTCATTTTTTTTGAAAATTGTTGGAAAAAAGTGCTATTAAACGCGTTTTCAGTTTTTTCATTTTCTTACGAAAAATTTCTTGAAAAAATAGAGAATTTCTCTCCAACTTTTTTAAACCGCGTATTTTTTGTCTGAGGAATTTAGCCCAATAACTTTATATACAGCTAGTTTCTTCTCCAAAGCCCAAAGCCCAACACAAAATCTCTAGGTTGTACCAGAACCCGGGTCTACCCATCTCCAAAACCGGTTATATCCGGGTCGCTTAAATTCCCAAAATTCGTAGGGAAAACCAAAACCAAACACACACACTTTCTCACACCAACACGCCTCTCTCCCATTTATAAAAACACACACACACACTCCCAATTTCCATCACCAAATTTTTTATAAAAACCTAACAAACAAATTTTATAAAAACTTATCAAACCTAATTTAATTCACATGGACCCTATCTCCGACGACACACCCGCCGTTACACCGCCACCGGAGGAAACAGAGGAGGAGGAGTTTATTCTTCCGGCTGAGGAGGAGGACGAAGACGACGATGAATACGAAGAGGAAGATGAGGATGATGAAGACGATGAAGATGAGGAAGAAGATGAGGAGGCTAATAATGAAGATGAGATTGTAATAGTGAAGGCGCAGAGTTTGATTGATAAGATTACTGCCAGTCCTGATAATCCGAAAGCGAGTAGTATTCATGCGTTGGCTTCGTTACTCGAAACGCAGGAACAGCGGTATAAATATGTAGTTTATTTTTTTTATATAATTTTGTGTATGTGTTTATAGGTGTATTGTTTAATTGTTGAAACCCTAGGTATGTTGAAATGTGATATTTGTTGTTTTTGACGACGAGCGTTTAGGAGCGTTTAGAATCCTATTTGAAATGTTGATAAAATACGTAGTGTTAGCGTCTTTTTAGAGTTTGTAATTACGGCTACAAGCTATGTTAGTAAACGCTTTTATAAAACGAACAACTATTGCTAATTGCTACTAGTTATAATCCTAATTCCTAATATATATAGTTTATTTTTTATATAATTTTGTGTATATGTTTATAGGTGTATTGTTTAATTTTTGAAACCCTACGTATGTTGAAATGCGTCTGGCTTTTCGATAATAAAAGAAGCGTTTAGAGTTTACTGTCATTTTAAACTTTATAATTAGAGCTACAACTATGCTACTAAGCACTTATAAATGTATTGTTTGTTGATTAAGTGAATCGTTGAAACCCTTAGTATGTTGAAATGTGTTATTTGTATGAGCAACGAAGCGAAGCTGGACACTGTTTTATTAATAGTGTTTTAACGTTATAATGCTTGTTTGGCTGCGAGCGTGTAGCTTTTGGTCCTATTTGAAATACTAATAATAAAATAGTGTTTAGCTTTTACTGTCATTTACTGTTTATAGTTGCGGCTACAACTGTGTTACCAACGCTTATATGAAACAAACAACTACAGCCGTTGCTAGTTTTGCGCTTTATAATTATGTTGAATTGTGTCTGGCAACGAGCGTTTACCTTTTGAATTTTAGTTAAGTGCACACTACACTAATAAAAGTAAGTGTTTAGCGTTTACCTTTAACGTCATTTTACATTATCAAGTGCCTTTATAAAACAATCATAACGATTAACTGTTACTATTTGAAACACTAATAAAATTAGCAGTTAGCACATTTTACACTTTATGGTTACAGCTAGACAGCTATGTTATCAAAAGCTTTTATAAAACAAACTACTGTAGTACTGTTAAATGCTACTAGTGCTAATCCTGATAGTCCCAAAGCTGCTTGTATTCATGTGTTAGCTTCTATGCTCGAGACTTAGGAACAAAGGTATCGGTATACTTATATGATGACACCGGATATGTTTATCGAATTTTAAATAATTGAAGAAGATTACTGCTAATCCTGTTCCCATAGTTTAAAAAAACGGTCTGAGGCGGCGCCTCGAGGCGAAACGGCCATAAAACGCATATGAGGCGGCGCCTCGGGGGGGTGTTTTGGAACGTACGCCTCATGTACCTGAGGCGGTGGTGATGCGTATGAGGCGGCGCCTCAGGGCCGAGGCGGGGCCGAGGCGGATCTTTCTTTTTTTTTAGCCAAATCAGTCAATAGCTTTGATTTTGTACCTTGAATCGATTTACTTTTAGGGTTTTTAACCCCATATAGCGCCGGATTCGTGATTTCCGGCGACAAATTCCGGCGGCGGCGGTGCAACTTCTGCCAGAAACCCAAGGAGGAAGAGAGGAAAGACGGAAGAAAGAAATAGGGGCTGGAGATTTGTTTTACTCTTTTAGGGTTTTAATAAGTGTATACTTTTTAACATTTAACCCCTCTATCTTTCATTATTTTACATTTAGTCTCAAAAAGTTTAAAATAAGTTTGTGTATTTAAACATTTGACCCCCTCAATCTTTAATAGTTTACATTTAAGTCTTAAACTTATATATAAAAGTTTATAAAGTATGTATATAAAATATGTAAATACCTAATTACCTATTAAAACTTATATATATATAATTTCTATATATTTTTTTAATTCCGCCTCGACCTTACGCCTCGGTCCGCCTCGAGGCTTACGCCTCTTGAGGCGGAGGGAAAACGCCTTGAAACTCGTTTCCGTACTTTTAAACTATGCCTGTTCCTAAAGCGTTTTTTTTTTTTTTTTTTTTTAAATAATATCTGTATATGGGTTTATAGATGTATTGTTTATCTTTTAAGTGAATCGTTAAGCCCTAGGGATGTTGAAATCTGTTAATTTTGTTTTTAGTGACGAGCTTTTTGGAGTGTTAGAATACAATGCTTGTTTGGCAAAGAGAGTTTAGCTTTTGGATTTATGCAGGAATATATGGTAACTAGTTTACAGATCAAACTATGTGTAAAAATGTATGTACATATGTTTTTTGGCAGGTATTATTGATTGTATAAATAGGGTGATACAAACTCGTTATTTGAATATTAATAGCAATAATAAAGTATTTAATGCAGCATATATATTCTGCCTGTGGCTTATTAATAAAGTTTCTAAGGGCAGGTAGCTAAAATTTATCCTCTCATCTTGATTATTGACGGAGTATTGGCATGCAAGATAGTGATTTTTTGTATACGCCTAGGTTTTGAGATATGTGATGGAGAACAATAAGTCAGTTTGTTTTTGAGAGTGCAATCATTAACATGCGGAAGCCGCTATAATGTACATTTGTATTATTAAGATTTTTTGTGCCTTTTTGATACATTTTTATGCTGATATAACTTATCCTTATTTTAGTCATATATCATCTTAGGCTTATGTTTATAGAGTCTAGAGAGTATTAGTTGCTGATATATTGTAATTTAAATGTATCTATAGGTACATGGAAGAAACGGATCATGCCTCTTTAAACAATAACCGAGCTTCCCATAACATAGGACGGCTGGGGAACTTACTTCGAGTAATCTATATTCCATCTCTTTTTGGTTTCTTATTTTCCTGTAATATTAATATTTGAAAGTTATCTTGTATTGATACCTATTAAGCAAGTAATTATTTCAACTGGAGAATAACTCAATTCCTTTCTACAGGACAATGACGAGTTTTTTGAGTTGATATCTGTGAAGTTTTTGTCCGAAACTCGATATTCAGTATCTGTTCAGGCAGCTGCTTTAAGACTTCTTTACAGTTGTTCCCTGACTTGGATGGTATGATTTTTTTTGATCAAGCTTCAAAATATATGAATTTTGTTTAATACCTACTTTATATGGGTTTTTAATGGGTTTTGAACTGTGATGGAATGCAGTATCCACACGTGTTTGAAGAACCTGTTTTGGAGAACATAAAGGGATGGGTGATGGAGGGGACGACAAGGCCATCTACTGAAGATCATAAGGGGAAGAATGGCTCTGATGTAACAGAATCTACAAATGCTGAAATGTTGAAGACCTATTCTACTGGACTTCTGGCTGTGTGTTTGGCTGGGTATGCCTTGTAACACTTTTCTTCTATGTTATTGTATTTTACCGGACATCTAACATTGTTTTCATTCGATGTTGACTGCAGTGGAGGTCAAGTAGTTGAAGACGTTCTTACAATTGGATTAGCTGCCAAACTTATGCGGTATCTTCGCATTCGTGTTTTAGGAGAGCCAAGTACAAGTCAAAAAGAGCCGGGCTATCAATTAGACAACAAAAGTTTATTAGCTGCTACATCCATTAGATCTAGAGAAGATAGTCGCAATAGGTTTAGACACGCTTCAGAAACATCTCGGCTGGAACCTCCTAGAATTACAGAAGAGGGTTCCTTAGACGATCAAGTTGCTGAAAGAGATAGAATCAGGAAACGGGCTGAACATCCTGATGGATTAGATGATTTTAATGAGACTGGGGAGGCAGATTTGCGTGAAGGTAAGACAAAGGCAAACCGTGGGTCGGTAAGGTCTAGAGGGAAAGGGAAGGTTAACGAAGGTGCTGTGGAGAATGAACACGCTTTAAACTCCCCGAGTTTTGGAAGTAGATTTGGTGCACAAGGGAGGAATGTTAAGGACAGGAGCTCGTTGAGAAGTTTAGAATCGAAACGGATGCCAGATGTCAAGAAGTCATCTGGAGGGGTAGATGATACTCTGGTTCTTGAAAGAGATGACAGTGATGACTGCTTCCGAGATTGTAAGGTTGGAGCAAAGGATATATCTGATCTGGTGAAGATGGCTGTAAGAGCTGCTGAAGCTGAAGCTAGAACAGCAAATGCTTCTGCTGAAGCCATCAGAGCTGCTGGTGACGCTGCTGCTGAACTTGTTAAAACTGCAGCATTGGAGGTGTGTATTTCACATCAAATCGTCTTGTTTTTTAAATATGTTTTCTTAGTATGGTTGAGGTATTTATGGTTTATTTGTCCAGGAATTTGAAAAATCAAATGATGAAGAAGCTGCGGTGCTCTCTGCGTCTCGAGCAGCATCTACAGTTGTTGATGCAGCCAATGCTACTGAAGTTTCTAGGTTGGTAACTCCTGTTGTTGGTTCATATTAGATTATTTACTTTTTCTATAAATACGTATTAACTTGCTAAAATGTATCATGGCTGATTGTAGGAATAACAGTGGTAGTGTTGACGAGTCGGCTAATTTGAAAGAGCCAGAACCCGAGGCAAATGAGGAGGTTGAGGAGTTCTTCATCCCAGATAGCGAATCCTTGGCAAACCTAAGGGAAAAATTATGTATCCAGTGTCTAGAGATATTAGGAGAATATATTGAGGTTCTTGGTCCTGTGCTACATGAAAAAGGGGTAGATGTCTGTCTTGCCTTGCTGCAACGAAGTTCTGATCTTAAAGAAGCGTCACAGATTGTAGTGCTTGTACCTGATGTGTTGAAATTAATCTGTGCCTTGGCTGCCCACCGAAAGTTTGCTGCATTATTTGTCGACCGTGGCGGTATACAAAAACTTCTTGCACTTCCAAGGGTGCCTGTGACTTTCTTTGGTCTCTCTTCTTGTATGTTTGCAATTGGTTCACTCCAGGTACATGCAACCACAAATGCTAGATCATCTACATGCATTCTCTATGCTAAATATTGTCATGCTTAGCTTATGTAATAACTCATCTAACTAAGATGCTCTTTAGGTAATAATGGAGCGTGTATGTGCCCTACCATCAGATGTCATCCATCAGTTAATTGCATTAGCTCTTCAACTTCTCCACTGCTCCCAGGACCAAGCGAGAAAAAATGCAGCTTTATTTTTTGCTGCTGCTTTTGTCTTCAGAGCAGTATTGGACGCTTTTGATAATCAAGATGGTCTTCAGAAGCTGTTGAAGTTTTTAGGTGAAGCTGCATCTGTGAGATCCGGGGCTAGCTCAGGAACAGTAAGCCAGCCTACACCAGGATCGCTTAGAAACGAGCGAACTCCTTCAGAGGTATTGACATCATCAGAAAAGCAGATCGCTTATCACACAACTGTTGCATTGCGGCAATATTTTAGGGCACACCTTTTATTGCTTGTGGATTCAGTTCGTCCAAGTAAAAATTTAAGAAGTGCGGCACGGAATATTTCAAGTTCTAGGGCAGCCTACAAGCCACTAGATATAAGTAATGAGGCTATAGATACTGTAATGCGGCAAATACAGAAAGATCGTAAGCTTGGTCCTGCATTTATGAGAGCTCGTTGGCCTGCTGTTGAAAAGTTCTTGAATTGCAATGGGCATATCACCATGTTGGAGTTGTGTCAGGTGTTTCTTTTGAATTTTTGTATATAATCTCTATATTTTTCACTGTATAATGTATAACTAACTCCTTTCATATTAGGCTCCACCCGTTGAGCGATACCTGCATGATTTGCTTCAATATGCATTGGGTGTCCTGCACATTGTTACTTTAGTAACTGATGGCCGTAAACTTGTTGTAAGCGCTACTGTGAGCAATGATCGTTCAGGTATAGCAGTCATTCTTGATGCAGCTCATGGGGCTAATTACATTGATCCTGAGGTAAACACTTTTAAATTGTTGGCTTTTCCTTTTACCAAAGGGCTTGTAGTCCAATGGTTACCTATGCTGTGTGAGAATGCTCTCTAGGACATGTAAGATAGGTTTGTGGCCTATATATTTTGAGATAGTTAGTTACCTTAAAAAAAAAACTACAGCAATGTATTTTGGTATGGGTCGAAACGTGCTGGGCCAGATGGGCCCGAAACACTTTATCAGTAATAGCTATATATATTGTTTTTGGAGGGTCCCCCTCTCCTCCTTATAGATAGTACACTTTGGATAGCTTTACATTATTATGCAAGAGAATCTTAGAGCAAGGCTTGTGTGTTCTTAGCTATTGAACTCATACTTTGTATATGATATACTTGTACAGATTATTCAACCCGCACTGAATGTTTTGGTCAATCTTGTTTGCCCTCCACCCTCAATTAGTAATAAACCGACTTGTGCGCAAACATCAAATGCTCCTACAGAGACAACTGTTAACCAGAATGAGTCAAGAGAACCTGGTTTGGGTGACCGAAGCGCAGGGGGGGCACATGGTACACCAGGTACTGCTTCTGGATTAGTTGGTGATAGAATATCTTTACGTGCTGGAGCTGGTACTGGTCTTGCCGTAGACATGGAACGAACTTTTCGTCAAGCAAGAGAGGCAGTCCGAACCAATAATGGTATCAAAGTTTTACTGCAAATCCTTCAGCCACGTATAATAACGCCATCTACCTCCCTTGACTGTCTTCGCGCTCTAGCATGTCGAGTCTTGCTTGGTTTAGCAAGAGATGATACAATTGCACACATATTAACAAAACTTCAGGTATAATTCCATCTACATATACGTTAATAGAGTGATCTATCATGTATGGTTCTTTGGGTTCATTTTTTATATTCTCGTTTTAGGTTGGGAAAAAGTTATCAGAACTTATAAGGGATTCTGGCAGCCAGACACCAGGCGGCGAACAGGGTAGGTGGCAGAAAGAACTTTCTCAGGTGGCAATTGAGCTGATGGCGGTATGTATCTTATGTTACCAATATGCCGCTTTGACTTACGTGAGGTTTCATGTAATTTATTTAGAAATGATCTTAAACCTTGTGTATTGCAGATTGTAATGAATCCAGGCAGAGCAAGTACGTTAGCTGCTACCGATGCTGCTACTCCAACTCTCCGGCGCATTGAGAGAGCTGCGATAGCTGCTGCCACTCCTATTACATACCATTCCAAGTACTTATTTCTTTCTATATCTTCACTCATTTTTTATTCCTCCCATGGGTTTTTGTTTGGGAGTTTCTGTCGCCAAATGTTTGTTTTTGTATTGACTTGTCATGAATCAAAAATCTTGTAGGGAACTTTTACTGCTGATACACGAGCACCTACAGGCATCGGGCTTATCAACAGCCGCATCTGCACTTCTGAAAGAGGCTCAGTTGACACCTTTGCATTCACTAGCTGCACCGTCATCTCTAGCTTATCAAACCTCTGGTCAGGAGAGCTCGTCAGTACAGATTCAATGGCCATCTGGGCGCTCCTCTCGCGGATTTTTTGCTACAGAAAAACCTAAACAACAAGAAGAATCAAATGCAAAACAGGATTCGTCTTTGTCTTCGAAGAGGCGGCCATTGGTTATATCATCTTCAGTTGGAGTCCAGTCAAAAATGACATCTTACTTTCAAGAGTACCCTTCTCCATCAAGCAGCAGAACTATTAATTTCATAAAGAAGCCCCCTGCTGTTCCGGTCATATCAGAAGAAAACCCAGTGGACTCGGATAGTGTCTTAAAAACACCAATCATATTGCCCTTAAAGCGTAAGTTGACTGAATTAAGAGATGTTGGAGGATCACACTCAAGCAAACGACTCAACACCAGTGACCAAGGTTTCCGCTCTCCAGTGAGTTCAACACCAAACATCAATCGTAAAGGCAGTTTGCTAGGTGACACTCCTATCTTTACTTCATCAAGCTCTTTTAAAGATCATTGTAAAACACCAGCAAGTGTTGGTATTTCTGATGGCTTAGACGATAATCAGGCTACACAAAACCATGGACTACCACTCGACCCTCAATCCTCCACTTCTGAGAGATTAACTTTGGATTCAATTGTAACTCAGTATCTGAAACACCAACATCGCCAATGCCCTGCTCCTATAACCACATTACCACCTCTTTCTCTTTTGCATCCACATGTCTGTCCTGAATCAAAACGAAGCCTTGATGCACCAGCAAACATCACTGCCCGTCTTAACACACGTGAATATAGAAATGTATATGGTGGTATCCATGGAAGTCGAAGGGACCGCCAATTTGTCTACAATAGATTTAGGCCATGGCGGACATGCAGGGATGACAATGGTGTCTTATTAACTTGCGTTTCTTTTCTTGGAGATTCTTCCCAAATTGCTGCTGGTAGCCACTCCGGGGAACTCAAGATTTTTGATGCAAATAACAATAATATGCTTGAGAGCAGCCCTGGTCATCAGTTCCCTTTGACTATGGTCAAATCCTTCTTTTCAGGAGATACACAATTACTTCTCTCTTCTAGTTCACATGATGTACGGTTGTGGGATGCACCTTCTGTTTCAGCTGGACCCAGATATTCATTTGATGGTATTAAGGCTGCAACGTTTAGTCATTGCGGGACCATGTTTGCAGCACTTTCTTCTGAGATATCCCAACGGGAGGTTCTATTATACGATGTTCAGACGTGCAAATCTGATCTGAAATTCACGTATCCATCTTCTAGTGGTTCCACAAAAGGGCTTGCTTATTCTCAGGTCCACTTTAGCCCTTCTGACTCCATGGTTCTATGGAATGGTGTCGTGTGGGATCGTCGATCTCAAGAAAAGATTCATATGTTTGATCAGTTTACCGACTATGGCGGTGGTGGCTTTCATCCTGCTGGTAATGAGGTATGTTTGACTTCTTACTGCATAAATATTTAGAGGTATTTCACTGCATGTATGACAAATACTGAAACATAAGTTATCTTTCTGGGTTTTGTTAGCTTTTGGTTTTTAGGCCTTTAAGACCGATTTGGAGATCTTGTTGGTTATTTTGTGACTCTTGGGGGATGTTTGGACTTGCATTCTTCTGATTATTTGAGTTTCAATATTTACATGACGTTTACTTTTTTAAAATAAGGAGTATCTTTGTCAATCAATATTATAATATCTTAATTAAACGTAATTTGTAATCAAAGTTGGTCATTTTGAAAATGTAGGTCCAAACACTCACTTCAGATTTCAGAAACTAACATGGGCATAAGTGATTTTTTTAGGGGTTCTATGGTTGCTTTTTTCTGATAATGATATATACTTTGTTTTAACAGGTAATTATAAATTCAGAGGTCTGGGATCTTCGGAATCGAAGGCTTCTCCGCAGTGTACCCTCGCTAGATCAAACAATGATAACTTTTAATGATAGTGGTGACGTAATATATGCAATCCTGAGAAGAAATTTAGATGAGGTCACTGCAGCATTTCAACCTCGACGTGTCAAACATCCCCTCTTCGCTGCTTTTCGAACATTAGATGCAGTCAACTACTCAGACATCGCCACCGTACCCGTAGACCGTTGTGTACTCGATTTTGCAGCCGAACCCACCAACTCTTTTGTCGGGCTGGTGACGATGGACGATCAAGATGAAATGTATTCTTCAGCCCGAATCTATGAAATTGGGAGAAGAAAACCCACTGACGACGACTCTGATCCTGATGATGCTGAAAGTGAAGAAGAGGATGACGAAGATGACGAGGACTTAGATGAGGACGTGTTGTTGGGAAATGATGAGGATGGTGATGATATGAGTAATGATGAAGTTGATTTGAGTGATCTTGATGATGATGAAGACGCAGATGATGACGAGGATGATGGTGATTTTATGATGGATGGTGTAGACTTTGGCGGAGGTGGAATATTTGAGATTATAAGTGGAGATGAAGATGGAGATGAGGATGATGACGAGGATGAGATGATCGAGTCTATGAGCAGTGGCGATGACGAAGATTACAGGGGTTTATTTTAAGTTGCGTCATAAAGTGAGTGTATCATAATTATAATTATTTTTGTAACAGGTTGTAGGATAGAAAAATATACCTTTCCTATCTCCAAATTTTGACCGTGGCACGTCTTCAAAGTCGTTCAATAGATGTTTCTTTATTTACAAAAGATGGGTCTTTGGTTCAGAACTTCAGATACTTGTATTATTAGTCTGGTAACTTTTTCATTGGTTTGGTATGGGTGACATAAATTGACGCAATCTGAAACTGGCACAAATAATTGGGCTAGCGTGTTGGGTCTTACGCGACTTGAAGTGCAGCCTTAGTCTAGTTAGCTTTTAGTTTGCGTTAGCTGGTCAATGGTTTGGTCGAGTTAATCGTCGCTTAACGTAAATGGGTACAAGTGTGACAATTCATGAAACTAAATAAATCAATTGACATAAGATGAGTGGGTTTGGTTGTACTAAACTTCAATACTTCAATGGGTCAAAGTTGAGTAAATTTGTAACGAATAGTTTCATTTGAGTTTGCCAACAAATTAGTCCATTGACAAAAAACTGTTCCACAACATAACCTCTTTAGGTCTTAATGGACATCCTTAACGCAATTTTTTATGCCAATACTTCTCTTATGTTCATCAATTTTGTCATAGGTCATCTGTAATTCAAGTCGAATGAATTCCGAAAGCCGAATCATTTTGATAAACATTCACTTGTTCAGACCCTGTCCCGAATTTCCTTTGGAGTTCCTGTATGTTAGACTCTGATTCCAACGAGTCAAATGATGATTCACCATGAGTTGAACTTGTCATCCACTGTAGATTCTTCCTCATCACGCCTAATGCAAAAAGTAAAACAAAAAGAACAATTTAACCTTAACCTATTTACCTTTCACATCACAAGATATTCCCATATATATACATTTAAAGCAAGTTTTTCTTTGTTACCATGGTATATTATGATTAAGATCTGCTTTTTATTTAAATTTACCCGTTGTAGTGTTTTTTAAAAGGTAATCCCCACCCCGATGGCTATAGTCGAGCAGAAACTTTTCAAAAAATCGTTCCTCTGTTACAAAATAATCGTAAGGCACAAAGTCATCTCTTAATAACTCTAATTATACAAAAAAGTATAATGATCGAATGAAAAAATGTTGTTATTTTCAACAGAACAATTGTAAAAATATGTTTATATAGTATCATTATAGATAGACCATCAACTGAATACAATCAAAACGAAAGATCACCCCATAAAATCGAAATAATCAGATACGTACCTCTTGGCTCAGCCTAATCAATCTACTACGAAGCAAAGCCTGTAATTAAAGAAGGAGAAATGTGTTGTTAACCAAAGCAAGTGATATATTTTGTAGTTGGAACATTAAGAACCAGAATTAAGGTGGTCATTACCTCAATTCTTGCTCTTCGACTTTGTGCAAAACCTGAAACTGGTTTTCTCTCAGCTAGAACTGCAAGCTCATCACGCCCATCTTGCTTCTTCCGTTTAAGGAAATCCTTATAACCTTCATAGTTTACTCCCTCCATTTCAAAAAAAGTATAGGCTAAACAAATGACACACACTTTTAGGATTATATGATATTTTAGCAGCTTCCGTGGATTAGGCATATCGTGCTAGTTCTTTTGAGTAATAATCAAAAAAGCATAATGATTGAAAGAAAAAATGTTGTTATTTTCAACAGAAAAATTGTAAAAATACGTTTATATGTTATCATTGTAGATAGATTATCAACTGAAATACTTTGTTGGTTTAATCAAAACGAAAGATCTCCCCACAAAATCGAAATAGTCAGATACGTACCGCTTGACTCTGCCCTAATCAATCTACTACCAAGGATAGCCTGAAAATAAAGAAGGAGAAATATGTTGTTAATCAAAGCAAGTGATATATTTTGCACTTTGTAACATTAACAACTAGAATTAAGGTGGTCATTACCTCGATTTTTGCTCTTCGACTTTGTGCAAAACCTGAAACTGGTTTTCTCTCAGCTAGCATATTAAGCTCTACGCGAAGGAAATCCTTATCACCTTCATAGTTTACTCCCTCCGTTTCAGCTAAACAAATGACACACAAATTTAGGATTATTTAATGATTACATGTATGTTTGTTACGATATGGACAAAATTTAGCAGCTTCCATGGATTAGGCGTATCATGCCGGTTCTTTTGAGTAATATATTACGGAGTATTAGAAATGCCCTATTGCCCTTTGATTTGATTCGTTCAATGCTTGGATGCATGTGAACAATTTTATAAAAAACAAACTCATTTTAGAAGTAGAATTAATGTGATTTTATGATTTTGTTTGCAATTTTGGAAGTGGAGTACTATTTTATGAAACAACCTATAAAATAACAACACAGACATCTATTTTGAAATGAAAATATATAGTCAAACACTCAAACCTGAAACCTGATGAGGATCCAAACCGTAACCAGTAACCTGATGACGACGATCACAAATATTAATGGTTCATGTAAGTGTTGTAACTTAAAATATATATATATATACGTGTCTTAATTTAAAAAAAAAAAAAAAAAAAAAAAAAAAAAAAAAAAAAAAAAAAACCTTCTTACTTGACAATTAAGCGCGATTTCGAGTGTTGTCAAGACTTCACTCATTAATGGACGTTCCTGGGGGTCTCTCTTTAAACATTGATATGCAGCTTTCGTAAATTCTTTTAGCGACAAAGGATCTATTTCATCCTTTATATTACCATAAATTATCTCATCCATTTTTTTGTTTTCATAGCAGTGTCGTGCCAGTCCTACTAAAGGAGGACGCTTATCATTCTTTTTGTTGGAAATACACAACCTCCCGCATAACACCTCAAACAAAACCACACCAAAGGAGTAAACATCCGACTCCTTTGTTAATAGCCCTGTCTCTATATATTCTGGATCACAATAGCCAAACGTGCCTACAGCGTCGGAGACAAGAAATGTGATTTGTTGGTTTGCAGGACCAAATTTGGACAAACCCATATCTGAGATCCTAGCATTCCAATTTTCGTCTAATAGAATATTGGAGCTTTTAATATCACGGTGCAGCACTCTCTGATGGGTTCCAAAAGAGCTATGCAGGTAAGCAAGTCCACGAGCCGCCCCGATGCATATCTTTAAGCGTCGAGTCCAAGTTAGATCATCACTATCTAGATACAAGTCAAGACTTCTCCTAGACGCATACTCATACACGAGGATCTTCTCGCCACTCTCATCACAAAACCCTAGAAAAGTAAAGTAAAGTAACTCCCAATGCCGTCTTCCACGGGTTATGGGTCCCAATACCGTCTTCCACGGTGTATGGGGGAGGTTGAGACGTAGACAACCATACCCCTACCTAAGGTAGAGAGGCTGCTTCCGGTTCTACCTAGGGTAGAAAAGGACCTCCGGCCTTTTGTAATATTATCATGTTTGTAAAGGGAAAGCATGATAATCTCCTTCCAAAACTCGGGGTCTCCTTGCCCAAATTTACGATTTAAACGTTTTAAAGCAACAACGGTATGCCCCTTGGAATGGACTAGTTCTCCCTTATAAACTTCCCCAAATCCTCCTTTCCCGATGCAATTTGCATCAGCAAAGTTGTTGGTTGCTAATTTTATGGCTTCTAGTTTTATTTTGAGGTGTTCAAACTGTTTTGTTACCGACTTCATTTTGACAGTTGAACAAAAACAAAAGAATGGGAAGTTTAAGAGCACCAAAAAGGATACACACAGATTAGGAGCCAAATATATAAAATAAAAGTCAACCATTACATAGTTCATGATTTATCACCAAAAGAATATGCTGCCATTTTTCAAAATGACTCAGTCAGTGGTATATTATAAAAGAGATGATGTACAACTTGTTGACAAGAAAATGTCTTGTCATTAAAAAATTAAACATGCCAAGCTATACTTATCTTTTCTTAATGAAGTATTCCTTTTATCCAAGTAATTTTTGCATCGGTTTAGTCTAATTAGCTTTATCCTCAAGGTTAATGTTAAGAGGTCCAATTTGTATACGTGGACAACATTGTCTTCGCTAAACAAAGTGGGTCCCATGTGGCACCCTAAGCAACGACAAATGTCGTCCCTAAATATTCGGCATTGCTGAAAGTCCCAATACTCGTAGAGGCAACATAAGACAATGGCTAATTTTTTGTAATTTTAGTGAGTAGAATTTGGAAACCTGGTTAACTTAGGGCCCGTTTGGTTTGTAGGTGGGTTTAGATTAGGAGTTGAATTTGAGTGTAAAGTTGTAGATTAGGATTTGGATTTTGATTTGATGTAGGAGAGAGAAAAAATTATATTAAATTAAAAATATTGTTTTAAATTGTTAGTAAAAAATAAAATAAAGATTTGTTATTTAATAAAATGTAGATATGAGAGTGAGATAGAGATTTATATATAGTGGGACCTACATAAAATGAGTAAACCCACCTTTTAGATGCGAATTAGAATAGTAAGTGTCAGTGGCTCTCAAGCCCATTTATTTTCTTTGAGAATTTAACCAAACAGCTATATTCAAGTCTAAAGTAGTATCCTATCTCTAAACACAGTCAACCAAACAGGCCCTTAATGAGTTAAATGAACGAAACTGGTTTGCTTTGTATGTAACACCGGTATATTTAGTACGGAGCTGAAATCGTTAGTATTAAAGCATTGATAAACATAGTTGACTAATTTCAGTGTTAAGCTGATTTGCAATTTTACTGGTTGAACCGTTACCATGACTCAATCCTATATGTACATACCTGAACATTTTATTTTTATAGAAATTAGGTTTCCTTTTGCGTGTACCATGAGCTGATCACAGGGAGTATCCATATATTTAGTACTTGGGGGTGCAATTCTATGGTAAAACAAAGTATCATTGCATTTTCAGGGATGTTACAACAACAATAGTGTCTGAATGAGTAACAAATTGTTCCTTTTATTAAAGTAATCCGAAATTTTAAAAACTTCTTCTGATGTATGACCTATAAGATTCAGAATAAGCTTTTGGAGCCTGCAAAATTCAGAACAGATGTATTTGACTGTCAATATAATCTCTTAACTTGTATATATATAATATTTACATTGAGATGGTAAAGAATCCTTGTCATTTAATATAAAAAATCATTTTAATACTTACACCATCATATCATCATAATCCACCGAATTTTCCATCCCACTGTCGGAGATTAACACCACCGAAAAGAAAACGTATTCCGACTGTAAAGCGATTGCTGCGGAGGAATATACTCAACCCTCATTTTCTGTTCCTTCACTTGGTTAGCTAATCTGTGAAACTATATAGTATATTCATACGTGTAAGCAAGTGTATATCGGTTGAATTAACTTATGGTTTGAAAAAAATCATATCTAATGAGCTATGCAGTTGATTACCATCTCTAGAGTGACATCTTCTGTTTTAGTTTCAGGACTTACTACTAAGCTTTGAATCAAAAATTTATCCTTGCATTGCATGTCTGGAGGAAACGTCTCTTGAGCTTGCTTCGTAACTGAACAATAGTTGAAGACTTGAGAAACCAATTAACATTGAATTAATGTTAACCACTTAACTGAATAGTTGTGTAACTACCATATATATCTTTTATATAATAAAGGAATTACATCATTTCGTAGTGTTTTTGCAAAACCATTCTCATTGAAAAATAAATTGGACCAATAGGAGAGCTCGATTTTGACATATAAGCAAAATCAAGTAATATGATTAGCTAATAAAATGTTAAAATTGAATTGATTTGGTCAAACTTTAATAAATTTGATAGAAAATTTAATTGAGGAAAAAACACATAAAATATGTGTCAAATTTATAAAAACAAATACTTATAAAAAATGAGGTAATTAATAAAACTTTAACGATTGAATCTTAAATATATTATATAGAGTTAAATGTAAAATTATAAGTATTCATATTTTTTAATAACTTTAGATAATGAACAAATAACACTTACACTTTATACCCCTATACTTTATAATATTAACTTTGTTTACAATTACATAAGTATTAGTATTAATTTGAGACTTTCATCAATTAAAATACAAAATTTTGTTAATATATGAATTAGTTTTAATATACTTTAAATATTTTTAAAATAAATATTAGTTAATACTTTATTTTATTTTTAAAATAAATTTTGTTAACAGATTTTAAATATTTGAGACTTTATATAACAAATGAATTACATCATTTTGAAGTATTTTTGCAAAACCCTTCTCACTAGAAAATAAATTAGACCAATAGGAGAGCTCGTTTTTGACACATAAACGAAATCAAATAGTATAAGTGGCTAATAAAATGTCGAAATTGAATTGATTTTGATCAAACTTTAATAAATTTGATGGAGAATTTAATTGAGGGAAAAAACACATAAAAATATATGTGTCAAATTTATAAAAACAAAAACTTGCGAAAAGAGGAGGTAATTAATAAAACTTTAATGGTTGGATCTTAAATATATTATATAGAGTTAAGTATAAAATTATAAGTTTCAATATTTTTTAATAACTTTAGATAATAAACAAATAACCCCTTACACTTTATACCCCCGATACTTTATAATATGAACTTTATTTACAATTACATAAGTATTAATATTAATTTGAGACTTTCATCAATTAAAATACAAAATTTTATTAATATACGAATTAGTTTTAATATACTTTAAATATTTTTAAAATAACTATTAGTTTAAAGTTTATTTTTTTTACTATATACGTCAAATAAGGAATCATGTTATCTTATTTAAAAGTTTAATCTATGCGTACACGAGTTTGAATATTAAATACGGCTAAATTATTATTAATGGTAATATAAATATCAAATGCTAAACACGAGTTACTGTGATATGAAAATAAATATATGCGATTTTACTTATAACAACGACTAATGTAAGTATTATTTAAAGTTTATATACGGAAATCCGGAAAAACATTTTCAAAAAACTTTACGGAGTTTATTTTAACTTCATCAACGCATCAACGCTCATTATATGCTGCTAAACTCGCATATATTGTACAACATGATATGAATAGTTAAACAACAACATCAACCTCAAACTTAATATCTATGTCAGCTGAACAAAGTTAAAGCTTTCATCCAATGAAATTTTTAACAAAATATTAATAAATATTAATACATAATGAAAGACTCATGCATATTTATTAGTTGTACTTATATCACAATTTTTACTAGTAAATTCTTATATGTATATATAGTAAACTAAAATTTTAAAATAAATTTGATTTATGTATAAACCCCGTGCGTGCACGGGACTTATAACTATAATGTTCAACAAAAAATTGATATTTATGAAGTTTTTAGTTATATATCATTGATAGTTATTTATTACTTTTATTATTTTTTTAATGCACACATGAGATGAAATTGTCCATAGTCTTTCTCTTCACATTTAATGCGTTCGTAGTTATGTGAGATATTCATAAAATTTTAGTAAGTTGACGACTTGACGGTGGTGAGGAAAAATTTTATTAAATGAAGATTTTTTTCCCTACAAAAGGTGAATGGTTATATTAATATCAACAAATGATATCATATGACATAGAATTCTTCCAACCGATATCAGACAAACTAGTCCATATATGTGATAATTCAGACTTGTACCCAACTGATCAAGGCTGCACTATAACATGAACCATGTCAGCTTTGATTATGCATTCACCTATTAAAGCACCTACCATCTAGCTATATTTTCCCATCATCTCCCCATCAAAGCCATTCAACCAGCATCTACAATAGCTAAGACACGGCAGATGTGTGGCTTCACTAGGAACCCATAACCAATCCATGGAGGGCTCTCCCAAACAACCTACATTTCCTTCTCTAGAAAGGCTTGTTTGGGAACACTCACCCTCAATGATGACCAACCAAACCTCCTATGCCAATGTATTGAGTGGACCAAACAGGTTCATCTTTTACTCCTCGCTATATATACCCTTCACAATGGGCTGCTCTACATTATGGTACATTTAAAGGAATTAGACCTCTCACTTTAGCATCAAAGCCTACCACAGTTCCCTCCCTAGGCCAAACTGGATAGGAGAATGATGATCCAGTGAGTACAGCCACACCCAATGAACTCCAAGGTACTAGATACAAACCTATTCTTATGGTTTGAAGGATAATTCTTATTCACTTTAATGGCACAAGGTCAATAAGACACGAAACTGTAGTAAAATCCATATCCTATTTGCAGTCCCTAAACACCCTTTTACTAAAAACAGTACAATTCTGCTGCACTACAATTCAATCTTTACCAAAGTCAATACCCTACATATTGAAGACTTCTTCCACATCAATAGACTTAATAAGCTTCCAACTAGAAATTTTGAGTCACATTTTCCTCAATAACTTTCCACAGAACTTCCCATTCCCTTTTAACACTTTGAAACAGTCTCAAGTTTCTTTCTTGCCATATGAAGTAAACACTAGCAGCATAAAGAATTTTCTTCACAATAATCCAAATGCTCTTTATGTTTGGCAAGACAGTTAGCTCA
The DNA here is from genome assembly GCA_030686995.1 of Artemisia argyi. Classification (NCBI taxonomy): domain Eukaryota; kingdom Viridiplantae; phylum Streptophyta; class Magnoliopsida; order Asterales; family Asteraceae; genus Artemisia; species Artemisia argyi. The sequence goes on along the minus strand of CM060685.1, from coordinate 190,818,298 downwards.
TCCAAAATCATCTTCCAGTCATTATCCAAACACCTAATTCTGCTTACCATTTTTGCCTTATCCCATACTTTTGAAGAATATTTGCATTTAAAGAACAAATGCTCATGGCTGTCATTAAGCTCACCACACAAAGCACATTTCATGCCCTTATCAGGGTGCCACTTAAGAACCATGTCTTGTGTAGGCAATCTTTCATGTATCATCAACCAAACTATAAATGCATGCCTTGGAATAAAGTTAGAAAACTAGACTACTTTATCCATGGCACTTTTTCCTCATGGTAAAATGAAGAAGTTTACGGGTTGTAAATGGGCATGACATGAAAATATGCCATATTGTAGAAATTTAAGAGGTTTCTAGTGAAGGTTAATATACAAACAAGCTATTGAACATCGTCTAAATTTGCCTATATATGTTAATGAACTTTTTTTTTTTTCATCAAAGTTACTGAACTTTGAATATTAAGGTTACTCTGATGACTTGTTATGGGTGATGAGATGATAAATGATTACTTGTCAATTAAGAACTTTCTATCAAAACCACATGAACAACTCAACCATCTATCATGAGCTACCACTAGATATATCATCGTAACAAACCATTAAACATCATTATCGGTAGAAACCTTAAAAAAACTAATTCTGAAAAGAAGAACCTCAATCTTGACAAAGAAACCCCTAATATGTGAAACAATAGTAGGTTGTGGTTATGATGGCCAGTGCATGCTTGGTTGTAGGTAGTGGTTAGAGGAGGTTATGGTGGTTTTGAGAGAGAAGGCGGAGTGAAGAGAGGTTATGGCAGAATTAGTTAGGTGTGGGTAGGGTGGTTATGGTAGAGTCATAGAAACAAGGAGAAATGTAAGGGAAATATGTATTTATGACATTAAATATGACATTTATTTTCAACTTATACTCATTTTTTTTTAATATTGTTGAAACTAGGACTTTTTTTTTTTTTTTTTTTTTTTTTTTTTTTTTTTTTTTTTTTGTTAATACAAATAATGTCAAAAATGTCATTTGTATTAATCGGTCTCTACTAGTTTTGATAGTCATAAAATACAAAAACACATTACGTAAAACTACAACTAATAAGTTTTTAATAGAGAAAACTCATCTTCGTCATCAACATCACTTAAGGTATGTACAAACTTCTACCAACTTGTGTATGTGATCAAAGGATTTAAATTTTACATTTTCATGTCACAAAAGTATTTTTGTATAATTTAAAGAAATGTTTTATTAAGAAAATGTTTTCAATATTCAAATCCATAACAGCCATATTTCCCACTCAAAACCGACAACAAAACTTCACTAAATAGTGTTTCACCACGTCAGGACAAAATTGGGAGCGTATGTCAGGATGGTCTCTTAAATAGGCCGGCGGTCCCTTAGCGATAAAGGACGGCCCGGTATTTACGGGACCGTCGCCTCTCTCATGGCATCTATAAATACAGAACTGTTTTCTTTCAGAAATCTTCACTTCTTATGCACTAAAACCTTCTGTATTCCGAAATTCTTTCCAAAACATATTCTTTGATCACATTTGTAACACCCCCAATTCATGGTTGCAGCGGAATTCGAACTGGGTGTTACTCGACGGCACAATAGTCACAATAATAGAAAACGAACTCCAATTGAGTCGTTTTAAAAGATTTATCATTCAAATTATATAAATATCAGAGATTACAAAATGAGGTCCCAATTGGTTCCATGTTTACAAATCACATTAAGTGAGTTTTTGAATGATAATAAAATTTATAGCCCTCTTGAGTATCCGTGTCCTTCTGTGCCATCCTTGATCGTCATGAACCTGAAATACATGCTTGAGAGGTCAACACAAAGGTTGAGTGATATTCATAGAGTTTGTTAAATAGTTTGAACACAATATGTTGGTAGTGTGAGTTATAGGCTCACACCAATGTTTGGAAAACAAAACAGGTAGGCTACGTTATTATACGCCCGGAACGGTTATTATACACTAAGCTTATGACACCATAACGTTAACGTGTACCAATAACGATCGGCAGATTTATCCCGGTAGGTACTTTGCTAACATACCTAAATCTCAAATATTAATGCATTTGTTTGAACTTAGTCAATACAAATGGGATTCGTCAATCCCAATAGGCCTATTCACAATATTTGCGCTCACTATTGCTAGTGATTAAATGGTTCATAATAAGGGATCTCGGTTTAGCAAGGTTGGTACTTAGTGATAATAAAACAATCAGGCAAGCATACAATTTAAAAACATTGTGCTCGGTTAAAAATAGCATGTATTCCCCCCAAGGGTTTGTAAAACAATTAAGTAATGGAAAATGGGGCTATGAACTCACCTTAAGTAAGATAGCAAGTAATGAATGTAATGGTTGAATCGTGAAGGTTTCTACGAGCAACCTATAATAGAATGTTGCGTCTTAGGATCGGAGTAAAGAATATGAATAAGTGACTATATATATATCTTGCATTTAGTCCATGATGTGGTATGATGTATATTGTATGTCTTTGAAAGAAAAGATTCATGAACATGTATGTTTTGTATATCGTTTACTACCGTTCGGGCTGACATATTTCAGAAGTCATGTTAGTAAGCGTTCGAGGAGCCAGGACACTTTAATTCGTAAATCCACAACTGATCTCGACGGCTTACATAATGAACTCCTCACATGAGGCTCCCTACTATTGTAGTAGTTGATAAAGTATATAGATATAAGTTTCGATCCGAAAGGTTACATGTCCGATATTTGAATAAACTTAGGAAAGTTTATTAGTACATGAAGATTGCTATTGGGGGAAGTTTCATAAGTCTTGTATGACCATGTTTCTTTGTATTATTTCATGGTTCCTTTTTAAGTGAAGTAGATCCAAATTGCTTGTTCATGTTATCGCCTAATTCCTTGTTTCATGTTTACGCCTAAGTAAGCTTACATAGTTATTTCGTCATGGCCTAGCCATGACCTTTGGTCCTTGTTCCAAGGTCATGAGACACAACCTTGGATCTAGCCATGGTTGTGTTCTTGATTATAGGTCATAAGACCTCTTGTTCCTTTTAAAGTATAACCATAATCTAGTGACTTTCGCCTAAAAATGGGCTGTTTAGAATTTGAAGAATTTTATCACTCGGAAAGCATTTTTAGGTCTCGAGCTTCTTTGTTCCTGAACGAAAACGGCATTCCGGACAACTTTCGTGTTTTAACTTTTTGATGAATCGGACCAGAAGGGTGACTTTCAAAAACTCAGAATGCAAGACAGGAAGGTTTGGGCAGTTTTGCCGGAAATCTTTGGTAACTTCAAATGGGCGTAACTTTTGACTCGTATACTCTTTTTAGGTGGTTCAAATTGCTATGGTTTCCTTGTTAGGTCCTCTACTACAATATGTAATAATCCAATATCATATTTTTACCATTTTGATCAGGTCTTACCAAGAAATTCACTAGTTTGCTTGTTTTAGTAACTTGTTGCAATAATTCATTATAACAACATCTTTTACTCATTTTTATACATCATGGACATAAATACAACACATAATATAGCAAGAATAACATGTAAATGATATGAACATGATAAATTAACAAGAAGCATGTTAGGTTTAGGCTTACAACTTTTGGCTTTCTAATAAAGAAAGGAAGTAACAAGTAAGGAAATGGACTTTGATAGACTTGCTTCAACCCTTTGCAATCTTTGATAAACCAAAGTTATTTGAAGATTATAACGACGCCTTCTTGAAGTCCAAAGCTATTTGAATATTATAACGACGTCTTTTTGGAGACTTTAAAGTTATAACAACTTTTCTTAGAAAATTTCCAAGATTGAAGATCAAACACTAGTTTTCTTTCAAAAACTAGTTAACTTTCTTACAAAATATAAGAAAAGTGCCTTAGGTTTTAGGACTTGAAGGTTATAAGAAGGTGTGGTGCAAGATTTATATGTGTTTTAGCTTGGTATTTATAGGGTAGGAAAAATAGTTAACCATATATTGGGTTAGAATTTAACCATGGTTAGTTTAGACACTTGTAAACATCCTAGAGATCAATGGTCAAGATCAAGCCACAAAATGGTGACTCCCCCCCCTAAATGGCGGTTCAAGGAGGATAAGATGACTAGATGATGAGTCTTGGTGTTATCTTGCTTAGTTTGTGCATTTTGACTCCGTAAAAAGCTAACCGTAAATGATTAAGCCTCAAAACGTAAAACCGGGTATCGTAAAAATATGAAACTTGAAAGTATTGTTAAACATGTCAATATAGTCCATAATAAAATATAAAATGAGTGGTAGGATCTATCGGGTGCTAAAACCCTGCTAAAAACTGGAAACACGGGTCTAAAACGCGCAATTCGCGTAAAACGCTGAACTGAAAAACGTAAAATTCCAAAACTTTTGGAATTGTCATAAAATGATAGAAAATCATATTTCTATTGTTTATAATGTTTTATGGATATATCGGGATGCTGGAAGGACGTTTAAACCTAAAAGTAAATCTCGGACACGGCTTTGTGATTTTTGCAGAAATGATCCGACGAGCGTCAAACTCTCGGATTATCGTTAAAATAGTTTAACTTACGAGAATATGAAATAAAAATTTCTGAGATGAATAGTGAAAAGTGAATAGTAAAATTTTTCCGGGAATGGTAATTATCCTGAAAATGCGAATTGTTACAACATTATCGGGTCCTAGTTGTTTACAAGTGATCACACTCATCATTCCTCTAAAGTGTGATGAGTGTCTAAATACTCATCATTTCGTTCACATTTAGGCTACTAATACATCTGAAAACATACAAATATGCTTCAAAATACTGGAAATATCATGAAACTGTGTTTTTAGGTGTTACAAGTGCAAAAGGGATGAAAACTGATGAAAAACATATAAAATATTCATAATTTATAGTTTCAGTCCCCGAACTTTGACAAATTGGCAAAACTAGTCCTTGGTCAATCACAACTTGTACAAATGTCATAAAAGGTCCTTGGGATTCATAAGTTGTTAGGAAAAGTCCTTTGAAGTTAAAAATCATAAATTTACAACTTTGGTCCCTAAACTTTGAAAAGTGTCAAAATTAGTCCCTAAGGTTTTAAAAATAAGAAAATAATCAAAATAAACCTTATACTATTCATAAATGACAAAATTGGTCCTTTTTGTTAACTATTGGATATTTACAGGTTAGCCCTTCAAGTTTCAGAAAATGTCAGAAATGGTCCCTGGAGTTTGTAAAAGTGGAAAATTGCATCTTTGGTCCTTGGGGAATTCAAGTATGGCATAAGTGGTCCCTATAACTACATTGGCAAGTTGTCACAGCAGGCCCCTCTATTTTGGCAGAATTACAACTTTGGTCCTTGTGAAACTTTAAACCAAATCCGGATCTAATAAACACTATCCAAATCCAAACCAAAAACAAAAATAGGCCCAAGCTTCCTCTGGCCCAACACAACACCCAGGCCACACCCTTTATAAATAAAACCCACCGTTTGACCTGCGTTGACCCCGCCACAAACCACCTTCACTGTTCACTGTCTCTCCCACCCCTGCTTCCACAATACCAGGGTGGTATTCCACCTCCTCACCTCACCAACTTGTACCTAATCCTCACCCCCTATCCCCTGTTATCCTCCCAATGTGCATTTAATGCTTTCCCCACCAATTCACACTCCACCTAAGCCTCACATCCCCTGTTTTCATGCTACTTGACCCAAAAGCCATACCTAATGTACCAATTGTCTTCCTGACAACTCCACAACACTCCACAAATCCTTAATTAGCCTCAAAATATCTCCTTGCCACCTATTGAGCCTTTGGCGCCAAGTTATAATTTAAACGGTGGAGATGAATTTGACCAATCCAATGGTCAGGAAAGAAGTGGGAAAGTCTTTGGAAGCTGTGAGGATGTAAAAGGGTGATATATATCAAGAAAAGAGGCAGGAATGAAGACCCATCATAGATAATACGTTTATGATCAACTTTTATTGCTTAACTTTTAATACTGTCTTTTAAAAGCTTTCAAGGATCTTATTACTCTTTGACACTTTGTAATAAACCTTATTTACAGTTGTAGTTTCATAATCTTTCAATACTTGTCATTTAATTAATTGTCTCTTTACTTAAAATTGTCATCTTCATTACCTTGTCTTTTATAACTGATTAGAGGACTTCAAATTGTCACTTAGGCTCCTGACAAAGCCATAAGGCTTTTAGAAACCTTGAAAACAGTTATTATCCATAAAAAATCAAAATCACAAAAAGAAATCACCAAGAAATTGGTTTACAAGAAAGAACAAGTGGAGCAGGGTGAAATTTGGATTGCTGTGGGGTATTAGAAGCTTATGGTAAGCCATAGGTGTAATCTAAGTCCTGTTTGAGGTCCATGTTAATCAGTATTCACAATTAGACACTTTTGTAAGCATTTTCTTATATTTTGGTACTTTACTGTTTACTATCTTATTTACTGTAATCTTTGTTGTTTCTTGTTTGTTTTATGTTAGTTAATGTGTTTATAGCCTAATATCAGTTACTTGTTTGTTGTTTTTCATAATTGTTAAGTTTTCTACAAAACAGTCACATAGTATAATTTTGAGTTCTGTGTTCATTTGTTGTTATTGTTGTTTATTACTGATCAATAGATCATAAATGATGATGATGTAAGGTCTGAATATAGATTAGAGGATCAGATCACTGATTTGCTTTGAAATTCATCAAGTTGAGTGCTTTAAAGGGTATTTGGGTTAACTGATTAGGTAGAGGTATTAGTTGTTGCTGATGTTGTTCTTGTTTGATTGGGCATCACACATGGTCTAATATCTCAATTAAAGTCACATAATCCAGTGTCATTAGATCAGAAGTCAAAATAACTTCTTGATCCACTTTGCTTGATATTTGTCTAAATTCTTTGTATCATGATCATGTTTTCCTGTGTATAAGTTGTTATAATTGATTAAACTTGTCTTTAATTACCATATTACATCATTATCAGTAACAAATTTGGATCTTAAATCCATTTTGGTCAAACTTCTTTGGTATTTAGAAAGTCAAAATTTGTACCTTTGCAGTTTTTGATTAAAACTTAGAATTTTGTGTAGGCTTTATTAATTAGTTTCTGGTTATAATCTTTTAGATAATTTAAATTTAGTTGCTAAACTTCTTGTTTGTATTTTTAGTTATTTTTTATCTGTTTGTCTAAGTGCTTAATTTGTCTCATCTTTTAAGCTGTTTATCTGAATCCTCCCCTGAACCAAAGGGGAGTATTGTATCTGTCTATATTTCTAAGCATCTGTAGAGCTTATTTGTGGGACCCACTGAGTGTTCCTTTGCTTTTTGGAAAGCCAAGCAACCAAACTCCTTATCTCAGTGCTTACTTTCCATTTTGCTACTCATTTACTAGGGCTGCATCTAACTGCAAGGTTGTCCCATCACCAGCATACACTGAGTGATCATCACTCTCAGTGTATTAAGCTTCTTTCACAAGCTCCTAAAAAGCTAGCCTGTGGATCCCACAGGCCAAGCTTTGGCTATTTGGATACACCTCCAACCCAACTTAAGGTCTCAAAACTTTATTTGATCTTTCCAGCTTATTTGATAAGCTAGATTGATCCATCAAAGAGACTGCAGGGGGTGCTTGGTTTGCAGTTTAGTGGATTAGCTTATTTGCTTATCCAGCTTATTTTCTTTTGTTTTCTCTTTTCTTTGGCTTTATTCTTATTTGTTTTACCTTATTTTATCTTCCTTTGTCTTTTGTTACAGCTTATCAGCTTGTTTAAAGCTTTTTGAAAGCCCAAAGATCAAACAGTCAAGCAAAAGCTTGACTGTTGGATCAACAAGCTTGCAAAACAGCTTAATTGTTGTTTATAAAACTTGTGTCTTTTTAAAAGTTGTTTGTAATTGTTGTTAAAGTGTTTTCCTTATTTTTATTTATACTTATCATATTCAGTTTTGCTTATTTAAGCAAAACTGCTTATTTCTGCTTATTTAGAAGCACTCCCACCTTTTTATTATTTTTCCCAGTTATCTTATAGTGTTTAGTATTTAATATAAAAGTTTCATATTTTTCACTGTTCATTTTCTATTTATTTTGATTTTAATTAGTTTTAATAATAAATAATTAATAATAAATAATTAAAAAGTTAAAAAAATATTTTTCTTTTTCTAATAATTTTCTTAAGTCCTTAGGTTTGTAAAAATTCAATTTTCATCTTTATAGCCTTTCTATTTCTTTAATTTCACTTTTTATTTAGTACGTTTACGTTTATATAAACTAAACGTACGTCTTTAATTCCTTTTACGTTTTTATGTTTTCTTATTTCAAGGTTTTGTTTATATAGCTTATTAAAGCTATTTTCTTTTCTCCTAGGGTAATCACAATCACATACCCTTTTCCTGTTCAATAATTCCCGATCACAGATCCGTTCTAATTCAGGAAATCACACTTCCAAGGGACATAAACGACCCGGGGATACACTAAACTCCTTGGATATACTTGTATTCAGGTTTCTTTAGTTTGACTTTTATTGGTTGACCATTCACAAGTGGTTGACTAAATAAAGTTGACTAGAAAACTATGAATCAAAGTGCAAGAGAAGAATATTCATTGTAATCAAAAGACGAAGTGTTGAAGAAGAGTTTTGCTCATCTCATCCAATTGTTGCGGATCTATCATCATTTACATTCATTGTTTCGTGTATGTAATAGGACTTGAGTGCAAGTCTTATATTGTGTATTGTGTTGTATCGTGCCATCGTGTTGGTACGAGGTGTGAAGCCACGTGGGCTTTGGTAGATTTGTTCTAGCTAGGATTAGGACTCGACATTCCGCTTAGTGTCGTTAAACTTGGTGTAAGCTTGTGTACGGTTTGTTCTGCCATAAGGGAGCGTGTTGATATAGTGTTTGTGAAACTCTTGAGTGTGAGACTCGAGGAGTGGAGTAGGAACGAAGGAGTGAGCTTCGTGGCCGAACCACTATAAATCTCTGTGTGCCGGTTTGATCTTTCCTTTACATACTTTTACTTATTTACTTGTTATTGCTTATATCTATTGTTGTATTGATTTCACGTAAACATCGAATCGAATCATTTTCACAAACGCAATCAGTAAAGTAAATTTTCTAAAAACATAAATAATAACGATGAAACTATTCAACCCCCTTCTAGTTTCTACATTTTTAATGCCAAAATTATTCCTAGTATTATGTATTTTAATATATTAAATACGTTTGTTTTATTAATTGAATGTCTGTCGTCTAATCGCAGCTACATTTGGGGCTTCACCAGCTAGCCATAAGTTACCAATTCTAATCGGGTTATGGTACACGGAAGTCACTAAAGTTTCACTAAAATTTGTCCTAACGACAAGTGCGATCAACTACTATCGCACTACGAATCTAATACGAATTCAATATGTATGACGTACGCATATGATAGCTAAGTCGGTGTGATGTGACAGAATTTGCGATCAAATTGTAAAGTATTATGATTTCATTTTTCTTGTTTATAGTTACTGGAAAATCTGTGTTCCATATTAACCCATCCAAATACTACTAAAAAACCTCATCTTAAATGTTAAACCATCAGTTTATTCATAAAGTTTTTAAAGCAAAGCTTTGGTCACTACAAGAGATTACTAAGCCATAGTTCATCAATATATTATGGTTAATCTATAAATTTCATCGCAATAAACAAAAGTAAGTTAGCGTTGAAGTCCAACATAAATCATCTTGTGAAAACAAGACGCGGCTTTGGGAATAAAAAGCAATTGTGAAATACATGTTTGGTGTAACACCTTAAAATTGATTTCTATGTATTAATTACGAGAATGCCATTGTTATAAGTTGACTACAACTTTTATGAGTCGGTAAACTCGATAAGATTGGTTAGTCAATAGAAGTAAAGTTAGTTGTCAAACTTAAAGTTAAATATATTATGTAAATAGTTTTAGAAAGTATTGCATCACAAATAAGAGAAAATGACCCGAGAGACTATTATTGCCAGTAACACCAAAAGAGAGTATAACAAGTGTCATGGATGATTTATACGTGGGCGCATTTCTTAAACAGTAGAATGGCTATAAAGAGGACATGATTCAAATTCAAGAAAAAAAGAGTCGAATGTTTAATGGTGAGCAAAGTCCTTCAACTACAAGATAATAGAATGATGACTAAGCTAATTATATTGATGACACACTTTTAGTTGGGTGCTACATACGCCTAAACAAAATAGCAGTGACAATGCTGCTAAATTAGTGTTGTGACTAAGCGAACTCATATTCACAGAGTTATAAAAAGAAATGAGCCACTCTCTTATGTTATGTGATGGCAATAATGAGTTTTGGTCGTTTTTGGCTAAGTATAAAATAGGACAGCAAATAGTGCAGAAAAATGATCATGTTTGGAAAATCGTAGTAAATCAACCGTTCGCCGATTAAGTTGACATCAGAACCAAAATCGTAGTCCTTTTGAGTCTACTTTTTGATGCAATTCGTTTTAGGTCATAATTCAAAGTTTAAGTGAGTCAAATCTGCAATTTACAACATATAACCATTTTACAAAAGTTGTTTAAATGTTGAGTTAGCACCATATATAATCATATGATGATTAGAGTTGATGAAGGGAAACAACATGGATAATGGTGTTAAATTATTGGTAAACATAGCTATGGAAGCCAAGGTAAGTAACTTTTATTATAATGTGTTTAATATTGAAGTTATCATATTATGTTTGATGAATGAAGGTATTAAGAACCTAGAAGTCTTGACTTAGATTGTATAGAATTAATGAAAACTTGACTAGCTGGATTAAAAGAGTGTTAGTCCTTGGTTATGGACTAACCAATGTAAGCGTTGTAATAGTTATGTGCTTGATGTTTTTTACAACATGTTATAGTTGATGTGTTAAAGCTTAATGATGTTATAGTTAATGTATTAAAGCTTAGTGATGGTTATAATATTATGTGATTAAAGTTTGTTGGTTGTTATAGTGTATAGATGCATATGATGTATGATAATAGACTTGGAATAATGGTATATGTTCATGATACTAATATAGATCATTGATGCATTATACATGTTCAAACCCGGTTATTTACTAAGCGAAAGCTTACGTTATATTTGTTGACTTTTTTGTAGGTTGGGTAGCTTAAGTTATTAAAGATATGTTAATTTGAACACATATTACTCTCCTTATTTTCCTATCAATCAAAGATACATACTCATCTCCAGCCCATTGATAGCCGATTATAATTGTCACATATTTATTAGTTTCCTTTTTGAGCATGCTGTATTGCATTTAGGCTTGTAAACTTCTTGTAACTAGGTATCAAGTGTATGACAATGTACACAAAAGCTTTGATCAGATTCTTTATGGTACCAGAGAAGTGATCATCACGCTCTATTCAAACTTAAAACCCCAAACATCCTTTTCATCATCTTGCTGATATGGGAGACGATGGAAAGAAAGAAAACATCAAAACTGATGCCACACAACCAGATCATAACTCACCACACTATCTTCATCCGTCTGATTATCCGAGGCAGATGCATGTCAACGATGCATTAACCAACAACAATTATCTTGATTGGGTCCAAGAGATGGAAAACTTCTTGTTCGCCAAAAACAAGATGGGCTTCATCGATGGAACCATCAAAAGGCCAGAAGCTGGTGATGCAAATCGAATGGCATGGATGCGATGTGATGCGATGATCAAGGGATGGCTTACAAAAGCCATGGAGAAAGAGATCCGAGGAAGTGTGAAGTACGCCACTTCGGCATCGGAAATCTGGAAGGATCTTAAAGAACGGTTTGGAAAGGAAAGTGCACCACGTGCATATGAAGTGGAGAAGGCGATCTCAAACACCAAACAAGAAGGAATGACCATGTCCGCCTATTATACAAAACTACGTGGATTGTGGGATGAGATGAAGTCTTTCTTGCCTATTCTAATTTGCAAGTGTAATGGCTGTACTTGTGACATTGGAAAGTCTCTCAGGGAACTTAAAGAAAAAGAACAACTCTATGAGTTCCTTATGGGCCTAGATGGGGATTTCTCCATCATTAGATGTTCACAGGATTGGTACCAACAACTTTGTGTGAAAAAGTGTTTCATGGTTTCTGGAAGATTGAGAGTGAATCGGTTGCAATGAAACAAAAACAAAGTTTCAACAATAATACTAATACTTCAAACTAATATAGATACTTGTTGTTGTGATTTTCATAGGTCGAAAACTCACAATATATAGAACCCTAAATGACTTAACGTTTCACCAATCGTTGTGATTGTTTGTTTGATGAAACCGTTTAACTATAACTAACTGTCATGACCTTATGGGCCTGTTCGGACTTAACAGATTTCGACCCATAGGCAGACTTACAATACGACCCAAACACTACTTATAAACATTCAAATTAAATAATTATATATATATATATATATATATATATATATATATATATATATATATATATATATATATATATATATATATACACTAAAATCTTAAACTTTAAACAATAAACATTTGTACTAATAACATTATGAGGCTAACAATTTTGTGTTAGTAACAAATCCTTCAAACTTCTTGAGTTGCTTGCTGAACTTCTTCATGTAACGACTTCAAAATCATTACTATCATGGCTGTTGTCGTGTCCTTCTTCATCATCTTCATCTAACATCACACCAAATCGATTCTGGCTTGATCCTTGTGCTCCATCCTTCACGGTCTTATCCTTCTGGCACGGTGAGTCCTTGACATCAACTTCTTTACTTGCTTCACCCACTTCTAAATGCTTTTCAACCCAAGGTACTTGAGCCATTTCATGGTATATCACAACGAGATCAACAAACTTCTTATAGCAGTTTCGTACTGCTTCACCATCGGTGGTGTGCAAACCTTGCAACTGTGCAACGGTACCCCCATTTTTCTCCAATCGTGACAACAAACTCGCCTCCTAAACTTTCCACAACTTTGTGTAGACATAGCAAATTCAACTCAACATCTTTGACAACCGGTGGTAAGACTTCTAACGTTTCATAGTTCAAGTGCACCAAATAAAACCACCGCAACATATATATAAACCTTTTGTTGAACACTTCCCAGTTTTTGTTTAACAAACTATCTTTCTTTAACAAGTTCATAAAAGAGAGGAACCTTGAAAAAGAATTGACCTTTAATGCGTATAAAGTACCATTGTAATTAAGATACTCATCGTCTACATAATCCTGGGTAACATCTTTGTTCCAATCGATATCTTCCAAGCCTTTAACTATTGAACAATCATCTCCTGGGTTAATTGATTGAAAATACTTTTGCAAATATTCATTTTGTTATTCACGATCTCCTTAGGCCCAACTATCCTTTCTGTTTCATCTTCTAATGGCAATTGCATACTAGGCTCTTCATCATACATATAATAAATACTGCATACTCTTTCTTTGATCTTAACAGAATATCCTTGGGTTTCTAACAATTCTAAACTGAGTATATTCAATGAAACCTCGGGTGTATACTGAACATGACCAATAATCAAATCACCATGCTTCGTTTTGATAGTAACATTACCAATACCATATGAGAAAATAAACTTACGTTCATTCTCTTCTCTACCCATCATTTTAACCTTATATGCAACATCATTAAACAATTTTCTTCTTGGGCACATATGATATTTGTAATGTTTACTAACGTACCAGATTTCGTTCCAAGTTTGTCCATTCGTATCTTCAACCATGTAGTCCCCAATAACGTGAACTGATTCTGGATACTTCCTTTCTTCTGCGATCAATTTTTCGGTGATTTCAACATCATGATTTGCTTCGAGTCCTGGCAATTTCTTGATTCACACGCCCAAAACGCGTGTCCCTTTGTCTTGCAAATATAACACTTCGATTTCTTTTCCCTTGCTGTCATCTTCCCTTTTCTTCCTTCCTCGTGGCGTTATACGCTTCATTCTCAAGTACGGTTTGTGCCAAAAGTTCCTTTGCTTTAGGGATAAACTTTTCTTGGTTCGGGTATTCCATTGGTACAAACACTTTGGTGTTTCTCTCAAAAGATAGTGTCCTGATTGAAAACCACTTGAGGATTTCGTTGTTGGTCTCTCCCATGGATTAGAGCCCTTGCTCTGATACCAATTGTTCACAGGATTGGTACCAACAACTTTGTGTTTGAAAAAGTGTTTCATGGTTTCTGGAAGATTGAGAGTGAATTGGTTGCAATGAAACAGAAACAAAGTTTCAACAATAATACTACTACTTCAAACTAATATAGATACTTGTTGTTGTGATTTTCAAAGGTCGAAAACTCACAATATATAGAACCCTAAATGACTTAACGTTTCACCAATCGTTGTGATTGTTTGTTTGATGAAACCGTTTAACTATAACTAACTATCATGACCTTATGGGCCTGTTTGGACTTAACAGATTTCGACCCATAGGCAGACTTACAATACGACCCAAACACTACTTATAAACATTCGAATTACATAATTACATATATATACTAAAGTCTTAAACTTTAAACAATAAACATTTGTACTAATAACATTATGAGGCTAACATTAGAACTCTGATTCTTGCAACCAAACCGATTCCATCTTTGGGAAACGCTTATCATCTGGATGCTTAGGATGAAAAACAAAGAGCCATAGTCATAGGAAGGAAACCTATGAATGAAAAAATGGCTTTTCAAGCCTCCATGAAACGAGGTGGACCATTGAACTGGGTCAGCCAGAAAGAAGAAAAGAGTGTCACACAGTGTGGAGAATGTGGGAAGGATGGACACACACGAGATGGATGTTTTAAGATAATAGGTTACCCGGAATGGTGGAACGTGAAAAATAAGCGAGAAAAGGTGAGACTAAAGGCAGCATGTGCAGAGGCATAACCAAACCAAATTGCGAACTTGACAAAGGAGCAATATGAGCAGTTTCGGAATTTCTTTGCTGCAAAAGACAAGCCTGTACAAAGTGAACCTCCATGCACCACAAACATGACGGGTAAGTTTAAACATAATGATGAATGGATAGTGGACTCAGGATGTACATAACACATTACTTACAAGTCCGATGCACTAGAGAACATAACCAAATCCAAAAACGAGCCACCCGTAACCATCCCAAATGGAGAAAACGTACCTGTTGAAGGAAGAGGGATCCACACCTTGCCAAATGGAGCAATAGTGCAAGATGTGTTGCATATCCCAAAATTCACTTTCAATCTTTTATCAGTAAGCAAACTCACAAAAGACTTAAGTTGTGCTGTAACGTTTTTCCCCAATTTCTTTGTTATGCAGGGCTTGCGTTCAAGGAAATTGATTGGAGCGGGTAGGTGCAAAGATGGTCTATATCAAATGGGGATGTTTGGAACTAGAAGAAGAGCTATGATAGTGACTAGTGATTTATGGCATAAACGGCTCGAACATGCGGGTGACGACAAGTTATCTCAAATAAATTCTCTTAGTGATTTTTCCTTTAGAAACAGTAACAATGTTTGTGATTCTTGCATGAAGTCTAAATTTACTAAATTGCCTTTCCCTACTAGCACGGCCAAAACAAAAGCATGTTTCGATCTCATTCATTGCGATATATGGGGTAAGTACCGCACTCCCTCATCTACAAAAGCCAACTATTTTTTGAAAATAGTTGACGACTATAGTAGGTCCATTTGGGTCTATCTCCTCAAGCATAAATTTGAGGCAAGTATGTTCCTAAAACATTTTCACAAGATGGTTAAAACACAATTTGAAAAGAATGTAAAAAGCATAAGGTTCGATAACGGAGGTCAATTTTTTTCCAATGAAATGGTAAATTTTTATGAGGAATAGGGAATTATGATAGAAACAACATGTCCACACACTCCACAACAAAACGGGGTCGTAGAAAGAAAACATAGACACTTGCTTGATACGACACGTGCTCTCATTTTCTAAGCGAGTCTCCCGAAAAGATTTTGGGGATAATGTGTATTAACCGTGACATACATCATAAACAGGTTACCCTTGAAAATCATAGAAAACAAAACTCCATACGAGTTACTTCATGGTGAGAAACCAAGCTATGATCACATGAGTGTCTTGGGGTGCTTGGCGTATTATCGAAGCATTGAAACGAATGGGGACAAGTTTGAGATAAGGGGTAGACCGGGTGTATTCATGGGATATCCTAGTGGAATGAAAGAATACAAGATCTACGATCCTAGCAATGGCAAAATCATCACGTCAAGAGATGTAAGGTTTGCTGAGAAAGTTTTTCCTTTTGTCACAAAACTCCAACAAGATAGGCATGAGGTGGAAGACGTGTTTGCAACTTTCATGGATGATGAAAATGGGCCCGTTGAACCTAACATGAAAGTGAGCGAGAGTTTGGGCCCAAACAGTCCAGAAGCCCATCAAAATGAAGAGAAGCTGGAAGAATTAGATCAATTTAGCCCAAACAACAGTGACACTAGTCTAATTCTTGATGGGTTGGATGTTCACACTCAATCACAAACAACCAATGAACCTCCTATTTATGAAACCCAAAATCAAAACAACGAAAGTGTTGCACAAGGCAGGGAAAAAAGGACTAGAACCAGACCCGCTCACCTCAAAGATTATGACATGAAGCTCCCCCCATCTATAGACCATGCTCGCACCACCTCCGATCAAGGATCCTCAACGCTATGTCCTATAGCTAATTTTGTTTCTTATAAAATTTTTTCAAAAACTCACAATGCCTTCCTTGCCGCCATCACTAAAAATGATGAGCCAAAAAGCTTCAAACAAGCTGTACAGTATCAACATTGGAGGGATGCCATGTAGAAGGAGATAAAGTCTCTTGAAGATAACGGAACTTGAACCATTGAAGAAATTCCCAATGGAAAACGAGTCATAGACTCCAAGTGGGTATACAAAACAAAGTTTAAACCGAATGGTGAAGTCAAAAGGTACAAGGCAAGACTCGTCGCAAAGGGCATACACAAATGGAAGGTGTCGATTATCACGACACGTTTGCACCAATGGCAAAATTGGTGACCGTAAGAAGCCTCATTGCCATCGCCATCAAAAAGAGTTGGAGTGTTCATCAACTTGACGTGAATAACGCATTCCAACACGGTGACTTGCATGGAGAGGTATACATGCGAATACCTCAAGGCTACGAAAAAGGGGGAGGAACGAAGGTATGCAGGTTACGGAAATCATCGTATGGGTTGAAACAGGCATCTAGAAATTGGTATAAAAAATTCACATCAGCCTCTTACAACTCAATTATAAACAATCTGCTGTGGATTACTCACTTTTCATCTATAATAAAGGAAAAGTTTTTGTCACCGCCCTCATATATGTAGATGACGTCATCATGGTAGGAAACGATGAAGACCAGATCAAAGAAACAAAGAAATTTTTAAATGACAAGTTTAGCATAAAAGATCTCGGGCCGCTAAAATACTTTCTTGGAATCGAAGCTGCAAGAACCAAAGACGGGATAGTGCTAAGCCAATGAAAATACACTCTTGACATCCTAAAGGATAGTGGAATGCTCGGATGTAGACCATGCACCTTCCCGATGGAACCGAACATAAAGCTTGATAAGCGAGAAGATGATGCTCGTATTGACGCTAGCAAGTACCGAAGATTGGTTGGGCGATTACTCTACCTCCAAGCCACTAGGCCAGATCTTGCCTACTCGGTAAATGTTCTAAGCCAGTTCATTTCAGACCCTCGACAGATGCACATGGATGCTGCCATGAGAGTCCTACTCTACCTAAAGGCAACACCAGGGCGGGGTATTTTTTTACCAAAGGAAGGTGGTATGGATTTAGTAGCTTATTATGATGCGGATTGTATGGGGTGTTCACTTACACAACGATCAAGAACGGGGTACGTTTTACTGTTAGGGGGAGCTCCCATTTCATGGAAATCAAAGAAGCAATCTGTCGTTTCTCGCTCCTCGGCTGAAGCTGAATATCGTGCTATGGCTAACGCTACTAGTGAAATTTTGTGGATGCGTTGGTTGCTTGAAGGGCTAGAAACAAAACAGCATTATGCCACACCACTTTATTGTGACAACAATGCAGCCCGGCACATCACAAATAACCCGGTCTTCCACAAGCGAACAAAGCACGTAGAAATGGACTGCTATTTTGTCAAGGAACGAGTGGAATCACATGAAATCAAACCTTTGTATGTTGATACGAAGGCACAAACAGCCGACCTTCTCACAAAGGCTTTGGGGACCAAACAACTCGAGTCTATACTGGTCAAGATGGGCATGCGAAATCTGCACGCTCCACCTTGAGGGGGAGTATTAAAAATATTTTAATTTGAACACATATAATTCT